>JAKZFB010000008.1:0-660306 GCA_026122735.1 Penicillium bialowiezense | reverse complement strand
CCTGGAGCAGACTGCCGCTGAGGTCTCTGCACTCTGGTCCCTCGTCCCGCAAAAGAGAGATGCACCCACTCCCGCTGAGACGAATCCAAACGAACCACTCGATCTGTCCAAATCTCTGCACGAACAATCTGATCAACACTATCTGCTTGTACAAACTCTCCGTCATCAAAAAGATGTTGTCGTCATCGCTGGCGCCGGTATTTCCACCGCCGCGGGTAGTAAGTTTCTGCTTTGGGATTCTGCCGCCTGTATATCTAACCCCATATAGTTCCCGATTTCCGCTCGGAAGACGGTCTCTTCCGTTCTTTGCAGAAGAAACATAACCTCAAAGCATCTGGCAAGCTTCTCTTCGATGCTGCCGTCTACCAGGATGACGCTTTGACCCTCCCGTTCCACGAAATGGTCCGGTCGCTTTCCGAAGAGGCTCAGAACACTAAGCCCACCGCCTTCCACCGAATGCTCGCCCGCCTGGGTACCGAAGGTCGCCTGAAACGCCTGTACACTCAAAACATCGATGGAATCGAAACCCAAATGAAGCCCTTGGCTACCGACGTCCTCTCAACATCAAGGGAGGCTGGCCCGTCACAATTCAATTGCACGGCAGTATCGAGAAGATGGTTTGTCAAAGTGTCGCTTCCTGACCGACTTCAACCGCGATATGTTCACCGAAGCCGACCCTCCTGCGTGTGAAGAGTGTGCTATCAACGATGAGACTCGCCAGATTGGTGGTCTGCGCAGTCACGGAATCGGACGTATGCGCCCGCGCATCGTCCTTTACAACGAGCACAATCCCGACGAAGAAGCTATTACCTCCGTGATGAACGCCGACATCAAATCTCGTCCCCGTGTCCTAATCGTTGCCGGAACCAGCCTGAAGATCCCCGGAGTCCGTCGACTTGTCAAGAGCATGTGCGCCCAGATTCGGAGTCGCAAGGATGGTGTGACCATGTTCGTCAACAATGAGCCGCCCACCGGCAAGGAATTCGCCGATTGCTTTGACCTGATTGTTCAAGGATCATGCGACGAAGTGGCAAACCAAGCCAACCTGAAGTGCTGGGAATCCAGCGACAACGAGCTATGCGAGTACGAGTCTTCACCCGAGCCCATGCCCCAGCTTCCGGGCAGTCTCAAGACCCACGTCCAGCAGCCCCAAGATGTCTCCGTGGTTATCACGCCAACAAAGAAGCGCACTCGCGATGTCACTGGTCTCCTTTCACCGGCATCCGGTTGCGACGAGCAGCCCGCCAAGAAGCGTGTCACCAAAGCCACCAGGCCCAAGGCAATGGCTAACCCAGCAAGCAAGGGTACTTCGATTTGCGATCTTCTCAAGGGCCAGCCCAAAGCTGCGGCTAAGGCCACGGCCAGCACTGCACCCAAAACCACTTCGAAGCCTGCTGTCAAAGCTGCTGCCAAACCGGCCTCCAAGCCGGCCGCGAAGAAACCTGCAGCAACTGCTGCTGCTGCGAAGCGCGCCAAAAAGACACCCGCTCCCGTCAAGCCCAACAGCACCCTCACTTCATTCAAAAACACCCGCGTCACCAAGAACTCCCTCGCTGCGGCCACCGACTCAAAACTCACTGCAAAGATCATGTGTCCCGTTCCTCCAGGCAATCCAAAGAACAATGGAACCTTGGATATCTCCCCCGTCGACTCAGAGAGCAAGCCAGACCGAGCAGATCTCAACCTTCACTCCGTCCCCACTGTGGTCTCTTCATAACCGCTTTAACGTTCGTGTCATGGTCCTGAGATCCATTCATCTCCCCCATGACCGCATCTTCAATGATATGATGCATGATTTGTCAACTTGGCGTCTTGGGTTTTGATTTCATCTTCTTCTCTTCTTTTTAGGAGCTTTCATACTCCCCTTCGGCTGTGTACTCTTACTTGCATCGCCTCTTTTCGCTGGGTGATTTTTTCTGTCTTTCGAAAGATACCACTGATAGACATTGTTTTACTGCATGGACTGGTTAGGCGTTTGGTGGTCAAGCATTGGCTTGTACCTTTTTGGGTTTATCTTGTTTTCTTTTTCTTTTATTGCCCATGCATTTTTTAACTGCCTGGGTTTTCATGTCACATATTACGCCTTTCCTGAGGTACTGTATCCTTTAATACATTTTACCTGATCTCACTGGGTTTCTTTTTCCTGTCCAACATTACCTAGAAGTACATGCCGTGTTACTTAGTGCAGGCTTCCGGGATTTATTCGTACTGTGAACCACAAGCTAATTAACCTTGGCTGAAGAACGCTGTGTCAAGTTTCGCAGGCCTTGGGATGTTGGAGGTAGGTAACTCATCAGCGAGAAACCTTCACGGAACATTCACGGAATCTAACCTTGCAAAGTTAGAGGATTTGAATTGACACTTGTTCTGGGTGGTTGGTTGTATATTTAGCTCTGGTGGCAGATGCCCAAATTAATAAGATGCAGATTGTCCACAACCCTGTTCAATTTAGCCAGAGACGTCACCTGGGCAGATAAATCCAAAGAAATATACAATGATGTATGCATCACAACATTTGGAATGCAAGAGGAAATCGGGACTTGACACGAGAAACCGTTTATCATTATTGTATAGTACAGGCTGGAGCGCAATCCCTTCCAAGGTTTCCCAAAGCTCCAGTCTTGGAGATTGCCCAAGTGTTCATGGATATACCGACATGATCCTTTATAGGTAGAACAATCCAAAACCGCGAGAATTCCTTTTAAAATTTCTCAATTTGAGCCCACGCCAAGGTTCTCCCGGAGCTGACTACCAGGTCCATCATCATCTTCATCAGTCTCTTCAGCATCGGGGTCATAGGGTCCCTTCTTGGCCCCAGGCTCCCTGTCCAAGTCCTCAACTACCTCAAGATCGTCCTCTCGCGGAGCTTGATCGTGCTCCTCCTCCTCAGCCTCTTCCTCTTCCTCCTCTTCCTCTTCTTCTTCGGCTTCGTCTTCCTGTGTCTCGTCGTCATCTTCCTCACCACCAACAGGTGCGCTGGTCTGGCCCTCTTCGTCGCGCTTCACCTTTTTGGCGGGGTTATCGAGCATCTCGACATCGCCGTCTGCTTCGATTGTGGTGTCCGCTGCATCTGGCGCAGAACCATTGGCATCTGCTTTCTTGGGCTTGCGCTTGCCGGCTTTGATCTCGGTGTAGGCTTCCAGTTCTTGTTCGAGTCTGCCGCGGAAAGAGTCCAGTTCCAGCTCTGAGAGGGCGTTAAAGACGTCTGCTGGGGCGATTGTGCGTTTCAGGGTTCCATCGTTGGCTCTGCATGATAGCGTTAGTTGATTGCAAGCGATAGAGAGTGGCTGGCAGTTTGACAGCGCAATAGTTTGCTTGCTGCTCTGAGCCACGGTGAATTCAATGATGGGTGAGACCCGTGGATTGCACGAAAGTGAAGGTACACATACTGTGAAGATAGGTAGGAGACAAAGACTGTAGCAGCCTTCTGCATTGCCAGCACAGCATCCTTCTGGACCGTTGTATTAGGTGGCAGCACCGACTTGGCAAGACGGAGTGTCAATGATCGCGGGAGAAGATAGTCCTGCGAGCGATTGTACGTTAGCCTGCGTTGCCTCGTAGTAGTAGTCACCATACACAGCGCAGCATGCAGAGAAGCATATGTCCCCGAGGCCAAATGAATGACCGGTATGCCCGCTTTGGGTGTGCTGCTTACCTCGATGCTGGCGCCCGCCTCGGCACGAGCCTTCAACTGCTGCTCTGTCGCATAGACAGGCTTGTCAGGCTGTGGTGCGGGCGATGAATGCTGAAGTGTCGAGTCATCTGGGTCGGCTGGTGTGACCGATGCTGTGGATTTGCGAGGAGGCATTTTTTTGAGGTTGTAAAGTGGCGATGAGGTATTTCGGTGCTGATTGCGATCGCGTTCAAGGAATCGGGGGCGTTGCTGCGTTCCCCTTGCAAACAATCGTTTTGGATGTATCCGGGGGCTGGGAAATATATGTTTGGGCTGTTCTTTGTCTCAATTTCAAGTCGCGGATTCAAGTTCGAGGGTTCGAGAGTAGGGTTGCAAGGAGGACGCGCTAACGCGTTGGGGTTCTCCCGCGAGTGGGGGCTTGGCGGTGATGTCTACTTGAACTTCATACGACTGTTTCTAACTACTGCCAGTCTGTATACTACATCGCTATCGACTAGGTCGGAGAATACTGATGGTTAAATTCATTGAATCTTTCTTTTTGCATTGAGATTGAGAATTTAGGGAACGATGGAATGCCAATATAAAACGCCCACTTTTTGGTATCCAGAAAGGTAGAATCAAATGAGATAACGAGTTCATAACACGAAAGAGAATGCCCTTACTCGGCCATCTCGTCGTCGTCACCCTGTCCGTTGCCCCAGAGGCCTTCGATGCTGAACTCCTTGGCCCACTCGGTGACAACCTGGGTGGTGTCAGCGCCGGGCGCAGCGGCGCTGGCCGGAGCATCGGTCGAAGCGACCACATTGAGCACAGGCGCGTTGGCCCAGCCCTGGATGCGACCGTCTCTCCAGTCGTTGATGACGGTCATGGCAGCGCTCTCAATGTTGGGAACACCGTGCTTTCCAAGACGACCGCGCTTGCGAGCCACCTGGACAAGGAAATCGGTGGTCTTGTCACCTTGGCTGGTGGGGTAGAGGGCAGTGATACCGTAGACTTCCAGCATCTTGGCGATGAGCTGGTCGGATGACGATAAACGCTTGATCAGGAGGTTGACTGCGGGGATAGGGTCCTCGATCTGCTTAGGGGGAACAGCATTGAGCAGGATGAGGCGAGCCTGCTCTTCTTGCTTCTTGTTCTTCTTGGTGGACTTGTCACCGGCGGAGGGGAAGACAATACCGGGCGAGTCGATAAGCTTCAGCTTGTTGTCCAGCTTGACCTGGCGCAGGCTGGTTGTAACACCGGCCTCGGCACCGGTTGGGCAAGCGTTGCTCGAGCCCTTGTTCAGGCGTGCGGTGAGGGCGTTGATCACGGAGGACTTGCCGACATTGGGGTATCCAATGACACCGACAGAGATGGATCGCTTCAGCTGCTTGGCATTGGCGTATGACTTGAGGGCGTGGAAAAGAGTATCGGAGGTTCCCTTTACTGTCAACTGCTTGTGGTTGAAGCTGTGTGCGTTGCCAGCGCCGGTAGACGCCTTGAGGGGAAGAGTTGGGAAGGAGCGGCGAAGGTGGATCAACCAGGCCTTGAGAACTGGGGGAGGCACCAGATCGATCTTGTTCAGGATGAGAATCAGACGCTTGTTGCCGCTGTCGGCGGCCATGATCTCGCGCTCAATGTCCTTGGAGCGGGTGCCCTCAGGGTCACGAGCATCAAGCACGTACAGGATGACATCGGCGTTCTCAGTGACCTGCTTGAAGACCTTGTCGAACTGGCGTCGTGAGCTCTCCTTTGTGAAAGACTTTGCGGTAACTGATGCACCGGCACCGTCAAGCAGTGCGCCACCTTCATCGTCCTCATCCATCTCATCCTCGTCGTCCTCATCATCGTCCTCCTCCATATCTTCATCGTCCTCGCTTTGGTTGTCGTCGTATTCGGTGGCACGAGCGCGTGCTGAAGCAAGAAGAGCGGCCATGGGGTTGGAGTCGTCACCATCCATATCATCGTCCAGCATGTCGTCGTCGTTGATCTCGACGGCCTCGCTGCCGTTTTGCGCCGCGGGCAAACCCTGGGCCTTGCGGGTGCGGGCCTCATCACGAGCGCGCTGGATTTCTTCGGCCCTCAGGCGCTTGCGCTCTTCGATATCCTGGAGCAGCTTGTCCTTATTGGGGAAGAGGTTGGGAATACCCGGATCCTTCTTGATCTTTGACCGCCATTCGGGGTTCTGCACAGATTTGTTAATGGACTGTCAGAGTATGAATGAGTGCATATATGGCGTACCTTCTTTGCGAGCTTCTTTGCCTTTCTCTGCTTTTGAACGGCAGACTTCTCAATCTTGTGTCTCAAGCGGACAGGAACCCGCTTGGAGGTCTTGCCTGTAGACTGTTAGAATTGTCGTCCAGGATATAGAGTCCAAGAATTGAGCCAGGTAGTCTTACCGAAACCACTTTTAGTAACCATATTGAATGCACGCTGTTGTATATGACGAAGCGTTGCACAGCAAAATCTATAAGTTCATCTGCAAGAAAAAGTTGGGCGCCAAGATTTTGCGATAAGCGGATAATTAGTATCACCGATCTCCGACAATCCGTGGATGACTAACTGTCTCAAGCGGGCCGACTTCCGAATTGGGTAATTCCATTCGAGGTCATCGTACGATAAGCAAGAACTCGCTCTTATGACATCTTAGGCTTCTATCTACCAATATAACCTGTTCTCTTGCCCCTCAATTCCTTTCACTTCACATACCACCTCCTCTTATCCCTCCGGCACCTCCCTTACTTAACCTTTTCACTATTCGACACTCCCGAATTCCCGCGCAACAGCCCCTCCCCCACCATGGCAGCAACAGGATCCTTCTCTGCGCCCCCGCAGGTCCATACATTCGACGGTGTTCTCTCTGACTTTGATGGCACAATTGTTGATTCCACAGATGGTACCGTTTCCCCCATCCTGCGTCACCGGGAGTAATATGGACTAACGTCGCAACGTTGAACAGCAATTGTGAAGCACTGGCATAAGTGAGCCCCAGATTGACACTCGCAAGACTTTGAGATGAGTCTGTTTCTAACGTGAAACCTCTCATCAGGATCGGCGAAGAGCTAGGCGTCGACCCTAAGACTATCCTCGCTACCTCGCATGGCCGTCGCAGCATTGATGTGATGGGACTGTACGACCAGACCAAGGCCAACTGGGACTGTGAGTAAAGACCAGAAGGCCTGCACTGGGAATACCCGCATTCAACAATGTCAGAAGCTGATAATTCTTACCTCTCCAGACGTCAACTATGTCGAAGGCCGCATCCCGAAAGACTATGGCGCCGACGCTGTCGAGATCCCCGGTGGTCGCGATCTCCTTGATGCCCTCGAGACCTCTGGCGCGCGCTGGGGAGTCGTCACATCCGGCACACGAGCACTGATCGACGGCTGGTTGGAAGTGATGGGACTCCCCCACCCCAAGAACCTGGTGACAGCAGCCGATGTACCGCTGGGCAAGCCCGACCCCCGCTGCTACCTGCTCGGCCGGAAGCAGATTGGCCTTGAGGACTCGACATCGATTGTCGTCCTCGAGGATGCCCCATCAGGCATCAAGGCTGGTAAGGCTGCTGGGTTCAAGGTGATTGCGCTCAAGACGACACATTCGCTGGAGAAGCTCCAAGAGGCTGGCGCTGATTGGATCGTGGAAGATCTGAGAAGCATCTCGGTGAAGGAAGTCGTCGATGGCCGCGTGCATCTTGAGATCAAGAATGCCTACCAATAGACGGTGACCAACGTCGCGGTCGATACAGACTCCTTGGACATTGATGCATGACGGGGTTACCCGGAGTTACATCACACGGCATTATGATCAGGCTTTCTTTTTTTCTTTCTGTCTTTTTTGATTAGACTTAGACTACGTACAAAGCTGTGCTGAGACACGTTCAAACATCCTTGTTGATAACATAATGCGAACGCCTCGATATGCTTGCGCGCTGACATAGGTGGAAGGCCGGTTTGAAATGTTCGCTCAAGGCATCATATCCAGCAAATGATTCCCATTGTCTTCCGCCCTTGTGGCAAAGAGCAAACCTACTAATGCACGAACGGCGGACCTTCCAAGGTTGTGGATCCCGATGAGATATCTCGGGGACCAGGTAGCTGATTGAGTTCCAAGGTTGCCAGTGGGATAATCCGCGCAGGGGCGAGTGTGTTCTAAGTTTTACCACCACGCCGCATACTCTGAAACGTTACAAAGATACAGCTACGGGACCGAAATGTCGAGAATGGCTCAGCTAGTTCCCCGGTGGTAGCGTGATCGGGTCAGGCAAGGTGTAAGATCTTCACCAAACGGGCCTATGATCTAGCTCCATATACCGCCATGTGCAGACAATCGAAACAAAGTGGAGTACCTCTCCAGGGCTGGGCAACGAGCACAGATCTGGGCTGCTGACGCTGCTGCACCACCGGTTTGTACGATGACAGCAGACGAGTCTTATTCACAAGGATGGCGGCCCGGCTAGATGATTCGGCCGGCAAGGATTAAGCTGTGTAGCTAGCAGTTGGCACAGTGACTCTACCGTCCCAGGCCACCGTGGCGTGGCCGAGCAGCTCGCTCGTAAGTTTGCAGCCTGCAGCAGCGTAGTCCTTGCAGGACCAAAATCTGGATTCGCTCAGCAGGACGTTGCAGCATGTAATCATACCCGCTGCTTAGCTGTGATCCAATCATATGGCAAGGCGGGCTGCGAACGGCTGTTCATGCAGGCTTGAGCTGTGGGTGGATATTAAACCAGACCGAAAGTACGGAAATGTAACACCGATGATTATCTCAGAGTCGAGTATAGGCCATCTTTGATCAGGTATTGGATTGTAGAGCGGCGGTCGCGCCTTTGCAGAGCGTTTACTGCAGGTTGGATTTCGAGCTGCAACCAGCTTCTCAACAGTTGTCACAAGGATGTGCATTGCCTGCCGGAAACACGGGATCAAAACGACTCGCTGTCTAATTGGTGGACCGGGCGATCTCATTTTGGACACATCCTAGCCGCTGGAGAAGCTCGGGCGAGAACAAAGCTTCCGCCAAATGACCCAGACAGAGAGTCGTTTTGCCGGTGAGGATACATGCAAGGGGGGCTTAGGCTTCTGCATCCTGCGCACGGGTCGGCAAGAGATGGCTCAAATGCACACTCCTGAATATCACCAGTGAGCCAGAGACTGAAAGTCTGCTATGAGAGGCTTTGTCGAGGAATCTCGAGATACTCCAAATGTGTGATGACGGATGAGGGGCAAATGCACTGTCATCACACACAGCAGGTTTGTGATGCGCACCCAGGATTCCGATCTGGGCCACAGCATCGGGATGCACCGAGATAGACAGCGCTCCAGTCAATTTGCAGACCGTTCCTTGATGGCTGCCAAGTCGCGCTCGAGTTCTGGACCCACCGATGTGACAAATACACCGTCTCCTTGGAGGAGATGCACGCTACATGCAGGGCGATGGAGACACATCCGCACCGCCACAGATCATCTCAGCGCCACAAGGGAGAATTGCTGGATCTATCACACTGCTCAGCCCAGCCACCGGGTTGCTTTGGGTCACCGAAATACTCCGAGTCCGCACTAGAACGTCGGAGGCAGATGACGAGTCGGTTTCGAAAAAGCCCTCGTAAAGCTATGCACCGCCATGGACAGGGATTGGAGAAGCGGGGGCATGGAGGTCGATCTGAGGATCCGTTTCACCATCCGTAACGTCAAGTTGCTGATCCCTCCAGTGTCCATGCCCTACAAAGTACGGAGTACACAGTGAAAAGAGGGGGAAATGAGGTGCTGTCACACATCTGTAGATCATTGCAAATCACCGGGGAATTGTTCTCCTATTCCATGACAAAACCCGATATTTGAGATTTGAATTACCAGCGAAACGGTCGAAATCAGATCCAATCAATAGTCGCATGGAGTCAAGGGATCCGTGCGAAAATGCATGTGTTGCGGATCGACCCAGGGGTCGTCATAGCAGATCCCCCTAATGCTGAAGATCTTAGGTTACTTTGTACGGTATATTACTGGATACTGAATACTACAATTACTAACATAGATACCTGACAAAGTACGCAAAGTACCAGTTGACGGAGTACTCCATGTAAACGACATTATACATACTGTATCGAACAGCTTATCTACAGGCAAACCTTGGAATCTTGGATCGAACGTCGGATATTTTCGGTCAGACCGGTGCAATATCGAATTGGTCCATGCCCACGCTACTCACTACTTCCTACTTGAGCCTGAAGGTGGGATACTCCTTTTTCATTTTTCTGGATACAATTATAGCCACACAAGTACTCCGTACAAGTGACTTGGGCCATGAGACCGGTGGGGCATGACGCGCCAAGACGAGGCCTGGCACCATCGCCCAAGGGAGGGGCATCGGAAGTCGTCATCGGAAGTGCCAACGTGATATGGGAACTCTGATAACCGCCTGCAACGGAAAGCTTGAGTCAAACCCCGAATGCGAATCCGCTGCGAGGGCAATCACGGCATTTCAATCTACCGAGCACTGTGAACGACAGAGTTTAGGCTGAGAGAAGCTAAGAGCCACGTTGTGCACCCTCCTATGATCTACGTGGAGCTGCCAGTCTCAAAAGAGGTCTTTCCTGTGGATGTTTTCTCCGGGGAGAAACAGGATCACCCCTGTTGGTCATTGTCCCCACTACAACCATCCCGATCTCTGCGACTGGCTGATCGTATGTGATCACCCTTGGATCACTGGAGCGTTGGCGGCTTTTCGGGTCAGATCATTTGGCTGAATCGAGCAGTCATAGGGGGTGATCGCTGACTCGACGAGGGGTAAGGCCTGTGGCTTCCAGCTATTCAGAAGGTTCCGTTTGACCGGTTCCTCTGGTCTCTTCGTGTCCTCCTGCGGAATGGCGCTTTCGTTCGTCTGGCGTATCCATGTGCAGGTGAGGTGCGGATGAGTTACGAGGCCTGAATTAGAGTTCCCGACAGATCCTATCACGTTCGAAAGTCGAAAATCGAGGACCTCCATACTCCATAATTTTAGGCTTCGTCGCCTAACGTCCTGGAACGTTTTGCTGTCGGCATTGACTAGAAACTACATAGAGGGGGGATGCCTGACAAGTAACTTGGCGCTCTCGAAACACGGCGAATCCAATCTGGGAAATACCATGGAGCTGTAGATGGCATGTTGAAATTCTATCATGCCACCAAGGTACCTTTCTCCGGATTTCCGGAGCACTCGTCGTGACATGTGCAACTAAAGGGGGGTGTGGGCACTGGCTCTGCGATGGCTCGTGACTTGCTTGCATGGAGCCTCTAGGACCAAGACGTTTAGCGCCTATAGGCGAGCAGGCCCCCAACCAGATCCCCGGGAAGGGAGCGATATGGTGTCACACATCACTTTTAGCTGGAGCCTGGAGTACTCCAAAGAACAGGGGGAGGTTGTATACTCCGTAAAATTAATGTAGAGAGGAGCGCCACAATAAGAGCGAAATTTAAGAAAAGGCGAAAAAAAGACCAAAAGCTCGGCAGATCCCTGAGTGATCGACGGGGGATCTGTCGACTATTGATATTTAGTCTGTCTTGGCTGACCGCTGCCATGCGCCCTCACTAGTATCGACTGGGCTTAGCGTCTAGGGGAACTGTGCTCCAGATAGCCCCAGGAACAGATAGTTGGGCCTCAAGTTGCTTCAGGACTCAATAGTCTGTTATAAACACTCCTTGAGGGAGTAGCATCAGTGTTATGGAGTGACTCGTGACGATCCTAGAATCACACCCGCAGCATTGGCGCGGAAGAGTACATCCGACCGTCTAGCTCGAGTTTCCGGCCTCCAGGCTCCTGGTACTGGCGATCGGGAACAATTGACCAGGATTCTTGATTTGGGCGTGACGGCCACTCGTACCTAAAGCATACGTAGGGTTTCATGCAAGCCTCATCACCGCGTCTACGGGTACGGAGTACGGAGTATAAGGTGCGCACCTAGTTGCGATGTAACCATGGTCGCGAGGTCGAAAAGATATCTACTCGTACAGGCTAGAACACCACAATTAAGCAAGTACTACGACAGTACCCACTGATATTTTTCTTAATTCCTTTATAGAATAATAGTGGACATGATTTGCTTTGCAGTGACCAGGGATCAGACATGACGCTAATGCAGGAACTGGGATTCTTACGTTTCCGTTTGTGTTACTCTGAGCGTCTAAAAGGCCCTGCAGACTGTATGGATTACCGCGGGAAGTATCCATGGTACCCGAGACTCGGCTCTCCGCAACTCTCAACCCTGGATCCTTTGTTTACCTCTATCTATACTTGATAGTCCTAGAGACATGTAGGCATGTAGTTACAAACGGCGTCTACCCTGTGCATTTTCCTGTGTGCGTACTTGGATCTACCTGACAGGTCGTAAGAACCCCATTTCGTAGTGGAGATCTCGAGGTGTTCCGAGACATCGTCAAAACCTTGAACACCGAGGAAACAAGTCCACGTTGGGCATGTGGCTTTCCAGGACGCGTACGAAGTGCACGGAGTCGACAGAATAAAAGGTTCGGGGCCCAATTGCTCCAGAGAAAATAGAACTGGGAAACTGATACCGGTCCCAAAGGGCAGAGATCAAAATAGCATATTAATCTCAAATAATGTGACGATGCAACCACGCCACCCCCTACCGAGTGGGCGGAAGCGCGAGTCGGGCCACATAAAATAAAAGAAATGGCAAAATGGGAATATGGAATAGGCAGAATTACAGTGTGGGGGTTCATTTTCAGCCCGTTCGAAAAACAAAAAAAAAAAGGAGTGGAGACTCACATCATTTCTAAATTCCTAAACGGGGAGTGGTAGATCTGAGATCTGGGATTTCTTTTTTGACCTTTTTTTTCTTTTTGCTCTGCTCTTTTTTTAATTCTTTTAATTCTTTTTATTCTATATTCGATTTTAGATAGCTGGATCGAGGTACAGGTACCATCTACTCGGTGTGCGTAGTACATAAGTCTCATGTACCCAGTACATTACGTCCCAGGCACACAGACCTTTGTTTCATCTTGTTACCACCCGTTACCGGACAATACCCGGTCACCAGCCAATCATATCGCCCAAACTCAGAGCTCCGTATCGCGCATTACCAGCCGTCTCCCCCGATTTCCCCCCGACGCCTCCAAACTCCAAACTTCCTTTCTCTTCATCCTTTCCCTCTCAGTCTATCCTTTACGTTCCTTTCTTTCCTTTCTTTTTCTAGTTGCTTTTTGCATGCACACTCCTTTGGGTTCCTAACTCCCGAGTCTCTCCTTAACAACCGGCTATTATCAACTTGCTTTCTTTTTCTTCGGCCCTGCCCACTCTTTACATTTACAGGGTCCCGATCACCATCTCAACAACCTTTACTTAATGATATAGACCTCATATCTCGACACTGCCAATTTCTCGTGCAGTCCCACTCCCGTTTCTATCTCCTCGGCTGTCAACAGACTGCCTCTCTCCTATACCTGTTTACACCTTCACAATATCGCCATGAGTTACATCCACCCCTCATGGAACTACCAGGGTCACCAGGGGATTCCAATGGACCAACACATGGGATACGACCCGTCAATGGTTCCCCCTCCCATGATGCACCATCCCATTGATGGTTACATGTACCCTCACCCTCACCCGCCAATGGAAATGATCGACTACTACCACCAACCGATTATGGATTACGACGAATACACAGAGAATCTGTCACGGCCCCGGTTGACCAAGGAACAAGTCGAAACCCTTGAGGCCCAATTCCAGGCCCACCCCAAACCTAGCAGCAATGTCAAGCGTCAATTGGCGGCCCAGACGAATCTGAGTCTGCCTCGCGTTGCTGTGAGTGCTCCAGCGAGCTTCTGCTGTCATTTCACTTTACCGGAAGCTAACGAATTCTGCAGAATTGGTTCCAGAACCGCCGTGCCAAGGCCAAGCAGCAGAAGCGCCAGGAGGAATTTGAAAAGATGACAAAGGCAAAGGCCGAGGCTGAGGAAGCTGCCCGGCGAAAGTCCGAGACCTTGGACCAAATGTCCGAGTCTCGCAAAGGGTCCGTTAGCAGAGAAGAATCGGAGAAGTCCGCAACTCCCAAGCAAACCCCTACTTCCGCTACGAGCGGGCATGCCAAGTCAGATTCCACGTCCAGCCGCTCCAAGCACCACAAAACCAAGAGTGAATCTGCGCGGGAGGCGACTTTCGCATCCCTGCAGAGAGCACTCAATGCTGCTTGCGCCGCCAGAGACCGCTTCGGTCGCCGAATCAACCCTCGAAGCAAGAACGACACTGTTCCCGAAGAAGACGAGGCTGTCTCGCCTGGCTCCATGGCTCCCCCCAAGACTGCCACCTCGGACCCTGACAATGCAAACCTCTCCAATATCAACTCCTCTTTCCCTGGCTGGTCAGATCTCAAGGAGGAACCTACTTCGTGGGGCACTGGGGTACACGATGAACATATCGGATACAGCACCGCAGAGCACACTTCATACTCCGCTCCCCATCACCCGATGCCGGATATGCCCACTTCTCACTCTGCTCTGCACAACGTTGATGCTTACTCCAGTCATCTGCCTCCTCACACAGAAGAATGGTCGGAGGATAGAGAGGCGCTTTCTTCTCACGGACACGACCCCAACATGGTCTACGGCAACATTCAATATCCCATGCAAATGCAGGCACCAGACATTTCGGTCACTCGCCGGGAGTCCTCCGATGCGCTGACCACTTCGCTGAAGGGCATTGGAATCTGCACACCTGACCAGTCTGGACTCTCTCAATCCCTCAATCGGGTCGAAGGGGCTTCCTGGAAGGAGCCTGGCAAGGAGCTTGATCTCGCTGCGCGACGCAAGCGCCCCCGTCCCGCTGCCATCGGCACTTCTGGAACCGGAAACCGTCCTTTGGCCAATTCCACTTCAATGTCCTCGCTCTCCCCCACGGCCCGCATGCCCAGCTCTGGGGCTGGCAACTCAATGAGACAATCCAAGTCAACCCAGAGTCTCAACTCCCGTTACGCTGGAGTGCGGAAGGCCTCCGCTGCTCAGCGATCTCCTCTCAACTTCACATTCGCTGAGTCCGGGTCGATCAAGAAAGCCGAGAAGATGCTGCGACCTTCGGTCTCGACCAACACACTGGCTCCCCCGACTCCCTTGACCCCGCAAGATCTCCAGCACTTCATGCCTGGCTCTCCCACAGACAGCAACTACTGCATGTCAGCACACTCAACAACACATTTCTTCCCCACCTCCCAACCCATGCAGGTCAACATCGCATCTCCTCCTACCACGCCTCTGGATATCTATACCCCTTTCCCTTACCAGAACGTCGCCCCACCGATGTCGGCCCCCGCCCAGGTCTCTTCCTTCCCCGAGTACGCTACATGCGACGCGGTTCCCATGACTGCCCGCAGCTGGGCTGATACGGGCTCCATTTCCTCGCCGGAGTACCCTGCGGGCCTCCAAGTGCCCCACTCCAGCACCGTCTCGCCTATGGGCTATGACGCGACAGCCGACCACACCGCACAAAACTACGGCATGGAACCCGTATCCGGCTCCCCATCTCTGATCTACTCCATCGAAGATGCCGACATGCCGGGGTCCGCTGAACTTGCCGAGAGGAAGCGAGGCGATTTTATGATGCAGGATTACCCAGAACACGATGCGAGCCGCTATGGAGGCCACCACTTGGCTTCCATGCAGAAGCCCAAGGCTTTCACGTTTGCAAACAACACGACGCCCAGTAACTACCCCTCTTGAGTGGAAAGGTGTTTGACCTTTCCATCACGAAGGATGTATGAGAAATGTGCGACAACTCTTGGTGTTTTTGGTCTGGGACGAGCTCACTACGCATAAAAAAAACTTCCCTTTCTCTTTGCCCTCTTGAGGGTATCTTGTTCAACCCTCCCTGTGTGGAGGCACACTGTCACTTTATGTCTATATACTCTTTCTGTTCTGTGTGTTTATTTGGGGTGATTTTCACCGGGGTTACATATTTGGAGCATTCCTTGCATGTTGTTTATTTGGCCTGGGATTGTGTTTAAATGTTTGGGTGTCTGATACGACCTTTTAATTTCTGCCGAGCTCTGACTCGAGACTTACCTTCTACTCGTCATTATTTTTTGGACATTTGCCCGTGGGTTTTGGAACCGGGCTTTTTTTGGGATATGGACTTGGATTTGCATATGGCTTAGCATACTGTCACTTTATTTGATACATACAATATATCCGTATCTACTCTACTACACTTGAAAAAAAAAAAACTACATGTTGAAAAAGGGGCTCGTAAAAATTACCCGAAATCCCCATCAAAATGACGATCAACGAGGCTATAGAGTTAGTGCGCGAAGGCCATTGGAGGAGAGTCGGCCGTTTAGGAGCGACACTTCCCTTTTGCGCTCAACTTGCTGCACGTGCGCTGAACTATAGGACGTCACCGCAAGCCGGAAAAATGCACTACCACACTGCCGACACTATCTACGCCGGCACTATGGACATTGTCAACCCAACACGTGGGCTCATTCCCGAGTTGTATAAAAGGAACAAGAGGAACATTCTCTGTCGATCGGAAAAGTTAATTCGCAACTCGTGAACTCCGCGTGTATCTCCGCTTTTATTTCACATGAAGCTCTCCCTCGGCTCAGCCCTTGTGGGCCTGGCAGTTGCCCACGCATCCACCATCGAGTATAGTGCCGTGACAGGCTATTTCTTACAAGATGAGGATTCCACAGACGCCTCTACCTTCGACTATGTAAGTATATTTCAATAGCAGTTCCTCTCTGCCGCCCCAGCTTCCAGCGCCATCGTCAATTACGTCACTAACCATGCCTCCAGACAGCGGAGAACTTCGGTCTAATCAACCGCACTTACCCCGCAGACAAGCACATCAAGAAGCATCAGTCTCTCACGCCATGGGAGCGCTTCTATAACCAAGTCACCCAGCTCAATGACGATGCCCCCAAGGACGTCGAGTACAAGGTTCTGTTCCTGGGCCGCCACGGCGAGGGATGGCACAATGCC
The DNA here is from genome assembly GCA_026122735.1 of Penicillium bialowiezense. Taxonomy (NCBI): domain Eukaryota; kingdom Fungi; phylum Ascomycota; class Eurotiomycetes; order Eurotiales; family Aspergillaceae; genus Penicillium; species Penicillium bialowiezense. Next base: position 643,731 of record JAKZFB010000008.1, on the reverse strand, counting down.
GCGGAGACTTACTACGGCACACCAGCTTGGAACGTAAGCACTAGCGCAAAGCTTCATCCCCAGCCCAATCTTACGCAGATCCAAATCCTAACATCCACAGTGCTACTGGGCCGAGCTAGATGGCAATAGCACAGCGACCTGGGCCGACGCCTCCCTCACAGACAACGGTGTCTCCCAAGCTCTAACCGCCAACGCATTCTGGCAGAAAGAGATCGACGAGCAGCGGATCCACACTCCAGACCACTACTATGTCAGCCCGCTGACCCGCACTCTGCAAACCGCAAACTACACCTTCACGGGCTTGGATCTGCCCAAAGGCAGCGCGAGCTTCAAGCCTACCATCAAAGAGCTGTTCCGCGAGGGAATCAGCATCCACACCTGCGACCACCGTCGCAGCCGCAGCTATATCCACAAACTATTCCCTTCATGGCCTATTGAGAAGGGCTTCAGCGAAGATGATGAGCTGTGGAATGGCGTGACGGCTGAGACTAGTGGTGCGCAGGATGTGCGGAGTACCACGGCGCTGAGCCAGGTTTTCTTTAGCTCTTCTGCTAAGAAGGAGTCCTTTGTTTCGATTACCTCGCATTCTGGTGAGATCTCGTCGATCCTGAGGGTCTTGGGACACCGCACATTCAAGCTGAATACTGGTGCTGTGATTCCTGTGCTGGTTAAGGCTGAGAAGAGCAGCAAGAAGACTACTGCTACTACTTCTGTTTCTTGGACTGCTGAGCCTCATTGTACTGAGCCGCCTGTTTCGTCGGTTTCGGCTTGTGTTTGCCCGTCGAGTGCGGTTCCGGTTACCACGGCTTTGGCTACTGGCTTTTGATTTTTGGCTGTGGATTTGCTGGGAGAGTAGCTATATATGGAGGTGTGAGCACTCCGAGTTTGTTGCTATAATTTCACTAGACTAGCTATAGAAAATCCGAGTCTCGATCGTGAATAAATGAAATATATTCAGACCAGGAATAAAAGGCCCCATACAGGAATATCCGTGGACATGGTACCAAAGTTACCACCTGGGCAAACACTACAGGCCGCCGGGCATTTGAAGAACACCACACAGCCTTTCCAAGGTTGAGACTGAAAGCGTTGGAAGCTTGGAATACGAACCCGAGTGCAATATTCCAAAGCAATATTCTCATTGAACCTATAAATCCGAGGAGCATCGATGGATGTCCACAAACATCGGGAGGATATCCAATTATAGCCAAATGTTGAAATTACTCCAGGGCTATGGAAGAAAAAAACAAAAAAACAAAAATAAACGTCCCCGGGAAGGCTCGAACTTCCAACCTCCTGATTAACAGTCAGACGCGCTAACCAATTGCGCCACGGAGACGATTTGATGAAAAGTGGCGGATTTTGTGGCAACACAAACGAAGCACAAAGAAATCAAGGCACAATCTGCGGGATGTCCCAAAAGGGTAATAGACCAACAATACGGAGTACTTTGTCAGCCACCCTGCACCAGGCAGGGATCCGATAACTGAAGCTCGAAAGAATTCATCATATATCCACGTCTAAGCGTTCGCTTTGCACCAATAATCACCGTCTTATCGACAGTTCTGAGGTGGCTGTAGCTTCGTTTACCTGCCGATCGATCTGGCTTTGATAACCAAAGCTATGAGCCCCGAATATCCACGTGGCTCTCTGTGCGAGCCCTAACTTCATATGGTGTTCCCCCTGGCGAACAATTGACCGTGCAGTGATACACGCTTCCGATAACTACAGCTTTATAGGATTTATCATTAATCAATATCCACGCGTTCGCCTGCCACTGATGATCACCCTCTTATCGACACTTCTGAGGTAGTTGCGGCTTCGTTTACGTGTTGTGTCGTTTTGCAGCCAATGCACTCAAACTATACTTAGATAAACGAACTGACGAGATCCATATGTTCTATTTCCCTCTGGGAGCCCGAATCGCCATTGTTCTAGTACTTCTACTCGCCACCTCCGCATGCTTTATCCCAAGTTTCAACCATGGTGAATCTCTCTTAAAAAAATTGAGAATTGAGAATTGTGGTTTCAGGGCGCATGAGCCTGTGGACTCACATCTTGGACTCACATCTCCAATTGCATGATTCGGGCAGAGTATGAGACAGAGTATGTACTTGTCTACTTGTCTTTCATAGGTGTACATCCATAGCCAGTGAATAATCCAGCCGGATGACTACTCGGATGACTACGGCTCCAGGAAGATGCCTTGATTTCCCTGAGGGCACATAATAGTCTGATCTCCAAGGTTACCGCTATCTGTTGCTGTTGTACACCAAACACAGAAGAGGCCGGGCAATGAAGATTAAACCCAGACTAATCAAGGGTGGGTTCATAGCTAACTTGATTCATGGATTCCTTAGGCTTTACTTTACTTAATCCATCAACGGACCATTTTTTGGAGGTACCTAGGCGTCGTCGTAACGATCGTTACCTAAGATACGACAACCACTTTCGCGTTGCCCAGGTGTGTCTAGGTACCGCGTGTTTTTGTAAACGTATGCCTATGCTTAGTCGCTATGATGCTTAGTCGCTATGATTATGTTGTTGTCCTTGGTTTAAGTCGTGTCAAACGCCCAGACTTTCCTCCCATTCCTGTCGCCTCTTGCTATCCTCCTGATTTGAACAATACACTATCGTGATACTTTCCAAGTCATAAGTTCCATACGTCTTTGTGAGTATTCCTCAACTCTATCTTTGACCATCTACACGCTCTTACACGGTGATTTGAAGACAGTTGCACCATTATCATTGTTCCTCTTACCATTCATTCATCGTTGAACCGTCTCTCATTGAATTCTTGTTTCGGTTTGCAAGCATGGATCCTCCCGAGCAGCCCATGTCGCCTGCGACAAAGCTGTCTACATTGGATTTAAGCAGCACACCGATCAAGCGTCAACGTGATACGACTACCGAAAACTCCTCCCCTACTTCTGTGTTTGATGACTCTCCATTCGGTGATACTCACTCTCTCTCTGGTAGCCCAATTCCTGGAAACGAGTCCTCGCTCTTTGGTGGTAGTGCACCTGCGGGCACTCGTAAGGTTTTGTGGCGACGACGATATGCAGCGGCAGGCGGTTCTCTCTTGGCTCCTCCAAGTAAGAGAAAAAAGTTCAATGATTATGGGATTCCCACGGTTATCGGGGTTCCTATGCCTATGCCTATGCCTATGCCTGTTCGGCAACCAACCGATCTTCCCAGCGAGCTGTGGGACATGGTAAGTTCCACCCGTCAAGAAGTCCAGAACAATTAGGGATCTAACTTTGAACTAGATCCTAGATTATGTCTATGGCGATTTTGACGACAAGGAGTACCACTTACTCATCCCGAAAGATGTGCACACTGACATCGGCATACAAGCCTCCTTAGGAGAGCTACGCCTTGTGAGCAAATCCTGGAACGACCGGATTGCCCCCCGCATTTTCCACACTCTTTCCGCCGCTATTGGCCGTGAGAGCAACCCACTTGTTCCGATCTTCAAAGCCGCTGGAAGCCGGTGGGCCAAAGACGTCCGTGACTTGCGCTTCGGGATCGTGGGGCCATGGTACGAGGAATATGAACGATACACTACGAACCTGTCGAATGGCGCTCTCTCGGTGCTTCTCAAGGACTTTAACAATATCCACACCTTGCGTCTCCATTCGCCTACTGTGATAGCGCCAATCCAAGACAACCCCCAAATCTCAACATGGTGTCTTGCAGATTTGACCAACTCTCTTGTTCATTCTTTGCGCTTTGTCACTTTGCCACAGCTGAGATGTCTGCACCTCAGCCTGCCTGTCACGGCCGAGTTTACTCGTTTCTTCAAGGTGGATAGCTACGCCAGAAATCTTCATGAAATTCTGGGAAACCTCGATGAGCTGCATGTCACCCTCAACGACAACTCCGGTCGAGACGCCCATCGTGACCACACTTATGCTCGATCGGCCGTCAGAACCCGATACCCACTGCAGCCATGGGCCCCGGACTTCATTAAGTTCATCAGCCTGGCGCAAAACGTGAAAGTTCTCGGCATCGAGGCCCGTGTCCCCGTCAACTTGAGCGCTTTGAAGCTTCCCAATCTGACGAAAGTGAAAACTCTCAGACTGTTCGGCTTTGAAATCGAGTGGAAACCTCTGTGGGACATTCTCCGCACGGCCCGATGGACATTGCGTCGCCTTGAAATCCGGTGGGTGCAGCTCATGAATGGGTCTTGGGATGGTATCTTCGATCTGGACAATCTCAGGAACCTCGAGTTCGTCAATGTCCGTTGCGCTACCTATTCGAAGAGAGGTCTCAGCGCTCATTTACGAGGCAGCGTCAGGTCAGACATTGGTACAGACACTTTGCCGGACACCTCAGGTCTTTTGACTGAGCACCAACCGGATTGGGAGGCGCTCTACAACGTTATTGTGAGGTCAGAAGCGAACAGACAGGCTAAGGGCCTTCGCGAATGTTCGCGTCTCTATCTCGGCCGTTACGATCCGGCTTAGGGCGGAATGAGTTGTACGATTATCATCTTTCTTTGCTTCAGCAATCTGAGCGAGATGTGGAGCAGAAATGACGGTCCGGGCCGTTAGTCTTCGGTTGGAGTTGGTGGTTTGGGATTTCTGGTGGTTGGGGCATTCGACCTTCTCGGTCTTGGGGGGTTTTGGGGGGGCGTCGAAGCTGCCTCCTTTTTTTTTTGTCAATTTTCATTTCTGGCTCACCTCTCTAGGTAGCCAGACGTGCATGTACGTGTAATTTTAATCAAATTCTCTTTCCTTGGGTAGTCTGTCTCACTTTGATTTCGCCCTTTTTAGGCCCGTACGAAGGTGTATAGCGCCAGAGTGTTGAAAGCTGTTTTTGATGCCTCAGGATGCCTGAGGCCATCTTATTTCAGTCTGGCAGAAGACCACAATACCTGAATTACTATTACACTCGCCATAGTAAGCAATGTACTCTGTACTTACCATCATTCCTGAGGTCCCGAGGTCTCCCCTCAGAGATGCTATGTATTTCCCGGGGTAGGGATCTCGATGCGATAGACGCATTCGAGACGGCCGATTAATCGTTGATAGACCAGTAGTGGATAAAGCTGAGGACAAAAATGGATAAAGTCTCGTCAAAAATGGGGTTAGAAGCTGAATCACGCTTGGGAATAGACTCATCGCTATAATCCTTACAAATTAGTCTTTTAAAGGTATCTGTATAACTTCGGAACTACCGAAAGCAGTAATCCCATAGTCAGAGTATTACCTTATCGCCTGGATCTGTAAAAGTTGAGGATCTTGGCTAGTTTAAATAGCTTCACTTTCGCCAAACGACGGTTACAATACTTGGTATGGACCGGTCTGAAAAGCAGTCTAGAATCAGGCATCACCAGGCATCTTCAGGTATCCAAAATAGTTTTCAACCCTTGGGCGCTATACACCTTCGTAGGCCCGGATAGTTCTTCGATCTTCAAATTGCAATGGTTCCTCGATGTCTAAAGTTCAGTCTACAATGAGTTGAATATCCCAGGCTTCGCTATACGCGTGCGTGCGTGGATAGCCGTTGGGGTACGATTTACGGTTCAGTCTCGCGAAATGCTCAGTGAGAAGCGGTTGCAAAGTGAGTAGCTAAAGAGAAGCCTGGTTTCATGATGCGTGTTATTTTGCGCTAGGTGCAACGCCCACTCGAGTGCGCCAGTAACACATGAAATACCTAAGTGCTTTATCAACATGTAATCTCAAACTGACATGATCATAGAGCGATATCAAGAGTATCAGGCCAGCAATCGGAGACCTTTCCGTTGTCTTGAAAAGAAACAACAACAGAACCCTCTCCTCTCAGCGGATTACCTTCCCAGACAACAAAGTCTCCGATAACAGCACCCACCTCGTTCGTCTTCTTCGATTGACCTTGCAGGATGAGATCGATGTTGGTTGAAACAAGGGCGATGGCTTGCTGTTCAGTAAGACCGGCATACTTCCCGGCCCACCAAGCTTCCTGTGCCAGACCATGAATCTTTGAATCCATGCTCAACCCCAGGCCAAGTAGAACACCAGCATCCAATAAGATTTTGGCAGGGCTTTGTGTCAAGGGAGGGCCCACGAGGGCATTCTTCTTCTCCCAGCTATCGGGGGCACCGCGGTTGCCAGTGAGGATGACAGGAATCCCTGCCTCGGCGAGAGACTTGGCGACCTATGAAGTTTCAAAGTAAGTACAAAGAGAAAACATCAAGTAGGAGTTGGGTGAGGTTCCAGTCTTACCAATGGAGCACCGTGGCCGCCGTGTAGGATCAACTTGACTGATTTGAATTCACGCTTGATCAGAACCAATTGCGCAATATCGTCCTGGTGTTGCTGGGTCAGTACTTTCACGCAGTATCAAAGGCGCAGAAGTATGAAAGTAGCTTACTTCATTGAATGCCTGCACAACCACAGGTAGTGAGCCCTTCGCAGCCTGAGCATAGATTCCGACGCTGTCGGCCGCAGCATCTTTGCCAATTTGAAGCAGCTGGCGCAGCTTCTCAATCCCAGAAGACACCGATGGTGTCTCGTCGTCTAAAGGAAGATGAGCATAGTCTCCAAGTATCACCATACGAGACTCTTACCTCTAGCATTTTGACCGATCACCAGATGGAGTGCCACATCATCCTTCCAAATACCCTCTTCAAGGATCGTGGCACTGGCGCTTGTGCGCAATCCAACGCTGACACCCTGGTTGATGCCGCTTCCATGAAGTGGCGCAGTGATAGCTCGGGTGACACCTCCAATTCTTGTTCTTGCAAGTTCCTTGTCATGAAGATGTATGCCGTACTTGGCGAAGTGAAGAAGCTTTTCGTTGAGTGCATCTCCATTTTTCTGCCCTGGGCCATCTCCAGTTGAGCTTTCAGATGCAATGGATTGAATTCCGATTGTGGTACCGAAGGCCACAAGGCCTGGGAGGACGTGGCCGTTTTCCAAAGCGATATGAGCAATATCTTCCTGGGCCCCGCTGTGGAAACACGATGACCGCTCATCCAGGCACTTTATTTGACCATTCTCAACCAGCATCACGAGGTCTTTTTTGGCATTGATAGATGTGCTGTTTGTATTAATCAGAACCTTTTCAATTCCAGTGAACAGAATGCGTGAACCGGCATCATGAACCTTGGTACAGATGTCTTCTTTCTGAGCTGTCGCAAGAGATGGTCGAACTTTTGGAGCCTGTGGAATGCTGGCCCCAGAAGCTTCATCGGTCAATTCGTTGGATAGACTTTCATTCTTCAAAACAGGCCGGCCATCGATAAACACCTGGAATGGCGTAGCACCAACTTGGAGTGGATGATCATCCCAGATAACGAGATCTGCATCATAACCTGGGCGAGCGTATCCAATCCTATGATCCTGTTGAATGGATCTAGCAGGAATAGATGTGATAGCCTGGAGAGACTTTTCTTCAGACAAACCAAATGAGTGAGAAATTGCCGCTTGGTACCTATGGAACATCAGGTTAGACCGGTTGCTAGATCAATATTTGTAGTAAGTTTGGTCCACTTACGCAAGATACTTGGCGTAGAACTCTTCGCCGGTATGATCCTGGGGCTTGATGTTAGAAGAGCATATTATCACTTCATGTATGGAGGAGCCTTTTCATACCGACTTCAACGCGACTTGTAGGCCATGATCATCCAAGATTTTAGGTCCCCTCAAATTAGCTCCATATGCCTCGGCCTTGTAAAGTCCATTCTCTGCAAAAGTGGCGATCGTGATGTTTCTGGAATACATTAGCAAATGAACGTGATGTGAGTGGAGAATAAGCATACTCTTCCTGTGATTTTAGCCACTCGGGAACTTGCCACGCCTCCAGCGCATGGTGAAAAGCCCTGGGGTGGATGTTGAATTCATGAAGCACACTCAACATGCGATCAAAATCTTCAGGCTCATAGCAGTGGACATTCACATTTAGCTCTCCTCTGAGAAGTGCAAGAGAAGTCTCGAGTTCAAAGAACTCCGGTCGTTTCCCTTCGTGCTTGAGGAATTTCGAAATGTGTCGAGATTGAGAAAATCTGATATTTGCAACATCGGCAGCCTTTCGACACCATGAAGACTGGTCCACCTGTAACTCTTGTGCTTCCTTGAGATGCTCGCGCAAAAGCCACGCCAACCCGAGCCGGGTATTCTTGTAGACACCCTTCGGGTTTTCTCCACAAGCCACTTTGAGATATCTCTTGCGGCTTTGTTCTGGGATTCCGTAATCAAGGAGTAGCTCCTCGACTACCGGCTCGGCATTTGGGCCTGGCGTTGGCAAGTTCTTGACCAAATATGCCTCACCACCGATAATGTTGGCTGAGCCAGGTAGAATCAGGGACGAAGTGACACCACCCGATGCGATGATCTCAATCAATGGATCATACGGCTTGAATCCATCAATAGAGCGAATGAATGGAGTGATTGGCCCTAGGACGGGGCGCTCATTCACATCGCTGGTCGAAGGAAGATGAGGAAATGGGATTAACAGGTGGTGAGAGTGCATGTCAACCAGCCCAGGCGTGACAAATCTTCCGTGGGCGTTGATAACTTCGATATCCTTGGAAACTTGATGCTCAAAGGTTGTAGGTGACACCGAACTGATCACTCCGGCCTTGAATGTGATATCGACTGCTTCCACCAGAACAGACTCGCCGTCGAAAAGTGTTGCGTTTTGAATCAGAATCGGTCTTTGCTGGCCAGAGATTGAGTTCCAACGTGGGTTTTCCCGATCCTTCGTCCATTGCTGTACCTGACCTCCAAATCGAGTTTCCTGGCATTTGTTAAGACCTTCCGAGAAGACCTCAAGATCATTCCCATTAGACGTAATGAGACCGTCGAGATATTGGGCTTGAATTAACATCACTAAGCCTGCTGCTAGTAGGAGAACTCCCAGTGCGAGTCTTCCATGACGAACATAACGGGGACTGGATGATTGGGCCATCCGACGAGGCGCCTCCATCGGCAGGAACCCGTTCTTGGTCATCGTGGATGTTATAGAAGTGGCGCTGCGAGAGTTGACAAAAAGAGCCCGCAGCTTAAGAAGCGGGAAAGAGGGGAAGTGCGGGTTTGTCGGAAAGTACGGTCTCGCGCGAGCATGCACTCTAATCGCGTCAACCGGCAATCAACCAATTCCAGGCCCGGATGCACCTCATCGCAGTTCGGTTTGCCTTGCTTTACTTCGGCTCCAACCCGAACCCGAGCCCGAACCCGAGGATCTACCTTATCTTCTTTGACAACATGCTGGCACGCTTCAACTTGATTTACTTTCCTTCCCTTCCTTCCGGTGACAACAGTCAAAACTGAGGGCATGCATCACGGAACTGAAGTGCGATAAGCCGCCTCTGCGATATAGGCTGTGCTCTGGGAGATACAAACCAATCAACTGCACCACATGAACCGGCCTCTTTCGTGCCGTCGACGTCGTCCATGGTCAGACGGATTTGGGCACAAATGACTCGGTCCATGAAGCCAAAGAATTCGCCGCCCATCATCAAATCGTCTCCGTGGCGCAATTGGTTAGCGCGTCTGACTGTTAATCAGGAGGTTGGAAGTTCGAGCCTTCCCGGGGACGTTTCTTTTTGTTCCTGATCAATATTCATCGGTCTTGATATAGATCGTTGCTTTTTGTTTGCTAATTTTCGGTGTGGTCGGGAGACAGCTGAATCTGGCTTCCGGATGGTCTAATCCATCATCGAGGGTGAAACGTTGTTCAAGCTACCAACGTTGAAGTTTCTGTGACATCTGACTTATCCCTGACCACGGATCACCCTCTATACTTTGAAAAGCGGCGTGTACAACTAAGGTGATGAACTGACTATTCACAGCACATTCTTGGGGCAAATGGACTTTGCATTCGCATACAAGTATAGCCCACTGTGTTCTCGGTAGCCTAAGGGTAGCCTCAAACCTTCTTTTCTCCTTCGTTCCAAGGTTGACGGCCTTGATAACTAAGCTGTTCAGCCGAGCCATCTCAAGGTGGCCACACAAACATGAGGATGTTGGACTACTTGTATAAAAAAATACATGTTCAAGGCCAACAAAATATTGGGCAAAAAGAAATGTGCATCATCCGTGAATCGAACACGGGCCTCGTCGATGGCAACGACGAATTCTACCACTAGACCAATGATGCTGTGGTACCAAGTGAAGCTGGAAGCTCATTGGCTGTTGATATATGCAGCCTCACCATTTGGGTTCACAAGGGCATTGTTCAGCCAAAAAAGTCCAAACATGCTTTCACTTCAATACAGTACAAGATTTGGTATCACAATCATGGCTGGAACCTAGATCTGTTGAAGTAATATCTAACAATACAGCGGGCTCTATGATCTTCGGGGTGTTCAAACACACCATGGCTAAACTCAAGAGCTCTTCCAGATTTACCGCCTTGTCGTCGCCTTTGTTCGTTAGTGACTCGATCGGCTTCTCTCGGTATACTCCAGATCAGGTGGTGCGTAACTGTGGCTTCAGGTCTGTCTTGAAAATTGGCACTGACATCTGCAAAAGAAAGAAAGGATATAAAAAAAAAACAGGGCATCTCCTTGAGGGTCTCATCGTTCAACATCCAATTCCCGAGGTCGTCTGTCTTCCCGGAAGTCAGAAACAATCTGGAGGAACTTACCTTGCTACTTGGATGACACTGCGGACCCGGTACTTCAATCTATTATTCACAAAATTCGCCGTACAGGAGAAGTCGTCTCCCCAATTCATCATTTCCTCGTCTCGCTCGGAGCCGTATAACCATGGAATGTACGAGGCTGTCACGTTTGTCTTCGCTGGCCTCCGGGCTAATCCCGAGGTCCTCGTCAACCTGGAATTCACGAGAGAAAAATGTCTCTTGATCTTTCAATCGGGCATTCGGATCGATAACAGCAGCCAGGAATGACGCAGAGCCTTTGACGCGGCTGTCAAATTCTCCATTATATGCATGGATGGTTTTCTCTCGGCTGTTATGGATAAAGGCATTAAATTTTTGAGGGCGCAGTGGGTTGACTGCCCAGGCGTAAAGCTCACGAGTCACAGTTGCGACCTCGCATTTGGAATTCCGGTATTTGCACCCATTTCCTTGAAGCACTAGAGTCTCTGGCCCCGGAGGGCTCATGGATACTGGCAAGATAGCAAGCTAAATTGGGTTATATATAATTGCGCAGCCAGAGCTCGGCGTAATTGCTAAAGTTTCTCCAGGGCTGCCTTCACAAAGACCAAGGGTAAAAAATATTCCACGACACCTGAGGAGAGTTCATGTGTTATAGAAGCAGCAAATTGATCTTCAGTGTTTTGTGATGGGTCTTGTCAAGCTGCCCAGGTGTCCGTGTAGTTGGATCTCTTCGAACAAAAGTGCGGGAAGACTGGGTAATTCCAGCTCAAAAATGCCTTTGTCTATTGTAGCATTATGCTGTGGACTTTCCCATCGAATAGTCTTCGTGGCGCAATTGGTTAGCGCGTCTGACTGTTAATCAGGAGGTTGGAAGTTCGAGCCTTCCCGAGGACGTTCTTTTTGCCGGCTGTTCCATGGGAACAGCCTGCTTTTTTTCCTGTTCTTTTTATTTCCCTCTCAATCACGATACTGGACACCGGAAAAGGCGTGGGTGCTCATTCGATTTGACATGAAATGTATAGGAGCCGCGACACGTCGTATGAAACGTGTTTCACTCAAGAGGAAGTCACGACACTCGAAGTTGTGGACAAGACAAAATATTAAATAAGAAGATGATATATAAGCAACAATATAAGCCAGCAGGAAACTGCGCATCACACTCAAATACATCGTATCAAAGGAGCAAGGAAATAAGGAACGTTCAGTCCACACGGCCAAGAGAATACCAGATACCTCGACCAAGACACAGGAAAACTAGATTGCCAAATCTTAGGACGATTCATGCTCTATCCACCATTTATAGGAAATGAAACCTCGTACATGCTCATAATCTTGCAGCACTCTGTCCAAAATAAGAATAACAACGCCGAGTAGGAGCAATAGAACATTTAATAACGCCGATAAAGGCAGAACACGGCAAAAGGAAATAAAAAAGCAGGTACCTTGACCAAGTACAACTCAACAAAGGGTATAGGAAGGTTGGCCCGGATTAACATTAACCGAAGATCCTCCACCATTGGATGCAGCGAGGAATGCAATGAGACACTGAAATAGCAAAAAAGGGAGCAAAATCAGACACGAGGAAGAAGGGAATGAGGAAAGCGTGAGGTGGGGAGGGGAGGAAAATGGCACTTGGAATGAAAGCCCGAGCGAAAGAGACTAGTCCAGGTGATGCGGACTGGAGTCTAGTAATTCCATCCACCTAATGGGCTGCCTGATTGACCCGGTTGAGGTTGACCCGGTTGCATCTGTCCGCCGGGGCCGCCAGGCCACCCGGGCATACCATTGCCTCCCATGTTCATTGCCATACCCGCTTGTTGCGGGTTACCAGCCATGAACTGCTGGCCGCCAGGAGCTTGGTTGGGTGGATACATGGCTCGTGCCATACCGGGATAACCGGTTGGTGTTCCTCCTGGATATCCCATACCTTGCATGCCCTGTTGTTGCGCTTGAGGGTGCTGCATCTGACCAAACTGCTGTGGCATTTGCGGTATTGACTGGCGCTGTTGATTGCGAGGGGACTGGTGGGGATGTTGCTGTTGGGGATGATGGCCGATAGGTGATGGGCTTTGCTGCGGGGCTGCTGACATCTGCTGACCATACTGAGGCATTCCAACGCCTTGGTGACCCGAAGAGGGCAGCGGAGACGGCTGTGGCTGTGGGGGTGGCTGTCCCCACATCTGCTGCTGCTGTTGCTGCTGCTGGGATGGATAGCCATATTGAGGGACCTGAGGCATGCCTCCAGACATGGAGGGGTTGGATCGCTGCTGCACAAGGCCGGGCTGCATGTTCGGCGGCATTCTGAGGGGAGACTGGCCGACCGACTGAGGATGAGCCTGCTGGGGATAGTGTGGCTGCCCGCCCATCATTGAATTGGCCTGCAAGGGCACTTGCTGAGGCATCATGTGTTGCTGGGGATGTATTTGGTTTTGCATTCCTGCCTGAGGAATCTGAGAGACTTGAACGGGCTGTGACACGGACATGCCGGATTCAAGCGCGGTACTAGACTGAGCCTCCAAGACCGGAGACTCGCGAGGCTTGGAGTAAAATTCATCCAGACCCTTCTGGCGGTAGGTACGTTGGCTGCTCAGGCCCTTGTTGAAGTCTGCCGTGTGCTGCGCTTGATTCATCAGGTCGGCCGCAGAACTAGTTTGCGTGCGATCATGGTACGGCTGTCCCGTCATCTCCTGGCGCCCTCGGGGTATGGCATTGTAGTCCCGCAGCCGTGGATCATCTGTGGTTGCCATGTGGATCATTGGGAGCGGAGCCATGGAAATTGAGTCACCAGTATCTAGCGAAAGTCCAGCAGGCAACGGCTCTATGGTGCTGCTATAGACGACATCGTTGTGAGGAAGTGCAGGTAGCATATTTGTAGCCGGCTCTGAAGTCGATCCATCCCGAGCTTTCGCTGCGCCGGGGCGCTTCTCTCCTGCCAGGTCATCTTCTGTGAAGCCCTGTTTGATTGCCTTGCTTTCCCAATAGTCATCTCGAACCCTGCGACCGTTCACAATTACCCGACTCCCAAACTGTCGGAACATGGATCTGGCCGAAACGATGGCGATTTGACGGGACCGATAGGAATAGGGCAAGATGTCTTGCTGGATTAGGTCGTCCTTCTCAATCTGAGAAGCAATGATCTTATGCAGTGACCTATTCTTGTTGAATAGAAGATATGAGTCTCGATAATTCAACACCCTTGCGCATTCAGTCGCGAGCATGAAGAGCTTAGTGCCGCGGAGGGGTACGCGGAACGTTCGGCATTTATATTCACGGCTACCCTGTAGGTAACCCATAGGATCTGCCTTGGTCTCTCCTGCTTCATCAAACTCCTTCGGTATGTACTCATCACCCTCTGGGTTCAGCTGGTCAGATGTGTGATCCCGCACGGTGGGAAGCGCTTTGACCAGCGATTTTGTCGGGGTGGTCTTGCTATCGGGCGATGCAAGAGGCGGCGAGCCGGCAGTTGATAGAGGTAGCGGACGCGCTTGCATTTGGGGGGTTTGGTTGGGTGTGTTTGCGACTGCCTGATCATTGGAGCCAGCTCGTGGTGTTTTGGGTGGACGACCACGCTTGCGACGACTTTGTTCCTCTATCAGAAAACAAGAAGATGTCAGCACTAATTCATAGCAAAATGTCGCGACTAGACAAAAAAGCAAACGCGCTGCCGGTGATAAAAATTGAACAGCCTCCCCGCTGCACACGTACCATCATCCTGGTCCCCTTCGGCGTGTCCATTCCCGCTGCGCTCTGGAGTGCGACTACGCTTGACGCCACGGGGGCTTGCTATTGCGTGGGAAGGTGCTGGCACGACAACAGCGACTAGGATGGGTATCAGTTTGCAAGAAGCGACGGGGAAGTAAGATACAAAGAGATAAGGCAGCCATGTGGAATGGGCGATTGGTTTGACCGAAGGAGCTGTTGATCGGAACGAGTAGGCGCGCGAGAAATAATTTGCGATCGAGGACGAAACACGGGAAGAACGAAGGGACAAAAGCGCAAGATAAGGGCATCAAAGGACTTGAGGCTGAACATACCGGAGTTGCTCAGGTTTGCAGGGTCGATGGTGCCCGAGCCATCGACAACGTCCATACCATTCATTGTCGATAAGGAATGAGACGTGCCATACATAGTCACAGGGTCTGGATGAGTGTCGCAAGATGGCGCGTCAAGCGAACGCACAATGTCGGACGGTGGACAGAGGAAGGAATCGGAAGTGGCGCGCGAGAGAGATGCTCATGCAGGATATTTCCTCTGTGGTAGATCGGGTTAGGTCCGGTCGCCGTTGAGCTTGGTGTAGGTTCGGATGAACTTGGGTTTGAGAGGGGAAAGGAATCGAGGCGGTGAGAGCTGATGGCCTGAGAATTCAGGTTACATATATCTGAGGCTGTGAGAAACGAGAGCAAAAAGCAAAGCAAAGAACAAAACAAACTCCTGCACAATCTGGCCTCTCCCGGGGAGAATTCAAGTATAGTAAAGGAGCCAGGGTCAAGACATCAAAGCCTCTAGATGAAAGTGTTGTGATTGGTCAACAAAGGTCAAAATACTCACGGTTCTACTGCAAAGAAAGTGGCGCCGAATCAGACACGGATGTATTTCCTGCAGATTTCTGATGCCCCGTGCTCTTAGACTAAATCAAATTCTTTCTCATGGAGAGAACCGAAAACAGGAAAAGATAAACACTTGGGTTGCAAATTTGGAATTTTCTCTCCGCGGGTAAGGGGAGATCTCACGACGAGCGGATTCAGAGCTGAATGGGGCAGGGGGAAAGGGATATCCTTTTGTGATCGCTGCAGTGTCGCGGGTACGGCGCCAGTATACGGTAAAAATTGACAAAGAGTCAAATGAGATCAGTGGAACCCGACTTCGCAGCCTTAACTGAGAGAATGAAGTGCTTTTTGCTCTCCCTCTCTGGCTTCATGCCAATAGAAACGATTTTCCTAGGTGCCACGGCGATCGAGTCCTCGGTATACGCTGAGCAACACGGAGAAGGACCCTGCGTCCTTTTGGGCAACAAAGGGTGTCGGTGTATGCAGGAGTAAACAAGAAAGAGAGAATTAAAAATTTAAAAAAAGGTGCAACGGTAGCACAAGAGAAGTACAAAAAGTCCTTTGAATTTCGAATTCTCAACTAAGATACTATCCGCATCGGGACCAATCACGAGATCAATCACAGCCGGCGTATTGGTATTGTCCCTGTATCAGGAAGAGCTTTGAGCTTGCGGTCTTTTGAATGGTTGATCACCGAGGGCAGAGTTGTATAAAGTATGCCTAGTTGTATAGAAGGCCGACCACTCTGGATGCCATATGGAGGATATCCTCTTGGTTATTCTCAATGAATGTGGAGATCACACTAGAAATACCGAATCTAGACACTATCATGGACCTTGGATAAAGGGAAGATTACGCCTATTCGAGTCTGGATTGTGAACCATGTAACTTGAGGTGTCTTGAACGAATTCATAGTTAACGAGATGTAGAGAGGGGAAAGACAATCAGCCATGTGAGTCGACCATAGAGCCCATATGCGATGACTTCGTTCAAAGCATGCAAGGGGATAAAGATCACTTAGTGATTTGTATGCATGTTGACCACCGGTGTCAGTTAGTGCCATATGCAAAAGCCGAAGGCCCAATCCGAAGAGCACCTGGGCAACGATGATGCTCGGTCGGATCATATCGGGTCAAGCCCAAACTGGGAATATTGAGAATTGTAGAAGCCTAATGGACAATACGTCACCTGAGTCTTGATAGTTCTCTTCTAGGCTCATCAGGTATCTCTCCTGTTTTGCCCCGACATCTCAGATTTTAGGCGATAACCCTCCGTGGAAGAAGATGAGGGGCAGTAGGAGGAAATTGAGAAATTGGTCTAGAGTAGTAAGCTTAGACCATAGCTCGTAAGCCTGGGCACTAGCGGTAAATTTGGGTTAGTCCTTTTTATATTGACCCAGATAGACGGTTACTCACACTGGATAAACCCTGTGCAACTGCGTATCAATACGGTCCAGGATCGATCAAAGTAGTGATTTGTGTGAAACGTAATCAACATGTTTTATTTCCACCATTCTAAAAGAAATTAAAATAAAAACCCGGTGATCAAGAGTTCGTGATGGGGTTGGAACGGTCATAGATGAAATATGCAGAAGCCTCGTGTCGCGGAACCAGTGCCTTCCCGGACCAAGACTTGTTCAAATCCCCAGGCAAGTCTGTGATTTGCCCGAGGGCAAGCAGATGACCTACAGCAGACGCTATGGATGGATCCGAGAGGGTCATTTGAGCGGGAACTAACGAGTCGATCAACGGGTCCATGCGCGCCCAAAAGCAAGTGTGCCTTGGTCTGCGCCAATCAGCATGAACTCCAAATGATACATACCCCTAGTGGTACTGGTCAAACCATCGCCGGAATCGGAATTTATCTTTGCTGATATACCGGGGCTTGTATCGTCCCCGACGGCTGTACGATGGAGAGCAAGATGTGGCTGGGTTGTAAGATAACGCCCATAGAGACATCCAAATACTCGCAATCATACTTCAACTTTACATGGTCCAGGCATAAATAGCCCAAAGGAAAACATACTATGTTTCGGGTCTCACGGCAGCCGACCTTGCAGCACTGCCGTTCTCAACGCTGTGCCGGCATTTTGCATTTGTCACACAAATACCCTCAACCGTGCCGCTTAACCTGACACAAGGTGACTTTGTATATTCTGGAAATTTTGAACAAATCTCCCGTCATAAATGCTCAGCCTAGACCTTCCAGTGCTGGGTGGTGTCATTTGGTCAGTGGTTCTAAGGTTCTATCGGTCAACGGTTTGATTGTAATGTTCTCGACATCCCTCACCGGGGGCCCTTTGATGAGATTGATATCTGTATGAGATTAAGGATTTGGTCCGTTTAGCGCCTTATTGCGTCATTTAACAACCTTGGGATTGCCTACAACAGGCCGCGCAGGATATATCCCAAAGTGCATATGAGAATATCCCTATCAATCTCACCAACCTAGCACACAAAGTACCTAGCACAGTGAGGTATATGTCGGCCATAGGAAAAGATCACCAGTATGTCGCTACTCCTTTCGGGGCTGATCAAACCTTGGGAACAATAACCTTGATCATGCTCACAGCAACACGCGCCTTTGCCTTCATCCCTACATTCCCAGAGAACTACATTTCACGCGGGGTCGATTATGTAGTTGACACATACATGCAGCTTAGCTCGAGTATCATTCGTCAGAAATGAGAGAGATACAGCGGTATCAAAGTCGTATCTAATTGTACTCCGTATCTTCTCTCACTGTGTTATTTTCTGACTCTCATTCCCGGATGAGAGTTCACAGTGTTTCTCTTTCAATGCAACATCGAAACAATAAACATCCCTACCAATGGTAAGCTAAACAGGAATGACTTGAAACAGGAGCTTGGATGGATGCTTACTGCGGCAAATGGAGCATGCGAAAGGCCGATGATCCTAGCCCCTGGCTCAACTTCAAGTACTTTTGGTGAGTACAGGGTAGAGCAGCATAATCGCGGACGTCCTTTGTTTTAGTCTATATCGAGCCCCTCTCAATACAAGCGGTGGCACACCGTTCCCATAGCCCAGCGATCTGTGATTTGCGGGGAAGATATAACCGCGCAGTTTGAGCAGATCCCTGGGGGGGGGGATGTGCATGGGTGTTGTAATCACGGGCGAAACCAACAGACAATATCAGTTCTACTTTCCATGATCTGCACAATGAGAACGCTTAAGCGAGCTCGGAGCGTTGCGCGTCGCAGGCCACGCGTTGTACAGATTCACATCTAGATCGAGTGTCTGTTACCTTTCGATCTATCACAACCTTGGAACTCATAAGCATTCGGTTGAACCTGGAACCGGTGTAAGCGCACACGTTCTGCTTGCTGCCTTGCATGAGTCGGTATGAGAGACATAAAAAAAGCAGAAGATCAAATTCGGAAGGCGAAATGCTTCATAATCTGCGCGAATCATGTTGCCTGATATAGTGTGCGCATTCATTTGAAGCGGAAATGAAACGGAGCCCAACCTAACAATACACATAGACTGCCACATTATTTGCTGAAAATGAACCCTGCTCTTGAATTCTTATTATCCGGCACAGCTAGTATACTACCTGACCCAATGACCAACTTAGCTGCATA
This sequence comes from Penicillium bialowiezense, assembly GCA_026122735.1. Taxonomy (NCBI): domain Eukaryota; kingdom Fungi; phylum Ascomycota; class Eurotiomycetes; order Eurotiales; family Aspergillaceae; genus Penicillium; species Penicillium bialowiezense. Next base: position 625,032 of record JAKZFB010000008.1, on the reverse strand, counting down.
GTTATTTCCGATACTCGGAAATGAAACCTATTGAGGATATTGATAAGCAAATCAGAAACCCGGTCGCGCATGTACATGGGTACTAGCCAGGGATGTATGTGACTACAGTGGAAGTGGCTGACAATGTGAGTTATGTACACGGGACCTAGAACCCATGACTTGGGTACCGAGTAGATCTTGCAGGTAATGATGTGCGCTGGGTCTGGATAGACCCGGAAAGTGACAGACACTCGGTTCTAAAGTGGACATCCCTGTACCCTTGGAGACACTATTTGCGGGTGTGATATTGACTGTATAGATGTTTAAAGTCTTCCTGAGTGATTAAGAGAGCTTTCAAAAGCGGTTGGTGGTTCCAAGGTTATGCCAGTGGGATTTATCCAAATCATATCGAGCATTCCAAGGCTCAGGCGTCAACCTGGGACCGAGAGAAATATCATGCCGCTTCCTTATATTGTTAGTTCTAGTGTCACTTGACTGATCTCCCATCTCGATGATTCTCATATTGGCTCCCCACGTTCTCCTACAGCCCCGCTAGCTTGGCCCCGGCATGTCGACATGCGCCAGCGGCGCTCATTGCGTACCCCCAAAGCGCATATGCCCAACTTCATGACAACGCATTCCAGAACATCAGCCAATGCAAGACTGCTGCAAGAAAGTTAGAATATGGAAGGTGATTGAATGGAAATTCAGCAGAGCTTGGAGGATCTCTTTAAGCTTTCCAGTTATATGCCCTGGTGCCCTTTGGGATCGATGTCATTCAGACCAGAGCACGCGACACAAGACGCTACATGAAAATAGATGCTCGGATTTCAAGGAAGTTCAACGAGGGAAGGAGTTGGTGGACTTCAACGTGGAAAGCTGCAGGTATGTCGAAGAGGCATGGGCAGCACCGCAAGGCCACCGACTGAAGCAAGGAGTACTCTGTTTAGAGAACAACGCGTAGAAAATAGTGCAAAAATTATCTACATCGTCATCTCAAGTCGCCGTCCCCGAAAGCAGATTTTGTATGAGTGGTTGGCGGGACCGTCGGCCCGGATCCGAACCATGGTAGGCTGGAAGTATAATCGGATAATCAGAATGCTACATCGACAACAATGTGATTGTGCCTACATCAAGAGAGTAGAGACTGCTTCTCAGACGATGAAAATATGGCTCATACAAGGACGAAAAGAAGGGTTATAACAGAGTGACTGTGACTACCCCACCTGCTGCACCAAAGCCGGTACCCCGAAGCAGATCATACGTTTCAGCTGTCATAATAGCTTTGATTCGTTTCGATCGAATATTTCGAGGATAGATCGCATTGGCTTAATGCTGTGGTGTTAGCGGGGTAGATAATAGACACTTTTGGGCTTGGAGTTGCGCTTGGAGCTACTTCGTACAGAGCAGAAGGCCAAGGACCAGTAAACCGAGGCAAGTGTGTCTAGTTCGGCTTGGCGGAACCAAACTATGGGGTAGTTCGAGGTCTTGCCGAGATGACAGACATATTTGTTGTGGAAAGGTTTGATTCTCTGGTCTGACACGGACAAAGCACTCGATCAGGAGAGCCGTGAGTGCATGGTGGCTTGAGTGACAGCAACGTCTCCAACTGTTAAGCAGTTAAGAACAGTCGCGAGCCAAGATCTGGACTCCACACCATTCCTTCCCTCCTTTCCTCCATCTCTTACTGGACAGCTTGGTGGAATGCACGATCGCAAGATCACCCAGAAAGAGGCCTATGTTACCGTTTAAAACCGCATGCGTGCGGTTGGAGCGGGAGCGTGTTAATACGAGTTGCAACGCCGTCGCATACAAATTAGAGATCTGAGATCTGCGCTTGCGCCCGTGTCTTCTGTAGATTAACACACACGAGTCGACACCAAAGACAGTATCTTCGAATAACGTGCTTGGCAATTTAATATTTCACGGTGAGCGAGCGAACTAGTTCGAGGAGCTAGAAGCCAGTGTGGGCCCACCAAGGAGTGCTAGCGCGTAGAGAACCTGCTTTCCAAATGTCTAGCCCTTTGTTAAAGTGATTCTAGACTTCATTCCTGGACCCGGTGGCTGCAATAGCCTTAGTTGGAAATTGTGGAGTTTGAAGCTGCAGGAGATCTCACCATCTTGCCTTTGTTTCACCTGCTAGCAACGGCGTTACATCCTTATCTGCGAGATCATCGAAGTCTTAGTCAAAACCTCGGAGGGGTTATTAAGCCGGGCTTTTTCTGTCGGTTTCTACGCATCGGACAAAACTCCGACCGCGGAAGTCGGAAGCGCAGATTTACGCATGTTTTTTTGGTTTCAAATCAATTTGGGGGAAGATCTGTGGGAAGCGGAATCTAATTTTTCCACAACTGTGACTCGTAATGTGAAGGTCCATTTCGATGGCGGAGCAGAGGCGCTCCATTCTGGAGCGCCACAGTCCACGGTGTTTGGTTGGTCTCCGCGGGAGTCCTTGGTGTAAGTTCAGGGAGGGGGTCTGGAGCTTAGCCAGAGTCGCACGGGCGCCGGATAATATAACCCTGGGATTAGGATTAAAAGCCGTCTTCGGCGGATAGACACTTGGCGCCCCTCAGGATCGTCAGGAGGGGGGTATTTTCTGAGTGGGACGACCAGCGTGGAATGCAGGTGGACTTGTCGGTGTGAAGATGTCCTTTGTCCAGCGCATTATGGTTGCCCATGGGGCATGGAGAGGGTGGTCGGGGCACAGGGTGGACCTTCTACGGGTGCAGCGAAACAATACTGAATGCAGAATTCAATGGTGTCCTTTGGGGGATGGGGTTCGCTAAGTCGACGGCGACACGCATTCTGGGTCATCTACGGGGCTTGTACCAGGGGCGTTCAGTTAGGGGCGAGTCCCGCCATTTCTGGCCGTACATTTCTCGATGCCAAGATTATAGGGAGAAATGAGAGCAAAGAGGAGAAAAGGGAGAGGAATATGAGATAGGAGTACGGAGTATGAGTCCCGTCGAGTCCCATATGAAATCGGCTCCCATTAATACCCAAGTCCGAAAACGTATGTATTGATGAGGGGGTTCGGACTTCCAAGGAAAGTAATCCGTGGGGATCGTGAGTTTCCCCGTGCAACGTTTCTATTTTTTTCTGTAAGGATCCTCAGGGCGAATAGAAGCAAGATAAGCTCCGCAGAAGGGTCCCCACCGAAAAATTTTCGAAGCATCAAATGATCAGGAAAACTGGGGCCTTTGTTATCCACTCCGAGGGTCCGTATAGCCGCTGCACACACAGTCCCAAAAAAGCCCTTTTGATTCCACCAAAAACCGCCCAAGCCGTTGTGGAGTGGGGGACAATATTATACGAGAAAATAGTAGAATCATAAGTTAGCCAAGAGAGTTAAGAGAGTTAAGGAAAAGTTGGCCACATTTGATGAATCATGGGGAAAGTAAAAAAAGAAAGGAAAAAAAGGCCATTGGCAAAAAAAAGGGCGGACACATCAGAGGCCCTGTCGGTCTGGAACCGGTTTCGTGATCTGCTGACACGGCTTGGGCGCTTGGACCAGGTTCCCCATTCCCATCGTGAAAAAAAAGGGTATAAGACTCGCTACCGCTGCTCTACCTTTCACTGCCTTTACTTTTTGATCTCTTCCGTTCCACATACCAATTTCACACTACTCCCAACACACTTGCATCACATTGCATTATTGCATTACATACCCCATCATACTACATCAATTAGATGGTTCATCAATATGAACGGAACTACACAGAAAGCTCCCAAGACGCCAAAGCCAACCGCCTCCGTGCCCATTGTTCAAAATAAACGCTGGCCCCCAATGGCAAACCGCAACGCTCTCCCCTATAAGCTCACACATCTCTCCAAAGAGAAGCTCGCCCGTGAAGCCACCGCTCCCGACCCAGATCTCCGCCGGTGTGTGGCTCACTTCCGCTTGCACTGCGGCTCCGTCATGTGGACGGAAAACGATATGAAGTCTCGAATCAGCTCATTCGACTTCGAGGATACCGACGACGAGGACGAGATGGAAGATATGAAGAATGCCGAATTACCTGTGCTCAAGTCCCGGACACCACCCGCCGAGTCCGAAGTGGAAATCACAAAAGAATCCGAATCTCCATCCCCGGAGCCTGTCGCCGTCGCGGCCGCTCCGGCTACACAACCTTCCCCTGAACATTCCGAGCATGGTTTTTTGGAAAAGGGTCGCAATTGTCTTGAGGCGACCTCCAAACACCTCTGGACAGGGGGGTCTTGCATGGTCGGCCCCATCGCGGGCTGACCTCAACCTCAACCCTCGCTTTATAATTTCTTTTCAACCTCACCTCTACATTCGCCACTTTCTTTTGCGACCATTCCTTTTCAGCCGATCCACGATACCATGACTTGACGACCTTGACGAACAAACAAAATGAACTGTATATAACTTTACTTGGAGACAATATGTCGAATTATTTTAATAACCAAAGACTACTTTTTTGCTGGGCAAAATCATTTATCAATTTATCATCTATCAATTCATCATTTGATCATTTTATTCCTTTGTAAAATCATCTCAAAAACCATGTAATTTGGGGGGGTTTGGATTCTTCATGGATTTGCCTCCCGGCACCCCACATCCGGACTCTATTCTTAACTCTCTATATGATTCCCAACGGGGAAGGTCTGGCGACGTGACTCATCCAAAAGCCGCGTACCTGTTCTGGGGGCGCATCACGTGCCCTAAACGGATCTCTCCTCAATTCTGGAGAACTAATGCAGGCCCCAAACCCGAAGCTGAGGACAGTGGGACCCTGATCCTCGCAGTGGAATCGGTGGAATCGGTGGAATACGAAGGAAAGCACCTGGCGGTTATGTTTGGTGGAAACTGCCAGTGTGTGGCGAATCTCTTGCCGATCAGACCCATTTCATCATATCCATGTCACAGTCTCCAGCGTGTGGGTGCCCTCTTCATTGCGCTGCGCACGATATGATCCACCAGGGTCTCATATGACATCCCGTTGTGCTTTGCGATAATCGGCAGCTGCGACCATTGAGGCCTCAATCCTGCCAAGGGATTGATCTGTGAGGAGTGTCATGGTCAGCACAAGTACGAGTATACAAAGTTGACCATGCCCTGACGTGCGTCAACTCAAATCGCGTCTGCCAACTCTGAGCCTGATCCTGATCTGAGCTCATCGCGCCAGACTTTCGAAAACAAGAAAACAACAGATAAGAGTCATGCAACACATCATTCCCGAGACACGGCTATCTCCGTCATCAACGTAGCTCGATCAAAAGACGTCACTTACTTCCAGAACATTGGCCTCTGCATCGGCCGAATCTCCATCCAATCTGATGTCCACCCTTCCACCGTCTCGACACCGCAACGCTCGCCACGCCCGCAACGCGACCGTGCATGCCCGTTCGACCAGCGGGTCTTCCCGATTGGCTGGGATCTCATCCGCGATGCCATCCCAGTCATCGTCCGTTTTGGACTTTGCAGTCGTGAACCCGACGTCAAACTCGACGTCAGGCCTGTTCTTCCTCCATGCCATCTCACTAACCCCGAGAACCCATGCGTCATCGCCAGTCCCCAAGATTCCAACCGTGAATTCTCGGCCCGATAGGAACTTCTCGACCAGCACCGCTGGCGCCGAGGTCGCGCTGGAATGGATGTTCTCCACGGCTTGGCATAGTTCGTTGATGTTGTGGATGACGTTTGTTTGATTGATGCCCTTGGACGATCCTTCTGCTAGTGGCTTCACGAAAAGTGGGTAAGATGATGGGTTTAGAAGGCCCGATGCGTGCTTGGAGGTTTTGGTGAGAGCGCAAATGACGTTTGGCGTGAGCTTCTTATTCTGAAGCTTGTCTAAATAAATGACGGCGAATGGGGCGGTCGGAATGCCATAATGCTCGAGGACCATCTGTACAGCCATCCCCACTATTAGTACTGACCACCCCGCAGCAGACACCGAGCTTGACGCCGAAACCCAAACACTCACCTTTGTCTTTCCCTTGTCCAAACACAGGGCCATGGTGGCCGTGTCGGAAAATGTGTATGGTATACTGAATGCTTCCAACATCGCCGGTACCTGCGCCTCCCTCGCTGTTCCATACACACCCTCCGTGATATTCACCGCTAGATCCCAATGTGCAGCTTCGCCGGAGCCGAGCTTACTCGCGAGCGTCTTCACATCTGGGATAGCGACATATCGATGCCCCAACCTGATAATAGCAGTAGCAATATCCTCGGCCGCGGCGCCGACTTCCAGGTGAGCGATATCGGATTTCTTGTACCCAAGATCTAAATAGGTGCCTGGGTCTTCGTATATTAAAGCGATGAGCAAGTTCGATCCAACCATAATCCAGTATGGTAAATGTGAAATGGAATGAAACGAGGTCGAAAGGAATTCCAAAAGTTGTGTACCGTGCAAAAAATGGACCTGTAGCGACTTATATTGCAATTGGGCGAGGTATTTGCAACTTGCAAGCCACGATGGGTTGTCCCGGGATATGTGATCAGCCTATGTTTAAGCGGGCAGCTCTGCACCCGATACTCCGCAGCAGTTGGGCAGGCTGCATTAGTCTTTGTTTTGAGATGTGTTGTGACGGTAATCGTGTCAATATATCCATTTATCTCACACGAATTATGCAAATACTGCATGCTTAGTGTGTTTATTCGTCGATTTCTCCGCCGTTTTGAGGCCACTGGACTCGACCCAATAACGCCGCGCCTTAAAAATAAGATCCTCACCGTAATTCACTATCCTTAACCGCCTCACTTCCTTTTGCACATTGCGCTGGTGACTTTGCCACAAGCATTGCCCTCTGCTGTTCGAATCCATAACCATATGGTATACAGGTTGTACCTCCGACCTTGTGACATTACACCAATCGTTGCTACCATGACGATTTAAAAACAAATCGCTTCATTGCCTTCATTGTGTTCTCTCCCGATTGGTGAAGTTCAAAATCATTCAATTCTAATTTGAGGTATTTTGTATGGCCCTCGACCGAAAGCTTCGTGCGGATACCTCCAGGGATAGTAGTGACTACACGTATTCCCCGCAGCACCAGCCACAGCAGTCCAACCTTGGACCTCGGGATGCCCTGAATATCATGTCAGAATTGACCGTTTGGCCCAAAGGCCGAAAAATGGATGCCCCACATGCCCATCCCCGCCAGTGTCCGTAGGATCTCGTCACCCAGGCGACTTTAGCGCCCAATATAACCTGACCGCATGACTCTACACCTGGGCACTGGAGTGCAGATGTTGGTGGAACAAGCGTCGACATCGATGACTTGCGCTCCGAATAAACTGGTTGCGCCCGCCCGGGGTCGAACATTCCATTTTGAAATAATTCAAGTCTATCGTATATTCTATCGGTCTAGAAAATGACAAGAAAAAATCAAAACAGACATCAAGAACGCAACAAGCGAGTATTCATAATCAAACCAAATCGATCCGACCATTTCGCTGAGCTCAGATCGTCTGGTAACAAACTCTCATCTCCATTCGCGATGATAGCCTCGGCAAGAGTTGCCATCCCAGCAGAAGCAAAGCCAAGTCGCTCATAGAATTTGATCGTAACATGGTTTCCTGCCTTGATAATAAGACGTACTTGGACGCTTTGCGGCGAGGGACGATATGCCTGCAGATAATCCATAGCGCTCTGACACAATTTGGCACCGAGGCCTAGGCCACGGTGCTCGGAGACGGTGAAAAGGCTCAGCATCTGCCATCGCTCTTCTTCCTCGTCTGGTTTCTGCGGTGGCTGTCTAGATTCTTCGGGTAGGGTGAATGCTTCTTCGGACATAGGTCCGCGCAGTGTCACTTGGCCTATCCATTCGGGTTCACCAGCTGGTGAGTCATCGGGGTTGAGTGGTGTGGCGGCACAAACGAAGATGACCCGATCGGGCGCTGTGATGAGATTTTGCCAGTCGGCATCGGTGAACTTGGACTCGATCTCGTAGGTGGATGAAAATGAAGCTGGAGAGGTTTCGAGTGCCTTGAGGCGTAGGCCTCGGTGGCTTTGGGCCGAGGTCGCTACACCGTCTCTCTTGGAGATAGGGAAATAGGAGTAAGAGAACTTTGTTTTGAGCTCCATGATGAAGATTGAGTTGTTGGATGAAAATAAAATGTGCTGCCAGGCGCTGTTCGTCTTATACTTGTGGTTGTATAAGATCTGGCACGCTACGGCTAACTTGAGCTTGGCCGAGCCGCGTATCGGCGGGTTGGCCCACTTTCGACCTCAAAACTGGTGAAATCTCACTCGATAAATGTTTGATGATAAATACAAAAAATAATAACACTGTTTCATTGGTGAATGATTGACTCATATGGCGAGTCGGCCGACATGGAGAAGGCTAGATCAAAATCATTGAACCTTCCCACGGGGTCCAGTAGCTCGAAGTCCACATCAGACTGTGTTAAGAAGTCTAACATGGTTGGCTGATGAAGAGCCATCTCTGTTGTAAGATATGGGACATTTGAATCGAAGATCATGCGACTCAAATCTTCCGGGGGCACGATGGGGTATTGAGGATTGCCGGAGAGCTGGCCAGAGCGCAATGGCCTCCCTGATGCTTGACTCATAGGTGGTTCATTGGAAAAGTCGACGGCGGGACCTTGAGTAGCAGCATGCGCAGGGCGAAAAGGACTTCTGTGAAGACACTGGTGCACCCGCTGGATTCGCTCATATAGATCCCTTGATGCCAGTTGATCAGACAGGCTGAGGTTCCTGAGTATTTCCATGGCTGTTTCGGCAGATGTCAAATCACTAGGATCGCCTAATGGCAGAAGACTTGATAGAATCAAGATTAAAGCAGCAGAGAATATGTATGTAGGAAAGGTGTAGCCAAATGTCGCGAGAGATCCGCCAGTCCATTCATTCACACACAATGCCAGGGAGTGCCTGGCTGAATGTATGCATGCCTCGCTCAGCGTAACCAGAACTGGAGAAATGGCTTCCACCGACTGATTGTAGGGGTTTTTCATTTGCAACGTGAGGACATGCATTAGAACTGGTCTAATTGTCAAGATGACGCACTGAGAAAGTTAGTAGGACCTTGAGAAGAGAAGCATGATACATACAAAGTTGAATTGAAGATGCATATGAACTGTATGCTTCGAGATTGCCCCCTCAGAATTGAGTCTCAGATGCTTGGGTAAAGACTGAATCCACTGTTTGAGCTGGGTAAGTAGTCTCTGTTCACGAAGTAAGAAACTCTCGGTCGAGATCTTCCTGCAATAGATTTCCCCGGTCGTATCCCCAGTGATCCTAGCTAGCTCAATGCCCGCGATCTGATATGCACCATCCGAAAATTGGTCATTGTAGGTATCCGATGCCGAGTTAGAGGGGTGATCAACATGAATATCCTCATCATGAATTTGCACAGGGAACCCTGATTTTGAGCCCCAGAAGCGCTCGAGGGTATATATAGTCCACCAGATACGGATTCGATGCTCCCTTGCTATTGGATGCAGATCTTGAGATGGTGGGACGTTGTAATTCAAGCCTATGCTGAGTCCAAGGCGCAATGCGTTTCCTAGGAGGAGGTATGCAGAGTGAAACCGGTTCAAAAATTGACAGAAGTATGCCTGTAATAAATGAGCATTGGTAGAGAATCTTGGCGGAATAGACTTACAATCAACAGCAAGCTTTCTATGTGAATCATGCTTGGTCTTTCGGGGATGATTTGGATGAGGCTCAATGCTCGGGCAAAATAAGCGGTGCCCGGTACATAAGGCTGATTAGAACTATCGTGAGGTGTCGAGAAAGCCTGCGCGAGAGCAAAAAGGGCAAAGTATTTGCACTTGATACTTGGATCCTCAAAGTCTCCTCGTTGATAAACCCCGTGGAGCATGTCCATCGAGTCTTTTTTCAACGCCAGATGAAAACATGGAATAATGTGACCTAGCGCAGTCTTAACTAAGAGTTGAGCGCAGACAAGATTGGGCCACTGCACGTCGGTATCTAGTAAGGACGAAAGGGTCGCTTCGTCGGTATACCGGGTTTTGGGCAGGTATAGCGTTGGGGTGTTGGTTTTCGTTAGGCACTGGCAAAGTCGAGTAGCGAAGGCTGTGCAGGTTGCCTCGCTGATGTAGAGAGGAAGAACTGAGGCATCATGCACCTGGAACCACGGCTTATCACCGAGGAGATTCCCCTGTATTCTGGGCTCATCGTTCTCGCTGGTAGCCACATTAGGGATGGGCTCTTGGTGGGACGGCCGTGGATCTTGCTTCGATCGATATCGTCGCGCATGTAGCTCCTCGCTGTCCTTCAAAAGCTGCTCTAGATAGCTGTCACTCATGGTCATTAGCATTTGAGCGAAAGGTTGCCGGCGCAAAAATGTACCTTTCATCCACTCGTACTTTGCGATCTCGATTCGTGTAATTGCATTGTGTACCGTAGCCTGAAGCACGGCATTTCGAACATGGCTTTTCTCCAGAGCATTTGATTTTCTGTGCATGGCACCGATGGCAACTATGACAATGTGAGCCCAGGTCGATTATCGGTATGAGTCAACCCACGCAATCGCTCTTTTCTTAGGCCTTGCCGTTCGGAATGTCTGAGATCGTTGGTAATCGCCCATTGTCGCATGGACTGAGTAACCCTGGAAGGTTGTGGAGGGGAAGCGTAAGACGATGCCCAGACAAAGTCCGCGGGGGGCAAACCTCGGAACCGGCTAACCTAAAACTGGCCGGTCCAATCACAAATTGCGCTCCGTTCAGTTTAGCATCTTATACTTCTTTCGGATTGAACGCAGTCGCTTGAAATTGATCATATGTGGTATATATACATGCGCGTAAAGGTATTCAGCTATAAGACATGGGGAGAAAGCGTAAAAAAAGGGTCATTTCGACATCTCTAGGTCAGCAAGAACCGCGTAGGAGTTTCACTCTCCTGGAGCTCTAGCGCAACTGAACCCTTCCGTCGCTTTTTGGAAGGTTTGACATGGTGTTTCAGACCTTTGTTGAAGTTGACGATGCACATCACGGAAATGATCAACGTAATTAGCATCAACAGCAATGATATACTGGCAAACAGTGTCAGAGAAACCCGGACAGACTGGAAGTTGGCGCTGTCTGTCGTGCTATGCATTCGGTATAATGTGATACCGAAACATCCCATAATGACAAGCATAAAAAACTCAAAGATAGGTCAGCTCGAGCTCGCAACAATAAGATTCGATTGTCCTCACCATCATAAGAATGAGTGACTTTCTCTTTTCCCGCTTGCAGAATTGAGCGGATAGAACTAGTGTCGCGATCGTGATCGGAATCAGAGCGGCGTTTAAAATAAAATCGGAATCCTCGACCTTGCTGATGACGAGAAGCACTTGAAGTTGACTTCCAAACACGAAGAAAAAGTCGAATTTCAGGAGCGAAATGTATACCTGCTGGAATTAGCCTCATGCGATCATGAAAAAAACAATACCCATCCACAAACCTGATATACAAAGTATCGCCGTTTCATCTGCAGATCTGCACTGATGTTTTTGTAGATGGACCAAGAGAACTCGGCGCGCAACTTCCACGTAAAGAGAATCATGCACACGGTTCCGACGCCCAAGATCACCGGCACAATGATAAGTTCTATACGGTAGACCTCCAACAAGTGGTCGCTGAAGGTCTTGTTGTTGACCATGCTGCTGATGGTCGACTGAATCTCCTGCATCTGGAGAAAGCCATAGGTCAAGAGACCCAGGTTGCAAACGCAAAGGCCGACCAGTTGGATTATGTTCTTTCGGCGCAATGCATCGTACGAGAGACCGAGCTCATACAACAAGGCGAAAATAAACAAGCCCAAGAATGACTGGAGGCGCAATGGGCCCTGGCTCTTTCCATCGTCGTTGAGATTGTTCCATAGACTGATCAGGATCCAGCTGGTTTGCGATCAACCATCAGTCATCATCCTCCAAGTATAAGTCCGAGGTAGCGGCGCTAGTTCGAGGGCCCGTTACCTTTCAATTGCGACTGTGAGAACCGTCTCGGTAATGACCGTTGCGGCGAATAATCGCGTCCATAGTGTGTTGGGAACGTATAGTAGAGGGCGGCTGTGGTTCGGGGCCTTGTGGGATTGATCGTTCATCGCGGAATATGCATTAATGCTCACTTGGGAAGCGATGGCATTGTCGTCTCGGGCTAGAGTGAAAAAAGTGAAGTTTTCGAGGACTCAGGAGGTACATTAAAGTTGTTTCAAACCCGAATACGACTGCCTTTGCATTGTGGGGCGACCACGTAAGGCTTTTAGACTGAAAGCCAAGGCCGATCTAGTTGCAATTGACTTCCAATGATCTAAAAAAAGATGGAGTACAAGGGATAATATATTAAGGCTGGAGTTGATCGAACTCGGATCTAGACCTCCCTACAGTGAGAATCATGTCGATCTTCATATAACTCCATTCAAATTTAGCAACTGTCAAATTTCTCTATTCAAAACATGCCAAGGTAACTGCTACCACAAATATGGGTCTGATTCAGCCCTGTAGCTAATCTGTTCTAATGTTGGCCGGCCAAGTCCGCGCCCAAGAAGCTGGAAGTTGAAGTTGGATGACGAAATAGGCGGTGCTAATCATGAATAATGTATTGCACTTTATTATAATGCTAACGCGATGCGGTTGTGGGGATATATCCGAATTGTAAACAATACAATCAATGCACGCCATGCCATGTCCAGTGCTTTAGCCGCAATCTCAAACTCCACCCTGAAAACCAGTACAAAAACGGAAAAGTAGGCTATAAAAAGGTACAAATGCACTAACCCAAGTAAAGAAAAGCCTACTCAATGCATATCGAATGAGCACGCTATGCAGCCAAACATGTAGCGAAAATCAGAATTCCATCTCATCGTCCCATCCAAGCTCTGCATAGATAGATTGCGACTGCGGCTTTTCAGGGGTGACAGGCACAGCTGCGGCACCCTTGACCGGCGTCCCCAGCACAGCTGGAGGGGAGGTAGCTCGATGGCTGGGAATCATGGAGCCGAGGGGAGCGGACATTGGAATGGCAGCAGGGGACATCATTTCTGGTGCACGTTTCTTAGGCGGTGTTTCCATGATAGCCGAAGAGCGCGCGGCGTTGAGCGACTGAGTGAATTGTCGAGATGATAATGACGAGTTTTCGGATGGTGCCGCGAAAGGAGTATGGCGAGAATGAACAGGACTGCCCGGGACCATTGGCTGTGTGGCTGAGCGAGGGGCTGGGAGGCTGGGTACCCGAAACAGACCTTTCCCAGAAGAAGACGGCCTCCGGGCAGCCATAGTGTCGCTCTGGAAGATTTTGGAAGATGGTCTGGTAGGGGTTTCATGAATGGTCCCTTCTGGTTGACTTGACCGGGGGGTTCGTCCCTCGCCGCGACGATTGAACGGATCAGAGTCACCACCAGAGAACGATATTGCTCGTCTGCTCGAGGAAGGAATCATGAGTGGCGACTCGCCGATGGGTGAGTTTTCTACGCCCGCAAAAGATTGAGATGGGACCAGACTGCGAGGGACATGTGGCAGTCCTCCTCCCGTGTCCCTTCTGCGATTGGCTCGAGGAGTCGCCATAACTTGGACGCCCTCGCCGAAAGGATTGCGCACGGGGTTCTTCGATTTCCTTGAGCTACCTCCGCCGCTCGAAACTCGTTTGGTCACGTCGTCCGCAATGTCCTTCGAAACGAGCTCTCTGTTCGGCTTCCTCAGCGCTTGGATGGCCGCATCGAGCTCTTTCTTTTGATCGGCCAGCATTTGAACCTTTCTCAGCTTGGTCTCATGTTGTCTTGCCACGGCCTCGAGGTCAACTTCACGGTGGTCGTTGCGCTTGGCCTTTTGCATGCCACTACGAACATTGCCGGTAAGAACGGTGGGCAACAACGGCTCATTATCACGCTTTCCGTGAGGATGGCTGGGCGCGGTATTGGATCTATGTAGTCCTGGTAGACGAGGTTGAGACGCTGTCGCTTTTTCGTCTGTGGCGACTCGCTGCAGTGTGCGTCGAGACTTTTGTGCAGGCGGCTGTCTTTTGATTTCAGTTCCTGGCTCCACGTGGTGGCTTTTGCTTGAAGTTCGAGTCTTCTTGGCCATTGGTGAAATACCACTGGACACACCAAATTTGCGCGTAATCAACTTGCACTTGTCCGGCAGACGAGCAGCGTAGAATGGAACGATTACCTCTGTGCAGAAATCACGCACGGCATCGCTCTCGGTCTTCTTGCCCGACAGATGATTGCCACTAAATGACGAAGCCTTGGCTGTATCAGACGCAGTCGTCTCTTGCATGCTAACAGCATGCCAAATGCACATCCGATCAAGGTGCAATTCGAGGAGAACCTTCAAATCCGCCAGCTTTTTAGCCTTGGGTTTCTTTGACGTTTCTTTCTCCTCATCTGGCTTTTCCTCCTTATTCACGTTGCATTTCGCTGTTGACTCAATGGTCATTTCCAGCACCATAACCTCCAGGATGAGAAGTATCTGCAGCTGGGTTTCGCGCAGTCGGAGGTCAGAGATTTGCTTCTTAGACTCTGCTTCACGCGAGGTCTCTTGCGCAGAAGATTCGTTCGTGGCCCGGTCCTTCCACCATTTGTGGATGAATCCTTCCTCCCCAGGATATAGGCCATTTCTGCCAAGTTTCTTCTTCTTGCTCTTGCGGCCCTTGGGTTTTTGGTCGTCGTCGGAAATTGCAAGAGCTGCATCACCCACTGCCGAGGGTAGTGATTCCTTATATTTGAGGTCCATTTTCTTGGCAGTGAGAATGGCTTCGCGGTAAAATCCGACCAGCTCTGCTGAACCCTCGGTCTGTTCTGAGTCACGGACTTGGAAAGCTTTCCGGCAGCGTGTCAGCGGTCCCTTTGCGAAGTATGCCACAGATGCCTAGAAATCGTCAGCAACAAAACTATTTAGAAACAAACAAGAAATGTTTGTTACCTTTGAGGTATAAAGAGTTTGAAGATAGTGATCTCTCACTCCATCCAATAGCTCCTCAGGCGATTGCTGCACATCTTCCATATGGTTTTCCGTGCCGTCCACATGCATAGCATGATCAGGATCACTCAGGGTCTGGGGTTTGGAGTCTGTGAATGGATCCTCTTCAGCAGCGTCCAGGGTCCTTGGTAGAGCAAACGAAGGAACTGAATACTCTTCAACACCGAAAGAGGCATTAACGGCCTCTAGATCTGGTTCAGTTGGCCCGAAGACAAGCGCAATGCTGAGTCCGGCTGGTTTTTCTCCAACCCCAAGCCCAGATGCAGGTTCGTCGATTTGCGCAGCTGCCCACCAGTCAAAGCCATCGGGTATCGTGCTAGGTTCGTCGACGGCCATGACATCCTCCGCAGGGCCACTTTGGTGCCACCCCTTCGCCGCAACGACGAGGTCGCCCTCGTGGACCCATCGTGCGAGCTTGGAGAGCGAATAGATACCCCTCTTCACCCGCTCTACAACGTACAGACCCCCATTGACCAGCAATTTCACAGCTAGGACTGTTGGCTCATCCTTTGCGCGGAGATCATTCTCCAGTGCGGGAATGTCTGCAGTGAACAGGCCGCCGGGTTGTTCGTCGGACCGGGAGGGAGGTGTATCGTCAAGCCATGAGAAGGGAAGCTTGGATCGGGAAAGGGCTGTGATAGGCTCGAGGATTAAGGGCTCGTCGGATAGAGACGCAGCGTGGGCCTAGTCGCATATCGAGTCAGCAACAATGGCCAATACGTTCAACCTTTTTCCAGCAGATCTTGGCCAGCACTGACTCTGATAACTATGGAAGAGGTAGCAAGCCGTCCAGCGGCACTGTATGACTCCTCATCGACGCTTCTTTTTCGTTTTTTGGTGGGTGGAGGGGTCGGTTCGTGGAGTTTGTTAAGTGTTGACGAATTGAGAGGATCCAGGATTTGAGGGACTATTCGCGAGTTCATGTTCGATTTCATAGGAGCATTGTGTAGTCATAAGTCAATAGCTAAGTCTCGCGAAGACTGAGAACCAGTGTTGAACTTGTGATGCGAGTTGTTCACAGATCGCGCTGAATCTGGGCGGGTCTGGCGTCACGCGTCGGGACGTGCACTCCGCCTCGATATCAATCTTTTTCCTATCTTTTTTTTTTTGAGTAGGGAAGTGTAGAAGCGAAAAGTAGTAGACTTAATCCAGAGGTTGTAAAGAGGTAAGTTGAAATAAAATACTAAATCCAAGTTACTAGAATCTAACGGTTACGAAGAAGAAGTGAACATTGTCACAAAAGTGCCAAAGAAAAGGTTATGTTAAGTATTAGAAGGTTCTATCGCTAATGTTTAATTTAGCAAGCCCAGGACCATGATGAAAAGAATCAAGAAGCGCTCTCACAGAGAGCGACGTGTAGGGATCGTTCATCGAAGCCGACAGAGTATGATCTCGTGTGGAAGCGAGGCCAGAGGCTCCTCGGGAGGCACCGTGGGAAGGGAGGTGGAGGTGGAGGTAGAGAGAGAGAGAGAGAGAGAGAGATGGAGAGAGATAGAGGTAGGGGTGTGGTTGAAGGCTGTTGCTTCCGAAAAACGCCGAATAAACTTCCTTTCCCAGCCGATGAAAGTGGTATCATGTTGAATTTTGTCTTCGCCAAAAAGGCCCGTCATTTGCGCGACCATGCAGATAATGAAACAGAGAGACTGGCACCAGAATGGAGACCAATCCCTGGATTTTATGAGGGTTTTAATAGTCTATGCTCATCATGCTTTGAGTTGTTGAAAACAAAGCTAGCTCATCACAGTCGTCAAAAAGATGTCCGGGGTTACCGGACTAAGCGGAAACCGCTTAGAACTTGAGAGTGCGGGGCTTCTCCCAGGAGAACTCCTGGTTGGTGAAGTGACCGTTCTTGGCAGTCTCAGCGTAGATAGGACGGGCAAGGTCAAGGTCCTTGACGATGACACCGGGACGCAGATCGAAGTTGTTGCGGATGATCTGGACCAGCTCGTCGGAGGTCTTGTCGGAGGTACCGTAGGTCTCAACGAAGATGGAGAGGGGCTCAGCGACACCAATGGCGTAGGAGAGCTGGACGAGGGCACGACGGGCCAAGCCGGCCTTGACCAGAGACTTGGCGATCCAGCGGGCGACGTAGGCAGCGGAGCGGTCGACCTTGGAGTAGTCCTTTCCGGAGAAAGCACCACCACCGTGGGCACCCCAACCACCGTAGGTGTCGACGATGATCTTACGGCCAGTGAGACCGGCATCACCCTGGGGTCCACCGATGACGAAGCGGCCGGAAGGCTGGAGGTGGTAGACAGTGCGGTCGTCAAGGAGCTCAGCGGGGATGACGCTGCGGACAATCTTCTCCTTGAGGGTGGCACGAAGCTCCTCGGTGGTGACATCGTCAGTGTGCTGGGCGGAGATGACGACGGTGTCAACGCGCAGAGGCTTGACGGCACCGTTGTCGTGGGCGTACTCAATGGTAACCTGGGTCTTGGTATCGGGGAGCAACCAGGGGATAGAGCCATCATTACGGGCAGCCTTCATGGCAGCGTTGAGCTTGTGGGCGAGGATGACAGTCAAGGGCAGGAGCTCAGGGGTCTCATCAGTGGCATAACCGAACATGATACCCTGGTCACCGGCACCGAGCTTCTCAAGAGCCTCCTCGTAGTGGAGACCTTGAGCAATGTCGGGGGATTGCTGCTCAATGGCAACCAAGACGTTGCAAGTCTTGTAGTCGAAACCCTTCTCAGAGGCATCGTAACCGATGTCCTTGATAGCGCCACGGATGATCTTCTGGTAGTCCAGACGAGCATTGGTGGTAATCTCACCGAAGACCATGATCATACCTAGCGCACGTTAGTTTCAAATCCTTTTGGGGGCTGGAAAAAAAGCAAACATACCGGTCTTGGTGGCAGTCTCACAAGCAACCTTGGAGAGGGGGTCCTCAGCCAGGCAGGCATCGAGAACGGCATCGGAGACCTGGTCACTGTTGAGTCAAAGTCAGTAAACTGTGTCACTAGGAATTGGCGCAAGAAAAAAACACCCCGAGCAAAAACTGTTTGGAACCAGGGGGGGGATGATACTCACGCAATCTTATCGGGGTGGCCCTCACCAACCGACTCGGAGGTGAAAAGGAAGGTGCCAGGCTGAGATCCGTTTGCGAGAGAACCCATTGTGAATGTGTAGGGAGAGATATGAAGAAGAGAAGAGTGAGACGGGGGAATGGAGGAGGGGGAAAAGGGAAAGATCTTGGGGAGGGGAAATTTTAGTGGGTAGCGAATACACCGACAGTACCAATAAAAATATGGGAGAAGTGGGGACAAACAAAGTCCCTCTGATGTATCGCCCAATGTACGCCGTACTTCTGGTCCCTGTCAGCCGTGATGGCGCCATCGGAGGCGGTCGGGGGTGGCAGTTTCAGCCCCTCCGGCAGAAGTGCAATTTTCTCGTTACCGATTGCCGATAAGATAGTTGAGCTTGCGCTTTTTTTTGGGTTCGCATCATCGGAGCTATTATCTATCAACCATGTCCAAGTTCGGAGTTCTGGTTATGGGCCCTGCCGGTGCAGGCAAAACCACTTTTAGCAATGCTGTCATTCAACACCTCCAGACTACTCGACGTAGCTGTTTCTATGTCAATCTCGACCCTGCCGCCGAGACCTTCGCCTACGAACCTGACCTCGATATTCGCGACTTGATCACTCTGGAAGATGTGATGGAAGAGATGGGCTTGGGTCCCAATGGAGGCCTCATTTACTGCTTCGAGTTCCTCCTACAGAATCTGGAATTCCTCTCAGAGGCAATCGAACCGCTGAGCGAAGAATACCTCATCATCTTCGACATGCCCGGCCAGATCGAGCTCTACACTCATATCCCTCTTCTACCAGCCCTCACACAATTCCTTTCCCGACAGGGACCCTTGAACATCAACATGTGCGCCGCCTACCTCCTCGAAAGTACCTTCGTCATTGACAAGGCCAAATTCTTCGCCGGTACACTAAGTGCCATGTCTGCCATGTTGATGATGGAGATGCCCCACGTCAATATTCTGAGCAAGATGGACCAAGTCCGTGATATGGTCTCCCGCCGGGAGTTACGACGTTTTACAAATGTGGATGTTCAATTGCTGCAGGACAAGGAAGAAGACGATCTCACCGCTAGCGCCAACCCGATGGCCAAAGAATCTTTGATGAGTGGTGGATCTTTCAACCAGCTCAACCGGGCGGTTGGACAGTTGATCGATGACTTCAGTATGGTCTCGTTCTTGCAACTCGACGTCCAGGACGAGGATAGTGTGGCGGCCATCGTTAGCCACATCGATGATGCCATCCAGTACCACGAAGCCCAGGAACCCAGAGAGCCAAAGGACGCAGTCGAGGTTAACTATGAAGATTGAGCTGCATCACTCGTCATCACTGCAGTGATGCGGCATGCAGTCGTAATATACGAACATCTCGGGCGCTCGTGGTCGATGGCTTCGACGTGTGCCAAACCCCGCGTCAGGTTTTCCGATAGCCGACGAGGCTGCAACTTCCATCCCAACGCCCGCTCTGTTCCTTGAGCTATCTCCGTGAAGAAGATAGAGAACTTTCTCCGTGCGATGAACAGGCGATTCTGAGCTTTTCGTGATGCGCTGAGTGATTATTACAACCGAAGAGGTCGGCGCTCAGAGAAACATACACTACAAATGGATATAATAGCATATCCTCAAATACTACAAACCATAATGATAGCCAAGACCAACTCATGAATTTTCAATGCCTTTAAACTCCAAAATCGCTTCATTCCCCGCTACAACTTCCAGCGAGACACTGTTCCAAAAAGCCCGAAGGCAAAACACCAAGACAGTAACATGCTCATCGATCGAATCTCCCATGAACCAGCGGAAGTTGATTATTGAGTCGCCGCAAAAGCCGCCGCCGCCGCTTTACTCTTCGTCTGGAAGTTATCAACGAATCCCCAGACCGCGCCTCCAAGCCAACCAAGGTCTGCAAATGCCCTGTCGACACCTACATTGTAGACATACACGCCGAAGGCACCGAGTGATCCCCAGAAAACGAGTTGGCAAGCGAGAGTGACCCAGAACACGATGACACGGTAGGCATAGCCCAGAACCTTGGAAGTGATGAAGAGGAAGATCAGTCCCATTAAGACGGTGAGTAGCAGGTCTTGAACCGAAGATTGATGTGAGGCCATGAACTGCGATAGCGGTTCGATGAAGTAGGGTTGGAGATACATCGTGCGCAGATCCGAGAGTTTCGTCGTGAGATGGCTTTGTGTTGCGCTTTGGATGTAGGCGAAAGTAGGATTCTGGAGGACTGTTTGAATGTTTTCTGCGTGGGAGAGTTGTCAGTTAGTTCTGTTTGCCTGGGTATTTATGCGTTTGCTCAATGTTGGGGTTGGATGGTACTCACCTGGTAGGAAATCCATGGCTAGTTTTTGTCCTTGGGACCTCTAAGATCTTTCAATGTCTTTGAATGTCGAGAGTGTATGATCGAGTAGCAAGACAGAGCAGAAGAACGAACCTGCCTTGCGATTTTAGTAGGCTCGTGGTTTCTTTGTCGCTTGAGCTCTTTGTTTGACGTGATTGATCGGTCTGTTTCGAGGAGGCGATGAAAGCAAGACAAAGACTCAATGTCAAAATTCTAAGCTTTCAGTGTCTCTTGTTCTGTGGTGTAGGTTCTGCTTGCGCTCAATAGTGATGAGGTTGTCACGTTGGTGTTGCGCGCGGGGGAACCGGTGGTGGTAGAGGTTCGTGAGTTTGCGGACGATAGTGAGATGATGAAATGACAAGGTTAGCCTGTATATAAGGTCCAATGCGATCAATAGTAATCGCGTCAAAAGGCCAGGGATGCAGGTTGAGCTCCTTGTGTGGCACCTGGGTGATAAGGACAACAGTGCAAAACAAACAAACACTGCATGTGCTTATCGGCTTCTCACCTGGGAAGTGTCTTACTTGCAAGTTAGTGGACGTCTCAGTTCCAGCTTACCTCAAAAAACGTATAAATCGAAGTTTGCTTTCATATTCAGTCAATTATACTGTACAGCCAATTAGATATTCACTCAAAATAGACGGTTTATATATACAGGTATGACCATCAAGAGTCAACCACCAATCCCGGAAAATCAAACGCCCCAAGCTAAAGAACAGTCAGCGCGGTGCCACACGCATGATCCTTGTATAAGGATCCAAAAAACACCCGAGGCCCCGGGCTAACTCCAAGACACCTTGTCCTCAACCATCGCGGAGGACGGGAGTCCAGATGCATATGCAGATGTGGTATATTAACGAAAGTAAGAAAGTGTAACGCGCGAAAGGCTGGTGAGATTACAGGGCTTTGACAAGACCCTGTAGGATATCACGCTCGGCCTGGATCTCGGTTTGGAGTTGGCTAGTCTGGCGGAGAGCGTCATCTCTGTAGTAATCAATTAGTATAAGATTCTCACCGAAAGGGGAACAGTTATAGAACAAAACACATACCTGTCAGTTTGCAGCTGAGCTACATCGAGTTGCGTGCGGTTCATGCGTCCGACAACTTGCTCCATCTCCATGTCCGCATCGCGGAGGAGCTTCTCAAGGGCCTTGACTCGCTTTTCGAGCGCTTCGGCCTGAATGACCTCAGCCAAGGGGACACCCACTCCGCTGGTGGTCTGATCCAGACGCGGCGAGCGGGTGTCGAATGGTGCGGCGGGTGGGCGGGGTGAAAGGCTGACCGGTGTGCGGCCGCCATTCTTCATACGAGTGAGCGAAGCATTCTGGCTCTCTCTCAAGAGTCGGATCTCGTCCTCGTGCTTGCTCATCTCTTCCTCTGAATATTGCTGCGCGGCAACAACATCATCTTCGAGCTCTTTCATGTGGTTCTGCAGGGTGTTGATGCGATCGACTGACATCTGCTGATCTTGATCACCCTTGTTGATAGCCTCTTCTAAGCGAGCATGGACAGTAGCATTGGTGCGCAGCTGGTAGTTGACCTTAGTGCCAAGCGCCTCTGTCCGCTCCAAAGACGAAGCAAGCTCGTCCGTGTGCTCAGCACTGGCCTCAGCATTAGCTCTGTCGGCCTGTAATTGCTGGAATGCAGATTGTAGGGAGGTTGATGTGGCCGTCTCGCCGGAGAAGCCTTCTTGGCCAGCAACCAGTTGCGCAGCGGCAGTGTCTTCTTGTAGAAGCACGCGCAAAGAGCTAGTCTCCTGCTCCGCTCGGTCCAGATCCATCTTGAGACCCGCCAAGTTTTTCTCAGACTGCCACTTGCCGTCGAGAGCATCTTCCGCGCGTATGCGCAGGACGTTGACCTCATCGCGGAGGTTGTTTACATCCCTCTCGTAGCCTGGCTTTCGAGGCTGATGTGATTGCTGCGATATAGCGAGCTCCATTTCCAGCATTCGAGTGCGTTTTTCGAAATCGCGAGCCTGGTATGCCTGGCGCTCAAGGAGGTTCCGCAGAGTCTGATGAAGAGCATCGCGCTGGACCTCAACATCCGCGACCTTGTCGACCAGCGATTCACGAGTTTCGGGTGAGTTACCACCTTTATTATTGGAAACTGAGTTGGATCGAGAAAGAGAGCCGGAGCGCGCGAGACCGCTGGGCTTGCGTGCGAGAGAATTCGACCTCGAAAGTCCAAATGCGGAGTTTCTCGGTGAGCTGCCCTCCTCGGCAATCGAGGCGAATCGACCACCTTGCAATTGGGCCAAGGAGGCATTCTCGATTTTGAGCGCCTCGATTTCCTCTGCCAGTCTACTACCATCTCGAAGCTGATCTCGGTCATTTCGCAGTTGCTCGAGTTCTACTCGCATTGCTGTCAGTAGATCCTCAAAGTTATCTTTAGATTGCCGCTCCTCGAGCAACTTTCTTTTAGTGTTCTCCAGAGCGGTCTCAAGTTCTTTCGTTTTGGAGGACAGATCAGACAGATCAGTTCTTTCACGACGAAGCTAGAAGGGCGTTAGTATGATTCGCATGCAGAAATTTTGTCACTGAACGCACCTGTTGTACTTGGGATTCCAATATTTGGACGTGTGACTCGGAAGCCACTCGCTTAGATCGTTCCTCCTGTAACTTCTGAGATAGTTCGACCTTCAGCTGGGCACGCTCTTGCTCTCCAGCCCGGCGAATCTTCTCGATATCTTCGTTTTTTCCAGATTCTGAAGCGTACCGAACAGAACTCGTACCCGAGTCCGAGAAATAGTCGCTGGTCCGACGGTTTGCGTCAGGGCCTTCTGTTTGTAGCTTTTCAACTAGATCTTCTAGGTCCATTTCTCGACGGATAGACCCCGCCAACTCGGCGCTTATCTCTCGTAGTTCACTCTCGATATCTGCCATCTTGGATGCATATATATTCTCCTTTAAACTTGCGGATCCCATAGAAGGGGTCCGTGTCGACCCATGTCCATTGCTTCTGGTATTATAGGGAGAAGGAGGTTTGAATGGGACATTAGCCAATGGGGGCATGGAGACTGGCATGGCTGATCGCCCAGAATCGGAGATTTCAGTACTGGACGATTCACCCCCCGGGGAGGTAGCTGTATTATGATTATTGTTTCCCGCTTTCCAGCCGAAAAATGAGCTGATTTTATTTCCAGGGGTCTTAGGTTGTCTTGGATCTCCCGCAGCCATCGACATCGACATCGACCGATGATCCACGTCGATATGTAATGGAGGTGGCCTGTTCAACGGTGGGTGTAAGGCCATACTCGTTGCCCGTCTTGACAGTCGCTTTGACGGGGGAGGAGAGTTGAGGACTGGGATGAATGGTTCGCTGTCTAGACGACTGTGTAGAGGGGTTCCATTCGTGAACTGATGTTCGTATTCTTCGTCAAAATAGTCAATAGCCTCGTCTGAATCGTCGTCGTCGTCTTCGGGCACGGATCTGTAATATGAGGCAGAGCCCTGACGGGAGGCTGAGGTATCGATATGCAAAGGCGCAGAGTGCTGCCCACGGGAAAATCTAGAGAATCGAGACAAAGGCACACGATTAGTCTTTCATGTCACAAAGAAGCAAAGCCACATGCATCAGCCCTATCACGTTCTACACCCATGTCCGGGAGGAGCGAACGCGGCGAGCTTCGCGACGAGCTTTGGAGGCTAAGGGTTGAATTGCATACCTGTTCGGGTTCTTTTGTACTGTAATCAATGAGTCTCCATCCGCCGACGAAGGGGATGGTGGTCTATCCACAGGTGCAGTGGGAATGGGGGTGGGTTTATCTCCCTCGATCGAAAGGGGAGAGGAGGGGTGGACAGGACCCGGAATCAGATCGACATTTTGCGGGAGAGGTTTCCTTCGAACTGGAGAAGATGAGGGAGGGGAATTGAGACTAGAGAAGCTCTCTGAATGGGCGGGCGAGCCGCCGAGCATTAGAGGAGACGCCATGAAACACCCTGGTCCGTATCAAAAAATAGCCATGGATCGACGGTCATGAATGCCGATTAGCACGGAAAGTAGAATGGCGCGCCAATGAGACGACAAAAGGGGAAAGGATTAGGAGAATATCGAAATATCAGGAATATCAGGACTATCAGGACCAAAGGGTAAAGGCATGAAAAGGAGAAAAAAAAGTGTACAAAGGCCCAAAGACCCGGGGGGCGATTGGCGCAAACCGCCCGTGGGTTCCAGACGCCATTCAGTAGCGCAAGTCGGGACAAGGTAAGCGTGAAGGTGGATCGCAGGGGCTGGAGTCGTGGGTCTGGAGTTGCATGGATTTCATTGGCACAAATACAATATTCTGATAGCGCTCTGGCCGGTAGGATCGACATCGCTTGAACCTACAGAGTCGAGGTTCGTAGATCGCTTAGATTGTGTGTATGGAACTGATCGTATTGAGAGGAATGACCAGAGAGCCGCTGTTGAGCTCTCCATTGTCAACTGAGAATGAAAATAGAACTGGTTTCAATAGTGTGCAGCGCAATGAAAACCCCCTTGAGTCGAGGATCTGGAGAGGTTGGCCCGTCCCACGCTAAGACTTGGCGATTCAGGGGTAGCCGCCCTGGTTCCTCCCAAGTCACTTCGCAGTAGCTTCACGCGTTTCAACCACCCATGAGGTACTTTCCAGCTACTTCCAGACTACTTAATATCATTTTACTTTGACGCTTAAGCTTGTATACGCAAGGCTATCGAACATACAGCTACACATTATACGTGCATTGTACATCTTCAGGTGCCATGCGAAGCGCACGGTGTACTCGTACATACTTCATATGCGAGCTGTTCATTGTGACCTGCTGGTATATTAGCAGAATGTTCCAAAGTTTTCAATATATTAAGGGGGAGTTTGGTCCAAGGTTGTAAAAATTGCCTCTTCACGCTTCCTACAGAGTGGATATGACCCCTTTCTCCTTCAGGCCAAGCTTCTGAAGAAGAGAAGAACGTGCTCAATCCTATCATGCACGCTAGCCCAGCCGTGATACCGACTCGGGCGCCTCGCAAAACACTCGGGCCAGCGCGTGGTCGGTATGTGTTACTTCAACGGGTTAAGCGCTTACGCCAACAGGGTTGTAGCTGCATATTGTCACATCAAACGCGGGCTTGGTCAATGTGATCGAACCACTTGTACTGTATACTGAGTTCTCAGGCTCCCCGGCACTGACGACACAGCTGAAAAACGCGACCGCACTATTTTTCAAAACGTTGCTACCATTCGTGTGGGAAAATTTCCCAGTTGCATATGATTGGATCCCTGATTCTTGTGTTTACAAGTTCAACTATAGAGTTGGAGCTAGCTTGATTGTGTGTGTAGCGATTGAGATCAGGGGAAATGTGATTAAAGTGACCTTGGAAATGCCGAGTTAGCATTCCCCTTTTCCGATGAACGGTAGAAGCTGTCGAGTCAAGTGTTACTTATTCCGTGCTTAGGCACGTTGCTCCAATAAAAGTAGTTAGTGGTACTCAAATCTGGCCATGTACAAAACTGGACCCCCTTATCGATCTACAGGCATCCAGTTGGTTTGTTCCTCAGCGGTTATGCAACACCTGCAACATCTGGGTGGTGTTGAATGATCGCACCACGTCACGTATATGGAGACGAGTTTGAGGTTGGCAGACTGCGTGTTACCCCCATGATACATAAATAGCCATAGGACGTGGCTTGGTCTATTGTCACACCATGAAAATTATTGATTGCAACGGGAATACGTAGGGCTGCTCCATATGCCCCCACCCAGCTTCCAGAGACTTATTTAGTCACTTTGATACTCCATACCTACTCGATAGTATTTAATGTCCGAAGTAATAGCAAATATATACCTACTCAAGATACTCCGTAGATTGCTGGTGATTAAGGGGAGCTATGCGGAAATTTGGCCAAAGGTGTTCCCGAGGTCTAAGGTTGCTGTTGGATGTATACATATCCAGCACCCGAAGACTAGTATGCTAGCTTCCAAGGCTCCCGAGGTCAACTTCAGCCTCCACGAACTTCAGAACATCCTCAACCTGTACACACGACACTAAAGTACCACCCCTGTTCATCCCTGCACGTCAGAAAAAGAAGTGGCTTCTGCAGCTCCGTTTGTTTGATCCACTTTGATCTCAAAATCTAGACCGTGTCTCACCTTCGGACTTGTCTTACTTACATCTAAAGATTTGATACATAAATTGTATGATGTCGCGCCTGCAAACGCGGCGATCATTGTTCTTGGAGATCAATCAAATTCCAGCCACAACCGCTCTATGAATAGAAACGTTTGAGGATGTCTCAATTACCCAGGTGGATACTAACTACCGCTGTCTCGGTATGGCATTCACGCAATTTCAGGGCCCTTGCTGTCTACTTTCCATGGGCCGATTGCTACAGAAACAGTCTGTATCTATGGTAGTTGGAACCATGTCTCATTCATATCGAATAACTATGGATGCTACTACACAAATCACTCAATGTAGGTCAGGGGCAACATTGGAATGCCTTGATATTGGAAGATATTACGAATTCGCTCCATGATCACCAAAGGGGAAATGACCAAACATCACAATTCATTTCGTCTCAGTATTTGGATGTTCCCTCAAACCATCCTTGATGCTCTGGGTGATAGCCCTGCGCAGTTTGAGCCCATCCCCCGGAACCCAGCCAAGGGCATCTGTTCTGACGAGATTCTTCATCTCGTCCAGCTCCCTAAAGCCGCTCAGCTCATTCCCAGTGATGCAAGTATGAGCAATTCTGCCTTTATCTTTCAGAGAAGTGAGCTGGACACGACAGAATTTGTCTTTTCCCTTGCAACCAGCGACAGGGCAAATTCTTGAACACCTGTAACATGGTATAATCCAACGAGACAGATACTCATTTCCATGATGTCCCAGATCATGGCTATTAATCGAGGGCTTCCCTTCAGACTCTCTATGGCTCCGGGCATATCGTTGGCTCAGACAAGTTGCTTATTATTAAAGATCCCCAAACATTTCATTACTCCAAGCTTACATACATATTCCAAGGTCCGATTAGAGATGCCCGGTCACCATCCAGCTATCATCATACCCGCGAGCTACTCCAAAAATATTGCGCATGGTATAATGCCCATTCCTACTTTCAAACGAGGAGCAACCGGCCATGCATCCAAGGATCATGTGGAAGAACCCAGTGATCACTCCGTATACAGCTCCAGCGGCAGCTGCAACCTTGTACGGACAAATATCATAGCCGCCATTGTGGGCCATTCGAGCAAAGACGTAGCCTCCCAGGGCATCTAGCCCCATGACGCAGGCCTGTGTTTGGGGTTTGCCGCCATAGAGGCCTCCGGCCGCTGGGTCAAACGTCAAAACTTGCAATGGAGCATAGGCAAAGAAAGAAGACTTACACTGATAGATTCCAATACATTCTCCTCCCAGGGGAATAGCAGCGACAACAGCTGCAATCAGCAGGGCGGACGGAGCTAGAAATGTTAGTTCCAAAGCATTGAGTGCAAGGTTCGAGCCGGGGACAAAAAAGAACTTCAACTCACTCTCTCCCAATACTAAATTGCTAACCTCAGTTGTGATGATGACACAAATTCCAAAACTACTCGCCAGCAACACCAGCAGGATCCACGCCGGTGTCGGTAGGCCTGCGTATCCCACGAATTCTACAAACGCCAGGATACCGGATTTGGTGACACCAGCAAGCGCACCGAGCTGCATTGCCCGTGCTGTCAGTGGACTGCCATTGACATGGGCAGCTGTTGCAACGGCAGCTGGGCCGGCGGCAGCGTTAGCTGCGATGTCGAGGGCTGCTAGAGCGAAGAACACCCATACTGTAAAACATATTAGCAAAGGATAAGGGTATTTGGGAGGCCCATTTGTGTTTAGGTTAGAGCTTTAAGAAAAGATGAAGCAAAAAATATGCTATGCGTTGCGTTGACAAAGTAGAGATAAGGGGGAAAAAAACAATTAGAAACAACAACGAAAGAGACTCACTATTGATAGCCGGACGATTGATGTTATCTAGATCCATGATGAGACTGACTAGGTAATATATACCAGTTGTGAAATTCGTTATTCCAGCGCAAGGGAATGTTTGTTCGAGTGATTCACAATGGTTAGAGTACCCCGGACCGGAAGTATTTCACGAGCGAAGGCCCGTCTTATAAGTGACGCGATTCCCAGTTCAATACTCGACTGCCAGTGAAGAAAAGGAAATTAGACCCTCGCCTATCAAGGTTGTCAAATGATCGGGGAGGGACACTGCAAGAGGCTGAAAAGCCTCAGGGTCATGTTCCTCTCCACTGAACGAACCACAGCCTACACATTTACGAAGTTCTAAACGAAACCTTGGAGTATATCGAA
The DNA here is from genome assembly GCA_026122735.1 of Penicillium bialowiezense. Taxonomy (NCBI): domain Eukaryota; kingdom Fungi; phylum Ascomycota; class Eurotiomycetes; order Eurotiales; family Aspergillaceae; genus Penicillium; species Penicillium bialowiezense. The sequence continues at coordinate 596,462 of JAKZFB010000008.1, read as the reverse complement.
GATACAGTTACCGATTGACCAATAATATGTCGAGATTACCGAGACTAAGCCTCCGGAATGCTCGAGCACTCCTGTTCAGGCTAGCGGTTCCTGCAGTAAGCATAGGCCGGGGCGCCCCATATGGGGCATCAATTCGCGACCCAATGGCAGAGTGACTTTGTCGGAAGAAAAGCCACACTTCACACTGGCAGGCTCAGCCGCTGATGTTAATTTGCTTGTCGGGGACTGCAGAGGTTTTTTGGGGACTGGTCATCGCAGGGGTTTGTGGCGCAATACGGCAGCCGAGCCTCTTGTGGTGCTCAGGTGCCTTGTTTGCTTTGCTTCTGCACCTTTATCTTCGTCATGGGGCTTGTTCAAATTTTTGGCGTCGCTCGCAGATAATCGAGGGTATTTGAGCCGTGGGATATAGAGCTGCCTGACCCGTGTGGCCTACCTATCGCCTGGGAAATCTTCGTAGTGTCTCTACGTTGGCCCATCATGAACTCAACGAATTGTGTCATTGAAGCAAATCCTGATGTATCAGGAGTCGGAGTAAGTATTTCCTCGTGTCTAGCCACCGCTTGCAAATCATAGCTTACCGCATAACCAGATTCGCATATCTATCTATGCCCTCTGCCTGGGGGGATCGATAGTAAGCTATCTGCTCCGTGTTTTCTCACCAGGCGAAGACCAAGAGGAGTTCTCGCGGGGTGTATCCTCCGCCCTCGGCATGCAAGGCCTAGCCCTCCTCTGCACAGCAATCTACCAAACCTTCAAGGGTGATCTGACGCTCTTCCACGCGATATGTGTCATACACCTTCTTGCCATCCTAGGCATGGACCTAGTCAACAAGGGCCGATACGCAGGCTTCGGCCCTTGGCGATTATACTTCTTTGCCTTTCTTCAGGTTCTGGCCCTGGGGGCCTTCCTCGCTTTCAACATCTATGTCTGGGTGACGGCGCCGTATTTCGGAAGCCAGCCCAAGTGCAACCCCGACACTGTGTATGTTGTGTTTGGCATCAGCATCATTGCCGTTTCCCCCGTCTTCCGCTATATCATCCTTGGGACCCTGGGTGTGGTGGTGGCGAGCTATGCAATTGCTTTCACGTGCATGCTGCCATGTCTGTGTGGATACTATCGATATCGCAAGCGACATCCCTCAAGTGGAAACAGAATCGAGGGACAAAAGAGGGGATTGTTCAATTGGTTTATGGAAGTCAATTCCCCTGTATACCAGAGTAACAGAGCTCCACCGGAAAGACTGCACGGTCAACCTTTGCTGCGATACACTTTGAACCGGGTCGCTTACTGCGCCTTTTGTATATACTTGATTGTTTCTTTGGAGCAGACTATTCGGCGGAATCATCTTGATCCCGAAGAAAAGGGGTGGACGTTCGGCCAGGTTGTTGCGATTTTCTTGTTGCTCGGCGTCGCCAACGAGCTGCTCAATGTTTTCCTTGCAAGCTGGGACAGAAGAAGGGGCGAAAGCTTGCCGCAGCTGGAATTGAGGCCCAGTGCAGCAAACTCTATAGCCTCGTTGCCTTGATAAAACACGTCAATACAGCCCTGGAGTTAGTCAATGAGACTCAGATGCCCATCACAACAGACAGCTACACGAGATCGAGCCCTTGTATGTACTTGACTTTGCATTAATCATGTATTCGTTCTCTAAATGTAATTTCCCAATCGCGGTCTGAAACCCGGTGTATATGTAAAAAAACTCCCAATAGCGAAACGCACGTATCATTGCACATGAGACATAACAGCATATCCTCATCGGCCAAAGTTCCTTAATAAGGAATAAAGTCGAACTGCATTCGGTCTAGAATCATCAAAAGTTAGCATGGAAAAGGCGTGAAAAGAATGTAGGGAATCGCACCAAGGAAATGACTCCAATCCTCTTCCTCGCTGAGCTGATCTGACCAATACTGCTCGAGGAATTTGAGTGACTGTAAAACATTCGGGACACGGATGGTGTCGTGCAAGGATGAGAGCAGCTGTCTGACTGTATCCCTGTCCTGGCCGCGTGCCTCGCAGCCAGCAATGAAAATAGGCGTCGTCAACATCACCCAAGGCGTGAGGCCAGACGAAGGACCAATTTGTGCAGTGCATTCCAAAATGCGCTGCACTGATTGTTGTACCTCCGGCGATGTGGTGGGTGTTTTGCGCAGTCGTCGGTGGATTTGAATGAGTGCGCTGTGTTGGAAAGCTTCATTGCACAGCAGAAGCTGCTGCGCGCTCTCTGCTGACAAGCCCTCCGCGGCACCGGGGTAGAAAGAAGGCTGTGAACTTGAATCACGGTTCATGAGTTCCCGGATCGCAAGCTCCAGAGACTCAGCATCGTTCTCAACATTGCTGTCGACTTCTCCCGCCACAAAGCCCCCGGTAGCCTTTTCAGCTTCATGATTGCGCCAGGCAACAGCCCCGATCTGCCGGAAAACAGCCGCGAGGTCAACGCTGAAGCCCCAGTAGTCATCCAGGTAGTCTGGAGACCCGCCCATTCCCATCAGATCAGAGGATGCAAAGTCCGAGGTATCTCCAATCGGAGGTCCATTGCCGGTCAATGCCGTGAGGGAGACGATCGACCAATACCAACGATCGAGATACCTGCGGAACCCGCTCGCAGACCGCAGCGAGTCTTCCCCTGCAGCATCTGATGCCCTCATCAATGCCCTCGCTCCGTCAATATGTGCCCTCCAGGAGTTTGGGTTGATGGCCCCAGAATGGATCTCCGCAAGACATAGTGTCCGGGCTGTCGCCACCAGGGCCTCCGAGTCCTTGGACGAAGGGTTCTGTAACTCTGTGCGGAAATGCTCGAGACTGAGAGCCATCAGCCGTGCAATATCCGGCGCTGATTTGACAGAGTCCGACTGATTTTGTAAGGCTTGAATATGGATTGCCGACAGAGCGGTGGTGGCGTAGAGTAATGAGGGAGTCTGGAGAGCCATTGGGACCAGCATACGACATATGTCCTGCTGCATACCCGAATGGCACGCCGTGATCTGAGAGGCATCGTTTATGAAGTGGTGTAGCAAGGCTTTCTGATCGGAGGACAAGGAGGAGAAAGGATCGACGGGTTGCGATAGAGTCAGTTCTGACCCGGCCGACTGCGCAGCTTTGGCCTTGGTGGTGTAGATGAACTCGCCGGGTGAGTATTCTGATATAGTTAGCAACCGGTCATTCGAGCAACGGATCTCGTACGCACCTAGTCTTTGCATACCCCCCGTGCCTCCGACGCAGGCACCGAATCGCGATCGCGAGAATGCCCGCCCTCCCCACTGCAGCTGCATTGCATATTGGCATTGTTCGCCTGCTGTCTGGCACCGCCCGCAGTTTGGTCTTTGCTCGTCACATTTTTGTCGACGGGATTTACATCTCTTGCAGCCTGTGAAGGATCTCGACATGAATGCTGTACTTTCGGGTGGTGTCTCCGGCGAAGAATTTCTGCGGGGAATGATAACGATCCCACTCCCGCGTGGCAAATGTGGTTTTCCGGGGAACCGATGGGCTTTAGATCTACGTGCAGTGGAAGAGTATAGAGTAGAGAATAAAGAAGAAGTTTGAGTCCAAAATCCAAGGGGCGACTAAGTTTTTGGTCAATGATCGTAGGTTTGTACCGCTGTATGGTTCTTTAGCGGTCGATCGCAAGATCCACCGACACTGTATCAAAACTGTTTCAGTTGAATCTATCCCAGATAAAAAAGAGAACGAGTATGCGCTATGGCAACAAAATACGCAGTACATACGCAGGAGTATATGTCCATCCTGGAAATAAAATCACAAAGTACCATCACCCTTCGAAGGTGTATCGAAGCCACTCGCCAACAGCATGCAAACTCTCCCATCGCACCGCTTCATCCTTATCAGCCATGAGTTCCATCACCCGTGCCTTGAGGCCAAGTCGCTCCAGTTGTCCACGACGTTCGCGAACCTCCTTCACGAGGTTGCCTACGTCGCTACAGGCGATCGCCAGCACCTGCTTATCGTTATCCCAGCTCTTAGACAGAATCTCAGCTAGTTTCTTCGGCAGGGCGCCATTTGACTCTTCAACGATGCGTCGTGCGTTCTCCTTCCAGAAGGTCGGGTTCTTGTGAGGAGGCGACCAGCGCAGGTGGCCCGACTGAACTTCGGCAGCATATTGATCAAAAGTGGTCTGTGTCTTGGTGTATTCCTCCAACATGGAGGAAAGCGCACTGAGGTCCTCGAGCAAGTCGGGGTCAGTGAGGTGGCGGCCTGTCAGGTTGGTCAGGAGTGCGGGGAGTCTAACAAACACGGCAACGGGTAGCAAAGTTGTCCGATTGCTGGACAAGAGGCTGTACAAAGTTGCCAGAAGTAAACGGGTCGTCTTTTCTTTTGGTGAGAGGCGCAGGAGCTGAGTGTAAAGCTGAATAATGTCATAGTTCCTGGGCAAAGTTAGCAGGTGTTCACAGATGAATAACTGATCTGAGAGCGACTGACTCCTGTAGTTCATCACCAACGAGAGCACCCTCAAATGCAAGCTGCCACAACACTAGCAGCACTCGGTACAGGAGCTGCAGGCTAACGCCGCCTGCGAGGACAGTGTCATTGCCGCGAACGCTGCCCCCGATGGTGCTAGCATTGTCTTTAGACCCCGCCGCAGTCCGGAGAGTCTCGATCAAGGGATCAAGAGTCTCTTTACGTTGTGCCCAGAAAATCTCCCTAGCTTTAGACGATCTCAGCAACTCTGAGAATCCTTGGACGCCAATGTCTTGGAGTCCACTGTCCTGGTTCTTAGTCAGAGTGGAGAGATAAGTGTATAGCTGGGGAAGAGCTTGATTGTCGCGCGCGGCGGGCTTAGACGTGGCAACAAGACTGTGCGACACTAAAGCCGTGAGGAAGGTGGAGGTGAGCAGGGGGATGGGGTCTTCGGCATTGGTCGAGTGCTGCAAGAAAGGTAGGAATGGCTTATACGGTTCTGGGTGAGAGATGAGGGAGTCCGCCAGAGAGGGAACGTCTGATGTATGTTGATTAGCATAAGCATGTTGCGGCGAGAGTGTCAAACAGTACCTTGAATCAAATCCGATGCCAGCACTAGAATGTACTGCACGATATCGGTCCTCCGGGAGGCCGAGTCCAGAACGCTCTTCCCTTGTGCGCCACCTGCCAACAGATCTGTGTATCCGGCGAGGTCTCCTTCTATTGTTTGGCGACGCTGATCCTTGCGCACCTTGTCCACGGCCTTGATCTTCTTCAAGTGGTCATCGGTGATGTTGCCCGCTCGGACGGCGCCCTCCCATGGAATTGGCCGAGCTCGAATATTATTCTGAAGAGAGCCGAGGTAGGTGGGGGGCTCCAGCGACATCTTGGGTATGAAGCGGGGGATGTTGAGCCAGAAAAAGGAGCGTCGCTGGCTGTGTCTGATAACTTGAGGTGTGTCCAGATGGACGGGGGAGCTTGGGGATGACGGAAGCCTGCGCCAAGACCGACGGTATCTCAAGCCACTGCCTCAACAACTGTCTCTTTTTGCTCACAACATTCACTTGCTTTGCCCTCACCTGTCTTCGAATTGCTATTTCGTGCGCGCGGTGTTTTCTTAGCCAGTGGTTCCTCTTACGAACTTTGGCTTGTTGACTTAGCGACTTCTTCTACCAGGTTTCTGCCTGCTATTTTTCTACTCGGCACCTTCGCCAGTCTCTCGTTCACGGAACAAGCCCTCTCCAACAGTAACTGGGCCTCAAAAACCCCGAGAAATTATAAACGAAACATTCGAACCGTCCACGACAGTCGCGACAACCCGGTGTCCGAGCGCAGCCCCCACCGAATTCATGCGAATGCAACCCGAGCCCTTTGCCGCATCGTAGCCTTTCCGCATTGATTGTCACTATAACTTGCTACAATGGCTCAAGAATCGTCCACACAGAAGCCAAAATGGGGGATGGGATCGTTTTTCCAACAGGCAGTGGCCGGTGTTGAATCTCGGCTGGACAACATCTTGATGGACGAGCACGGAAACCAGACCAACTCGGCCGGCAAGCCTTTGGACTCCCAGGACGGAGAACCACCAGCCGCAAAAGCACCCGCCACACGTAAGAATTCCCAAGAACACCCGTAGGACACCAGTTGGCTAACCTTCACCCAAGCAATCTCCCGCAGTTCATCAAGCGCCAAGAGGAATGACCGACTCCAGGAGCGTCTTGCCCGAGCCATGGTCAAACAGAATGCCTCGAACCTTTCCTCGGGCTCTCCGCAAAGCAGATTATCGTCGCCCCCTGCTAGCCCTGTACCAAGTAATGGAGCCCGGTCCAGCATGGATATTGATTCTAGCGCTGCGTCCGTCGCAAGTGCACCGGAAGACTCTAAGGATTTACCGGACGAAGTCGCAAATCGCTCAGAGTCCCCGAACTTGAGTCGTGATTCAGAAGAGATACCGCGTATCTCTGCAGACATTAGTGTCACAGATTCCGCACCTAGAATCTCCGTCGATGTTGCTCAACCTTCCGTTGAATCTGAAAAGGCTGAGGGCAGTTTGGATCTACAACGCCAAGGTGAAATTGGTGTTGCTCAGGCTGATAGCCCCCGGGGTAGTGTTGATGTGCAATCAGAGATCACCGAAGACAGCAACCCTGAAATGGCCCGCATGCAAGCTGACCACAAAGCTGCTGAATCTCAATGGCAAGAGGAATTGCATGGCTATATTGAGCGCATAGACGCATTACAGTCGAAGCTTAAGTACCTGGCAAAGGACGCTGCAGAATCGGCCAAAAATGCCGCAGCGAGCGCCAAGCCAGGTAGCACCCAGAAGCAGCTTCTCGAGAAGGATGAGAAGATTGCTTTACTACTTGAAGAAGGTCAAAAGCTTTCAAAGTCGGAAATGGACCATCGCACCGTAATTAAGAAGCTGCGTCAACAACTAATTGAGAACACGAAATCGCAGACGGAAATGAAGAAGAAGACAGAGAAGCTTGAACGTGACTTGGCCAATTCTGAGCAGCGAGCCAAACGAGCAGAGGCTGCTGAAAAGAGGACCAATGAATCACTGTCCTCTCAAAATAAGTCGACTAAAGACTTAGAGGCTGTTACGAACGAAAGGAACGCCCTCACTCAGACTGTTCAAGAAATGAAGTCGCAATTGAGTCGCGCGGTCTCTCGCGCCGAGGCTGCGGAAACCAAGGCGAACTCCGATGCATTGGACCAGGAGAAACAACGTGCGGAAGAACTCGAGGAAGAGCTGTCGAACTTGAAGATTGAACACGATATCAGCAAAGAAAAAGCACAGAAAGAGATCACTGAACTGCAAGGGAACGTGGAGCAGGAGAAAGAGCGAGCTCGGATGCTTGAAGCTGAGCTGAAGAATGAACAATCTGTTCTTGAAAGCAAGATGGAGAGTCTTCGAACCCGTGCCGAAGAAGCTTCATCGGGCGCAACAGGCGAGACCCAGGCCAAACTCCTACGCCAGATCGAAACCCTCCAAACCCAATATGCTGCTGCCAGTGAGAACTGGCACACCCTTGAAGGATCTTTGCTTGCGCGCTTGGCTAGTGTGGAAAAGGAGCGTGACGATACTGGTCGACGAGAGGGTGATTTGCGTAAGAAAATTCGAGAAATGGTAAGATCATAATTTGTGTGTATGGTCTGGTCAAGTTAACTGACACTACAATTTAGAACCTCAAGCTGAAGAAGTTCGAAGAAGACTTGGACAACGCAAGAGAGACCGAACACGACTTGAACAGCAAGCTCGAAGAGCGTATGCAGGAGTTGGAAAAACTGCAACAGAAGCTTGCAAAAGCTGTAGAAGATCTCACCTCAGCGCAACAAGATCTGACCGAGCAGAAGAAGAACAGCGAGGCGACATGGGCGCAAAAGCTCGAAGACGAGCGGACCAAATGGAGGGACCAAATCCAGGCCAACTCTCCATCGCAGACACGTGGAGTGTCTCCCGTCGCATCTACCCGGCGCTCGAGTACTCTCGATGCTCTGACCCCAGGATTGTCAGACTTCCGTCCACCCAGCCGACGCTCGTCCGGTATGCCGTTCGCGTCACCGGAGATCGGTACACCGCCTCGACAAAACTCCTATCCTGCTTCGATCACTCACGCGACGCTCTCCCCCCCACACCTCAACACCAACCCATCGATCATGGAAGCGCGAGCGCCGTCCATCAGCTTCGAACCGGATGAGTACTTTGGTGATTCGGGCACACCGGTCACTCCCTCAGCTTATGGCGGGACTCAGGCACCACCGCGGGGTATCAATGACCTTATCTCTGAGAACACTGTAGGTGCTGGCCCCTCTGTGCAACTTGTCGAGCGCATGAGTGCGTCCGTGCGCCGGCTCGAGAGTGAGCGGGCTGGCACCAAGGATGAGTTGGCACGCGTCACGACTCAGCGCGATGAATCTCGGCAACAAGTCGTGGATTTGATGCGCGAACTAGAAGAAAATCAGCTCTCTGCTTCTCGCGTGCACGAGCTCGAAGCCGAACTCGAAGACCTCGACCAGCGTTATCAAACGACGCTTGAAATGCTGGGCGAGAAGAGCGAGCAGGTCGACGAGCTTAATGCTGACATTGCGGATCTCAAAAAGATCTATCGTGAGCTGGTTGATAGTACGATGAAATAAGGACTATCTGAGATCCGTCCGCGTGGCGCTCGGAGGCCTGATACGATCAGATGTAAATAAGATGTACAGATTTATGACGCAAACACTTCACACTGGCCAGGACTTTCGTATTCCATTCTTGGCAGTTTGAGTCATACATTTTTCGTGCGACTTGCGTAGGGAGATATGCGGAGATATGCCGACGGGGTTAAGCTCACCGTCCGAACGTGGGCAAAGGCGTGATCCATGGATCTACCCGATTGCTCGGTCAGCAGAGCTTATTTGCACGGGCTGCCAAGGCTCACTCCCAGGCCTCCCATGGAAATCACCCAAAACCTTGGAAGTCTCTGCTCACCCGCCTATACGAGCTGTCAGTAGCGCCGTGTTCTTCGGAATCGGGCCAACTCGGTCAACGACTCTTTCTTTGAAGGGCTGAATGGCGTTGGGCACCCCTGCTGATTGGCCCAACGCGATCCACATTCACGTTGATTCCTAACACGATTATTTGATTATTTGGTGCCCTTGCTTGGGAATCAACCTGATCATATGTAATGCACGGATTTAAAATCAATTCTGGACATTAATCGAGCACCACGGAATTAACACATTGCGTCCAAAATGCGTATATATCATGTCTGTCCTACCCTACAGGATGTATCAAGTTCCCCAACCAGCTGTATCTACCCTAAGTACCTTGGGTACCCACCTTATACATTGCAATGGAGGCCGCCATTAGAGATGCTCCCTTCGGGCAACTTGTCCGATACTTGACTAAGAACAAATACTTCCAATATCCCGAAGAAAAACCCGACTTTGAGCTTCCCGACACCTGGCTTGAGCTATTGAATGATTCCGGTGCAAGTATCATTGGGGATGAAAAGGTTATCTCATCAGACACCAATCACGATCATGGCAGTGAACCGTTGAGCCGAGCCTCCACTCAGGCCTCGCGAATCGAAGCCCGCTTACAGCTCGAAGAACAGCATGAGATCGAGAAGACAAAGTCGATTCCAATTGCGCCTAAGAAGACAAAGGATGGAGCCATCCTCGTCGACTGGTACTATACCGACGACTCGGATAATCCTCACAATTGGTCGAACCGAAAGCGTGCTCTTATTGCCACTATCATTTGTCTATACACTTTCGTTGTATACACCACCTCCGCTATCTATACATCCTCCACGGAGGGTATCATGAAGGAGTTTGGTGTAGACACTCTGCTGGCAACACTGGGCCTGTCGCTGTACGTTCTTGGTTATGGAATCGGTCCATTGGTCTTCTCTCCCATGAGTGAGATCCCAGTCATCGGTCGCAACCCGGTCTACATCGTCACCATGTTCCTCTTCGTCATCATCTCTATCCCGACAGCGCTGGTGAAGAACTTCGCCGGTCTGATGGTGCTTCGATTCCTGCAGGGCTTCTTCGGCTCTCCCTGTCTTGCCTCTGGAGGTGCCTCCATCCAAGACATGTACAGCTTGATGTCTCTTCCATATGCCATGATGGCCTGGGTCTCCGCCGCCTACTGTGGACGTAAGTCTTTCCACTGCCCATTTTCTCAATCCTGACACTAACATCAAATCCCAGCTGCCCTCGGTCCCCTACTCAGCGGTTTTGCCGTCCCCGTCATGGGCTGGCGCTGGTCTCTATACATCTCAATCTGGGCCTCCGCCCCAGTCTTGATCCTGATGTTCATGCTCCTCCCCGAAACCAGCAGTGCAACAATCCTGCTCAGACGCGCAAGCCGCCTCCGCAAGATCCACAACACCGACCGCTTCATGTCTCAATCCGAGCTTGACCAGCGGAACTTGCGCGTTTCCGCCGTTGTCGTCGATGCCCTAATCAAGCCTCTGGAAATCACCATCAAGGACCCTGCCGTGCTCTTCGTCCAGATCTACACTGCCATCATCTACGGCATCTACTACTCCTTCTTCGAGGTCTTCCCTCTAGTCTACCCAGTCGACTACGGCATGAACCTCGGCCAGATCGGTCTCGTCTTCCTGTGTGTCATGGTTTCGTGTATCCTGGGTATCATCATCTACGTCGCCTACATCCACTACTGGATGAACCCCCGCATTCGGCGCTTCGGATTCGGCGCTCAAGAGTCGCGTCTCCTTCCCGCTCTCCCGGCCTCTTTCGGCCCTACTATCGGTCTGTTTCTCTTTGCTTGGACGGCGCGTGCGTCTATCCATTGGATCGCACCTACTATCGGTATCACCATCTACGGTGCGACCGTGTTCATCGTCATGCAGTGTATCTTCGTCTACATCCCTCTGAGCTACCCGCAATACGCGGCTAGCTTGTTCGCCGCGAATGATTTCTTCCGCAGTGCTCTTGCCTGTGGTAGTGTGTTGTTCGCGCACCCGCTCTTTGGAAACTTGGGCGTTGCTCGCGGTGTCAGTCTTCTTGGTGGATTGAGTGTTATTGGCATTATTGGCATTTGGTTGCTTTACTTCAACGGTCACAAACTACGTGCCCTTAGCAAGTTCGCTCTCTCAGAATAGGGTACTGAGCGAATTGCACTTGGCGCCCAGGTGGCAGCAAAAGCAGAGAAGGACATCGTTCAACTAGATTGAGGGAGGACTTCTGTGATTCTAAAAGACGTATTATTAATCATTAATCAATTCTATAATTTTGTTTCGACACAAGTTCAATTTTTGATCAAAACTTAAAGTGTGTTGAACTACGAATAGTAGACCTCGGGAACAGCAACAATCTATTATAAACTCAAGTGGAGACTAACCTTGGAAGCAATGTGTTCTACAAGACCAAGAACAATATCATTGAGGAAAGTCTATGATGTGAACTGACAAGTAAAGCCTCATCCACAAAGGGAAGTGATATCTTCAGGGACGTATGGGCTCAGAATGCCGATGAGATCCGAGAGCGGAACCCAGTCAAGAACCCCGTGAACACTTCTCACAGGATGACCACTGTATAACACACGAGCGTAGAGTGCCTTTTCGCTTCCCTCCGTTTCCCTGAAATTCGCATCCACATTAGACATTTGGAGATCGAAAAAGGGAGATCGAGTTACTTACCAAATTTCGAAGGCAATGTTAGATGCCATAGCCGGCCAGCGAAGCGCCTGGATTCCCAAAGCACCCAGAATGGGACCAATGTCACCATCATGGATGAAAATGTGACTGTAGTCAAGAGAGGAATTTCCATCTTGAACAGCCTGCAGGCGAGAGACGATCTCACCGATGAAAAGCCCTTCAACGACCTGGATGTACTTGACCACATCTGGGTTCGTGCGCCAGTAGTAGTTCCACTCCCAGTCACCAGCGCGGAAGACCTCCTCAGCCATCTCCGTAGTAACACAGGCCGAAGAGTTCGACAAGCTGCAGGGGAGTTCATACCCATTACAAAGACGAGCCTGGAAGTTATCCGAGAAGTGGTCAAATGTGCTCTGCCACGAGCTATCTGTGGCGCCTAGCATTGAGCCCAGCTTCGAGCGAAGCTCCTCAGTGACAGTCAAGTGCTCCTTCCACTCCGCAGTGGACTTGAGACTAGATAGTGTTGAGCTGACCGCTGCGCACGAGTATCCCTCGTTAACAGTATCGACAGATGAAACCATCTGATGCAACGGCAAAGCCCCCTTGTATTCTGGCCAGACGCCGCGCAAGACCGCGCCAGCCGAGGCCTGAGTCAGAGGAGATTCACTAGAACGGAACCAAACGCGACTGTCTGGCTTCTTGGGAATCAAACCTAGCTTCTTGCCGTAGACCGCCCACAGATCTTTACCATGCTGGAACCCGTCCTGCACACCGCCAATGGTGATTTGCGGGTACTGGCATGAGCCGTTGACACCGGGCGTGAAGGGATTGGTTGGATCTTGGTATGTTTGGGCATACATCGGCATGGGCTGAATACCACTTGCGCTATCGGGACCTGCGTACAGGTACGGCCGGACATTGTCACAGTGATACGCTTGGTTCTGGCGATTGGTAAGCACGTGTTGGGATATTGTTTGACACTGCATGGTTGCATCGTTACCTCGCCTCCTGGGAGGATGTTGTACGGAGAGCGCCGTTGGTGGCGCTGGAGATATTCCAAGTACACAAGCTTGCCTTTGGTCGACCCGTTGGCTAGAGCTTCGGGTAGCTCGTACTCCTCTGAACGAGGATGCGGCATGGAGCAGTAGTCATAGGTCCCGTAAGGGGTTCCACCAGTCGGACCATTGGTGTCGGCCTTGTAGATACCACCATACGTTCCAATGGAGCTGTTGGCAATGTGGCCAGTGTCATTCAGTGCCGGGGGATAGAAGGTATCCCTTGGGCTGAGGGCCAGTGCGGCCCCGGCAGCGGAAAGAACAACGAGGTTGCGCATGGTGGTGACTGGTTGTGGCGAAGAGAACCACACGCGCCGGAGGTCTTCAAATATAAAGACCTCAAAACTGACAGCAGCTAGTCCCAGCGCGATAAAAAAGAAGCTCCACCTTCTCCGCGCCAGTCGCGACTCGACAATCGGCACACGTGCGTGAGTGTCAACCATGTGGCTTCAATTGTCGCAAGCGAGATGAGATTTCATCGAATATGGTTAGTTCAAAATGACAATGCTAGCGCTCACACGAATCAGTGCCCAGAGCGAAGTTTCGGAACCCATCGTGAAGTGAGGGGTGATCAATAATTGGATGGGTGCCGAGTAGTAGACAGGTGAGGTTGGCGGACCCCTGACTCCTGAGGCATTAAACTTACTAACCTTGGAGATTCAACAGATCGGCCTCAACTTCCTCAACAACCTCCGTTGCTATTCAAATCAACAGAGCGATATGTGGAAACCTACAATATTTGTGGCCCTGGCCCTGTGCGCGTCGTCCGCGACTTCATCCCTGGCGGACCTCGCGCTCCAAAAAGTCCTCGACGACGCCACCCCTATATTTGGGCCTTATACTCGTAACATGGGCAACAGAGCAACATGGATGAGAAACCATGCAGATGACACCTTGCTGGTTCACATGAATATCCCTGGCACACATGACAGTGCGACGTGGAACTACACCCAAGCGTCGCAAGATGCGATGAAAGGCATCACCGACCTCAACCAGATCACCGTTCCAGCCCCGCAGACATTCCGCTGCCAAGAATTACCTTTAATCTACATGCTCAACATGGGGATACGCGCGTTTGACTTGCGGTATGCCTTCGACCCAACCAACACCAGCTTGGTCTTCTACCACAAACAAGCTCTTCTCTCGGAAACAGCCACCGTTGGTGACGTACTGTATGGGGTCTACCAGTGGTTGGACGATCACCCATCAGAGACAGTGTTTATTTCACTGCAATATGAGAGTTCGACAGCCCTCCATGCGTCAAATGACGCAGCCCTGCAACTGTTGTTGCACAAGACGCTCACATCCGCAGCCGCCCAGCAATACTTTGTTCAAACGAAAGACAAGCTGGGGAAACTAGGCGATGCACGTGGCAAGATCAATCTCTTGCGTCGTTTTGATCTGGACAAATTACCGAAATCTTATACGAGCACACTTCCGGGTCTGCATTTTTCGCCTAGTCATTGGACCGATAACGGTCCGGAGATTGCGCTGGTTTACAATACTGCGGAGAACCTGACAGCTTACATTGAAGACTACTACCAACCCACCACTCAAATGGGGTCTGATGCAAAGGAGAATATCCAATGGAAATACAACGCTACCGTGAGCCACATTGAAAAAGCCACCACGGAACACCCGGATAATTTGTTCTGGACCTTCGCCTCCGCTACGAATACCCCGAATGAACCTCCTGTCTGGCCTCGCATAATGGCTTTGGGAAACGGGACGGAGTATACTCCAGCTGGTGGAGTCAACCAACACCTGGTTTCTTTCCTGAGAGGACAGGAGGGCAAGCGGGTGGGGATTGTGATGTTCGATTTCTTTGATCAGCCTGCCGAGCTGATTGATACCTTTTTGGGATTATAGTCAGTGGCATTGGAACAGATCTTTTCTAGTACCTGCCGCCGATAGTGTCCCGGAAAATAGTCATTCAAGGATACCCTATCCACCGAGAGCCTCGGGTGGATTAGATCGATTATAGAATTATTCCGATCCGCACCAAGCGCGTTCTCCGACTTGAAGAAATATGCGGTTATTGCGTTGCTCCATGCAGCTAGTGGAGCAAACAACAAAGTTCGGTCACCATTTACTAGCTGCTTCTTGTTTTTGCCGCCCTCAATCAGAAAGTGGAAAGATCGACGTGGGTCCTCTCACTGTGTACTCCGTACTCCGTACTACATGCAGTGTTTAGTGATGGATTGTTTGAAAAGTGGATTTGCTATCTATTGGCTCTCGCACATAGCGCAATTCGCGCCTCTTGTCTCCACAGAGCGAAATTGGAGTAGTAAGATGTCATAGAGTCAATTGTACATTTCGAGCTCTATCCACACCGGTCCCGGGTGAGACCATAGCCAAGTAGGAACGGGCCACCCGCTGAAGGTATAAGTAGAGGCTGGCGATTCCGTTTTGATTTATCTTCATTTCCAAGGTTCTAGCTCACATCTTCTCATTCACATACATCCCATAATGACGGACTCTATCGTTCTTTCATTGACGGACCAGATTAGACAAGAGCTCTCTGGTGAGGCTATCTCTCCTGGTCATCAACATGCTCGACTTCTTCAGCTTGCCGATGAGTTGAAGCTGGCTATCGAAACCCCCACCGAGACTGTTCTCCGTTTGATTTACCAGGTGAGTCGTTTGGCACCTGCACATTCCCCCAAGCTCCTCATATTGACTCTACTTCAACCAAGCCCCCAGAGAATGCTGCTCTGCGCACCGTTGTAGATTTAGGAATATTCCCACTTCTCATCAGAGACGGTCAGAAAAACGGTCTTACTGCGACAGATATAGCCCTTTGCACCGGAGCGGACAGAGCCTTGATCGGTAAGTAAACTTCAAATACCAACAGCAGCATTCTGACAATCGTTCCAAGTTCGCCTCATGAGAGTAATGAGCGCCCTCGGTCTATGCACAAATATCGAACCAGAAGTATACCGACCCAATTCGAAGACCATCACGATGACCCAGCCCATAGGCCAAGATGGAGTCCCTTGCATGTGAGTCTGGACCCAACTCCGCTTCATTCCCGAAAATAAAGCTGACAGGTTCAGTTACGACCTCACCGTCCCCACTCTCAGCAAACTCCCAGAGTACCTCCGAGAGCACAGCTATAGCAACCCCGAAGAATATGCTTCGTCCCCCATGCAATGGGCTGTTGGGCAGAGCCAGTTTGAGTGGCTTGCCAAGAACAAACGCCACCAGGCTCTCTTTAACTCATACATGTCCAGTCGACGAGAAGGCAAACCTAACTGGTTCGACGTCTACCCCCTGGAAAGACTAACAGACGGGGCGAGTTCCCACCCCGAAGCCGTTTTCTTGGTTGACATTGGCGGGAACCAAGGTCATGATCTCGGGAAGTTTGTCTCCGAGTATAGACCGAAACCGGGTCGGCTTATCCTCCAGGATCTGCCTAAAATCGTTTCAACAGTTGACCGGACTGGCATTGAGACAATGGGATACAGCTTTCTGGACCCACAGCCTGTGAAAAGTAAGTTTAATTTAAAATCCCCTTCGTGGTCACTGTAAAACCATACAACGGCTGGCCAGGTAGCGCTAACAATGTTTCAATAGATGCACGCACATATTACTTCCGGGCTATTTTCCACGACTGGCCAGACCATATTTGCCAGAAGATTCTCCTGAACACAGCTGCAGCTATGGACCCCACATACTCGCGCATCATAATTGTGGACTTTGTGCTCCCTGACACTAATGCGGGACGAATGCAGTCTGCGATGGACATCCAGATGATGAGCATTGGTGCGGGAGTGGAGAGATCGAAACGTCAGTGGACTGAACTTTTGGCTAGCGTTGGACTGAGGATCAACGGAATCTGGAACTCTAGTCCAGGAATGGAGTCGATCATCGAGGTTGTTCCCGCTCTGGGCGCGACTGTGAGTGAGCTTGATTAAGGGGTCCTCACATTGATTATGGTGTTTCGGATGTGATTTTGCTTTTTGCTGTTTTTTTTTACAGGACTAGATTAGCAGAATATTGGTGTCAATACAAGTGCAAATAAAGTATTTCCCAAAATATGCTCATTTCTACTTGGGGTGCTCGCAAATAGATCATGTCATTCGCATACCAAATGCCCGAGCCGTGTGAAGACATCGCCACCCGTCAGACGCCTGGCCCACCGAAAAGCTTGTCTTTGCGCTGATCAACGATCAGATAAGATTTTCCACGGCTTTCTGTTTTGCCCCGTGCCGTTTTGCTGTCTGTGCGCGTGCTCATTGCTATGTCGAAAGGATCGTCGAGCGTTTGTGTTTGGAACCCAAGGCCGATGATCCTAATTTTACATACCATCGTTTTGCCGAGGGGTATTCAATCCCAAGGAATAAGAAAATGCAAGATTTTAGTGATTCCAGGCCAAGAATTCCTAAGGCCACTTGTTAATGCAGGTGAGATCTACCGGTGGTTTAGAATGGTATAGTCTGATGTAGGTTTAAGATGGGCCGCGCTTGGCGTGCGTTAGCAAAGATACAGGAGGCACATGGAGATAATGGATGTCTCGGGACAGTGGAAGTTTCAAGTATCCACATATCTGCTCAGGTCCGAGTAGAATCCGAGGGCTTGATAACTGTGACTTTGAGACTTTGACAGTTAGACATGATTTCTATTGTGATAATGAGACGGTTGTAGGAATCAATTCAAAAACAACAGAACGCAAATTTTGCTCAAAAACAACGCAACAGGATTGAACACGCCGCCGCCAGGGAGAGTAAATCGCAATGCTAAAATAGAAACAAGACATAAAACATGGGATAACACAAGGTAGTCCGCTGAGCGTAATTACTCAGCTGCCAACAGCTTATCCACGAGAGTCGCCCAACTGGGTATGTGAGCTTGACGACCCGAAAGCACACTCATCTTCCAACTTTCCCACCTGGGCGTATCCAAAGAAAACACGAGACTAGCACAGCGTGCCATTTCATGCTTCTCGAGAATATCATCTCTGTCAAGACAGATAGACCTCCAGGCATCGTCTACCCGATCCACATATTCCCTCACGTTGGAGCACCGACTGTATTTCACTCTCTGCAGATTAAGCCAGCCCGTTTGCGTCAACGTCCAGTCGGACGGCTTGCAGTGCCTCTCAAGCTTCTCCCACATCTCCCGGGGATCGGTCAGAGTGCGCACAATTGGTTTGGTGATTGGAGACAGGTTCCTAGTGATGATCAGGGCAGCGGTGGCGTTCAGCTTCTCGAGATCTTGATCCAGAGGATGTGAGTGAGGTAACTGTCCGACTTTGCCCTCGACGATGTCAAGCACGAAGTTGCGCCTCAGAACAACTTTGATTCTGCGACTCCAGATGCGGTAGTCTGAGCGGCCGCGCAAGGGTGCGCAGTTGCATTCTACAAGCGACCTATCATCTCCAAACGCTTGCCACGAACTGAATGCTCGCTCCACGAAGGCAACGGTTTCTGCCAGCTTTCGGGCCTCGGGGTCTGTGATGGCTGTGGGAGTTGTCGGATTCTCAGTCGCTTCAACGAATTGCCTATCAGCCAAATTTACCCGGCGCCTCTTTGCGGGTGAACTCGCTGGGTCCTCTCCCAAGGGGGTCCGCAGCTGGGGGGAGAGGGGGCGTTTCTCCAATACCGTTGGAGTGCCCATGGTTTTGACCCTCAATGGGGCGCGGTAAGGCATCAAGATGGTCCAAGGGGCTGCACTATAGCAAATAAAAATGTCGTATATAGTTGAGCTACCCAGGCGAAGTTGATGTGGTAGACCAAGTGCTCTGGGGCTTGGCAGTTTGTGAAGATTTCAAAAATGGACACATTTTCGGGGGATTCGTTCGCCTTTCATATAGGCAGTGAATGGAATAGCAAATGAAGGCTGGGTTCCAAGAATGTCAAGTTAAAGTGCATAACATTCCGCCGCGCATTTCCATGGTTGACATGCCGATCCCCCTCTGACCGCCTTTTATTCTGCCCCGAGTTGTGCTGACGCGCCGACCATTCGGCGTTTGCAGCAGCCTAGAGATGCTCGACAAGAGTTCTGAGCTGCTGAAATCAAAATGGCCCCGGCACTGACCACAGTAAAGCGACCATACGACCCCGTCGAAGAATCAGCGAGAGCAGCCAACAAAAGACATTGTGGAGACCCCGCAGAACCACAGCCCTACTCGTCCTCCCCGGAGCCGCCGTTAAGATCGAAAGACCAAGATACCGAAAATATAGAAGAGGACCAGCGCTTACTTGACACTATTCGATTTCTCGAGGACTGGCGGGACACTTATGGCGACGACTCCGAACCTAGGTTCGCCAAATGTACTGGAGGCCCTCTAGCCGGACGATACGATTATCGCCGTTGGACTAGCGAGATCAAAGATGTACTCGTTGCGAATGGAGTGATGGAGGTCATAGAGGGCAAGCTTATCAACCAGCCCCCAGGTTCTCTCTTGCGGGGTGAATTTCTCCGCGTGGAAGCGATTGCCAGACATCTTCTTGGAATAAACATGACCGAGTCTAATCGTGCTATTCTACGGCAATCGAGGTGTCCATATGAATTCTGGGAAAAACTTCGAAATATGTATCAGTTGTCGCCTTTTGAGCTGTCCTTAGAGGGTTGGAGTCTCATGAAAGAGAAAAAGATCAGCCAATTCTCTTCAGCACTGGAATACACTTCAACTTTGAGCGATGCTTGGCGACAAGTGTGCATGGATCGAGATGATATGTTCCAACAAACCCAGCCTATGCTCTGTACTGCTCTACTGCATGGCCTGGATGGGCTCCAGTGGTCACTATGGAAAAATACCTTCGTGACTTCTGGAAATCTCGAGTCTGACTTCCAAACGCTTGCGAGCAAAGTGAGAGAAGCAGACCCGCTCATGAGAGGAAAGTCTAAGCAACAGAGACCCATGTTGAAATGACTACTCAGGTCCTCGGCGCCGATTTTCTCAGCTGCATTCGCTCAGGTCTCTAAATGCCTGCACGACGTGAACCTATGAACGACACTTGATCCCATTCGATATTGATATACCCCTTTTCCAAGCAACTTTCAAGATACTCTCTTTGGATACAGTCCATACTGGCCCCATGAAACACCGAACTCTGGGGTGCTCTTGAAATCGCGTTGGGAAATTTTTGCATGATTCTGGATTGGATATGGTTTTCTTGATACCCCTGATAAGAGAGACAGAACTTCATTTGTGAAATCAACAGTAGTCTTTCAACCACGCTTTAAAATCCCCAATGGTGGGACAGTCAAAAAACAAAGAGCTACGCAATTCCAACTGCAGCTCCGTCGCAAACCTTTGCACCAACACAAGGGACATTAGCGAGTCGATTCCAATGCAGGAAAACTCCGTTTCGTCCAAGAGTTCCTCCATATCGATCTCGGTTTCCTTGCTAATCAAATGTATGGCTTGCTGAATGATGGGATTTTGCTCCGTGGGCGACTTGGGCGACTCTTGTTCCTCTTTGTGAATGATTGAGTCGGAATTCTTTGCCGGATTTATCGCTCGGCTTGTTCCTTCGGGTGAAATGGCTCTGCTCGAGGGTGTTGGGACCTCCGGGGCTTCTGGGGTATACGCAGGAGGCTGTCTGGTAACATGAGCAGGCTCGGCTGCACTATTCTCGTCAGGCGAACTGAAGAATTGACCCAGGAGAGAGCGCGGGAATGTGCGGAAAGTGACACCTCCGACCAGCCCAACGGCCTCGCCATCCTGCAGGATGTAGACATCTCCTGCATAGAATCCCGACTGTTTGGGAATGGGCGTCATCTTCACATAACACATGTATGGACGACCGGACACCAATGGGCGAGCGAAACGCATGGATTTCCATCCAGGTGTAACATAGAAGTTCTTGCGATGGTCAACTGCGTTTCCACAGTTGAGAATGAAGCCTGCGAGATGAACGATGCTCTCTATGTGGTACGGCGCCACCGTCCACTTTCCTGATGACTCGTCTGGGGAAAGTGTCACTTCCGCAGCTGCTTCCAGGCCATTCAAGAAGACAGCTTTCATGCCTCGATATTTGTCCGAGTAGTCCACAAGATTTCCAAAGAGCATATATACCATATCCTCATTCAGGCGACTGGCCGTTCCCTGATAAGCTAGGCTTTGCAGGACTTCGATTCGACTAGCGACCAGGTGTGAGGTGGATGACCATTCAGTGAGCCAGGATTCAGGATCATCCCATTCAGCCGTGACTGTTGCAAAATAGTCTGATGATCTCTCTCCTTGGCCATCTAGAGTGTACCAGAAAAGTTGGACAGAGTTGGTTGCGCAATCTGCCACGGCACGTACCTGGATCCACTGAGGTCGAGAGCGGTCTTGTCGTGCGATGAGACCTTGCTTAACTTGCATGTTCTTCAAATTGGTGGCAGGGACGGCAGATTGGGATTTGATGCGAGTGTGGAGGTACTTGGACAAGGTGAATGCAATGTCCGCATGAACAGACTGCGAGATAGGTTGTGGTTAGTTTCAACAGAACCGCAAATCCAAGAATGGACTTCAACTTACTGATGTGACCACTGCGCATCCATTCATTTCATGACCGCCCATTCCATCGAGGAAGTCTGCTCGCAAGATATCGGACTGAATGATGACTTCACCACCATCCTTGTCAATAGTCTCCTTAACGACCTTGTGGACGAAAGCAGTCTGTAATGTAGACGAAATTTCCTGAGAGCGGTCTCCCAGCGGCTTTGAATCTTTGGTCAGCATCCAATCCCCATTGTATTGAATCCAATAGTTCTTGGCGTTCCATTGATATGCAGGAAGATCTAATAGCCGTAGTTGAGACTCAAATGGCGCATGCCATGTCTGCCAGTTGATATTGAATCCGAGGTTGTGCAACTGTGCCGTGCTTTGGGCAAATGTGTGCCAATTGTCTTCTCCACGCTTGAGGCTCGACACCATGATAGTGTCCCAAGCCATCGCATTGGAAACAAAGGTACCGTATGAGGAATGAGGCCCTACCTCGATCCAGACAGTCTTGGAATCCACTAGTTCCATCTCGAGAGCAATCTTCAGTGCTTCCGTAAATTGAACGGGGCGACGCGTTGCATTACGCATGTAGGCAGCATTGATAGTATAAGCGTCAAAGACGCAGTCGGCCAGGAGTGGGGAGATCACAGGAATTTTAGGTTCCTTGAAAGTAACTCCACTGCATAGCTCCTCATACCGGTTAAGAATAGGGTCCATTTGAGCAGAGTGGAATGCATATGGGATAGTGAGCTGTGTGCATTTGTATCCAAGAGACTCGATCTTTGACCGCGCGCTACTGATCCCTTCCAGCGAGCTAGTCAAAGTGATATCATTAGTGCCGTTGATGCAGGCAACTTCGTAAAGCTGTCCAACCAATGCGTTCTGAATTTGCTCCATTGTCGCACGCACTGCCAGCATAGCATGGGTATTTGGCGTACACATTTCCTGCATCAAAAGTGCTCGGCGGCCCACCAGATAAACGGCATCACTTGCGGAAAGAACACCAGCGGCATAGAGAGCGGCAAACTCTCCGAGACTTGCTCCAATAGTGACATATGGCTTTATGCCAAGACTTTCCCAGAAGTCACACAACGCGATACTCGTGCAGACGATTGCCAAATGCACAATGATAGGCATGGGCTCAGAAGCGGGTTGTTGCTCGACGGGCACTTCTATGGCCTCAAGGAAAGACGGGAACCTATGACTCAAGCAAATGTCATTGAGCTGGTGTAGTTGTCTTCGGAATGTTGAGTGGGACCCATAGAGTTGGCGTCCAATGCCCATATAAAAGCTTCCTTGGCCGGAAAATATGAAAGCAGTGGAAGGTATTGTACTGCTGATGGGTCGATGTGATTCCGCCGTGGCCAGATGTTTCTCAAGTTGCTGAGCGATAGCGTCTGGCGAATCGCCATGCACAGCAATGCGATGGTTGTGGTGCATACGGCGAGCCGTTGTGGTGTATGAAAGATGCGGGAGATCGTCTGATGACATTTTCTTTGTAAACTTCAAGAGTTCCTCCAAGTTTCCCTTCAATGAGACCTTGCTCTTGGCGGAAAGCGTTACTGTAAATGCTGTTCGAATGTCCTTCTCAGGTTCACAGCGCGCTGGGGGCTCTTCGAGTAAAATGGTGGTGTTACCGCCAGCAGCACTGAAGTTGTTGACGACTGCATAACGCTTTCGTGCCGAGTTTCGAAGCCATGACACTTGCTCCTGTGGTATTCGGACGTTGAGACGACCAAGATCATGGAATGCAGGGTTCAGGACAGTCTTGATACCCACATGTCTCGGGATCGCGCCTTTTTGCAAGCTCAGCAGAACCTTGATCAGGGCCATGATACCTGCAGCTGCCTCTCCGTGCCCTACATTGGATTTGACAGACCCAATATGCAATGGTTGTGCCCTTGTGCGGTTGGGTGCCGCGGGACTGAAGACCGAGGTGACCGACTCAATCTCAGTTGCGTCACCTGCCTGTGTACCGGTACCATGCATTTCCACTAAGTCCACATCAAGTGGGCTGACCCCAGCGTTTTTCATGACTCGGCGATAGAGGTCGGCTTGTGTCGGAGCATGTGGGTGGGTAATAGAAATGGCATCTGCGGAGTGATTGGTTGCAGAACTCAAGATGACACCCAGAATATTGTCGTTGTCTCTTTCTGCATCATCCAGCCGCTTCAAAACGACAGATCCAATTCCATCTGCTCGGCAATATCCATCGGCGGAAGCGTCAAATGTTTTGCAGCCCCCTGTCTTCGAAAGGAAATGGCCGCGGCTCAGTCCCGCAAAGCCATCGCTATTGGTGAGAATATTGAGACCCCCTGCAACCACCATGTTGCTATCTCCATGCAATAACGAGGTACAGGCAATCTGAATTGTCGCCAAACTGGAAGAGCACGCAGTGTCACAGTTAAAACTTGGTCCACTGAATTTGAAAAAGTAGTTGATGCGCCCTGGGGCAAACGCCCGACAGCCTCCAGGAATAAAGTAGGTATCAACCGTCTGACTGGCGTTGACCTCACGATAGTCATCACTTGATTGGCCGTAGAATGTCGAAATCCCTCTCCTATCGGTCGATTCTGTGCGGTCTGGCACAAATCCGGACTGTTCGAGGGCCTCATATGCTGTCACCAGCGCAAGACGATGCATTGGATCGGTTTGCGCCGCTTCTCGGGGTGACATATCGAAAAACCCGGCATCGAAGAGCCCTGGTTGGTCAATGAAACAGCCAAATGGTGTGAGGCTAGTGTTTCGTATCTTTCCAGACGGGTCGGTATGACTGTCCACATCAAATCTGTCGGCGGGTACTTTTTGGTGTACATCTCGCCCTTCTTTCAACAGGTCCCAGAACAAATTCAAGTCGTTCGCGCCACCGGGAATCCGACAAGACATTCCTACAATGGCAATTTTGGAGTCCTCTCGTCTGAGAGGGGCCGTGTCATTGATATCTTGATCAACCCAGTCCATCAAATTGAGGATTTGGAAATCGCATTGGGGAGCTCTTCTGCTTCCTTGGGCAACAATCTCTGTAGCCAAGCCACATGACCCGGGGGCAAAGACAGAGCACCTTCCACCAGCCGCGCTGATCACATTGAGAGCCCCTTCCCTTGCCATTCTCGTCCGTGTTGGACACGTGAGAAGCTCATGAACAACTGCTGCAACTAAACCGTGGGGAGTCGTCGCTTGGATTGGTAGGCTGTCTGCGTTTGAGACAAGAGGGGAGTTGACGATCGTCCGGTCCGTAACAGCTAGATTTGTTGTTTCCATGATGGAGGAAACATGGCTGGAGTTGAAGATATGGGGCGCATGGCTTAGGCCTCCATAAATGGGCAGGTACACGTAGCGTGTTGATCGAAGGCGCTCAGAAACCCTGAAGAGCTTCTTTAATTTTGATGGAGGGCCACTGATTGTGATGGTATCCTCGCTGACTGCACTGACGAAAACGCGGCTAGCAAGCGGATTGTGCTACCTTCAATTAGCTACCACGTCAATGAAGTGTGGCTGCTTTCTCACCGTCGATCGATTGAAATCATCAAGCTCTTTTCGAACAGAATCCTCGTCTAGCTCTTTCACTGCGGCAGCCCAGCTTTCGGGCACACTTGATGGATCCTGGGATTCGATGCACCGAGAGGTTTGCCCAGCTAAGACACCCATACGCAGAGCAACTCGTATTGCCTCAGCACCAAGCTTGGGAAGATCTGCCAGAGTTGGTGAAGCAGCGACCGCCGCCCCAGCTAGCAAACTCACACCGAGGGCAGAGACGCATGTTGTGGATTTGGAGCAACTAAATTGTTCAGGCTTTTGCTCGAAGTACCTGCTTTGGTCAACAAGGTATCGTAAATTTGTGCAAAAGACGTCCTACCCAATGAAAGTGGTGAGATGTAGCAAACATCGCAATATTCCCCCCAGAGCACCTGCCAAAGGCCCCCGTTGCCAATCTTGCAACTCGACCAGATCCAAAACATTGTCAAACGGAGGCAGCTGGCTCCGCAGCTCTTCTGGTAATTTACGTATCTCTTCACGCAGAACAATTGTGGTATGCGTAATAAAATCCCCTAGGATTGAATGCTCACGGATCTTGCTTTGAGTCCGGATTTGACGGAACACATCACGGTAATTCTCCGGGAGCCCGTGTGCGAAACAAATGATATTAAATTGGCTGGGACTCCACATATCAAAGGCGCCCAGGTTGCGAGCAGGGCTGAGGATTTGTGGAATCGAGAAACATTCGGTCTTCGGATTAAGACTTCTCGAGACTTCTCGGAAATAGCAATTTTATGCCGACCGATTTATACAAAAAAGCCCGCATCTTCATGTCGTCAGAGAATGGCGCTTATCAAAAATAGTGCTAGTGTGACATTTCTGCAAAAGAAGCCCCCTGTTCAGATGTGGGGGCTGAATCCTGCACTGGATTTAACTAGAAGTAGAAGTAGTTGGATAGGCGAACCAATGCTTCTGTCCGCCCCTAAATCGGAACCCCATTCGCTTTTCTCTTGCCATCTTCATTAGAATCTCCCTCATTTGCGGTCTCAGGTGGTCCAAAACGGTCGTGGGTAGTTTAGCGCCAAAAATAGCTGCCACTATTTCTGTCTCGGTCGCGGAACCTTTCTCCCCTTTTCTCGATCCAATGATGTCGAGAACTTGTCTTTCGCGGCGTTTTCTTTGCTTGATCTCTTGCTGTAGCTTTAGCTGCAGATTGAGTATAGGGGCCCCGTGGCCTGGATATCCAACGTGAGAAATCATCTTCTCCATTTTTAGCAGGCTGTACATATATTCCCATAGATCCTCCACAACAGTCGTGCCGTGTCCCAGTATCGTGTCACCGGTAAAAAGGGCATTCTCTTCTTCCAAGAAAAAGCACATGTGGTCATTTGAATGACCAGGCGTAAACACAGCACGAACCGTAGCTCCCTCGACCTTAAAGACTTGTCCGTCGTGGATTGGCTGTTGGTCGCTGTCAGGATTGTTTTTGTAAATGAAATCCTTTAACTGCGGATCCATCCGAAGTAAATCTCGAACACCACCGGTGTGATCCAAGTGCCAATGGGTCAAAAGTACTTTGCAGATTTTGAAGCTACGCTGTCGCGTTAGAGACGCTATCAAATTGGACCAAGAGATGCAGCCCTGTCCGCTGTCAATTAAAAGACGTTGCGGTCCGTCTCCAAGGATATATGTATTAGTCCCTTGCAGATGCATCTGCAGCAAGAGTCAGTTATGCATACAGCGTCATACCAGCGAAATCAACTTACAACCCCCGGATTTCCCCCCAAAACCCGTAGAACCCGAGGACTCAATGATTCGACTTCTTCTAGTTCGGGGAGCGAGCGGTTCTGCGCTCCCATATAATTCGCAAAAGCGAGAACGTTGCCGTATTCGTTCATATTTTGATTCGAGGTTTTGATTCGTGAAAGAGTGAAACAAGTCTGTGGGAGGGGAGAAAGTAGAAAAGAATGCATCCTTTTAGTGGATATGATAGCCGTGTACGGCGGAGTAATACCTCGCAGAACTCCGTAATTTACTATGGACAAATAGTTTTAGGTACATTCACAATACTACATATCAGAGTGAACAAGCGCACTGCTATAGTCTCCAGATTATATTGCACAAGTATATGCATGCAGGTATGCTCGACATTGGGCACATGAACAAGCGCTCTCCCGGCCTATCTTCGGGCCCGCGCGGGCGCACGTTGAACTTAGTAAGCTCCGTGGACCCGCCAGTGCCGGGCCCGTCCCGACCCCTGTAAACAACATTCCAGTTCCAAGGTTTCTCTAAGCCCTGTTCACCACCATGCTATCTTCCGACGGACTGGCAAAGGTAACTGCCATTGGCGGGGCCTTCTGGCTGTCTGGTAAGTCTTTTGAATGTATCCTGCGTCGTTTCTACCCTCTCATCTTCTAACCCCGCCAAGATGAAAATCACCATACTAACGACTCCCACAGGAAAGATCTCCGCCTACAGCTTAGTTGCATTGCCGGCAATGCTTCTGGCAAAGTCCGAAGATGATGTGTCTTCTAGCGCAATCCTCAAAGTGTGGCGGCGTGTATATGAGTACGGCCACGCATACGGCCCGAAGTTGGCTGCCGTTACTTCCACCGCCTTTGCATACCTAGCGTGGTCTGCTAGCGGTACACGCGCTATCTCGCGTACTCCCATGATCATGCACACTGCCGCTGCATCGTTGGTTCTCGGAATCGTTCCCTATACGATTATTTTCATCAGTCCCACCAATGATCGCCTCTCAGTCAGAGCTGCCGGCAACGGTGATTTGAAATCTACCTCGTCAGACCAATCGGACGAGAAGAGTGATGAACAGCTCCTCAACCGTTGGATAGTGCTGAATGGGATCAGGGGCTTGCTGCCTTTAGCGGGTGGTGTTCTCGGTCTCTTGACCGCTATCAACTGAAATGAAAGTTTCACCGCTCCTACATGCTTCAACATGCATGCAATGTAATTATTTTCGGTGATCTATTCTCCTTTGTATCTATGAAAAAAGTGCTTAGCCAAGAGCTTTGAACATGACCAGTTACTATCAAATGTTACTATTCAGGCTGTATCGGGGAAATATCGAGAGACCAATCAACCTGGACCATTCAGTTCTCAACCAATGATAATAAAGCAACTTCTAATGAATCCCACATAATCAAATGCCCATCAGAGTGTTGAACCCAAAGAGAGAACCCAAGTCACCTCAACGCATCTAAATACGACTTGATAAACTTGGACCGAGCGGCAAGATATCCTGCCACTGACAAAACACCGATAGCTCCCACCAGAAGAGACCTATCACTCAGGATGGATCCTTCATGCACACGACCGATCTTGGTATCAGCTTTTGCCACGATTCGCTTCTCGTCAGTACCCTTCGTAACATAATCTGGCCAGTGCACCTTCGAGAGTTCAACCTGGTAGTCCACTGCAGTCCCGCACCAGTTGTTTGTAATCACACCATCCTCTCTCTTATACCAACTGGCGCAATTGGGGTCTGCAAAGCTGGTGGTCTGTAGGATAGTCTGAATCCTGTCGTTGAAAGCCTGTAAGGCTTCGGGCTTAGGTTTGAGCGCCAGGGTCCTGCCTCGCTGACGAGCTGTGATCACTTCACCAACCAGTGCATTCAGATACCGGGACTGAGCTTCGATCATCAAGATAATAGAATTGTGTCCTGTTCGATTGTTAGATCGCTTGAATAGAGATTGGACAGGCATAATATCTCACCGAGATTTGTATTCGGGCCATAGAACATTCCGAAGTTTGGCAGGTCTTCGACGGTCACACCATTATACGCCCTTGCGCCAGTACTCCAAATATCCTCCAAAGAACGGCCATTTGAGCCAAAGATCTTGATAGGGTGCATGAACTCAACTGTTCTAAAACCGGTGGCGAGGATGATGAGGTCGTATTCCTGCTCATCCTCCCCATCGACTTCAATGCCACTCTCGGTGATGCTCGTGATTTCTCTTGTTTCCAAATTGACATTCTCTCGAGCAATGGCGGGATAATAATCATCTGAAATGATGATTCGCTTGCACCCAGGCGCATATGTGGGGGTAAGTGTATCCCAAAGCTCCGGGTTGCTAGGCAATTGGGCTCTCAACACACTTGCGCACGCGCCTCGAATTAACTGAGCAAAGTCAGAGTCTTTGTCTGCCACTGCTTCATAGAAGCTTTCGCGGAAATCCATTTGAAGGGCGCGCTTTCGCCACAGAAGTGGAGGAAGCCATTTGAACAAGGTCTTTTGGAACGAGGAAACTGGTCCATCATTTCGAGGTATGACCCAGTTCGGTGTTCGTTGGAAGATAGTAAGCTGGGAAGCATCCTGAGCGATTTCGGGCACAATTTGAGCGGCGGTGGCACCGTTTCCAATGATGGCGATTCGTTTTCCAGAGAGGTCGTAGGTCCAATCCCATCGGGCAGAATGCATCATCTTTCCTTGGAAATCATCGAGTCCAGGTATATTCGGATATCTGGGCAGATTAAGCTGTCCGACGGCAGAGACAAGGAAATCAGAATTGATAACATAGGAGCTCGAGAACTCGCTGTCCTTTTGTCCCGATAAAGAGAGCTTGATTCTCCATTTCGCTTCGTCGTCGTCCCAATGAGCCTCTTCGACCGTTGAATTAAATCGAATGTGCTTGTAAAGTCCATATTTCTCTGCAATTCCAACCAGATATTTCTAAAGGACATACGCTCAGTATTGCGTGATGAGTAGAGCTTGTTACAGTTTCCATCACTCACATGAATTTCTTCTTGTCCAGGGTATTCTCTCGTCCAGTTTGGGTTCTGCTCAAAGGAGTAACTGTACAGCGTGCTCCAAACTGTGGTCAATTAGCTTCCCATATCAGTTGCCATATTCAGAGTGCATTACCATCACAGCAGCTGCCAGGATACTTGTTGTCATTCCAAGTACCACCAACACTGCTACTCCGTTCCAAAATCACAAAATTATGACAGTTGTTTCTTTTGATCAAATCAATAGCCATGCAAATGCCTGAAGATATTAGCAAATCTCGTTGTTCTGGAGAGGCTCGAGCATACCAGATATGCCGGCCCCAATAATGACGACGGTTGCATTGGTGAAGTCTTTGTTCCCCACCGGCACGCGCGTATTCAGTGAGCGAGACATGTTGTAGCTTTATTTTGGCACGCTTCCAAATTGAAGTTCACCCCCAAAGAATGGAAAGCGGAGGATTGATCTGAACTCCTCGGAGACTGGTTTCAAGAGCATCGGGTATTCGTACTTCTTCAGTGGTCGGCGTTACCGAGGCCCCTCACTACCTGTCACTCGGCACAAACTCATGCAAGTCAAGTCACAGTGCATAAAGTATCCTGTCAGTGAGTCTTCGGTGTCCCTGTTTCGACTTATTTGTGACTTCCCATCGATTTTACAGGTCTACATGGGTTTTCTTCGCTGATAATGACATTTATGCTCATACTTGCGCTAGAAACACTGTATGAATCATCAATTTGCACGGAGTTCCGCGCTTTGGAGAGTTGCGGTGCGGGGAACTGCACATACCAAGGCGCTGTTCCCACCCCGGTTAGCCTCATTTCTGCAGGCTAGACGAAAGAGTGTGTACCCACTGGGCCATAGGGTTAAACCTTTGACTATGGAAGCTCAATCCCTTCTCGCTCGGCGGTTTGAAGTATAAACTGCTTGACCTTTTTGTTGGGCATGGAGGATTAGTTCTGATCATCATGACTTGGAAAAGAGACATACCTTGTCATCTGGGCATAGCTCAATGGCCAATTTGTCATTGCTGTCTCTCTTTAATGGATCTGCTCCTGACTTCAGTAGCAAGATCGCGGCAGGTCCATGCCCTTCTGCGATAGCCTGGTGAAGTGCCGTATATCCGTCGCCATCTGTTGCGTTGACGGGACTTTTGCCTTCTTCCAAGAGCATTTTCATAATAGGAACAGATCCTACCGCGGCTGCTCGATGCAGAGGTAGTTGACCGCGTTTATCCTTAACTCTGGCACTGCCTTTGTTTGCAAGCAAAGTCCGGACGATAGAAATGTTATTCTTTGAGCTTGCAAAGTGAAGTGCATTCTGCCGATTGGTCAATTTTGGGCACTGGAAGTAGCCAGATCTGTCATGAAATACCCACCTGCCCAGAATTACTTTTGGCGGCGACATCAGCTCCCTTTCGAAGGAGGAGTTCAATGATTGCATCGCCTGAAGAATCCTTTAAACTGGCTGCAATCATGAGAGGGGTCCAGCCCGAACCATCCTACAATGAGTTAATCATCCACCGTCCAATCAGAAGCGAAAAAAAAGACTCTATTTCCCAACTACTAGAGATATGGAATGGACAAACCTCAACATCCGGATCGAAATCCTTGCTGGCGACTAGTAATTCGACCACCCGGAGCCGGTTGTAAGCTGCGGCCCAGTGAATCGGGAGACGCTCATCGTCATCCTTGACTAAAGCAGATTTTGGACTTGCCTACTTCAGTTGTTAGTCTATGTCTATCAGAGAACACACGCTATGGATAGATTGGATTCATGGACCGCTGAGGCGCGTTTGCGGGGCAGCCGAAACATTGGAGGTACTCACGTTGAGCAACGACTCGACAACTTGGTCTAAGAAAAGCCATCAGTACAGTTCAAACAAGCAGGAGTAGCACTCACCTCTACCCTCGCGGGCAGCCTCATGCAGGGCGAATTTGTGATTGGAATCCATGATGGCGAAGAAGGTAGAGTGATATTGCGATAAGAGCTGCGATAAGCCCTGGCTTGAGCACTTGAGCACTTGAGCCCACTGTAGCTGAGTAATCAACTTGACAGCGATGACGAGGATATCTCAGAAACCTATGCGAAATTTGATTGAAGAGAGAATAAAAAGGTGAAGAAATTAGAATCGATCCGTTTACAAGGCCAGGGACGCAAAACCGAGTGTAGCAGGAAGCCTAACAGGTCACTCCCATAGTAGGGAATATCGACACCTTAGGCATAAACAAGAATTCAGTTCAAGTCAAAGACTCGTCTTTCTTCGGTCCCCATCCACTGCCTTGCATAACAGCTGCCAGGGCTCTTTCGACACATCTTGATCAATCGCTGCGAGCCTGCCAACGAACTGACTTAACTCACCCAATCGGTTCGAACTATAAGCCAGCCACAGGGTTTTCACCGCGCGCACGACTGTTCGCAGCCGCAAGCTGTCGCACTCGCACTCCAACCCGCCACTTCCACACCCCTCGCCCTCACCACCTACACACACAATGGATTTCACCTCTGTTGACGATGCGGTGCGACTATCCTCCAAGCGCACCGCGGAGCTTTTCGGCCCTGAATATCTGATGGTCACTCCCTCGACCCTCACGGACGGTTCAATCGGTGTTTCCTACCGACGGAAGGCGGAATACGAAGATATTACGGAACTACCACGCGCACTCGCAGAGAAGCAGGCAAAGGCCACAGCCGGACGAACAAAACGACCAAAGATCCAGGCACAGAAAGCTGCCGACGGCAGTGGAGCATCCATGTCGCTCGTGAGACGGCCCTCTGCAAACGGCGCTGGAGCAGCAGCCCCCGATAGCCAACCCACAAGCTTGATTCAGAGACCTTCGGCCACACAGCAACAGAAGCCGGAATGGCACGCGCCTTGGAAGCTGATGCGCGTTATCTCTGGACATTTGGGATGGGTGCGTGCTTTGGCGGTGGAACCTAACAACCAGTGGTTTGCCAGTGGTGCTGGAGATCGTACGATCAAGATCTGGAATCTTGCGACCGGTGCTCTGCGTCTGACCCTGACTGGTCACATCTCCACGGTTCGCGGTCTGGCCGTCTCGCCTCGGCACCCGTACCTTTTCTCCTGTGGTGAAGATAAGATGGTGAAGTGCTGGGATCTGGAAACCAACAAGGTCATTCGACACTACCATGGCCATCTTAGTGGTGTGTACACACTGGCTCTCCACCCTCGTCTCGATCTCCTTGTCACAGGTGGTCGCGATGGTGTATGCCGAGTCTGGGATATGCGCACACGAAGCAATGTCCACGTTCTCGGTGGACACAAGGGCACAGTCGCCGATATCAAGTGTCAAGATGCCGACCCGCAGATCATTTCCGGCTCACTGGACTCCACAGTGCGGCTCTGGGATCTGGCTGCTGGTAAGAGCATGGGTGTGTTGACGCATCACAAGAAGGGTGTTCGAAACCTCGCTATTCATCCAACCGAGTTCACATTCGCCAGTGCCAGTACAGGAAGCATCAAGCAATGGATGTGCCCCAAGGGTGACTTTATGCAAAACTTCGACGGCCAGAACGCTGTCATCAACTCCCTTGCCGTCAATGATGAGAACGTTCTTTTCTCTGGTGGTGACAACGGTTCTATGTCTTTCTGGGACTGGAAGACCGGCCACCGTTTCCAGTCTGTGGAAACTACTGCGCAGCCCGGTTCGCTGGAGGCCGAGGCTGGCATCATGACCTCTACTTTCGACCGCACTGGCCTCCGTCTCATCACCGGTGAGGCTGACAAGACCATCAAGGTTTGGAAGCAAGATGAAGATGCTACTCCTGAAACTCACCCTCTGACCTGGGCTCCGACCCTTGGCAGACAGCGGTACTAGAGGGACAGGACCAGCACTTCAGCCTTTGTTCCCAATTGTTAATACCCTTCTTTTGTTACTCGTTGCACCGTTTGTCGGCACTATGTTTGTGGAGTTAGGCGTGGTTTGACTGAGTCTGGAACCAAATCCAGCTGAGAAAATTATGACGAGTTTTGTACTATATGAACCTTTCGGCCATTGGTTCTTTCGTTCTCACAAGAATTGCATGCATAAGATCGTTTGGTATCCATGGATATCGGAATGATTGAATCCAATATGACCACATTTCTCGAGAGTTTCAACCTTGGAAGGTTTATTCTACAGTAGTAATTGGTTGTCTTTCCAATTTAATTGCCATACATTATGCTCAAGCTACGATGCGGCGAACAGACATCAAAATTTAAGAGGTAACACGAAAGGAAATGTGACCAAAGGGTATCATATTCGAACTACTCGTACAATGCGATAGCGTACTACCCAGCAAACTCCTGATGATGCCTGACGTATCAAAACACACAAAAGACCACAGCAGTTACTGCTCAATTCCCAGTCCGAAGCCTTTGGCCTCGACATCCTCACGGAAAGCAGACCTGACGTCTTCCGCGGCGACTCTGAGCCGAACTTTGCTGCTGCGGTCTCCACGGGTGGGAATCGTCGTGCCACCAAGCACGCTCTTGGACCCTGTACCTTGTTCTAGAGCCAAGACACCTGAGTTCATGAGCAACATAGCTGCATTGCCCATGGACCGCACGCGTGCGCTGGGGCCGCCACCGAGCAGGAAGTCTTTCACACCGGCGCCAGCTGCTCCTGCCACGGCAACAGCAGCAGCACCTATGCGACGGGCCTCGTCGAGGACATCACCGAATGTAGATTCCGAGATTCCTGTTCGGTGGGCTCGTGCTAAGAGAGCGGCAAGGAACAATTTTGCTGATAGTGGGAGACAGCGGAGGGATTGCTGGAGGGGGGTGGAAGTCGCTTCATGAATGGCTTGTTTAATCGTGGCAATTGTGACACGTCCCGGTTGGCCTTTGGGGGGAGCTTTGGCAATGGCCGATTCACCAGCCGGCTTGTCTGCGCCTGTCTTGTTGCGACGGGCAGGTGTTTTGCTGGGAGTCGGAGGTACCGATTCATCCTCATTTGTGATATCTTCTAAAGTACCCGCCTCTTCTGCTGCTTGCTCGGCAATCTCAACGGCTCGACGACAGATATCCAGAGCTCGTCGAGCGTCACCGCTCACGGCGGCAACTTTTCGACTGGCGAATTGGATGGCATCTGGGTCAACGATATTGCCCGGGACATTGGCTAGACGGGTGCTGATGATTTCCATCAAGTCTGTGTGGCGGTAACCCGGGAAAGTGATACGAGTGAGACCCAGACGACTGGAGATCTTGTTGCTCAGGGTTCTCTCTGGCAGATCCATTGTGTTTGCAACGGCTAAGACAATGAGACGCGAGTGGCGGAGGGCGGGCCAGTTGAAGAAATTATACATGACCGACTGGTTTTTGGTAACCAGCTGGTCCAGCTCATCCATGAGCACAACACAGGAGACACGTCGAGGGGAGGGGTGCGAGAATTCCCGCTCAAGCAGATCTAGTGCATGAGAAGGTGACACTCGATCGCCCTTTAAGGCTTCCCACAATAGGGAATATGATTGATGGGGGTCTGTGACTTTCATGCCGTTAATCTCGACAAAGATGAAGTCGTCCATCTCTTCTTCGTGAACTGCAGCGTTCAACTGTGCAACCACCTCGCGTACCGTGGCAGTCTTTCCAGTACCGGGAGTACCAGAGATGTAGATACAGGCTCCGGTGCCCTCCATGATAGCAGCACTGAGGTGGTTGTAAACCGTATTGAACTCATTTTTGCGACATGGGAGTGCGTCCGGAACAGTGGAAACATGTAGCAAGTTGCGAGCTTGGCGGTAGGGCGAATCGAAGTGGGAGGGTGAGAGGACGCGAGTGCCCAAAGGTGTGAATTCGAGGGGCTTTTTCACCACAATTCTGGAGAATGTCAGTGCTCTGATGTGAAATGTAGCCTCAGCATTTCATACCGTTTGTGGGTCGGAGTTGTCAATGACTTCTTGCGTTGCGACTTGGGTGTAGCGCTCGTTGCTGTTAATCGCTGCCTCTTTCTTGGTGTGGTAGGCACATCGGTCTCTTTGTCTTTCGTTTCGGTATACTGCGAAATTTCCTGTGTTAGATCTTATTTGAGAAGCTGGATCATGGATTGCCACTCACTTCGTCGTCTGCGGCTCTGCGTTTTCGAGAAGTCTTCAAGTTCTCTCTCACCCAGGCAATGAGGTTGTGGATGTTGTCCAAGTCATATACCTCCTCCCAGTTAAACTCTTCAGTATAGCGCCCTTGAAGCTGGTTCACACCCCGGCGACAAACAATGCACTTGTTGTATTCCGCTCGCTCAATTTTGTTTTTCGGAGGGCCGTTGGGGTATTTGTTCTCGAAGGCACTTGGGGACATAACCATGCCTTTCCCAGATATCGATGCCAATGGATTGCTATTGAAATCCAAAGTGATATATTGCTCGTTGGGCAGAGCATCGGCTCGGCGTTTATTCCGAGTGCCCATAAATTCATCTGGCGACGCAAACCACATGATGTTGGCCGATTTGATCACCTCGTCCTCGTCGTCCTCATCCTTCTCCTCCACAAACTCCGTTATGATTCCAACCCAGTCCTTGCCTGCCTCGGGAGACTTCAAGAGAATAACGTCGCCCAGTTTGCATTCGAATTGTCCCATCCTAGCGGCGATGATCTTCCGCTTCTGACGGGCAGGCCGCGAGGATCGCCTCCGGCTACTCTTCTGGGGTGTATCCTCTGCGCCTTCTTCCGGAATCGCTTCGAGCTTGTCGTAAATCCAGTCCCATGGGTGGTCTTCAATGCCAAGTTCGTCGTCGGAATCGTCGCGGACTAGGGCACCTTTGGTCATCCATTGCTGTGCACGGGCACTTGCACTGCGCCTGGGAGGCGGTGCGTCGCTTGAATCACTATCGCTCATTGGAAATGCAACAAAGGTGGACTGTTTGAAGGTGCAACGGAGAAGGAGAAATCGCGTTGACGCGTTGTCCACTTTGATCCTTGTTGGGTTTAGCGCAGCAAGGAGGTCCGGCCAATCACATCTCTCCCTCGCAACTTTGTAGTACGAAGTATACTGTGCACTATACTTCACGCTCTTACGATGATCATACTTTTTCCAAATGCAATTTATACAGCTTCCAATACAGGTTTATCTAGATTTTCCGTGTATGTACAAATTCTGAGCTATTTAGCCTTTCCTGATCCAATCATCGCGATTCGGTCCAACTGCATGCAGGAGCCCATCGGTGATATTGAGCCAAAGATTCTGCGACCTTGGAAGTGTACGCAAGAAAGGATATAAAATAGTAGCCCATAAAATATTATTTGGTTTATCTACAATTGCCGATCAATCAAAAGTAGTAAAATCCATGAGAATATGTGCCGGTCATAGTATACTACTGGATTCATCCATGGATGCACCTATCCAGGCCAAAAAGCGACCCAAGGACCTGAATGTAGAGTAGAGTAGTCTATCATCAAGATTATTCTTCTCTGATAAGATAGCCATCTGTGGTCATTCAATTCCAACCTTGGGAGCAATCTTCTAGCTTTTCCCTTGTGATTCTCAACACTACCTGGGCATCAACGCCGTTGCTCAAACCCCCTTCCATGAGGCAAATTAGTCAAACACGCATTTCGAATAACACGAAATTACACGGATTTGCAATGGCTCTGACATGCATAAGCGGCATCATGTAGATAACTTGGATTCCTATGCTCGTGGCGTTGAACCCTTACATGGAAAACTGTTCTTGGATCTAGGGGAGTTACTCTTATGACTGAACGCGATATTGTGAGTTTCTCATTTGAAGTGACTTTGTTTCTCGTTAGATCGTGTCGTAATCTTGCCGTGAGTGGTACTTATCTCTCAGTGCAGAGTGCAGTATGCCAGGTGGATAATACGGAAAGAGCAACCGACTATAAAAGTGCAACTGGCAGGATCTTCCTCTTTCCTTCCGAAACTACGCCCACAGTCGATTAGGTTGCCCACTTCCTCAATCTTGTCAAGTTAGGGTGCTGAGACAAAACCTACTCTCTTTCCTTTTGACTCTGAACCTCCTAAGTCATTGATACTACAACCCCAAAAGGCTTCACTTTCGGTGTCAGATCGCGAGAAAATCTCACTGTTCCGACAATATTTCATCCAACTCGTTCAGTTCGGTATTACTCGGCCATCAGTGCCAGGAAGAAGGGTAGGAGCGCTCACTCCCCAGGCCACCATGGAGGTCGAGTAAGTATCCACACTCCATTTTCTATGTAATTACTTACGTGCCATGGATTGCTAATATCAGTGCCCTGATTTTATAGTTGGGAGAAAGAAGGCGCCGAGTGTAAGACATATCGCTTTCGGGCATGAATACTGGCTGACTTTAGCAGCGTGGGCACTCCCGGACTATGGCCCTCCTCGGGCACAGAGTCTTGACCCTGACACTCTGCGCGATGAAGACGACGAAGATTATGACGACTTTGACTCCACATACGATCCTGACTCCTATGAAGAGGATGGCTACCATTCAGACCCCCTCAGTTCCGGCACGAACTTGCTGCCCCCTCCCGCCACTGCGCACTCTGCGAGCCCCAAATCTTCAGTCAGAGGCCCCGAGGCCTGGGTGGGTAACAACAGGGCTTTACAGCGACTTAGAACCAACACAAACTCTGCGCCCAGAGGCGGATTCTCTGCTTCGGGGGAACCCTCGTTCAAAGTTGGTCATTACGGTGGGCCCAAGGGAAGATCTGGTCCCTCAGCCCGGGGCAGGTCACATGAGAGCCGTGCACAGAGAGATGTCACTCGGAGTTCTCGCAACAGAGTACACGGCTCAAACAGTGATGACTTTGCCAGAGCAAAGTGGCGAACGGGGAAAGCTCCTGACGGTATGTGGTACTCCATTGTTGCATGCTCCATCGCTGACATCAAGCCAGCTACCTTCAGACTCCCATGCGAATATAGGGTATTTCAGAGCAGGTAAGTAGCTTGATTCAAAAGCCTGTTTATTTGAGGATTCTCACGGAATAGGATTGCGCAAACACCCGAAGGCACCCTGAGCCATGCAGACTTTTGCCAACAACTCAAGCTGGAAACGGGTGCATATGTTAGAATCGGTGTGCGAAATTCCAAGGTCAGTGATTAGCTGTGATAACGTCTTTCTGATCTGACAAAGCTGATCGTTATCCAGCTCATTGAAATCTGGGGGAGGGAAGGTCAAGTATTGGACGCTCAAAGAATGGCCCAACACTATGTCAATGAAATCAGTCAACCCAGCCGATCAGACAAGTCCAAAGTCTGGACCAAGATAAATGCTCACTCAAACGTCAAAGTTGCGAGTCAGAAGGTCAAAGAATACAATCACGCCAGGGTGGAAGCGCTCCGCAAGGCCCCGACAACTCCAACATATTGCATGGTACATATGAAATCCCATTAATCCTATGTTACTGGACTTTGAAAGGCTGACATGACTTACTATTTTAGTATATATTCTTATGGCCTGAAGAAGGACCCTCGCTCCGTCACTGTCTGGTAACCCACCATCAGCAGCTGGACGATATGCGTGTGTTGCATGATGTCCACCTGTACACAAACACCAACAATCTTGAGTCCATCTTCTTATCTGGAAGATATGAACAAAGCCTTTACCAGGTCGCTGAAAAGCTTCGTGATCTGTGGCATAGTCTGTATGTCCAGTGTAAGACTGAGATCAAACTATTCCTTGTTGCACCACCTGCGGCCAGCGTCATGCGAACAGGCATCATCATGGACAGGGTAGAGGACTTCTCTAAGGCGTTCCTATATGGAGACAAACTGCCCCGAGAGCAAGCTCTTGCATGGGGTCCCAAGGCGCAAGGTTTCAAGGAAGGCAACAAGAATGTCATTCAAAGGAATCTGGAAAAGGCATTGGAGCTGGTGCTGAACATGAGTGGTGGATTCCAGTTGCGAGCAAAATTTGGCTCTTTCTTCCTGGACGAATACAAAAAGCCTGAAACTGGGAATACTTACTCCTTTGAAGAGTTCCGCGATATGCTGAGAAATGACAACGTGGAAGGACGTTTACTGCCAGGGTATGTGTTCTATCAGCTAACTTCCATGTTGTGTTACTGACCTTTGATTTAGTATTTCCCTGCCACAGGAGACAATCTTTGAACGAATCATCGACGCACATGACCTGCTTGCACCGTCGGCAGGTGTTCCTCTGAAATCTCTCATGTCTATCAAGCCGAGACATTCGGCCAGCTTTGACTATCGGGTGGCGGGAGATGCTATCATCCGGGTAGAAGTTTCCTTCACACAGCCACCTGGAATATCTGAATTCGAAGCGAATGAAGCTCGCGCGTTTAAACCACGCAAGAAAGGCACAGGTGAAATGAGGAAGCCAATGCAGATCTCAATGATTGACTTTGAAAGGTTTGAGAACGACAGTTGAAAGACTCTGGCCAAATGCTTACGTTCTTCAATTATAGGGCTGACTGGCAACTCGATGTCAAAGCATTCGCCCTGTACCAAGGTGAAGAGTTCCGTAATGAGCTGGAAGCGTTCAAGCGATCGATCAGATACAAGTGGAATCTCAGTGTCTCGAGCATTGGTTCAATTCCCAAGCGCAAGACTGAATTCATACGCGGCGTACCGGTATCTCGATTTGTTGAGAAGTCAGCAGTCCAGCTTAACGTGATCGACACTCCATATGTGTTCGAGATCGCTCGATATGATGAGTACAAATCCGTGAACCGCGAATGGATGGATGCGAAAGTGTCATGGGGAGCGACTCTTTTCAATCCTGATTGGGATGATTTCTTAGCCGAGAAGGCGGAGAAAGTTGAACGCGATGAGTTTTCGGAAAGTGTATGTCTCTCGACTTTCTTTCCAGCCCCAAAAGATGTGATTGACAAGGCCATGGCGGACTGGGCCGCGAACGAAGCTAAGGAGGCGGAGGATGAAGTCAAGAAAGAGGTTGAGGATGAAGCTGCGAAGAAAGCAGAGCTCGAAGCTAGAAGAGCGGAGGCAGAAATACGGATTCGAAAGCACCATGAGACTGAGCAATTGAAGACCTTCATGAGCAAAGTCCAAACCCTCGCACGCATGCTGGGGTCTCCCGAGCCTGAAATGGGCGAAGTCCTCGATATGGATATCGGAACATTGTTCTGATCTGCTCAGCGGGTGTCGTGGTGCTATCTGGGCTAGGGTCAAGTGAAACTGCAAGAGAGAATGGGAGGATCGGGTTATCAGATTGACGAGCAAGGGTGGTTGTGTCAAATATCAGAGCTTCAATCGCAAGTTACATATCAAATCCAAATAACCTTGCGTATTGGGCATCGGTAACTGGGCGTCGGTAACATGTAACTCAACATCTAGATGCCGGCATTGAAACCCATAGACACTAGATCGTGGTAGATGAAAGCATGCCACTTTCTTGTAGCCAGCCCCCTTAGTCCAGCAAACGCAACAAATTTCAAGAGGCATAATTTTAATTGCTCTATTGTATGTCATATCGACCTGTTCATGATGCTAATGTTAGACTTAGCCTGCAGCGGCCGACGCCTGGGGAGGAGCACCCTCTCCGGCAAGCATCTTCTGTCTCAATGCTAGAAAACTGTTAGCGCACGAAATCCTAGCATACAAGGCGATTGAAGCCAGATATTCCAACTCCATCCTCGACTCACTTTCTTCCACAACGCGCAATTGTGTGCTCTTGGTCTGTACAATCTTCTCCAATTCCTGCAAGTTCTCCTCGAGGCCCTTGACCTTCTCATCGTAGAATTCGATCGCCTTAGCAGTAGTCTAGAGTATCTGTCAGCATACAGCCAAACCCAACCATTGAGCCTCTACCCACCTTCTCAACGTAGAAACCAGTTCCAACGTCAACAAGCACCTTCTCGCGATCCGTCAAGCGTCCCTTCACATATAGCGAGCTGGTCAGGGGAACCAAGATCTCATCGCGACCATCAGTCCCCTTCTTCTCGCTGCCAGTCACACCATCAGTGATGGAGCGCACACAATCGCGGAACTTGGCCTGCGCCGCGCGGAGCTTCGTGTGTGAGGTCGTCAGGTGTTCCAATTCGGAGGTAAGACGGGTTTGCAGTGCGCGCAGCTGCGGAACGGAAAGGGAGGCGAGGTTGACTGGTTCCGGTGTATTAGTCGGTGTCCAGCTTGAGGTCATGGTCTAGACGCTGGCTTTAGCCTTGAGAGGTTGCGGACGTACTCTGGCCTGGAGGCGCGCCGTCGGGGCCGGCGCTTTGTGACATTTTGGTATTTGGAGCGCGAAAACGGGACGTTCGAACGCTGGTGCGGTTGAGGTTGCGTATCGGACTGGTGGCCGCGGAGATTGGATGTGTATACAATAGTGGGGGAGAGCTTCTGAAAACTCCCTCGCGTGGCGATAGTGGGTGTAAGCGGTTCACGGGGAAGGATTGGTGGGACGTCTTTATGCACACGCACCTTGACGTGGGGCGGCTTCTACGTAGGAGTGAAGAGCACCGTTTACATGCCATGGCCTATTGAAGTTCCCGGAATCGATAAATCATTTGTGCACCAATAATGGAGTGTTCTCCAAGAAACGACAGGCATATTCCGATCTCATTTTAGGCTCTGAGAGAGTCCATGTGGTAAAAACAGGTCTTTAAGTCGCAAGAATATAGGCCTTTTCTGACAATGTGCTTAATATTATGCACGAAACCATTCAACTCGATCATACATAGTCTAAAATAGAACAGCTACGATTAACTCGGTAGATCTGTGCCATGTCGAGGCGTGCAACATACATCGGCGCTACTCCGAAGATGCCGTACCTCATTTCTCCGCTCCGGATTCTCCGAGATCGAACAAACACCCTCAGCAGACACCGCAATGGCTTCAAGATTGGCAGCATGTGAGGCTTGCAGAAAAGCAAAAGTCGCATGTGATCATAAACGACCAGCATGTACGAGATGTGCAAGTAATGACAGAGCAGGAATCTGCATTTACCGATCAACGCCGTTTAAGAGAAAGAGAGCAGAGAGCGCTACTCCGTCAGTGCAGCCATCCCCCAGGTAAATGTCAACCTCCTCATTCGTATTTAATATACTCATCAGTCTCGGCAGTCGGGTGTCACCGGCGCAAGCCTCGCCGTCATTCGCACCAAGAAATAATCCCTACCCAAACCCGGGGTTTCTAGGATCTTCAAGCCATGCCGCTATCTTCAACCAGATATCACCCGAGGAATACCATACCTCTGATAACATGCATGCTGCAGAGCAAGACATGCCGACGATAGTACAGCCCCAGGTCGCCGGCGAGAATCTCTTGATGATGCAAGGCGCCGATGTCCTCAGACAACTGTTGAACACGTTTCCCTTGGCCGCTATGAAAGAATTCGTCATGTTCTGGCTGGAGAGCGGTGCTAATATGTCACTGGCAGAGCCATTTGTCGAAAAATGTACTGAGAACATGACTCGTCTGTTCACCTCCTTCTCGCAGGAAGACAATTGGCACTTGGCATATGCACAACGCCTAACACAAAACTCTCGAGCGCCCTTGGAGATCAGAACAACTTTCGACATATCAGACTTCTCTGCTCAGTTCCTCGATCAGAACTTTCGATGGGAAAGCCTCGGCATTTTTCTCTGCGCTGTCAGTCGAGCTACGATAGCCATACCTTTCTTCCCGCCTCTTTTTAAGACAGAAAAGGACCAGTTCTTGCTTCGAAAGCTCTCGACAAGTCTTAGTGACCTCGCGCTAGACATCGCCCTGTCGCTGGATTGCTTGAACGATATTCAACTAGTCTTGCAGTATGAGAACTTTATTGTGCACACTCATGTTGATGGTGATCAAAGTACGAATCGATCATGTCTCTGTCCTTTTAGCATTCACTGACAATATTCTTAGGTTTCCATTCTTGGAGTAGACTTGGCAATGTTGTTTCATCGATGTTCGCCCTGGGCTACCATGAGAATGTCGAAAAAAGCAAGCCACCAATCCCTCACTTCCTAGCAGAGCTGAGAAAATCAGCATGGGCTATAACCTATTTAGCAGATAAGAACGTGGCCATTTTCCTTGGTCGACCACCTCGCATGAGCAAGCGATTCTGTCATTTCCAATTACCTTTGAACCCTACCGATGCCGAGCTGGGTACTGTTGCAAATTCCTGGGACAGGACCACTAGGTGGCAGGTAGATACTCCTTTCTGCTACAGAGCCGGCATCAGATGGACGGCATTATGCGCAGCACTCAAGGAAGATATTCTAGAATTGCTTCGCGATAGACAGCAAGAAAACTTCGTTCAGAAGGCCAGGTAAGTCAGGCCATTCTCGAAGTTCTTGTGGGGGGATTTTTTACCAACCTCTTTACCAACCTTTTGAATATAGTGCCATTCGTGAGAAGGCTGAACTACAATGGGCAAATCTTCCTGAGAAATTTCGATTGTCATCTACATTAAAGGAATGCTCTAGCGATCCTTTCAAGCGCGACATGCTCGCAAGCATGCGTCTGGACCAACTACATGTTCTCTTCTTGCTGGAACTATCGTTCATCGACTCTTTGACCGAGCCGGATCCATCTATTATAGATGTTTCTGACCAGATGCTTGCTCTGGTCATCGAATCGATTCTTTTGCGAGACCGTCTCGTGTTTTCTGGGACGTCCTTGGTATGGAAGGTATTTTCCCATTTCTCCCCTGGTATGGCCCACATTTTGCTAAATCATCGAATAGATTGCACACTACGGCCTACCAGCTGCTGGGATTATTCTTCTGTCAATGTTAAAGCAACGAAATACCTTGAATGAGGCCAGGGCTTCGCGGTCAAAGGTTTTATTGAATCTCGGTATTCTTGTTGCGCAAGTGCAGGTTGGAAGTCTTGTTCGACGTGGTGATCCCAACTATGCCTTGTTCTCCAAAGCGACGCAAACCATTGAGCGATTCCTTGATTCCGTTCACCGAGAAGGATCTCAAATCGCTGCTCAACCGCCGTCAAATCCGGGAGTCAACGGTGAATGGGATACATTCTTCAGCCAGGATCTGTGTGATTTCGAAACTGTCTTCTGGGAGAACCTGGCGGATCATCCATCGCTACTGGCTTCGGATCATGCTTTGCCTCCAATATAATATTTTAGTGACAGTTCTATTGTGATATTTGCCAAGTCTATGAGAGATAATCATGGAAAGAGAGTAAATTCAATACAATTCAGTAAAACATCGAGAAACAAAAACAGACTATAAATCACAAACGAAACCCCGAAGAACA
The DNA here is from genome assembly GCA_026122735.1 of Penicillium bialowiezense. Taxonomy (NCBI): domain Eukaryota; kingdom Fungi; phylum Ascomycota; class Eurotiomycetes; order Eurotiales; family Aspergillaceae; genus Penicillium; species Penicillium bialowiezense. The sequence continues at coordinate 552,101 of JAKZFB010000008.1, read as the reverse complement.
CCGATTCCATGCAAGACCATCTTGAAGGTCGCTCCCCTTTTTTTTGGCTCCTTTTCGTAATTTTCTTTGGAGTTCTTCACTCCCATCCCCAAACTCGTTTATATACCAAACCAAAGTAGGTGAGGTTACAAAAACAGCTCACCAGAGCCACCCCTTGTTGGGGCTCTCTGCAGCCCCATCATAACTGGCATCCGGCATTGAGATATCACCAGAACTTTCACCTTCCTCAGCTGACTCTTTCTCTGAATCTGTAGAGGCACCTCGCGCCTTAACGGTCTTTGTTCGCGCTTTTCTGGCAACCTCTGGGGTCTCCTCCTCAGAATCCGTGGAGTCAGCTCGCGCCTTGACGGTCTTTGTTCGCGCCTTTCTAGTAACCTCTCGGGCTTCCTCCTCAGAATCCGTGGAGTCAGCTCGCGCACGCTTTCTGGCACCCTCTGGGTCATCCTCCTCAGAGTCCGTGGAGTCAGCTCGCGCCCTGACGGTCTTTGTTCGCGCACGCTTTCTGGCACCCTCTGGGGGCTCAGGGATGGGGGCAGGCGCAGGGACGGGGGCCGGGGCCGGGGCCGGGGCAGGCGCAGGCGCAAACGGAGGAGGAGCAGGCGCAGCTGCAGCAGCCCCATCCTCAGTCACCATGGGAATAATAGGAGTGTATACAGCAGGGTCAAGTGACAATTGCCCCGACCAGCTGGGGTCGTGCAGGCGTACAAACCAAAGAAGATAGCACACATCTTGAATCAGAAGAGAATCCCTCAGAATTCCTGTCGGACCAGTGTGTTTTGCGAGAACAGCCGCCGGCATCCTTGGAAGTGCCTCTCGGAGTCGTTCTTTGAGAACCTTCATAGTCGGTTTAGATTTGGCTACGTCCTTGCCTCCAGTGGCCATGTAATCATTGTGAATTGGGGCGTAGACGGCCCGCAAAAGTCTCAGAAGAGCAATGAGGTCACCATTGTCTGTGAGCCCTAGGTTTTTGAGCAGTTCAGCTTGCCTCTTAACAGGGGAAGGAGGCATTTGGGCGGTCTGTGTAGAGGACTGTGAGGTTTTTGTTGAATTTGTGTTGTTGGCTTGCTTGTATCCGAGAGGAGGCAATTGGAGTGATTGGTGATTGAGATGAATGGTTCTAAGCTTCGAGAGAACTTTTGGGGTTTAAGTAAAGAATTGGAAGTGCTCTTCGAAAATGTCCAAGTCAACTTTCTGAGTCTTTTTGACCAATTGTATCCATGGATATCATTGATGCAAAGAACGTAGACAGCGGTGGTTCGAAGTCTTTCACAGTCCCAAGGAACTAAGAAGCTATTTCGAGAACAAAAGTCCGACGGTATTTATGGACATGACTCGAAACTCTTTGTTCACCTGAAAGAATGTTACTGGATCTATGAGAGGATGCCAAACTGTGTCCTGGGGCGAATGGATCAAAAGAACCTGGGGCATATACTCACGCATAGACCAAAGAGACTGACCTCTCCAAGTTCGTTGTGAGTCAAGGACCCAATCTGAGAAGTACCACAAGCAAACGAGATCCCTCGTAGACGTGAAGACCCTACTACTTCAAGTCTTGATGTCTGCTTGAAGCTTTGTTTCCGAGGATAATAGGCCTATTGGGTAGATAGGAAATTCTCTTTGTTCTTCCTCCAATGCATCCGTCAAGCTGGATTAGGTGCCCAGGTGGTGCTCGATCTCTTTTCTGGTTCTGGTTTCTTTATGGTCGGTTGATCGAACTTCATCGAAGCCGTTCCTAGGGCTTTGTATCAGCATGTAGCATCCAAACTATAGACACATAATTTGTTTCGGAAACAATTCCAGGGTCTCTGAAACAGCCCCGGAGGTTATCCTTTCATCTTTTCATCCTTTCATACTAGTAGAAGTACTAATGGGAACGCCAAGACCCGAGAGCGGTGATAATCGGCAATGTTGCCCTAAAGTGTACTACAACCTCAACTCAACTCTCCCATAACCAAAACCACCCAAGATGCCGTCCCGTCAATTACTCTCCACCCTTCTCACGTCCCTGAGCAGTACCCGCTGGACACTGACTCGCACCCTCCGGAGCGACAATCCCCTTGATCTCAATGGCGAGCTGCGCGGCACAGCCACCTTCACCGCCCAGCCCTCCCCCGCGGGGGACTGGCTCTACTGCGAAGAGGGCGAAATGCCCACCAACATCGGCATCCCCATGCAACCCGGTCTCCGCTGGACCAAAAAATACATTTGGCGACTGGGCAACGACAGCGACCGAATCAGCGTGTGGTTCGTGAAAGTTGCTGCAGGTCCCGATGAAGCCGATTACCTATTCCACGACTTCGACTTCGACGTTGATACACTGGTGCCAGAAGAGAAATCCGACGCGCAGAGGGATCCCGGCGAGTTCGTGGCTCCGCCGGTGCCACCAGCTGTCTTGGCATCGGAAGCGGGGAATGACACTACGGTACTCAATGCGCGGGGCAATCATCTCTGTATCAACGATATGTATCGCACGGCTTATGCGTTCCGGATCGAGCCTGCCACGGGCCAGGTCTTGAGCTGGGCGAGTCGGCATGTCGTCAAGGGCCCCAAAAAGGGTCAGGAGATCATCAACCGGTATGAGAAGGGTGTTTAAGGGATTGTACTCTGATGCGCCCGTCTACGTTCGTCTACCGGGATGCCGAAATCTGTCGAGTCGAGATTGTGGTTCTGTTATAACCATGGTTGGCTTGCATGCAGCATAGAAAACACGGCCTGCGATATACCCAGCCGACTTTATAAGTGTAGCTCTCCGTAGCCCCTTCTGAGCAGGAATTGCCAATTTCCCGCAACCCAAGAGTTTTTCCGGATTTTTAACGAGCAAGATATTGCATTTCGCTACAGACGAGGTGCCGTGGATCTGATCACCGTCATCGCATAGAGCAAGACCTTGATTCCGAGGGCTCGATTGTTATTAGCTTTGAGGATGTGGATGACAGAGGCTTGATACGTGGACTGAGACTTTTCGCGATCATCTGAAGGTCCTGGCGTCGCTGTAATTGAGCCAATCAAGGTAAGTGCGATGCCTCGTTCTTCGGTGTCGTTAGAAAGAGACACCGTCTCAGGCGCCAAAGTAGGACTGGTATGGAGCGAGTAGAAAACGTCTGTCTCTGAATTTGTCATTGCTTTTGCTTCTATATTCTTATGCTTAGTTCTGATCTCTCTTTTGTCTCCGAGGTCCTTAGCTCATTCCAAGGTTTCTGAAGCCAGGAAAGTGAGCTTAAAGATCATATGCCTATTCACGATGCGTCAGTACTGGATCTGATGAATATCTGGGACACAACATTACCATATCAAACCAAACACCCCCCGCAAAGCTCGACTTGCTTTTTCCCAGATTCTTGAACCCAACGCTCTCATAAAATTTCACCAGATAATCATGCGCTATAAGCACAGCTCTACTCGCCCCAAAGCACCCGGTTTCAAGATGCTCCGTGTAAGCCTTCACAAGAGCCCTCCCAACCCTCTTCCCTTGGAACTCGGGCGAGATAGCCACAGAGTGAATAGCAACCGAGTCACCATACTTGTGATTCCCAATCAACACATCATCAACAAACACCGGCTCGTCATTCGGCAATGAGCGCCAGTTCTCGGGCATGTCCATGGATCCATCTGTCACACGCGTATAGGGCGATCTGACAGCAATGACATGTCCAATGAGTGTAGCAGGTCCGTCTTCATTTTCAATAAAAAGGCCTAAGCACAGCTCTGGACATGCGCCGAGACGATAGCAGAACTGGGATTGGATTAGTATACAACGGCTGCTGCTGATTTTTGGGTTTAGATCGCTGTTTTGTGACTTGTTGTACCTTCTCCTTGGAGCATCGCTCTGCTTCTGTGAAGGCTTGCTCGACGCTTACGCAGATATCAACGTCTTCTTTGTTGAGGGTGCGTGTGAAGGCGTTGGCGCCTGCGAGGCCTGGGATGTGGATATTGGCTTGGCTCATAGTGTGGAATTGTTGTAAAAATTCAGCTATTGACAAAATTTGTGAATTTCAATGGGCATTTTATCCTTGAAAGTCAATGAGTCAACGGGTTTATACTCCATGGCTCTGACAAACCGGAGTGTTCGGACCGGAGTGTTCGGGGTGGGGACCCCCAACGTTTACTCCGCGGGGTGGGGATGCACAGTCGGGGTGTACTGGCCGATCGGTGGATTGCTTGGTGTCAGATTCAAGATTGTCTCGGGGAACACTTCACCTATGTTCAAAACCTCGTCTCTGGAAGCTTACAGATATCTTCTTCACTACAAAGTTTGCTTCGAGCTATTTGCTAACGAGTAGTGTTTGGTGGTAGGAATACAGCCCGGCCACTCCATGGTAAAATAACGAGATAACAATGCATTGAGGGTATCAACGATCTGCATAAATGCTCAAATTGCGAAATCATAACGTCATGCATCAACCCGCTGCTTGAAGAGACTCTTTCCACGCAACCACTGGCGGTATCGTTTATACCGCTTTTTCTCGTAGTCCTCGCTTGACACGGTAAGACCCTCCTCCGAGATACTCAGAAACTCGGCATAATCAGCCAAGCTCTCCTCTGCATTCCCCTTGAGAGCGGATTCCTCGACATTGCACCGGTTCACGTATTCAAAGAAATCCAGGTTATACCCGTTATCTTGCAGTGAGGCGGCCGTCATCTCGTCTTCAGATGTGACAACGAGCGGGAGCTGAAGTGGGTGGTTGATGTACCGTTTGTATTCCTCTTGCTCGGCCTCGGTCACGGACGGGTTCAATGCATCGCTCACGAGTTGACCAAGAGTCCACTGAGCGATTTGGGCTTTGCTTGGAGTAGTTGGTGTGCTGGGGGTATCAATGGGCGGAACTTTGGCTGTCTGGGAGAACTCAAATGTTGGTTCTTTGATGATTCCTGTCACCGGAGGATTCTTCGAAGAAGATGGAGGCTGGTGGGCCCAGGTTTGCTCGGCCCTTGCGACTGGTAGTGTGCCTGATGAGGCTCGGCTGGCACTATGAGATGGTTCTTGGATTTTGACGCTACGCTGAGGTACGCGCTCTCGTTGGGTCTGCTCGGGGGGAATGCGTGGGACAAACGGACTCAAGTCAGGAACTGGGTGTCCGGGCCGAACTGGGGGCAGATAGCGGGATGTTGAGTTCATTTTCCACGAGAAATTCTTTTGGAGTGAGGAAAGAGCAAGCGGGCGGTAATATTCCAGCCAGAAGTCGTCAAAATGTGAGAGTGGCTCTTTGGGGTGGAACGGCCGCGGAGGGATCTCTCGCTCTTTCAAATGCTCTGGCGTGAACCAGGAAATGTAGCTAGGTCGCTTCTTTTCCTTGTGCGATTTCGGGTTGGTGTGATGTAAGTAATAGTCGGAAGGGAGATCCCAGAGCATCGGGGTGCCTTGGGAGAAGATGTAGTTTCCGAGGAAGAGGTTGTATGCCTCCTGTCGCTGTGCGTCTAGGAAAGAGTTGTTGTAGAAGCGCTTGAAGCTTTCCACCATGTCACGAGACTGACTACTCCACTGATTGATTTTGCGGTAGGTAGCCATAGTGTTCACCAAGTGAGATCCACCATACTGAATGGCGATGCTATCTCCATGGTCGTGCCACATGTTCGTAAACAAATTGACAGCGTCAGTGTCATACTCCACCGTTGTCTTGTCTATGATACCAAGAGCATGTAGCTGATAGCCGAGTGCTCTCTTGCCGATGACAAACTGTGCGGCATTTGTTCGGTCCAGACAATCAATGCAGTTGGTTCTTGCAACACCGTTCTGCAATCGTAAGCCGGATTCTGGATCATCTCCGTTCTTGAAGAACCCGACTCTGGGGATGATATCGCCTGCGATGTCTTCCAGTATTTCGATCACGTCTTGGTCCCGACTCTTCGATGCACGGCTCATATCCCATGCCTGGTAAATGAGCTTTTTGTCCTCAGGAAGAAATTGGTTCAAATAGCATACAGCGTCTGTGAACTCCTTGAGAAGTATTGACTCTCTTGGGGTTCGCTCTCGGGATTTGACCAGATTCAAGATATAGATTGGTGCACCATATCTTTCAAAGAGGTTATCGAAATGCAAAGCTGCAGCCGTGTAAAACGGATCGACAAGGTTGAGTTCAATCGCTGGTTTTGGTGATACGCCTGTGCTCTCTTGAGTCCAATGAAGCGGTATACTGCCACGATGTTGGACAAAAGAAGTGTAATGAGGGTTCGCATGGAGTGCTGGTCCAGCCGCATGGAACGAGGTCGTGATTTGTTCACAGATAATTTGTTCGGTCTCCACGTCGTTGGCAACATATCCCAAGTCATTTGCACCTCGCTTGAGGAAGCGTGCGCCTGCAAATAATCGAGATCGACGAGCGATGATCGTGATGTAAACCAATCTGCCATACACGCTCATCTTAGACTGGTCCACATATCCATGGATGATAGGAAGACACCACTCGTAAGGGTTCTTGATGGTTTCGTAAGCCGGTGTAAGAAGATGGTGGTTCCAGATGAACATCGAATGGTAGTCTTGCGAAAATGGCTGTGGATGTCCCTGCTGATCAAGATTACGTTCTCGGCAAATATTGTGTTGGAGTGTACGAGTAATGTCGTAGGAATAGCTGAAGTAAAAGGATCGCGACAAGTCGAGGTTGTTCAAAATTGCAATGTATCGCGCCTCTTCGGGGTGACTCTCAGCCTTGAATTGTGACGATTCCGACATGGTCAGTGGGATCAACTCTGTTTCGTCGATCTGATAAATATTATGGCCACCAACCATGGCGACTTGACTTCGCTTGGTGACCAACAGCATGTAGTAAGCTCCGGTCAATTTGATGAATCCAAGCAGCGCCCAGGCGCTGCATTTCTGATTCAGTCCGCCGGAGCTTTTATTTCCGTCGTCGATCGCATCCAACAGCTGTGCCATCTCTCTTTTGTTGTACACCACATCATCCTCGGTGATACCGAGCTCACCAGTTTCTGAAGTACGGTCAATTTTCAGAATTCGGAACCGTGTTTCTGCAAGATTGATTCCAATCATATAAAACCTCGTAGCGGTTTCATAGAGTGTGAATTTGTTCATGCGACTGACGCCTTCGTCTTCTGGGTTGTCCGATGTAGAACGGTGCTTCTGTGCCATGGATGCAGAAGCTTCCCGCTCAAACGAGGTGGCCACCCGTGGTTCTTCATCTTCGCCGTCTCCTTCCTCGTCCTCCCCTATGCGAGGCCCAAGTTGTGTGTAAGATGGAAACTCCGATGCGACGGATACATCATCTCTCAGTCTTGCATCATCACTGCGCTCTATTCGCGATGACGATATGGTGCCAGAAGCTATGGTGGAGGCCGGTGTGGCTGTGAGCTCCGATTTGGCCGGGCCATCTGACGGGTTGGATGAGATCGGCAGGTGGTCGTTGTGAAAAGGCAGTTCATGGGAGACTGGTCCTATCAGAGGAACATCGTCAAAGCTCTCCATTTCCCAAAGGTGAGACCAGCTATGCAGCTGCGGAAGCTCGCGAGGCGATGTGAAGTTGGGAGGTCCCCACATGACGTCGATCTAAGGAATAGCGGCCGCTTTGCCAAGACTTGGAGATCTACTGTATTCCTGTGGCTTCATAGACCGAAGAGCTTCGTGCAGGAAAATAAAATCAAAGCCGAAGAGTCGAGGAAAGTAAGCGCGCGTAAAAGGGCTTACGAGGTGCTACATTGTTCTCGAATGCGCCTTTACTCTTTGAGCCCCCGACAACAAGGTCATTAATGATAGGAGCGTTGTGTTTGTCTCCCGCAAACAAATCTATTCTCACATGATCTTAGATTTGAACAGGCTTGTATTCTATGGTTATATGCTAAGATGAGGTATTAAGGCGGCAAACAGTCTAGGCTCGTTCGAAATCATCACTGGGGGTGGCCTCTGTGTCCCGGGCCCCCTGCGTGAGGTTGAGGGCACCGGCATCCAGCTGCACAGGAAGCCCAATCAGAGAGCGACGATGGTTGCGCTTGTCGAGCTTTTCGCTAATTTCCTCTGTGCCCGCCGGATCTTCGGGGGCCGCTTCATCTTGGGCATCAAACCCTCGGGCCTCAAGGTATTCAACTCTCACTGCATGGCGCAGGTTGTCAACAAAGCTTTGCATTTCAGGCATCGGGAAGACGCCATCTGCCTGAAGCACATCAGCGTAAAGTCGCTCGGCTTCTTCTAGGCACGCTGAGGCCAGGGTCGGCTTGCCAGCTTTCAGCCACTGATCAGCAGCGAGGATGCTCCACATTCCGGCCTTACGGCGTCGACCACCCCATTTTGCTGCTCCGGCTGGGGTTTTTGATGCGTAACATGCTGCCACCCGCTCAGTGTATAAAATCTGGCCCACCGAGCCTACCAATCCAAAGTCCATGACCCGCATGGCCCATTTGGCGGCACTTTCAGTGGCGGAGCCGCCACGAGATTTCAGGAGCTCAACTGCCAGAGAAAGACAGCGCAAAGCATGAGGTGCGTCTGAACAGCGTGTGAGGTAAGAATAGCAGGCTGTCTCGAACATTTGGTCCACACTGTCGAGCTTGATTTTCGCCGACGTGGCCAAAGGGTTCAACAGCATGCTGACGGCACACATTTCGTGAGCTCCAGCGTGATACTTCCAGGCTTTGTCATTCCCGAAGTCCGACCGTATCATCTCATACGTAGAAGTAGAGAGTTTATAGTCTCGGAGCATGAATGCAAAATCCGCCATTTTTCGTAGAACAGCTTCCGGCGAGTCCGGTCCATAGAAATGTTGAGTTGAATCGTAGTTGCCGCTGTTGCCCCCTGACGAGCCTGCAATACTTGAGCGTGAGCTTGACCCGAAACCAGCCCACCGCCGTGACATTGACATAAACCTGCCACTGATACCACGTCTGCGGGAAGCAACTTGGTCATTCCACACTGCAACTTTGTTTTCCATGAATGGTATCACGGACTGCACAACCAGCTCCCGGATGAACGCCCTTATTGAAGTAGCATCAGAATCAAAGAGGTAAGGAGTGCCGTCAGTGCCAAAGTCAACCAAAGCTTCTAGTCAAAGGTTAGAACACGATCGATGATACTGGGAGGAGGTACTTGCCTGCTTCCCCTACCCCCGAGAGGTGTTCTGAAGGCGACAGCCATTCGCACTGGGGAACTTGCATGCTGTCATCATCTGTCACCACGCATTGGCTACTCCGCAGTCTGAGAAGATGGCAGTGTAGCCCGAAATGCCGCTTCATCTGATCATAGAGCTTTGTAGATTCCGTGATGTCATCTCGCTCCTCGTCATGTACCAGAACATAATATCGAAGATACTCCTGGTTAACCCACTCTGGTGGATGTTTGTCCCCCGTTGTAGTGTCAGCATAAAGTTGCCTCAGTGTCTCCAGAGGAGCTGGGTTGCGTGAGCTGATTGCTATCACATTGGCTACTGGGTGGCCGAATGTCTCATGGGGCGCTGCGGGTGCTGAGCACATGAGTTGTTGGAGAAACAGCTTGCATAGAGGTGTTGTTGCAGGATATCCGAGAACATCCCTTGTTCGCACTGAAGCTCCCAGCAAGCCTTCTGAGGACTCCAATTGTTTTGACAGCACCTCCTCCATTTGCGCCAGAGTGTCAGCATCTCGGCCCGTTGGTGCCCTTCCGATCCCTTTGAAATCAACAAAGCGGACCCCAAAGTCTTCCCACGCCCGACTTGAACCAATGCCGTCCCGAATCACCACTTTTCCGGGAACTGTCTCTCCGAAGGGCCGGATCAACTCCCAGAACCCCCCTTTGAACCCCTTATTTCTCACCAAGTCATCGGTATCCTCGGATGCGTGAACGGCAATTGTTGGCGAGAATGATCGGATAATCAACGACCTGATATCCTCGGACCCATCAAAGCGTCCATCTAAAGGCGATCCGATAGATGATCTTGCTAATTGCGGGGTAGAAGATCTCCCAGAGCGCGAGTGAGTCGAGCCAGGCCGTAGCGGTAAGTCGGCGATCGTGGACGAGAGAGCGTTTGGAGAAGATGCCGTAGGGGGGTCTGCTAGGTCGGCGTCTAGGGATTGAGGTGGCTCCTGCTCCCCGGGGTATCGCGATGGCGAAGTAGAGGCGATTCGCGCAACGCCGGGGGAGAAGGACGGCGGAGGTTTGACCGGAGCAGCATCTCCGGGCGATGTCATGGACGGACACCTGCTGCTTTATGCAAATTTAAGGCGAGTGAAGTTGAACGACAGGCCCCATGGACGGGCAAACGAGATCGGGGTATAATAGCGCGAGTGAGATGTAGGCGACTTCACGGAGGCAGTGTTGTTGGGGGAGAAGCCAAGTCGAACGATTCGGGCCGATCAGGCACAGGCTCAAGCGACAACGAAATAAGGCAGCGGGCCAGTTGGGCCTAAAGTAGTAACTCTCAAATGCTTGTGAACTATCTCGTTGGTCAAATGTGATCAAAATACCAAGTCGAGGCGCATCGGCGATCTCCAAATGGTGATGCAAACCACGTGAGAGTCATCCTTATCGCCAATCAGTTTGACTCACTTTCTTTCAAAGGACTTTCTTTCAAAGGCCCGAACGGAGTTATGTTCAATGCGTTCGCGCTTCGTTGGGTGTTTATTAGAGGCCTCTGGTCTTTCTTCAACTAAAGCTCCACTTGCCCGCACTTCAACGAGAAGATCAATTCAAAGATCAACCCAACCAGACCTGCCCCTCCGAACCTACGTTGTACCTCGTCGTGCTTCCATGCGCAACCCTGAATCGGACCCAGACCTCTCGGAACGAGTCACCAAACGGCGAAGAATTTCTACACCTAAGCGGAAGCGCAAAGACTCAGGTTTCAAGATGACTTCCGGCGCGCCCCTCATAGACCTCACTCCGATTGAGAGCACTCTGCGCACCCTTCTTCTTGACGTCGCTAAACACTGCGATAAAGAACGGATCGCAAACAGTGAAGACGATGAGCTAGATCGATCTAGAACCGTTTTGCGCTTCACTGGAGGTTGGGTGAGGGACAAGCTGCTTGGGATTGGGAGCAATGACATCGATGTCGGTATCAGCAACATGACAGGATACCAATTTGGAATGGCTCTCAAAGAATACCTGGACGTTCCCGGACGCCTTGAGAAATACAAGAAAACGCTTCCCCGGAAAGAACTGCACCATGCTATCGTGAGCCTCCACAAGATTGAAGCAAACCCAGAAAAGTCCAAGCACCTCGAGACCGTTACAACCAAAATATTTGGCCTAGACATTGATCTGGTCAACCTGAGGAAGGAAACATACTCCGACGACAGTCGAAATCCGCAGATGGAATTCGGCACTCCGGTTGAAGACGCTTTACGGCGCGACGCGACTATTAATGCAATGTTCTACAATCTCAACGACTTACGACTGGAGGATCTTACCGAACGTGGACTGGATGATATGAAGCAGAGGATCATTCGATGCCCAATGGAGCCATACCAAACATTCAAAGACGATCCTCTTCGCGTCCTTCGGTTGATCCGATTCGCAAGCAGATTGGGTTACGAGATTGATTCAGAAACAGAGGCAGCTATGCAGATTGAGGATATCGGCGAAGCACTCAAGCTTAAAATCAGCAAGGAGCGTGTAGGGACAGAGCTGGAGAAGATGTTACGCGGTAAGCTATACCTGTCAGACGCACACGAGTTACACCTAACCTTGCGGCATGCAGGCCCTGACCCTCGCGGTGCGCTGGAGTTCCTCGACCGGCTGAAACTGTTCCACACGATTTTTGCCAACCACCAAGATGATGCCCAAGCGGACACCTCGACATGGCCTCTTGCCTACAACACGTTGGCACGGATGCTCCGCTCAAAATCCAACGACGCCCCAGAGGTCGTAGCTGCCACCAAGCGGGTTTGTGGTATCCTGTTCCGTGACAAGTCAACCATCTATTACGCCTGGATGGTTGCTACATTCTCTCCTTGGGTTTCAGTACCGCCGCGCCCCATGAAAGGCAAGGAAAAAAGGTCACCCCCTCCTCGAGCGGTTGAGGTCGGCAGAGATAGCCTGAAAACGGACAACAAAAACCTCACTGTGCTACGTGCTGCGGGTCTGAATTACCAAGAAATCACCGAAACTAAAACCGCTTTCCTCTCCAAAAGTCTCACAGGAACACCTGCAGAAGTCCGACAGCGAATCGGATTGCTCATTCGAGCATGGAATAAGGAGTGGAAACTTTCTATTATTGCGGCCATTTTGCAAGAGATCATGGGTCATCGTGACTTTTCAGAAGGTGAGATCTGCCCCCTGTTGAAAATCGGCCATTCTTTTCTGATTCTTTTCTGACAAAAAACGTTTTATAGTGATCCAAGAATACGACCAGTTCCTTGCGTACATCGTAGAAAACGACCTGGAGGAAGTGTGCGACCTTCGGCCCATTGTAAACGGCGACGAAATCATGAAGAGCCTTGGAGCCAAGAAGGGACCCTGGATGAGCAAAGCAGTAAACATGAGCCTTGAATGGCAGCTGCTCCATCCTGAGATTAGTGACAAAGAAACGGCGCTGGAGGAGATCGCGGGCCGCCGAGCGGAATTGGGGCTGTGATGACAAACTAGACAAACCGGCACCAGTGCTGGCAAACCCATCGGGAAATCTAGTTAAACATGAACTTTACTACAACCTCACAATCATCCATAATTCTTGATTCTTCAATATTAGTAACAACCTGCAATGGATCAGCTTCGCAAAGGAGCACGCGAGGCTCTTGCGCAAAACCCCGGAAAAGTACCCAAGGATGCGTTCTCCTTCGCTGTGACTGCGCGGGAGCTTGAGCTGGATCAATTGTGGCAGGATATTGTTGCCCAGGACCATTCCACCCATTTGAAGGTTGGTCGGCTCTATGGTATGAATAGACTGATGGCTAATCCTCCAGATTTGCGAGAGCCTTCTACTGGCGACAGGCTTCATCAGCCATTGGGAATTCGTACTGCCCAACAATGCAGGTCCTCGATTGCTTGATCACACCGAAACTAAAGCTGTGAAGAATCTGCTCAATTGGGCCAGTACTGCTGCTTTACCCTCATCGGACTTTGCCAATGATTTTGACGAAACAGCCGGTTTCTCAGAAGGTGTGTTTCTACATAATATTCTTCAACGGCTTTTTCTAACATGGAACCCCAGATATCGTTCAATCCCAGACTGAGAGCCAGCTAAGATCAGAACTAGCACTTGATCTCCTCTTGGCTTTGAGCAAATCTTTGCCCAACACTCCTAAACCTGGTCCAGATAATATTGCAGATGTCCTCCTTGCAGGGGCATGTTTCAAGAAACAGGCAGATCCGTGGGCTACATCAGGTACTCATGAGGCAGCTTCGAAGCTCATTGACACATGGACTGAGATCACTCGCCAAAACAATACCTTCTGGCCTGCTATCGACATTGTCCTCAAGGAGAAGATTCGACCTCTTTTCGCAAAAACAAGAAACCCTGCCATTACCAGTGCGGGTCGCAAGAATTTCCATCCTCAGACTTTGCCTCGGTTTGGTTCAAATGGCCTGGACGAATCGGCAAAGCCTTGGAAGACCACCGATGTCTACGTTGCCTCGGCGTTGTCATGGATTCTCTCGCAGTATAGTGTAGGCTCACCCAGAAGGATTTATCTAATCGTTTTACAAGTTTCTAACGTTTGCAGCCCGAGGACAAGCTCCAATTCGAAACGCATTTCCCGCTTTTTGTCCCCACTATACTAGCAATGATTGATGACAACAATCTTCCCTTCAAGACCGAAGGCTGTCGTCTGCTCACCCAGCTGCTGCTGCCCATTCGAGAAAGTGGATCGGACATTCTCCGCCGAACTAACCTAACATCGGTATTCGAAGACGCCGTCACGCCATGTCTTCTTTCTATTCCCACAATCACACCGGAAGACAGATCCCTAACGCTACTGGGGGCTGCATACTCGGCACTCCTCGATACTCTCAAGACAGCTTACCAAGGCAAATCCCAATCTGGGCAAAATAAAGAAGCCTACACAGCTGGACTCGCGAACATTCTCCGGTCAAACCTCATATCCTCCTTCCACCACATCAGCTCCAGCACTCCAGCTTCTGGCACAACAAAGGCCTCTTTCCCATACCCTCGCCTCTCAAGCTTCCTTCTTGAAAAAATGGCCATCTTTATCGATGAGCTAGGTATCCACACTACAAAATATCTCCAGGAGCTGATACCTGTGCTTTACAATACCCTTTCAAATCCTTTTGGAACCGCACATCCCCCATTGCTCCGCGCAGCAACGGCTGCCATGCAGGCTGTTATCAGAAATGCCCATCCACGTATCTGGCGTTGGCGTGGTGAGGTATTGAGTGGCCTTAGTTCTTGTTGGCTTCACATTGCCGAAGACGAAAACAAAGAGTCTGTCCCACAGTTGGAAAGTTTGAAGAGCGAGTTACAACAGACCACAAGGCTACTTAAGCATGTTTTGCAGAACCCTGTTCCTATTGCTGGTGATACGCCAGACCCTGGGCAACAGCAAGCGATGGAATCCATGCAAGAGGAGTTACAGAGTCTTGTTGATGCCGATGCAGAGCTCAAACTTCTTTACGATTAATATGAATAGTGAAAGGGGAACTCAATTTATAGAGCCAAAAAGTATATGTACAATTCACCAGCCTTGTAGATTGAATCTCCAAACTCATAGACTGTCACGTGTGTCCAAATGCTTATCGATAAAGCTGTTGACGGAGCGACAGTGGAGCGCAGACGATCCCCTCATGTGGTCCGCTTTGTTTGCGAAGCCTACACCTCAACCTTCGAACTCGACCTTGTTGCTCTGAGAAGTGGCCCTGCTCCTTGTCTATATACCCATACACCATGAGCGACCTTCTCAAGTACATCCTCAACAACGAGGAAGCATTTCGAAGGTAAAGAGAGTCTGATGAACCGTTGGAGAATAGCCTGAAAGCGATGAGACTGTCATGCGATAGCAGATTCCCAGTACTAACACTCATATGCAATCTAGAAACCGCCTACCCTCCCTCTACTCCGACTTCACGCCCCAGAAGAAAACAAATCCCGATGGCTATGCCGTTAACGTTGCTGCATGGGAACAGGCCCTCAACCGAGCCGCGAAGCGTGGATACACGTCATCCCGCGGTGTGCGCGTGCGCTCTGGCTCCAATGTCTCCGGCGGCACCACACCGGTCAAGCGAAAGAAGACAGACCATCTTATCTTGAGAACGGATGAGTCTCTCCTTCGTGATCTAGAGAGTTCTGAGTGGGGAAGACCTGCTGCGCTGGGCACTGTTTTTGTACGCTCTACATAATCATCTTCCTCGTGACCCAGATGACATACAGATACTGATATTGGCTCTTGGGCTCTTTAGGTCGAAGCGGTGCGCAAGAACTCGATGATCCCGATAACGATTTACAAGACTACTTCTGGACTCCTGCAGAAGAAGAGTCAATGGAGAGTCATTGACCCTGGGGCTTTGAGTCCGTGGAATGTGATGAGCTGGGGAGTCCGACAGTTGAAGGGTTTCGTCATCGCCGAAAGCGATTCGGCACCAAAATTGCAAGTGCAGGAGTTGGTGTTGGTCGAAAACCTACAGGAAACGGCGGATCGAACCGTCAAGAAGGCCACCGGTGGTACCTCGTCGGATTTAGATTTAATTTTCTCCAAAGAGCAGTTCGCGGAGCAGTTCTCGAACATATTAAATGACGCCACAGAACTCTCTGATTCAGATCTTGAGGTTTTATTAATCTATTTGTCTCGTGACAGCGGCTCTATTGCATATGATGGCAAGGTGAGTTGGTCTATGGCATTTTCCTCCGAAAACTGGCTGACGAAATGGCCAGACTATCAAGTTCAAATCTCCAGGGGACGAAGGGGAAATCACGCAGCAGGACACGACCATTGCATCCATCAAAGCCTTGGTGTCGACCATGTCAAAACAAGTCGCAACCCTGGAGACCAAGATTGCTGAGCTGAATGAATCTGCAAAGGCAGCCCTAGCAAACAAAAACCGCATCTCTGCCTTGTCAGCCGTTCGCTCCAAGAAGATGGTCGAACACAACCTTCAGCAGAGACTCGATACTTTGATGCGCCTTGAAGAGGTTTACACCAAAATTGAACAAGCCACAGGCCAAGTGAATATGGTGCAAGTCATGCAGGCAAGCACCGACGTGCTCCGTGGCCTGCACACGCAGATCGGTGGTGCCGAGAGGGTCGAGGATATCGTGGAAGGATTGCGCGAGGAGATGACCAAGGTGGACGAGGTCGGGAGCATCATGAACGAGGCCGGCCCGGTTATTGACGAGGGAGAGATTGACGACGAGCTTGCAGCCATGGAGAAGAGCGACAAAGAGGCCCAAGAAAAAGAAGAAGCTGCAGTCATCGAGAGAAGACTGGCCGAGTTGGACAGTGTCAAGCACGCCTCCGGCGAAGCTGCCCGCAAAGCACGAGCGGCCGAAAGTGTGGACTCGGCATTGGCGGATAACATTGACCGAATCTCCAACATGTCTGTTGAGGACCATCCGATGCCAGCGAAGTAAACTTGTCTCCTTTGTGGAAGCACAATTTGCAGATACACATCGCGCTATTCGTTCTATGAGTTGACTTCAATGTGCCTTATTTTGGATCACCCGGACAGGTCAATCACCTGTTCGGGGTCGGTATCCAGATTAGGCTCGACTAGACTGTTATTCACCAGGGGTTCAGACGGGGCTGGAACTGGGAGGGATTCAGAAGTGGCGGGGTTGGCCTTGACACCGGCCTTTTTGCGAGCATTGGCGATCAAGCGCTTGAAGTCATCGTCATGGCTTGATGACCATTCTTTTGCATCGAAGTCCTTACGCATCACATTGCTATTTGAGACAAAGGGTGAAGGCCCCGCCGCAAGCCCACCCTGGGTGCGTTCCCAGACATCCAATTCCTGAAGCAGTTCCCGCTTGGACTTGGGGATTTTGGAATCGCAATTCGCGTTCCAAAGGTTCATCCATTCCGTGTGGCGTCTATGCAGCAGTGGTTTTGGGCCCCAGTTTGGGATTCCAAGATCAGAAAGCTTTTTGCGCAATGCATTTTCTTTTAATATGGAGTAGTTGATGGCGGGGATTCGTTCGAGTGGTTTGCTGGAGAAGACGAGGCTTTTCGGGGGAGCTCTTAATGAACTAGTATTCGAACACAATTAGCCTGGTTCACTACCTGTTCAATGGAAATCATACCCAAACGATGAAGGAGCTGGTGGCGGCTTTTTAGGCGATTCTCCCTCTTGGTGTACATTTAGGTGAGGGAATACTGCCTCTTCCTTCATCTTGCGATTGCATATAGGGCAGGCAACCAATCCGTCCTCTGTGGGGCAATTAGACAAGCATAGGACCCATAACATTTGACCAACATACCGGGAAAATATTCGTCTTCGTCTTGACTATCCTCAATGACTTGCGGCGCAGTATCAATGACCGAAGGTTCCTCTTCAAACTGGGGCTGGTGTCGTTGGGATCGCGTGCGCCGCCCTTGGGAGCTGGCCTCTAGCACCTGTACATGCTCTTCGACCTGTGTCACCTTTCGCTTCTTGTTTGAAGGTTCGCCGACCTGCTCCTCCGCCTGTGCAAGTTGCGCGGGTTTCTTCGAAAAGTCAAGCACGCTCGGTCGTGCCGTTTGGAACGCGTCGACTAGCTCTTGTACTGCCCAGTTTCGGCGTAGTTTAAGCTCTTGGTCGGGGGATCGGCACGCTGGGCATTTACCTTCGGCGCTGAGGCATCGGCGAATGCATAATGAGCAGAAAGTATGGCAGCAAGAGGTGATGACCGGATTATTGAAGAACTCTTTGCAAACCTGACAGCGGAGGGCGGATTCTAGCGGCGCAAGTAGCGAAAGTGGTGTCTCCAGCCATTGAGTAGGATCTGATATTTCGCTGGAGGTATCCATTGTGTAATTATGACCTTCCAGCTTCTTCGGTCTATACTGACCGGTGATAACAAAAGAGAGAGCAAGTCGGGTGGAGCGCAGAGACGCCAAGACCCGCTGACTGATACGCGTAAAGTGGTCCTGCACGCGTTGCTGCTCCCACGGGTTTGAGCAGATCATAGCAACCATGGATTCGAAGGTGTTTCTTGCGGAGAATGTTCTCAATGAGCGCCGGCCTGTGAGCCCTCCTATATCACTTCCTTGTCAAGCAGAATGCTCACCAGACACAGGTTACCTATCGGTCATTGAGTCGCGCTCTCAAAGTCCACGCCAACCGGGCCAAACAGTACGGCATTGAACGCAATTCGCAGTTTTGATTGGGACTGACACTTCATGGCATAGAATTCTTTTCGAATTTCATCGCAACGAGAATGCGAAAAAGCCAGCGACTGTTCACGCAACCTACATCATCTCCGGCATTCAAAAGACACCAGAACCAGCACCTACAAATGGCAATGCGATTGACGAGGACGAGGTTATGGCAAGCAGCCCGTACATGCCCAGCTCGATGCCAAACCAGGGCGAAGCGTCCGACTCGTTTACCACTGCCTCGATTGTCTTAGTGCGCGAGGAGGATTTAGAAGGTGGGAAAGTCCGTGCTGTTTTTGAAATGCACTGATAACTAAATGAACCGAACAGATGCCAAAGCAACATTCCAGTCGATATCTATGATCCATGTTTACAGTCTTGAGCCCGCAGTCTTACCGGACTTGAATGTGCTAGTTGACGCCAGCCGGGAGAGTGCCAGTACACATGCCCAGGACGATCCATTGGAGTGCGGAAAGCAATGGGGCATGATTCAGAATCGCAATGTCAAGGTAAGTTGCTCTACTGGTTGCAATGCAGTTCTTCTCTAACACGGAATGTTCAGCGGAGAACCGGCGCACGCCCTCCACCAGCCCCAGCCCCAGCCGCCAAAGCGCCGGCTGTCAAATCTAAACCCTCCACGGAGCCAACAGTGCTTCCGAAACGACCATCGCAAAAGGAGGCGCCTCCCGCGAAGGCGGAGGCTGTCAAATCCGAGGACACAAA
The DNA here is from genome assembly GCA_026122735.1 of Penicillium bialowiezense. Classification (NCBI taxonomy): domain Eukaryota; kingdom Fungi; phylum Ascomycota; class Eurotiomycetes; order Eurotiales; family Aspergillaceae; genus Penicillium; species Penicillium bialowiezense. The sequence continues at coordinate 533,222 of JAKZFB010000008.1, read as the reverse complement.
GCCCCAGCCATCCTCTACAACCACCTCTCAGGCCTCTTCAAAGGCTGCCAGTAAACCGGCTCTTTCAAAGAAGGGCAGCCTCTTTAGCTCTTTTGCCAAGGCCAAGCCAAAAGCCAAGGCCCCTGCTGCTCCTGAGCCGGCTGCGCAAGATGTGGTGCTTGACGATGCCTCTGAGGAAGAAGCCGAGGAGCTATTCCCTGCCAGCGGCGACAGCACCGACAGAGCAGCAGCCGCAAATCGAGCTAGCAGGAAGGAGCGCGAGGAAAGACTTAAGAAAATGATGGACGATGACGAAGCAGACGGTGATTCCTCTTTCATTCCTGTTTACCAATGATCCTGCTGACCACGAACTAGACGAGGAAATGCCCGATGCCGACGAAGAGCCCGAGCGGGAAATCACGCCTGTTGAGGCACCGCCGCCAATCAAGCCAGCAGAACTGAAAGAAGAAGTGACAGTTAAAGGCGGTCGACGACGAGGCAAGCGCCAGGTCATGAAGAAAAGCACAGCCAAGGACGAAGATGGGTTCTTAGGTCCGTGCAGTCCCCTCAGAACATTTGAAACTTGCCGATGTGTACTAATTTGATGTAGTAACTCGGGAAGAGCCGACGTGGGAGTCTTTCTCCGAAGATGAGCCGGCGCCCAAGAAACCAGCGGTCAATGTACCCAAGGGCAAGGCGGCCAAACCTCAGGCACAAGGCCAGGGTAACATCATGTCGTTCTTTGGAAAGAAGTGATTGCAGTCCTTGAAGCCATTGGTGGTTGACTGTATAGGAATTCACTTGTAATGACAGATAGTCCGATATTATGGATAGTTCTACAAAAGCTCCGGTTAAGTCTGTTTGTAAGAAGTTAGTTTAGTTGGTTCGTATACGAGCAACTAATAAAACAATGTAGTATTCTCAGATATCGTACAAATGAAGCGAACAATGTACAAAATAGTAACATTGTATAGTAACCCCAAACGGAAATCCCATGTCGATCTTCTCCGCACTGTGGGGAAGCAACAGTGCCGATGTCACCTCACTTTCCCTTCGTCTATTGCTCCGGCCTTTCAAATTGGACTGTTGTATAAGTGGAATGCATCCCTGTTTCGCCACGATCGGCATTCCCTATTTATGCCTTTCCCGCCTGTGAGAGCACTTTCCCTCCGCATCTACACACAATGGCACTTTCCACGGTACTTGCGATTGCGCTAATGGGTCTACAGGCCAGCGCTCTTCCAGGCCGAGATGACTCAAGCATAGTGCGACGGGCTTGTCCCGACTATACTGCCTATGCGTCAACACCGCAGTAAGTATAGCCCCCACCGAAATTACTCCAACCAGTCGCCAATGAAGCTGTAGTGCACCTTATAGCGGAGGGCCCTTGAATCTCCCCTTCCAGCGGCCTGCGGAAGCTTGCCGAACATTCTCTTCTCCGGCTGTCGAGAAGGTCATTGAAGATATTACCTCGCGCCTGGTCGACAAGGACCTTGCGCAGCTCTTCCGGAATGCCTTCCCCAACACCCTGGACACAACTATCAGGTGGCACCAGAACGCATCGGCGTCAGCCAGTGGGAAGAGGAAGAGAGACGATCCACAATGGACTGGTGTGCAGACCTTTATCGTGACCGGCGACATTAACGCCGAGTGGTTGCGCGACTCAACCAATCAGCTGGTCAACTACCAATCCCTCGCTGCTAAGGATAAGAGCCTATACTCCCTCATCCTCGGAGCCATCAGCACTCAATCTGAGTTTGTTATCCAATCGCCCTACTGCAATGCCTTCCAGCCACCATCTGCCAGCGGTGTCAAGCCCGAGAACAGCTCTCAGCAGGATACTGTGCACCCTGCATATAACCCATCGTTTGTATTCGAGTGCAAATACGAACTAGACTCCCTCGCACACTTCCTTCAGCTGGGTACTGAGTTTTATGAGAAGACCGGCTCAACTGAGTTCCTAACGGACCGTTGGTACAAGGCGTTGCAAACGGTGCTGAAAACTATCGACGCACAGTCGCAGCCAACGTTCAACCCGAAGAATCAGTTTGTCACGAATCAATACACCTTCCAGCGCGAGACGACTATTGGTACAGAGACGCTTCCCTTGTCTGGTGTGGGGAACCCTCTAAACAGCAACACTGGATTGATTCGCAGTGCTTTCCGTCCAAGTGACGATGCCACCATCCTAGGCTTCTTCATCCCTCCCAATGCACAGATGTCAGTGCAGCTCCAGAAGACCGCAAAGGTCATCAAAGCTGCTGGCGGGCACGCCGATATAGCCGCCGACCTCCAAGAGCGAGGTACCAAGCTAGCCAAGGCAATCCACGACCATGCCATCGTCCAGCATCCCAAATACGGCGACGTCTACGCCTTCGAAGTTGATGGGTATGGTTCCCGTATCCTTATGGACGACGCCAATATCCCCTCTTTGCTTTCCCTCCCTTACCTCGGGTTCGTGGATAAGTCCGATCCCGTCTACCAGAACACTCGCAAGATGATTACCGACAAAGCATCTAATCCGTATTACCTGGAGGGACCACAGTTCCACGGTATTGGTGGACCTCATATCGGACTTGAGAATGCTTGGCCCATGTCCCTGCTCGTGCAGGCTATGACTTCTGACGATGATGATGAGATTATCGGGAATCTCAATCTCGTTCGTAACTCTAGCTTGCTTGGGCTTGTGCATGAGTCTATCAACGTGAATAACATTAAGGATTATACTCGTCCTTGGTTCGCTTGGGCGAACTCGGTCTTCGCGGAGACGGTGCTTAAGGTTGCTGCTGAGAGGCCGCATTTGATCTTTGGGGAGGGTGCTGAGCCTTATATTATCTCATAGAGTTCATGGCATCGAAACTGAGCTTCATATCTTTACTTCTGAGTCCGTCGATTGCATTGATAACCTACCATGGAGTGTGTCATATGTCCCTCTCGTAGTAACAGTCGTGATTGCCGGTGCCTTGATCATTCCAACTACTACTCGTGGACGTGGTACTCGAATGAACAGGGTCTACAATACTAGGCAAGCTATCAATCGTACAGAAAATTGAACTTGAAACCTCCAGGGCTGGAAGGGAAGTCTATTCTTTAATATCAACCACCGCTCATAAATCACTCATATGTACTTGAAGTTGAGAAAGTTTGCTATACAAAGTGGTATATATGAAAATTCCAATCAAATCAAAACCCTCCTCAATCCATCAGTGCCACCAAGCACTCTCCTGCCCGTCACAGGACATCTACCCTTCCCACTCTCCCACTTTCCAGAGCGCTTCCGTAGACCCTTATCATCGTCCTCGGCACCCTTCTCCTCATCCTCACCAGTGATCTCCTCTTCCCACGGAGCGCCAGCGCCCTCACCACCCATGAAATCCAACTGGCGCTGGTGCTCCCCGTTCAACCAATGGAAAATGCAAACGTAGCAGAACACATATCCAGTCTGGCAAGCAGTCGGGTTAGCGAGCGGGCCCATGCAGACCGGGCACGTGTTCGCGCTTGAGGAATCAGCCGGTGGCAGAGACACGGTGTAGATAGGGAGATAGGAAGTGGCAGAGATGGGAGGCTGATGACGACGAGAAGATTTGAGCGCCGGCTTGAGTTCGGCGCTCTTCTTCTCTAACTCCTGCTTCTTGATCTTCTCTTTCTCGTCCTGGGACGATTTCCGGCGTTCCGCGGGAGATGTGAGACCCGCTACAACGGGTGCTGGGAGGTCCAGCACCTCTGTTGCCTTGCGGGCAAGTTGGCGGGAGAAATCACTTGCGTGCCACCATTCCAGGAACTTGAGGGCGAAGATCGAAGCTGGCAGGAAGTACCGCAGTGATGTGAGGAGCTGCGTGTGGAGGTTCTGCGGGCTCAAGAGGCCTAGCAGGCCGCTGCCCGGTCGCTGAGATCTTCCGGCGCCAGGTCCGGGTTTGGGGTCTAGCACCGCAGCTATGGCGCGGTGATCTGCGGCACCAAGTCGGCGAATGCGCGTACCGATAAGCCACAAGAATGGCGAGGAGTACTTTGTGTTATCGAAGAGGTAGGCCAGGTTGAACGCCAGGACTGAGAAGTAATATGCTGCGTTGACAGATGGGTAGACGTTGCGCAGGAACCACTTGTAGGAGTGCAAGAGACGCTGGCGCAGCGACGGGTTGGCCGGCAGGTCGTCGCTGGGATTATATCTGGGCCCATTGCCCATGACGAGGGAAGCATGCGGCGCGGCATGAATGTCATATCCTTCATCCAGTCTGCGCTTTATGTAGGGGATGCCGACCATGACGAGCAAGTTCTTCCAGATGTCCGTAGAGTTCAGCTTGAGGGCATCGCGGACGGGGCCAGCGGCGCCGACCTGGGCGCGCGGAATCTCGCCATTCTTAGTGCGGAGAACGCGCTCGCGTTTGAGAGAATAGAAATTCTCAGTGAATGATCCGCCAAACGTTCGGAGGTAGTAACGTTCGACTATTAGGGAGATGAGGGCGTAGACTTCGTCATATGAATTGAGGATTCGGAGGAGATAGCGGGGGTGGCGGTGTGTCGCGACTGCGAGGAGATAGCGTATAGATGGCGGGAGAAGATCGGATAGCTGCTGTTCAGCGAGGAGTTCTATCGGTTGCGATAGTTAGTGATGAACTTGGAGTCCGGGGTGCCCCAGTCTCCGCGGGGAAGCATTGAGGAGCTCCGGTCGACATACCAAAGAGTGACGGCTTGTGCTCGTCGAACTCTTGTTGAAGACTAGGAAGGTATTCCATCGTCAGATGTGGCAGTCATCCTTCACAAGGTGTTTGAAGAGGGAGAGCCGGAAACGAGTGATTGTCTGCCGAGGCTCAAAGCTGACTACAACACCTGCGGGCCCGAGCACACCTCGGCGTCTACGGCGTACCAGTTGACCAGTTGACGAGTATGTAACTAACAATATGTACTTGAACCCTACAACTCATATGTATCATCCATGGATGTATTTGCACACACACAATCACCGGTAAGTCTCTGTTCATATATTCAAAGTTGACGAGGCAGAGCTTACACATTATAGACCCTCATCTTGGACGACAAACGTCTCACTGTGAAAAGGAATAAGCTACTAAATCAACTTCGTCCGACCGTTCATCGCGTAGAACTCGAGGAGCCTCGTCATGGACTTCCAGAAATAGTCATTGTCAAACAAGAGAAACACGAACGTTCAAATGAATTTCACGAGGAGATGAATGCCTACAACAGGCTGCAACAACTTCAAGGAACTGTGATTCCAGTTCTATTTGGCCAAGGGTCTTTCAACGAGCACCCAGCCTTGATTCTTTCAGAGGTGGAAGGGATCACTCTGCGTGAGCTGGCTAAATCCGACGAAACAACCGTTCCAGAGAAAACGGTTGAGTCTGGGCTTGAGAAAGTTTTCAAGGAGCTATACGTATACGGAGCTGAGCATTGTGATCTGAATCTGGGTAACTTTTTATTTTGCAATAATGGAAAAGTGGTAGTCATTGACCTTGAGGAAGTCGAGTTCCCTGATAGACGGCAAAGTTGGGAGAACAGCGTTCATTTGGGGAGTGTGGGCTACCTGATGAGCAGGTTCAGAGATGTGAGATATCCGAATCGACCATTGTCCCCCATTCTATATTGAGAACCCTCGTCGGGCGCAATGATGAAAGCGGCTCAGAAGAGCTCGGTTTCCCTGTCACGAGTCTTGAGATCCAAGACTAGAGAGAGCCGAAGTCTGTTGCATGGTCTAAGTAAAAAGGTCCGTAGTCAATGCTAGCTGAAAGAAAGAAAGAAACAAGAAAATTACCGGAAGGTCTATTACATTGATAGGATCGAGACCGCTTAAGCGAACAGTCACGTTAACTATGCCAGTCTTTTTTTTTTTGAAAAGGGCGATCTAAATAAGAAGGATTGCACGTAATGGAACTAACATATGAGTATGCATTTGTTTCGCTATGATTGTTCGCCATGATATTGTACACTGAAATTATATGCTAGCCTATAATACAAAAAAAAAATCCATCACTTTCCTTGGAGTGCCTCCTGGCATTTGGTCCAAAGTGGTAGGTAGAAACTCGGAGGAGAGTCTTCGTCTCGAGCTTGAAGGTTCGGATCCGCGACCAAGATACAGTGCATGATAGCGGTCACTATTGGGCCCTGGAGGACGATAGCAGGGGTCTCTTCATTCATCAGAGAAACCCCCGTCGATATGCACTCCCGAGCTCGCAGTTCCTCGCCCAGTTCGGCATGCAATTGAAACAGATTCACGTAATCGTCTTGGGTACGGTTTGCTCCCTTTAGAGGAAACTGCCGCCACAGACGCCAGAATCCGTCATAGTCCCCGTGCCGGAAAAGCGTTTTCATGAGCTGACGGGCGTCTTCTGCGACAAATGGAACATTGGCAGCCGAGAAGAGCTTAGACAGACGAGACAAAATTTGCTTCTGGGTGTCAGTGAGCTGGACCTTAGCAGAGTGTTGGGCGACTGCGTTTGGTTGCAATTCACCGAGAGGCTGTGATGTTGGACTTGATACGCCGACTGCCTGGAAGAGTATATTGAACATTCTCATGTTCAAGATTGGTACACCGCGAAGACTTAAACGATCAAGCACAGATAAAGCGAGCTCCAAGTTGGCGTGGGTGATATTAAGCGCGGAATCCCCGGTAACGGTCTCTACTGGTTGTGGTGTCAGAAGAGCAGAAATAACATCGAATCCAAGGTCGTCTGGAAGGTCATACCCGTCGCGGAGGAAATCCGAGAATGTTTGAAAGAGAGAATCCTTGCTGTAAGCCGGGTGCTGCATGGATACGGCGATAGAAAAGAGCTTCAGTCGGAATGACGCTCTTTCTTGCGCAGAGTAACGAGCTGCGTGGTTGTTGTAGAAGAGGCGTAGGAAAATAGTGGACAATCGATCATTCGGACCACTACCAAGCTCCGCCCGAGCACTTTCAGCTGGAAGTTCGGAAAGAATCTGAAGGAGAGATGTCGGTGTCAATTGAGATGCGGCTGCTGCTGCGCCATCTTGGGATGAAGGAGCTCCCATGCCAGCAAACCCGGATTCTAGCCCAGATCCAACAGAGCTCATTTCGGGCCCTGCAAGTCGACGCATGGTATGAAAGCCTCTCCTTCGGCCAGGGGTAGACCCGAATCCATCGGACATGGAACGGGGAGGGGCGGTGTTCTTGGAGACATTCTCCGACTCCCGAATATTCTTGCGCCCTTCTCGGGCCAAGGTAGCCTCCCAAAGTCCGTCCAGGTCAACATCCTCTCGCTTCTCCTCGGTGAAAATCTGGACTACCACGCTGGTGCCAAGGTCAAGGTTACCAAATCCTTCGATGCCAACGTCACTAAGCTGCGTTGTAGAGGCACCTTCGTCCACCACTCCAGCGTTAACACAGATCCACCCAGTGGTGATTCCATCGTCTTTCTCATCGATCATTGCGCCTGCTGCGCTGGCGGCTCTCGCGCGTTTGGCCTTGCGCCGCAGTTTGATCTTCAACTCATTTCGTCCCAGCAAGCCATCGGCGTACGGTGACAGTTTGTATTGGCTTCTCAGCCAGCGACAGAGCCGGTCAGCGGAAACATTCAGATGCTTCACGCTGCGAGCAGTTCCAACAATCATGATGACATTGGCGCCGAGGGCTGCAGGGATTTCCATACCACGGAGATCATAGATCTTGAGGCTGTCGAGGCCCAAGTCCTTGTATGTGTACTCCAACATGGCGGGGAGCATTTCGGGCGAATCATCAGGGAGCTCGGGGAGGGCAGCTTCGGTCGACGGACGGTCCCTGACTGGGGGCGCTTCTTCTTGCAAATACCAAGGAACATCCTGTGCTGAAGTCGATTGGCTTGTTTCAGAGTCTAGTTTCAAATCTGCTGCCTCGGAAAGATGATTGTCGAGCTGATGCGATGTAGGGGGACGGTCAGATCGTCGCAAAGTTAGAGCGGAGAAAGCTCGAGTGTTGGAGGAAACAGGTGAGAATCTGGGCATTGGAACACCAGAAACCGAAACAAAAGACCGGAGGACTTCATTTCGGCAATTCTGGCATGCAGCGCTCCTCAAAAGAATCCTACTCATGGTGATAGGTTGAAATATTGTAGACGTTCCAAGTTGCGCAGGTGATTTCCTGATTCTCCGATGATATCAACGATAGCGGACACAAACAGTGCAAACAGTTTAGTCATCGTAACCGCGGGGCTCGATAGGAATCTTTTTTTTGGCCATGTGGAAAAAGTTGTAATTCACATCAAAACCGTTTCAAGCATTTTATTCCCAAATCGCATTACGACAAGATGTCGATGGATCTGGATGCCCCCGTTTATCTGCAACAGCAGGACCAGGTTGCAGCAACGTGAGTCAAAGCCCTTATCGCAACTTTTTATTGCATTCCCCCACCGAAGACCGCTCAATGTGCCTTTGATCTACATACACTGAGGAATGCGCTAACATTGCATGCATATAGTATCCTGTGTTGCAACTGTGGCGCGCCCATCGATGGAACCGTCTCCGCCGGAGCCCTCTGTACCGACTGCATCAGACTCTCAGGTTAGTGGGGAATTTGGCAGTCATGGAAATGTTGACTGACCTTCGATCAAGTGGATGTTACCCAGGGTATTCAGCGTGAGGCTACTCTCCACTGCTGCAAGGATTGCGAGAGATGGTTGCAGTAAGGCTTTCCCCTGCCATGTATAGTATACGACGTTACTAATGTTTGATCTCTATAGACCCCCCACCAGCTGGGTCGTCGCGGCTCTCGAATCCAAGGAACTCCTTGCCCTGTGCCTTCGTCGTCTGAAGGGTCTCAACAAAGTGCGCATCATTGATGCCTCGTTCATCTGGACCGAACCCCATTCTCGCAGAATCCGCATGAAGATCACTATTCAACAAGAAGCTTTCGTTGGCACCATCATTCAGCAACAATTCGAAGTCGAGTTTGTCGTGGCCTCGCAGCAGTGCCCTGGTATGTCGTTCCGCTGAAACTGTGCACTATTTATTGCGATTTTATACTAATCTCTTTCTAGACTGTCAGAAGTCTTTCACCCCCAACACCTGGCGAGGTTCGTCTGATTCTTTTACTACCGAACGACTGGTTACTAATAAATATTACAGCCGCTGTTCAAGTCCGCCAGAAGGTCCCCCATAAGCGCACTTTCCTTTACCTCGAGCAGGTTATTCTGAAGCATGGCGCTCACCAAGATACGGTCAACATCAAGGAGGCCTCCAACGGTCTGGACTTCTATTTCTCTGCGCGAAACTCAGCCGAAAAGATGGTTGAATTCTTGCATTCTATCGTTCCTTGCACGTATGTTTTTCCACGTGGTTCTTATCACCTTTATGCATCTCTAATATCGACTTGCCTGCAGATCTAAGAAGTCCGAAGAGCTCATCAGTATGGATATCCATACTTCTTCGCGTTCGTTCAAGTTCTCGTTCTCGGTTCGTTTCACCAGTTTCCCGGATACTTGAACATCAAACTAACTCTTTTCAAGGTTGAAATCATTCCTATTTGCAAGGATGATTTGGTCGCCCTCCCATTAAAGTTAGCCCGCTCTCTAGGAAACATTTCGCCTTTGGCCCTGTGTCATCGTGTCGGAAACGCAGTCAACCTTGTATGTTCTGATCCTTTTTTCTTTCAAATCGCATGACTGACGCCTTCCAGATTGACCCGCAAACACTCCAAACTTGCGAAGTTCCTACCGCTGTCTACTGGCGCAACCCCTTCAAGAACCTCGCAGATATTACCGAACTACGAGAATTTATTGTTATGGATATTGAGTCCACTGGCAAGAGCAACGGTCGATACCTCTTGTCCGAGATCACCGTGGCCCGCGCCTCGGATCTTGGACGCAACGACGTCACCTACTTCACACGCTCTCACCTCGGAAACGTCATCCACGTCGGTGACTCAGTGCTCGGATACCACCTCACAGGAGCCAACTACAACAACGACGAATTTACGGCAATTGAGAACAGCCACCAATACGGCTCCAGAATTCCCGACGTCATCCTCGTCAAGAAGCACTACACCCGCAGCAAGAAGTCCAAGCGTAACTGGCGTCTCAAGCGCATGGCTCGCGAGTACGAGGAGGAGGCTACCGCCGCCGTTGTCAACGTCCCCACCACCAAGAGACAGGAGCAAGAGCAGGCCCGTATGGAGCAAGATTACGAGATGTTCTTGCGCGATGTTGAGGAAGATCAAGAGCTTCGCCAAACCCTCGATCTCTACAAGGTGCGCCAGCAGCAAGCCCTGGAGAACCAGATGGAGATGGATGAGGATGTGGAGGAGGGTGAAGATGATGCTCTTGATGGCGGTCACGCTGTGCCTAAGATCAACATGGATGATCTGCTTGAAGACTTCGATGAGCTCAACATGGACAATGAATAAGCTGTCCTCGAGTGAACTGCTTGACTGATGAATTGAACATGGGCAATGAATAAGTCTCCAAGTGATATCCTTGATGATGGTGTGCACAGGCTGGCGTTTTGTTATTTTTTATGGGTTTCTCAAAAAGTTATTCTCACATAGATGCAATTGAAAGCTTTTTAGCTTATGTCCATCAAATGGTTTCAGATCAAATCCTCCAGGGCTCGATGTAGTATTGCTCAGCAGAGTGCTCAGCAGAGTGCACAGCAGAGTGCACAGCAGAGTGCACAGCAGAGTGCTAAGCAGAGTGCTAAGTAGGGTCTTAGACCAGACAAACTACTTTGGCATCGATTATCAAGAATCATGCTCGATCATGTTATGCACAAACGGACTTTTATTAAATACAGTCAAGGAGCCCAGTAAGACCAAATTTCCGGATATGCAGCCAAAAAAAACTGCAGTCAGTATGTGCATCTATTGTTCTGTCTCGGGGCCCTCTCCTAGTTTAGAAGATCTTTCCAAGCACCCGCTGAGTATCATCAGCCAATTTTCCATCACTCTTCACAGCCTTGGACTGCTCGAAGGTCCTCCTAATCTTGCGCGCAGGCTTCGGTGCAGACTTGGACTTGACCTCGCCATCCTTCTCCGCCTCCAATCGCCTCTTTAGCTTCTCTTCCTCCTTCTTCTGAATACCATCTGCAATTCTGCCAGACTCGACTCCAGAAATATACACCTTGTCCTCGCGCTTCGCCTTCTGATCGGCCATGCGCTGAGTGGCTTCTCTTGTAGCGCGCTCCATCTGGATCTGTTCCATCAGGTTGGCCCATTTGCTATGCTTGGTTAGCGTGGATCGGATAAAGAGACCGGGCTACTTACTATCCCTTGAGGTACTTCATGTTCCACAAATCATCCCGGTACCAGGAGGACTTGAGACCTCCTATAGTTCGTGCGTTCAATGTCTCTGCGCAAAGCTTGGCAGTCCTGAAATGTCGTTAATAAACATTTCAGCGCAGTGATACTGCACAACGCACCTTTTAGACTTAAATTCGACCCAGCCATCTGTGTAGAGTTTGCGCTTGTTGGATTTTTGCTTCTGGCCAGCGGCTGACGGGAGCAGAGGCGCAAGGAAGACCTTTGTAATCGGACCGAAGTTACGCTTCTCAAGCATGTTCTTGAGAGCAAACTGACCATTTTGTTAGTGGGGCTTCTTCAATGCGGTTTCCAGCACTCACGGGCTTAAGGTAAGGTGGGAGAGATGATAAATACACCACACCACTCTTGTCCTTCTTGGGCGGTTTACCGCTAGCCAACTTTGCGAGCTTCTTGTTGAGTAGCTTTCTCTTCGGCTTGCCGGATGTCTCCTCTGTGTCGTCTAGGCTTGTACCGCCGTCTTCCTCATCGTCCATTTCCTCATCCTCGTCTTCGTCTTCGTCCTCCTCTTCGGCTTCGTCTGTGTCGTGTGTCTTCGTTTGCTTGCGGCCCTTGCCTTTGGGTCGGGATTCTTCTTCCGAGTCTGAGTTGACGTCGCTCTCCTCGTCGGAGCCGAGCCCGAAGGGATCTTCGGTGTCCGCTGTCCTGCGCCGCTTCACAGCTCGGCCTTTGCTCTCCGCCGCATTGTCCTCGGAGTTGTAGCCACGGTCGGCTTCATCCTCACTGCCTGAGATTTCGAGTAAGTCGTGTTTCCGAGAAGCCATTTTAGCGTGGGGTGTGGATGTAGTAGACTGGAGAGAAGATTCGCGGAAGTGAACTTTTTTTTGGAGATGGTCCGTGCGTCTTTACATGTTCTGGAAGGAGTGTCTACATCATTGCACACTGCGGTCCTCTACCAAATCTCGTTTGATCTATGATACTTAAGAATATAACAGCCAAGGATACCTCTCAAGAGAAAAATCGACGAGGCGCAGCTAAAAGAGCATCTCGAAATATTTTGTAAGTATATGCTTATCTTATCTCGCCTATCGCGACTTTGCCATTCACATGCACAAGGGGATATCAAACAAGAAAGTATATGTGGTGTATATGTAAGAGTCGATCAGACTCAGATGCTAAAAAGCAGCCCCCAACGCCAGACTCAATGAAGATTCCATTCCCACCCATATGTGCCAATGGCAAGATCAACTGATCCGAAGCGATCCTTTAACCCGCTCATAAACAAAGAATGCAACAGCGTACATGGGCACCACCTTGATGTACCCAATAGTCAAACCCACCCAGAACCCACGGAACCCACACTCAAGCCAGATCTTCCGAGCGGTCTCTGCGATTCCCAATCGATGACCATCACCCACTGCACCACCGACCTGCATTCTGCGACGAACGACTTCGATGGGATATGAGGATGTCTGGGAAGCAAGACCGGCAAGGGCACCAGCGAGTAGTTCGAAGGGCGCATTAAGCAGTGGACGATTTTTGTTCAATTCTGCTTTTCGGGGATCTGCGTCTACGCCCGATAATTGTTTCAGGGTGTAAGGCGCCAGAGATGGGTGGCGGAAGAAATCGCCCACGGTATCGTGGGTCAGGAAAGAGATACCGGCATACGGGAGCATTCCGAGGATTGTCGGCGCAAACCCGCGGTAGAAGTTTATAATGCCGCTTCGCGGTGCGAGCTTGTTCGCAGCAGACGCGGCGCTTTCGGCCGCGGCAACCGTTGAAGACTCCACAGCTGCGGCGGAGCGGGGAGGAGGTTGTGAGCGCTCGTGATAAATCTGGCGCATGATATCTACGATTCCCGAGCGGTGGGACTGTCTCGTTTCGAATGCCATGCGAACGCGCATCAGTTCGAGTGGGTATGTAAAGCACACAGATGTAACGCCTGCTAAACTCCCTGATATCAAGCGGCGGAAGGGAGTCTCGTGTTCACTTGAGGGAATCAGGACTGCGCGGATCTGTTCGTAGGCGAGGAATTTAATGGCGGCGTAAGGGAATATGCGGAGGAGGGTCACGGAGTGGCCCTTATATAGGCCTTTGGCGCCTTCGTTGCGATTGATGTCTCGGATTGCATGGGCAAGCCCCGTCCAGCTGCCTGTGTATTTGGCGAACTGGGGGTTCGACGCTTGGAAAAGGATCTTTACGCGGTCGAGTGGTGCGACAACCGTTTTAGCCTAAGAGATTTCTGTCAGTATGGAGATCGGACGGACTTCTGAGGCGCACACTCACCGCACAGCCCGCCAGCCCGCCGGCGACACCACTTCTGATCGCATATTCCAGGCTCTGTTTTTCAATCTTTCGTTTGTTGTCTGGGGTGCTCGACACAAGCGGCATTGCGCCAATCGAACCCGGGCGTGCGGGTGCGGTCTCACTCATCGGAGCAGACTGGTGGTGATTTGTTGATGTGACGGAATCATATACATGGTCTGAATGACCGCTCGACATGAGAGAAGTGGAGGGGAGGCGATGAGCAACCGAGGCTCACGAGAGGCTCTAGAAATATCCGGGGCAACAACGGGATCCCCCTCGTGACCAGTTCGGCGATAAGTCTCGGTCTACCGGATGATCTTCGTCGGGTAATTTATGCGAGGATTGAGTTGGAGGATCACCCAGGATCGAGTATTCACAATGAACTGGGGAAAAAGTGAGGAGGGGGAAGAGGGTATTCAAGAGGCAATAACAAAGTCTAGTTGAGATTGTTCCCGCTGACGTATTTTGCCTGGCGAAGTTCGGAGTTGTGAATACAGACTGACGTGCCGATACCAAGCGCCCCCCGCTTAGAAGCGGCAAAATACCATACCGATACGGCCCGCAAAAAAAGTGAGCCTGTCCCGAGAAGCCGAATTGTCATCGTATTTTTGGATTAGGTAAACTTCTATGTGGCACTTCTAGAGTATTTCACTATTGAACATGTGCTGAAAACACCCTCCATGCAGAAATGTATAAGAGGCAAAGGACAGATAGTACAAAGAATATCGTGGTCTCGTTAGGTAGGAGTATCAACCCCGACGCTGCGCGCGGGTGCGAGGCAGCGGCTTGGCCTGCTTAGCCGCTTTAGCTCCTCTGGTATCATCAGACACCCGCTTGCGCTTGGCTGGTCGTCCAGGATCAACATGGAGATGACCGTGAATTGACAATGCAGCGTTGTTCTTCCAGCGGAGACAACGGAGGCTGTTGTCACTCACATCCACGTAGGTCTTGGTTCGAGTGGTCACACGTTTGGTGGGAATATCCTCCGACTCAGCTCGCTCGGGCGTTTCAGCTAGGTACTCTTTGCGTGTCTTCATATACTTGGCAATAACATCTTGTTGAAGAAGAAGTTCCTTCATCAGCTTGCACTCCCGGTTGCCGCGCGTGTCGAGCCAATCGATTAGTTGATCGATGGTCTCCGGGTCTTCGTAGTATCCCCATTCGCGGGCGTTAGACAGATGAGTCGGACCTTCCTCGTGCTTCTTGCGCTCTGCAGGGGTGGTGTGGAAATGCTTTTGATACTGCTTGCGCTGTTCGTCGGTCACATCGATAAAGCCAGTCAATTCCAACTCATCCGGACCTTGCACCCAGAGGCGACCGTTGGCGTAGCCTGCTTCGGCACTCGAGCTCTCTGGCATGCCCTCATAAGGCATGGCATTGCGCTCGAACCACCAGTAGCGGTTGCAGAATCGATCCTGTCCAAGACACTTGGTTCGGGGGCAGTCGGTCTCGCGAAGGCTGTTTTCCACTGTCTCGATTTGCTCCTGCAGTTTCTCGATCTTGGTTTTCTGCTCGTCGATCTTCTTGAGCACTTTTTGATATTGCTTCGATCCCTTCGGCTGCTTGGCCAGAATCTCTTTCCGCTCTTTCTCAAGCTCTTGCTTGCGTTTCCGCTCCAAGGCTCGGTCTACCCCTCCGCGAAGAGCTCGTGGCCGAGGGGCATCCTCGTCTTCGGTGTCCACAATCATCTCCGAGTCCCCCTCCAGGCCAGTCATCCTTGAATCATCCAGGCCATCCAACTCGGGGAGGGGTGTAGGTGACTTGCCGGCCTTCTCAGGTTCGGGCTGAACAGCCTTGCGCTCCTGGTGGAGCTGGCGAAGCTCGATGAGTCTGTGGAATATTGTTAGCGGGTCGTTCAACTTTGAGAGGACATGTTCGAAATGACATACCCTGCTTTGCGCGCTTTTTGATACTCGATCTTTTCCTTGCGCAGCTCTGTCATCTGGTTGCTGCAATCTTCTAAATAATTGCGAATGGCCTTGGTCTCCAAGCTGAGCATGCAGATCTTCTGCAGCGCCTTCGTGCGAAGGTTGATGTCCAAAGTTTGATAATGATCCTGCACAGTGCTGGGACTAGGATCGGTATCGAGAGGTGCCAAGTGCTTCAAAATCTCGTTGCAGACTTGCTCCGCGCGAGGACGAACGGACAGTTGATGCAGGAGACCCACCATCACTGTCTGCCATCCGCCGTTGCGGAAATCGCGTTTGCGCAGGCGGTCGATCCATCCATATTTCTCGAACAACTCGTCGGCACGGTGGATACGTGTGTCCTCCGGCTCTGCTTCGTCGATCTGTGCTTTGAGGGTCACTAGCTCCTCCTTCGCCAAGCTGCCTCGGGTGGTCATTCTCTCGGGTTTGGCTTGGGGCTTTGGAGACTCCTCCTCGGCCTCTTCGTCCTCCTCCTCCTCTTCTTCCGACTCGTCAGATTCATCGGCTGGGAAATCTGGGAGAGTGACTTGGACAGCGCCGTCGCCGCCGTCCGACGCATTCACGAGCTTTTTGAGAACTGCGCAGTGCACCTCTACAAAAAGCTCACAGTCAATTTCCTCTGACGAATATCGCATTGCTTGGATAAAGTCGTCAAAGGGGAAGGTGTCCAATTCAAACACTTCGCAGTAGACGTTGAGTGTATCCCAGGTCTCCAAAAGCAGACCCACGGTCTCAGGTTCAAGATCATCGGGCAGAAGGTCCTGTACAGCTTCGTCTTCGGAATCACCCACCATCATGAATTTCAGAGTTGGGCGGTGCTGTTTCTCGGTATTAGGAGCGAGCTCCAGATCCTCGATGGGGTACTTGATTGGTGGGGGAGTTGCCATCCTTGGTTCATGTTTTACGATCGATGCTGGGGAGCCAGCGTGCTTCCTGTCGCCAACCAGCGGCGGCTTTGAAGGGCGCAGAGGGTTAGAAGGCAGCAGGAATGACGCATCTCCGTTCAGAGATCGCTGATATTCTTGATACTGGGCCTCCCTGGATTTAGCCATCTCATGGGCAGATACCTTTGATTTCTGTCCCTTGACAGCGGGCTTCAGCTCTGGCAGCTGCTGGGAAGAGAAGAAGCCAAAGAAGCCGTCTTGGTCGGCTTTCTTCATTGCTTTCTTCTCTGCAACCTTGGCACCATACTGCAGGTGCTTGGGCACCTCGATTGGGATTTTGTAAGTCTCAGCGACAGATGGTTTGACCAACCAAGGTGCGCCAGTCCAGGACTCCCTGGTAACGTTGTTCTTGATAAATCCGCGCAGCATCAACTTGGTGAATGCCTTGCGGTCTCGTGTGATGTGGTCCTGGTCCAGCAGGGCCTCCTCATTCTGCCGATCCAAGATCTTGACAAGATATCTTGCAAAGGCAGGCGTCTTAATCGTTCCATCGGCGTACAGTTGCTCTGCAAAGTTGGCCTTGTCTCTGATGGTACCATGCAGCCGGCTGCTGTCCTCGAGCAAGATCAGTACGGCTTCACCCGGGTAGAAGTCTGATTTGAATTCCTGTCATTGTTAGATCAATTCACATCAAAATGAGGCAGATATCTCACTTCATAGATCTCATCCACTGGAATATCATTGTTAGCGTAGACTTAATGACATAGGTCAGTGTTGACTTACCCAAGCTGTCCACCCTGGAGACGGTAGAGAACTGGATTCGGCGCAGAATGGGTTCTCTCAGAGCATCCGGGAAACTGTTGTTGACCTCACGGGATTCTTCGGTCTAATTGAAATTTAGCACATGATCCATCACCCGGAGTTCTGGCTGTATGTTACCTCACTGCGGAGCGCCTCGAAGAAAGTCAAGCCGGAATGACCAGTGATTTCACAAATAAATCTGCGTTGCTTATAGAAATCCATGCGCTGAAGGTAGGGCTCGTATGTGGTGAACACTTCGTTGGTCTCTGGGATCACCCAGACCTGACAATAGGAATAATGGTCAGTGAGTGGACTTGAGAATATGAGCGATTCGGATGCGTACCTCGGAGCTGTCATCTTCAATTACGGTCTGTGGGAGGTATTGCACCGGCTTGCGTTTGAATAGAACCTATTCAAGGAATTGTGTCAGCCGCTTGGTCCCCTCACATGCACCAGGCCATTCTGGCGACTCCGCACGAGTCCATCGGATCAAGGTGTCGCATACCATTCTGCTTTACAAGCTGGGTGTAGACGCGCCAGTCGGGCAAAGGATACCGGTGACACAATCAAGCATGAACGGACTAGAGGAAACGCGACCTGGGTTAGCGAACTAAGCTCGTTCCATTGATTGTGTGAATGTGGAGACCGCGTCGGAGCCCGAAATCGGCGGAGGTGATGAGAGACGCGATGGGTGTCGCGGGTGGCTCTGTTGGCTTTTGGGGGTGGTGACGGGAGGATTCGCGGGTGCGAGGGCACGGTGGTGATCAGGCCTGGTCGCAGACGCAAATCACGCGAATGATGAACAGTATCTATGAGCGGACTTACCGGAGAAGAACGCGTCCGATATAGAGAGACTCAGGCAATTTCGAAGGGGTGTGCTGGGGGAGCTCAAAGAGGGAGGTTGAGACAGAGAAATAAGAAATGAGGAAAGTTGACATAAAAGGGCAGAGCGGTAGATCAATGCAGCGTTCCGCGGGCGGCTGTGATTGGTCCAGTCGAGGCCGGGAACCAAAGTCAGCAGAAAACCGCAGAGCTCCTCGATTTCATCCGCCAATTAATCCTCCACGCTCGGCTATGTCACCACTTACTCTCTCACCACAACCCTATCGGTATTTACCCTCGTTTGATTCCTCTCAATTTGCCTATTCATCTCATCTTACTCATGACTCCACTTTAAGGGGTTTCCCCCGTTCTCTGTTCGACTATCAATTACTATTCGCGGTCTCGGACTAAGATCGGAACTGAAGGGGCCAAGTCAACCCCCATCTTTGTCGGTATTTTTAGCATGAAACACCATTCTTTCACATATTATTCATTTTGCTGGTAAATCTGGAAGCTTGACTTGCTTTGATCTGTCACACTTGATTATCGTATAGATCTCTTTAGTGCCCTCAGCGTTATCTTTGACGTACATACTCCGTATGCCTGCATTTGTCCTTTAATTTCACTTTCTATCACAAATATCCCATGCTTTGTCTTTGTTTCTTCACCTTTGCTGCAGGAGAATTTCATATTCCAAGCTCCTTCTAGATTCTGCATCCACCCTTGGTATTAAAGAAGCCTGCCCCTGCTCATCGACCATCTATCACCGGTGGCCATGAATGAGATCGGAACCATAACTCTAGTATTACAGATCTGGAAATTACCATAGCAGACAAATACTCTCGAGGTGATATCCTCAAGTATGAAACAGAAAAGCCACCTTGCACTGGACAGCCCTCCGATCGCACCGTGCTTGACAAAGGTCTTTGTTTAACAACTTGGATGGCTTCTCCATACTCCAACCCCAAGTAGCCACTCACGGCAAACTCATTTCCCCGGTTTTGACAGAGTATGCTGGGACCGGGTTTGATCTGTCATATACTTCACTGAGCGACCCACCACACTGCACTACACTATCGGAAGCAAGCAAAAATGATATGCAATGTTCATGCACAGCCAGCCCAGGTGTAACAAGCCTCCTGGCCACTGCGATCCGATCATACCAGGTGCATTTTTGGTGGGTATCAACTTCTATTCCCTTCATTCTATCCAAGGCATGTTCCATTGTTGTGTGGACCTGCGCTTTAATTCCTTGCTTCTCGCAGCCGTCATAGAGCGTAATTCCAGGCACTCTTTCCACATAGTGTGTCGTATTACTACTGAAAACAACAGCCAGGCATTTACTGCTGATTTATCCCTAACTATGGATGTTCATGGATCCTATCCTCCATCCTATATGACTGGGTTGCACCGGATTGCTGACCTAGATCGCGTTTTACTCCAGGGCTCTATATTTATTTCTAGATCTATTGTACCTTGGCATATATTTTCAACCTTTTCCTTCATATATTTTTGTTGCTTTTTTATCAACGCGTTCCAAGGTTCTGTGGCAAGATAATGCAACTTTCCAATGTGGGCATAGAAGCATTGTGAAGCATTTTCAAGATCGTAGACATATATATATCGCTATGAACACTTTTGTGTAAGTCGTAAAGTGTGTGCCCAACTGAGTGGATGTAGGGAATAATGAGAATCAAATACTTGACAACCTTTACCCGGGTTTTGCCAGTATAGTCCAAGAAAGGAAATCGGATGATTCCCCGTGTTTCTATCCGACCTGCATTTGGCTGCAGCCCAACCATGGGTGAGGATGCGCTAGCCTGATTTGGACTAGCTTCGGAATAGACTCTATGAGCCGTGGGTCTTGTCCACGTGGAATCAAACAGTGCAAACAAACTATTGCATCATCTTCAGGGCTGAGAGTTGTTATCCGAGTCGCCTGACAATTTACATGAAGCCATGGAGTGATGAAATAATGATTTTGTTTTTTAAAAAAAACATTATCGGTCATTATTGTGGTACTCAAAGTACTATGCAGTGAAGTAAACCACCATAAATCCAACCCAGCTTCCGACCACACCAAGTGCAGAATAACTGCTCATAAACATCAATGGCAGGAATTGAAGTCGGTCCCAGCCAAAGATCAATTGGTGACCCAAAGAGCAATAGACAATCAGAGGAATAGAGATTGTCAAGTAAAGTAGCGACAGTCGATCAAACACAAAGATGCGGGGCCTTTCCGAGACTGGTGCAACCTGATCAAAGACGAAGAGGAACAGGACTAACCACAAAATTGTGTAGACAGTTTTCAGTGGGAACTCAGCTGCAGTAAAGAGAAGCGGGAATAGTGAAACATGCCCTGCGACCGCAAGAGGACGGAATGCGCTGAAGTACCGCCGATCTTTGAGTGCGATGAGACTGAAAGGAATGATGATTAGAAGGATGGCCTTCTCGTGGACATGCCAGCCAAATAGGAAGGATGAATAGCCGCAGAGGGTAATCGCGCCAACAAAAGTGTCCCAGCACCCTGGTTTGCGCCAGACCTTGATAAGAGGAACCAGTTGGAACAAGAAAGTCAATATAAAGGTGTGCTCCTTGGTGACCTCAGGAAGAATGGCAAAAGAAGTATCTCCAACCAGTCCTCGTGTCACGCTGGTTAGCGCATCCTGGTTCACAGGGAGGCCCAGCCGAGGAGCAACTATGCACAGGTTATCTATGCTCACACCAAACAGATCAGGACGAGTGAGAATACATACGAGGAATCAAAGCCCGATCGGTGAACGAGTACATCGCCCAGATATTTGGAGCCCAGTATGCGTGGCACAGTCCCCTGGAGAATGGGAAGAGCCTATCCTTCAGTTGCAACAACTGACCCCATTGCGCAAATGGCCCAAAGGCAACTGCAAAGACACCAACCACGCAGACCCCAAGCTTGATGGTGTTCCAGATTCGGGGCCGGAAGACGGATTTGGCATCAAGACAATAGGTGCGCAACAGGTAGACAAAGTAGGCAAGAGCAAGGTATAGGTAGATATGCTTCATGCACAGCAGGAATGCAAAGAGAATACCACTGTATAGGAGAGTGGACTGCTTGCGAGCCAGAACGATGGACAGGATCAAGATTCCATACATGAACCCATTGTATTGGAAGTGGATATGGTCAATGATGAAGAGACCCGGGGATAACAGGATGGAAAGGCTGGCTACATGCGCAGCCTTTTTGTTTGGAAGAGGAGAGGATTGGACGAATCTGTATATTGCCATTTGGAGTTAGTTTATTTCCTTTCAAATGATTCCCGGGCTCAGTGTATTGTCTTACCGGCTCAGCGCATAGACAAGAACCAATTCTGTCAATATGACAGTAGTCCTCTGAAAGTAGACAGTCTGCCAGGAAGCATAGCCCAGGTTCTTCACAACCAGCATTGCAGGGTCCACATATACTGCAGCTTGTGACATGAGCCATTCAAAGGCAGCGAAGAACGGCGGGTAGTCAAGCGTCCATTCTGAAGTTTTCTAAAAACCGTCAACATCCACACTTGTATGCGCCCGACCGAACCTACCTCGTAGTACCACTCTTGGATCGGGAGAGAATGGGTGATGGCGAGCCAATTACGATGAACCTCAAAATCAGTGGATTTGCTAGTAGGTAGAAGTCAGCTTTGGTTTGTCCAACATCTCATTGAGCTGCCGTAGGTCATTTTCGCGGCGGGACTCACTATGCGGGGAAAAGCAGCACCTTGAAGGCTGCTGCGACGATGGCGCATTGCGCCAAAGAAGGGTATAATTCAACCATTGAAGTTTCTGCGCATAATGGGGCGACAATCCCAGGACTCGACAAGATATGAGGCAATGAGCGGCGCGGTGGGAGCTTCCTCCGCACGATTATTTCGGGAGCACGTGATTGAATGCGGAGGTCAAATCAGGAGTGAAACAGAAGGACAGATGTCAACCCAAATGAAACGTCGGGAATCTTCCGCATGGACTTCACAGACGTAGGAATTCGACACACCATTCTTAACAGTGTACAGCTTCACCACTTCTTTGATTGTTCGCCATCTGCCGCCATCGTTGCGAAAGAGGCCCGTTTCTGCGTCATTGCTGTTGTTGTCGGCTGGATCACCACCCGCGTTATCTCCAGCCTTTGCGATCTGAATAGAACACAAGACTGCTCTGGATCAGGCCATTGCAAGTGCTCAAAAGCCGAGTGATTGCTCCCCAAAGCAATTGGAAATACAAACGAACCACAAGCTTCGTTCAAGCTGCCCAATATGATGAAGTCACTAGCTTCCCTGGCACTGTTCGCCGCAGGCGCCACATCACAGATTATCGAAAGCTCCAGCTTTGGCACCGGTAAAACGTCAGTACCTGATGCTCTCCGCCACGAACGCGATCTGACCTAGATCAGGATATCACCAAACCGAGACCACACAATCCCCGGATGGACAGTTGGAGGAGAGGGACACCAACCGAACCTGGTGAGAGATATGCTCCATGCTGGATGACTGGGGCTAACGGTTGAACAGCTGTCAGACAAAGTTATCTTAACGCCGCCGTACCCTGGTAACACTCGGGGGTCTCTGTGGGCACAAAGTCCGTAAGTGAAGGGCTTCAGAACGACAGCGCGGACGGATGATAACTTGCGAATAGCGTCGCCCAGTCGGAATGGACAGCAGAGTTCCAATTCCGAGCGAGTGGCCCCGAAAGAGCCGGCGGAATCCTGCAATTATGGTATACCAAGGACGGCGAGGCCCGGATTGGGACCTCCAGCATCTACACCGTTGGTCCGTTTGACGGGTTTGCACTGGTGGTTGATACGCATGGTGGACGTGTGCGTTTCCCCCGTATTGTCGTATTGAATACGAACTAATTCTTCTAAAGGGTGGCAGCGTTCGAGCATTCTTGAACGACGGAACAACCGATTACAAAAGCCACAACAGCCCTGACACTCTAGCCTTTGGTCACTGTGACTACTCTTACCGCAACCTTGGTCGTCCCTCCGTCTTCAAGATCAAGCACACCAACTCCATCCTTGAAGTCACCATCGACGATCAACCCTGTTTCTCAACCAACAAGGTATGTCCACCCAGAACCGACTCGAGCCATTGATCTGATTTAGATGCCCAGGTCGCGCTCCCCGCTGGAAATACTTTCGGTATTACAGCCGCCACCCCCGAGAACCCCGACTCGTTCGAAGTCTTCAAGTTCATCCTCGAGTCTGCTACAAGCCAAAGCTCCCCCCAGGGCAAGCTTCCACCAATTGTCAACCAGCAAAACCAAGCACCTCCCCAAGCTCAGGCTCAACCTCAAGTTCCACCCGCAGCCCCAGCATCAGAGGGCACAATGGCTGGTCTCGCAGCCCAGTTTGTCGACCTCAGCGGCCGTCTCCAGCTGACCAACAAGGCGACCAACACCATCCTGCAAGACATGAAGAACCAGGCCTCAAAGGCCGATGCTCGCCACGCAGAGCTCCTGCAGCAGCTTATCACCAAGGACCAGTACAATGCTCTGGACAACAGACTCGCCCACCTGGAGCAGCTGATGACGACTGTTCTGCGCGACCTCGGCGATAGAGACTACAGCAGCCGCTTCAACCAGCTGCACGACACTCTGCGCTCCTCGCACCTTAGTCTGAGCGAAAACCTGCAGGGTCACCTGTTGAACGGTATGTTTTCATGGATATGCGTTGCCCGAATCGATATGCTAACTTCTTTCCAGTCATCACCGCATCCACCCCCCGCATGGGCTTCTTCCTCTTCCTCGTGATCGCGTTCCAGGTGCTTCTTGTCATCTCGTATGTGATCTACAAGCGTCGCCGGGCCAACATGCCCAAGAAGTTCCTGTGAGCGCGTCTCGCACGGAGCCTATGCGAATAATTATCTGCTTACTGCTTTATCCTCATGATGGAAGGAAAATATCTTTATCTTCACTGTGCCTCAGCATGTTTTCAGAGGCGACGATATTCTTAGTTATGTAGATTACGAATCTCATTTGACGCGAATCTCAAAGCAGTTGATCTTACCAATTACCTTACAATTGATTTACAAGTGAGAGAATACTAATAACTGAACTGCTCATTTGGCCTTTGGCCCATGCTATGCTATTCGTACATATTCCCGGAGACTCCCGACCACGCGCAATTTTTCGAAAAAAATTGGAGCAGTAACTAAAACAAGACTGAGAGCAAAGAAAGAAAAACGTGGCCGGGAAGTGCCAGGAAATAGATCCCACAAGTGATCATTGCGATCTCACAACAAAAATAATTGACAAAAAATTCAAATTTTTCCAACGCCGGCCTTAAATGCGAACTGAATGGAAAAATATGCACCGACCGAGATTTACTCGGAGTCGGTGTGCTGGCGCTTGCGCGCCGGTTCTTCAGTAGAACCTTCATCCTCGCGGGCGCGTTTGCCCCGGTTGGAAATTTTGAGGCGTGGAACCTCTTCAGTGTCGGATTCATCCGACTCCACGGAACTCTCCACGGAACTGGGAGAAGCCCCCTTGGGGGACTCGGTGTGCTGGCGCTTCTGCGCCGGTTCTTCAAGAGAACCTTCGTCGTCATCGCGGGCGCGTTTGCCCCGGTTGACGGTTGCGAGACGTGGAGCCTCTTGAGTGTCGGTTTTCTCCGACTCCACGGACTTGGGGGAGGGAATGGGGGAGGTGGCGGCGGGGGATGATTCCAAGGCGGAATTCTCATCCACGCGGGATGCGGTCTTCTCAGCGACGGCATCACCGGTGGTGGTGATGAGCTCTGTGAGATCGACGGTCTCACGGCCCTTGGTGGTAGGGGCGGGCATAGGCTCACTGCGAGAAATGCCGAGGAGCATGGTGGCTGCATCGAAGTCCTCGGTGGTCACAGGGGCGCCAGCAATCATGTGGCGAACTGAGTCGCTCACATTTCCGGCGAGGAAGGCAGGGAGCTCTGCGGTGCGGTCTTTGTCCGACAGGACGACGCCCTCGCGCTCCAGGAATTCATGGGTGATTTGGCGAGTTAAGTCGAGACACTTCTTCTCAACTCGCTTGGCGTAGTTGATTTGACGCTCGCGGTGATCCTCTTTCACGGCGCCAATGAAGTTCAGAACAACATCTCCTGCAAGGAAACGAGCTCGCTTTTCCCTGTAATCTTCATCGAACAAACTCTGGTTCGGGTCATCAGGGAGCATAATGTCACAATCGACAAGAGCCTGATTCTTGGTGCGACGGATGCGACGCACACGCTCATGCTCATGGCCAGAGACATGCTTGGTGTCCATCATGTCTGCAGGAGTAACATGGTTTGGACACATCCATCCAACTTTCGGGTTAGGGGGCTGGGCGCGTGGCGGATTCAGACAATCGAGATGAAAGCGGCAAGGACAATAATCACAAGTGATAATAGGGCGGCGACCTTGTGACGAAAGACCACACTTGTTGCAACGGATGGTTTCTCCCTTGCTGTCAACTTCTCGGAGAAGCATGGGATTCGCGTAGGTGGTAGGGCCATCCTGCTTGGGTGGTTTAGTCAGCCGTGGTAGGTGGGGCCCTTCCTTGTAGTATCGTTGGTGCTTCAGATTCCGGGCATAATCCCCAT
This sequence comes from Penicillium bialowiezense, assembly GCA_026122735.1. Taxonomy (NCBI): domain Eukaryota; kingdom Fungi; phylum Ascomycota; class Eurotiomycetes; order Eurotiales; family Aspergillaceae; genus Penicillium; species Penicillium bialowiezense. Next base: position 507,740 of record JAKZFB010000008.1, on the reverse strand, counting down.
CAAACACAACGCCCTCATCCACTCCGAGGAAGAAATCCTTGGTCTCCTCAGGGACCTGGTATTCTGTCTTCTTCAGATGGTTGGTGTGGGCGATCAAAGTGGAGAAGCTGTTGCGGACCGAGCACTTGGGGCAATGCCAATCTCCCTGCGGCGGATTGTTGGGATCCAAGGGAGGATCCAAGCACTCGAAGTGATAGGAGTTGGGGCAGGTGTCGCAGCAAACCAAGTTGCCTCCCTTTCCACATTCTTCACAGTCGTCGCTGTTCTCGGGGGGTTCACTGTGAGGGGCCATGTTAGTAAAACGGAGCAAAGGTAGCAGATAGAAGTAACACAGAATACGTACATGGAATTCGGCATTTGGCGTGGTTCGTGTGAGGCACTCCAGTCGTTGAAACGCACAGAGTAGCATGAGTTGGAAAGTGACGACAGACTGGAGATTGTGGTGTCGACGGAAAGCGACCGTTCCCGTTTGGCCGGCTTTTGCTTTCTCTTACCCTTCTTCTTTGCAGACTTGGTGGCGACAACCACTGCTTCGTCAGTCTCAGATGCGTCAATCTCAGGCCCGTCAACCTCAGGCTCGTCAACCTCAGGCGCGACAATCGAAGGTGTAGGCGCAGCAGATTGCGCAGGGGAAGCCTCATCAGGCACCACGTCCATGCCGATCTCAGGGTCGAGGATTTCTCCCTCAGAAGGAATAAAAATCGAAGGTGTAGGTGCAGCAGACTGCGCAGGGCGGGCCTCATCCGGCACCCAGCCCATGCCGATCTCACGACCGAGGATTTCCCCCTCAGGAGGGACAGTCTGAGCGCGCTCAATCAACTTGGGGCCACCTCGAGTACGGCGGCGCTCGAAAGTCTCAAAGGGAAACCCTTCACGAGGCGCTTCAGGCCCAAGCCCGATCGTGTCGCGCATGGCGCTCTCGGGGATCGGATAATCCGCTAGGCTAGACTGCTGCTCAGCAAAGCGAACACGCTTCTCCCTCATTTTTTCATCGTGATCTGGGTCGCCCTCCCACTGGCGCTTGCGCTGGTATGCAATCTGGTCGACCGGGCAAGCTTTCTTGGGACGTTTGAGGGGAGCGGTGTTGGATTTTCCATTCATGAACAACTCCTCCAGACGAGAACCACTGGTGTCCCGATAGATATTGGAAGGCTTGAAATCAGCAAGGCGATCTGGCAGAATAGCAGGCAGACCAAACGTGTAGGGATTTCCCTGAGAAGCACGCGCTTGAGCAAGCGTAAAGGGATTTTCCAGAGTAGCAGGCGCTTGAGGAAGCGGAAAAGGTTTTACCTGAGACCATGGGTTGGTAGATACGAACGAGTGACTGCCCTGAGCCATCTGGGGCTCTTGGGACACCTGAAGCATCTCAGACGTCTGGGCAAACGGTGGCATACCGATAAAAGGAGACACCGTGGAAACTTTGGGATCATGGGCTTGCTCAGCTAGATTGGCCGATTCGAACAAAGGCAATTCATCCCGTACGTAGTTATCGTACCAGATTCCGGCCTCCTCTTCCTCATCACGCAGAACACATTGGAGTGCCAGTGTGTAGTTGATGTCGCGGTCCTTTTCACTGCGACCGAGGTTGTCGATAAACAAGGCGTACATGATCTCCTTGGAGGCTCTGTACCAGAGGTAACAAAGGCTTTTGACGGAAGCCGGGGTACCATTTTTGCACGCATGGACGACAGACAGGCTGATCAATTTGAAAAGCTTTTGTGTATCGTAGGCTGAATAGGTGGGCATTGGAAGACTTCGGAGTACAGCTCGGGGCTCTCGGAAATTCTCCTGGTTGTAAGTCTTTATGACATCGTCGGTAGTTGACAATGCTGGAGTGGATTCATCCACGGGCGTCTCGACATCTGGAGATGGGATAGGAGCCGCCGGTGCGGTCGCAAGGTATTCGACATGGTGTTTCTCGGTTGTTGAGTTCTCGAGACCGCTGTCGGAGGCAAGAGTAGGAGTCGCGTCGCTCTCATCGCGCCGTGGGGGGATGCGAGGAGATACGGCGACGGCGCGGTATTCCGCAGGCGATGGGTATTCCCCGATCGGTTTCATGGTCCGCCAGGGATTTTCGGGCTGCAATTCGGGCTGCGAAGGGCCCGGGGGCTTCTTCTGAAGCTCTGATCGAGTCGCTGGATGAGCAGAAGCCTTGCGATCTCCGAGCTGGGTGGAGCCCGTAGCGGCAGGCGGAAGGGGCCTGCTAGGGTTAGTGCCAAGCGCCTCATGCCCTAACTATGGATTCAACTTACCTTTCCTCTGCCTTGCTGGCCACAGCCTTCTTGGACTTTGGGACCTTTTCCACCTTTTGAGTCTTGGAGACTTTCGCGGCCTTTGTAGGTTCTTCGACTTTGGCTGCCTTCTCGACCTTCGTAGGCTTGGCAGCTTTCGTAGCCTTTTCGACCTTCGTGGCTTTTTCGACCTTTGCGGCCTTCTGGACCTTCGTAAGCTTTGCAGGCTTGGTAGCTTTCGTGACCTTATCGGTCTTCTCGATCTTTGCAGGCTTGGAAGCTTTCGTGGCCTTTGCAGGTTCTTCGACTTTGGCTGCCTTCTCGACCTTCGTGGCTTTTTCGACCTTTGCGGCCTTTTCCACCTTTTGAGTCTTGGAGACTTTCGCGGCCTTTGCAGGTTCTTCGACTTTGGCTGCCTTCTCGACCTTCGTAGGCTTGGCAGCTTTCGTAGCCTTTTCGACCTTCGTGGCTTTTTCGACCTTTGCGGCCTTCTGGACCTTCGTAAGCTTTGCAGGCTTGGAAGCTTTCGTGGCCTTATCGGCCTGTGGTGATTGTTCGGGCTTGAAAACCTTCAAAACCAGCTTGGTAGTCTTGGAAGGTTCTTCGGATTGTGATTTCTTGATGGCTTTGGGGGCCTTTTCAACTTTGGGGGCCTTATCGACCTTTGAAGCTTTGGTGGCCTTGGCAGCCTTGGGAGCACTGGGCTTCTTGGCCTTGGGAGCACTTGCAGTCTTTTTAGCCTTTGGGGCCTTTGCTGCTTGCTCGGCCTGCTCAGTCTCCTCGGCCTGGGCTGTTGGACAGTTAGCAGTTGTTCTCATATCAGGTTAATCAGAGAAGAGATAGTAGACAGCCACGCCACGCCGTTTCGTTTGAAAGTCGCGGAGTAACTTCATATCTCATAGAAGATGCATGTGGTAGACCAGGGAAGTCAAGCAAAGGATGGAAAGGGCAAAGACGGAAGAAGCGGAAGAAGCCTTTAGTCTCGATGATAACAGACTGTGGGCTGTAGGGAAAGGAAGATGCATCGATCAATAGAGCTCTCCCAAGATAAGATGTGATCTCCAGTCTTGGGGACTCTTGGATCAAGATGCAAGCGTGGGGAAGGTTGCAGGGCTGGGGCAGACATGACGGTCTCCCATGCGTACACACCTCAAGGTGAGTAGAACATGTTCGAAGCCGGTCATGGTCAAGAGGGAGATACAGGCAGTGCCATTGACATGAAGTAGGGTAAGATGCATGCTGTGGGGACGGGTCATCGTGTCTAGGGCTGAGTGACCTGTGGTCACCCCAGACACGATGAGGCAGATACCGGGGGCAGAGGACGCGACAAGACATGGAGAACGATACCACTTACCCTTAGCGAAGAGACGCTTTGAGATGCGTCGAACAGTCTCCATTTTTAGCGTGATGGAGGACACGAGAGTGGGAGGTTGAGGGAGGGTAGAAGCAGAGAAAGGGTATGAATAGGGAAGTCGGGGTGGAGAAAATGATGACAGGAAGAAGATGATGACAGGAACAGGGTTATTAGAAACAGATTCGAGTAGGTAACTGGGAGTAGCACAAGAGAAATGGGGTTGAGGGTAAGAGAGGAGGATGGTAGAGAGGATGGAGGAGGAGAAGAGAAGAGAGGAAATAAAATGGGGGAGCTGGAGGAAAACAACAACAAGAGGGGGAGAGGCACAACACGTCAGGCGGCGTGGACAACAGGGTCTCTATTGAGCACGACTTTACGTGACAGGTTGTTTTGATATTGTTGAACGCACTGGTGTTGGTACAATAGCTACGTGAAGTTGACAATGCCTAAGGCTTCATACATCAAGACTGATCCCGGGTCTCCTCAATGACCTGTGAATAGATCAGTGGCCCTGGAGACAATTGTGTCTGGCTATTCTAGATTATGTCTGTAATGAATGTCTGGAGCCCTCATTGATATCATTGTAGTGAGTGAATCGAGCTTGGTTATTCAAGAGAGCTATGTATTGACTGGCTATAGAGGTCATGCTTCTCAGCCTTAAGAGGACATAAGCCACAGAGCTTCTCCGTGGAACAATCCTCCATGCAAGCCTTGACATCCATGGATAATTGATGCTCTTCTATGAGTATCTCGCACATGGCAGGCAATGTACGGCCATCTTCAACACTGGAGCTTCGAGGTCTTTGGAGCCAATCGTCTTCACCACTCCTACGAGGCGCACTACTTCAATCCCTACAGCAGGCTCACAGGTAGAATTTACAGACTGGTAACATATTGATTCGACCTCGGAGTCTGCTCCAATTGCTATACAAGACAGGCAGGTCAGCAGGAAACCAGATCTCCTAGCGCCAAGTTCGATCATGTATATACCCCCATGAATGGGATGGCACTGCCCGTCGCAATCAGAAAAATCAAACTATTTCTTTTGTTTTTGTTTAGATTTCGTATGACCTGCTACGAGGCTCGTCAATGGATATCTGTTTTGTATTCAGATCGGACACGGACGTCCTACACTATGTCGTGTTGCATGAAAAAATGATGGCTGAATTTGGGTTGAGTATTTACTCAGCACCCTCGGTCTTGGTGGTCTTCTTCTTGGGCTTGTTCTTCTTGGTTCCGGTGGAGCGGGCAAGGGGCTGCTCGAGGATCTTGAGGATCTCCTCATCCTCGATCTTCTTGTCGGACTTGATCTTCTCGAGGTCGACGGGGTTAGCGGCAGCAAGCTTGGTAAGACCGTTCTTGGTAATGGCTGTAAAGACGGATTAGTACAATCTTCAAAATATGTCGATATCAGACGGCAATGGAACTTACCAACGGTGGTCAACAGGCGAGAGACAGCGGAACCGTCGGTCTCACCAGCGGGCTCGTACTGGCGCAGGACACCGGCGCGGACACACTCGACAACACCGACCTTGGCGGCCTTCTCGTCCTCAAGCTGGCGCAAGCTGAAGGGGAAGGTACCGAACTTCTTGACAACCTCGGAGAGGGTCTGGCGGGAGCTGGGGCGCTTGAGGCCGTAGGTGGTGGTAGTGCGACGGTGGAGAGTGGCACGGTGGTCAAGGTTCTTGACCTTTCCGGAGCCGAGAGAGAGACCGACCTCGACACCCCAAACTTCACCGACCTCGGGGACACCGTCACCGCGGACACCGTTGCCGGGGGACAGGATAATCTTCTTCTCGCCCTCAATCTCGTTGCGGCCGAACAACCAAGAGGTGGTGTTCTCGACGACGGTGCACTCGTAGGTCTTGGCGATCTTCTCAAGCAGGGAAGACATGTAAGCCTGGGTAGGGGCCTTCTGGGCGGCAGCCTTCTTCTTCTCCTCCTCGGTACCCTGGGCCAGGAGACCCTGGGGAACCATCAGGCGGAGCAGAACCTCGTTGGCGTAGTGGGTAGCGAGAATGAGGTCAGCCTCACGGCCAGTGATGACGTCCTTGGAGTCCTTCTTGGCGACAACGATCATGTCGCAAACAATGGTTCCGAATCCATCAATCTGAGCACCGAGCTGGATCTTGACAACCTCGCCAGCCTTCAGGACGATCTCGGCCTCGGCGGCGTCAGAGACCAGAGGGGTGTAGGGAGTGACATAAGAGCTGGGGGAGACAGTGGTGGGGTGGGAGATACCTTCATCGCATGTTAGAATCAAAATAGGCCTCTTCGGGCGCTGGGAAAAACCTACCCTTGCTGATCTTCTTGCCCTTGTAGACCTTGGTGATCTCCTCGTCGAGGAGCTTGTCACCCTTCTGACAGATCTCGACGATCTTCTCGCCCTCAAAGCAAAGAGCTAAATTCAAATGTCAGACCGAAAAGGCGACGAGAGGGTGAATGCGCCATAAAACATACCACCAACAGCCTCGAGGACTTTGTGAGAAATCTGCGCCGCGGTCTTGTACTTGGTCAAGGTATCGGGGTTGTTGAGGGTGTAGTCTGAAAGCAATCATGTCATTAGTTATGGTCCCAACACCAAATCCTTTTTTTCCCATCCAACTCGGCCAACAGAGCTCATGGCCGTTTGACCTCAGCGCCCACAATCATCAGAGCTTTCCATGTTACATACCAACCTCGGGTGCTTTTTCTTCGGCCATTGTGAAGTGTTATAAGCTCGGGGAGCTGTGATCAACAAATAGAAGCAGGTGGTCGGAAAAAAGTTCGGATTGTAAATCCGTGTGAAGCTAGAGGAGTGGAATAGACCGAGATCGAGTCGTGTGCAGAGAGTAGAGGGCGTTTAGCGTTGGTGGGGTTTAGTCGCCTAATATTTCAGGCTCTACACCTAGGGCTTTGCCGAAGACGTCATGGTTTCTTGACTTCATACGAGCTACGCCAATCCGTGGGCCTCTGATGTAACTGCTATCTAATTAGACCTCAAGCTACGAGTGGACTGTCTGTAGATTGAACAGTTGTAGTCATTGCAATGGTTCCCTTTACCCCGGATTATGACCTGAGCCAGCTTTCGCTCAGACCTCTCTCACTTACTCCAATCCCCATAGCTAACTTGTCACTTGACCCAACTTCCCCTCTTTGTCCGTATGGAGACGGTGTACGGAGTAGCCCGATCGTCATTGTTCTCCAGTCTACCATGATGACCCAGGTGCTTCCCATCCGGGTTCTGACCCACAATATTCGATATGCTACCACATCGCCCTTTAAGGGCGAGCAGCCTTGGGCTCAGCGGAAACAGTTACTTCTGAATGAGCTACAATACGAAACTCGACATTGCCAAGGAACTTTTGTCTGTCTGCAGGAGGTGCTATATAATCAGTTGGGTGATCTGCTGGCCGGGTTGAACCAGGAAACAGAACCCGAAGCTCCGGAGTGGGACTATATCGGGGTGGGCAGAGACGACGGCCATCAGTCCGGGGAGTACTCTCCTATCTTCTACCGGCCAGCGATTTGGGAATTGATACAATGGGAAACGGTGTGGCTTTCCAGCACACCCGACAGGCCGTCGAAAAGCTGGGATGCGGCCTCTATTCGCATAGTCACCATTGGTGTTTTCACCCATCGACAGACCCAAAATACGATTCTTGCCTTGAATACCCATCTTGATGACCAGGGATCCCGATCCCGCTTAGAAGCTGCGCGTATCATACTGGGGAAGATTGCCGAATACAGGGGAAGAACGTATGATCATGACGGCCTGACCAGGAGTATTTCGGGCACCGTCTTGGCCGGTGACTTCAACAGCGGAGAGAACCAAGAAGCCTATCAAGAGTTGACGACAAGCTTACTTGACGCGTCGAAGGCAGTCGAAGGCGCGAATCGATATGGTAACTACATTACTTGGACTGGGTTTGGATACGAGGATGAACCGCCTTCGCGCATCGACTATGTTCTGGTGGATCCCATCGTTCATGCAAACCGGAAAATTAAAGTTGATGGATATGCAGTCTTAGGAAACAAGTTTGACGACGGGATTTACTGCTCAGATCACCGTGCTGTGGTGGTGGACTTCATGCTCCGATGAAGTACGAAGGAGCCAAGGTCGGATTGACTGAAAATACAGATTAAGTAATCGAGAAGATACCAGATCACATGACAGTGTGTAAAATTGGTAAATGGAGTCGTGTGCTATTCAAGAGGCCTCAGAATAGGTATTGAAAGGCCCTATTAAACGTAGATGATTGTAAGCTAGTTATTAAATCTCTTATAGCTACATCGCCAGCGTGAATGGCGCGCTTCATGGCCTTTCATGATCTTGACGGGTGCGGACACTTGTAACGGCTACTCTTCCTCATCTCCTTTTGCCTCTTTCATCTATCACACCAGCCTAAAGAAGCTCCACCAACCTCCGGCAATCCTCTGTGGACGAACAACACCTTGATTGGGATCATCGCATTTCATTAATAGAGTCAGCTGACCTGGCCCATCCGATCCGGAACGGGTTCTACGCAGCAACTGCCGGTCCACGCAACATCGAGCTCTCCCCTTTCGGCCCTGGTATGTTGGACTTCCTTCCCAATCGCTTCCCCCAGTCCTATTTTACCCATGGCAATCCCATTCAATTCATCGCGCGCCCCCTGCCGGTGACTTGTGGTGTGGTCGGGTTATGCGCCCGTTGCGACACGTCCATCAGGCTCATATCATGTGGCATTGCGTGCACGGTCGCGACGCTGATGGATGGGACTGCTACTTCCTTGAAAGTCTTTACTGACCGTGACTTGGTTCTCTGGCAGGTTTCATCCCATAATGCCACGGTAACCGGCCAGCACCTATCCCTGTCGCGTTGAGTCACTTCGAGCTTCCAAGATCATACGAGTGGCGCCAGACGTTCGTTTCGCATTGAATAGATTATCGACAATGCCATCCCCCGGATTACCGAGTGGCTCATTGCCCTCGGAGCAACTTTTCGGCGACTCTCAATTGAGTGCCCCGAACAGCTCCCGCGCGTCGGAAACCGGGGAGCCAGGTGCAGACAGCATCGACCCCAGCACAAACCATTCGACCAATGGGCACTCTCCCGACGCGTTTGCGGAGGGCAAACAAGGCGCGAAGGCTATGTTAAATGCCTCGGGCGCGTCAGACCCTGGCAGTGAGGGTTCCAACGGTACACACCATTCCAACGGCACGAATGGTTCGGCAAGAAAGCGATCTCGTGATGGATCTGCTGCCCAATCCGCCGAGTTCGCCGGTACTATGGCTGTGCGCACCCGTGAACCACCACTAGACAAGATCCTCTTGTCGCAGTACGTTGATCGCGAATTCCAGCACTCAGCGGCCAGCGCCTGGCACAACCCGGGTCAAGAATTACACAAAAATAAGAAGGCAGAGCGGGATTACTACTTGGCGGTTCGTCGCGAGAACCAACACAACCCAGCTGTATTATACGGAGTTGGATATGAGGGTTTTGGAAACCCCCGTACCGACCTTCGCAACCAACATCCTCAGCTGCTGTACCCTACCCACCGCCGTCGGCCAGGAAACCGAAAAACACGGGAATTGCGCGTCTCTCGGCGTGAGGCAAAGATGCAGAGCGAGCAAACAGAGGACCTCGTGCCTGTGCGCTTGGATATCGACTGGGAAAAGGTCAAGATCCGTGATACTTTTACATGGAACCTGCACGATCGTGTTGTGTCTCCAGATCTGTTTGCCGAGAAACTGGTCGAGGACATGGGTCTCGCGCTAGAGAGCTCAATTCCTTTGGTGCGAATGATCTCCCAGAGCATTCAGGACCAAGTGATCGATTATTACCCACATCTCAACATACACGAAGACGCCCTTGATCCACAGCTGCCCTACACTGCGTATAAGAATGACGAGATGCGCATTTCGGTCAAGTTGAATATCACTATTGGCCAACATACCCTCATTGACCAATTTGAATGGGACATTAACGATCCCAACAATTCGCCTGAAGAATTCGCCTTGCGCATGACCGATGACTTGTCTCTCTCTGGTGAATTTACCACTGCTATCGCCCATTCGATTCGTGAGCAAGCTCAGCTATTTACCAAATCCTTGTATATCGTCGCTCATCCATTCGACGGTCGCCCTATCGAGGATCCAGACCTTCACACCTCTTTCCTTCCCACACCTGTGGCCTCTGCCTTCCGCCCATATCAGTCTGCCAAAGAGCACACTCCTTATCTTTATGAACTCAACGAAGCAGATCTCGAACGCACCGAGATCTCCATCTCTCGAGAACAACGTCGCCAGAAGCGGTCTATCAACCGTCGGGGTGGTCCTGCTTTGCCAGATCTCAAGGACCGTCAACGTACGATCCGTACGATGATTGTTTCCTCCGTGATCCCCAACTCAGTGGGGTCATTCGAAGAGAGCAATGTGATCAAACGTACCGGATCTGGTCGCCGTCGTGGCATTACTGGACACCGGGGCGATGATGATTCGGACGAGTTTGATAGCGACGATTCTTCTGTTGGCTCTCCTGCCATCGGTCCCAACCTTGCACAGGGAACTGCTCGTACAAGAGGCATGAGGGGCGCGGCAAGTGCGGCCCATGCAGCCCTGCGCGCCAGCTTAGGACAATCAGCAACACCCGAGCCAGTTTTCCATGAACCTCGTGTCTCTGCCCGAAGGCAACAATATCGGGAGGAAAGCGTGGAGGAGTCCGAGAGATTGATCGTCAAATTCAAGATATCACGCGACAAGCTGGTCGACTTGAGGAACGGCAGACGCATCGCCTCTCAAACCGCCGCGCAGGCCGCCGCACGCGCAATGGCACCTCCCCTGGACAAACAATCCCGACTCCACCCTCCTCCCCGCCCTCAACAAACAGGCGCAGTTGATGCTCCCAACCCCCCGCAACCTGGCGTCTCCGGCGTAAGTAGACATTATTAATACCCAGGTTCTGGCCCCCAAGGCTGACTCCGTGTTCACAGCCCCCGCCACCAAATTGGCTGGCCGCTGGCCTCAGCAAACTCAAACAATCTCATACCAACGATTCCTTTGAGGGCGTCATGCGGTACTCTGCCGTTGACACAGACACCCTAGCCCCCGTGGCCAATCCAAACAACCTCCAGCAAGGCCAAAAGATCAAATATCAATACCTTCCTCGCATCCGCTGCCACGACTGTCCCGGGAAGCTCTATACCCCGGGTCCGGGCATGACAGTGGATAACTTCGAAGTCCATCTCCGCAACAGGCAACACAAGGAGCGCGTCGAAGAGCGCCTTGCGAAGAATGGTGGCTTTGCCGGCGAAGGAAGTGCCAGCGCCAGCCCTGCTCCCGGTGTACACGCCTCTCCCTCTGGACAGCCATAATCAGTTTCGATCATGAAGTGATGACGGCGTCCTGTGTACTCTTTTCTCTTTCCAGATCGCTTGTATTCTTTCCATTACACATTTGATGAATTCTATCCATTCCAAGACTCTTCTCTCGTGTATAGGCTTTATCTTCTGGGAGACAGTCCTGGCACGATTTCTTTAATTCTTAGGTGCTTGAGCGCTCAACGTTGCATGGTTGGTTTTTGGTGTGATCGCAGTTTGAAAGACCTTAGGAGTAAATAAAAGATTCCATGGCAGAGTACCCAATGATCGTCTCTACTCGATAGGATTCATCTCAATGCGCGAGTATGAAGATCCTCGTATACAGCATCACGTGCAGCCCTTGGTCGTGACAATCCATGAGTCATAATGAATCCAATCAGATGCTGCATGTCAGATTATGATACCTTTTTTATCACGACGTACTCCGTACGACTCGAGCTATATAGGATATTCTAATATAAAAGACTTGGTCACATCGAACTCCTTGATCTACAACTCATCCTCTGAAACCATCATCTAACAATGGATCAATATAACACCAAAGAAGATGTCTTAAGACTAGGCATCGTCGACCCAGAGCTCGAGGAGGTAATTCAGCCCAATGCCATTTCCCAGTCCCTGTCTCACAGTCCTAGATTCTCAAGAACACCCCATCTTTCACAATTGACTTCTCGCACCCCATCGAAACCATACGAGAAGCAGTCTCAGCAATGGAAAAGAAAACACACAACGCCTGTCCATCATTCGACACACAGGAATCCGTACTCAAAATCCCAATGCGTGACGGTCATCAAAGCGAACTCCGCATAACCAAGCCTCCAAACTCATCAGGCAACCCAGTCGTCGTCCTGATCTTCGGCGGCGCCTTCGTCATGGGCACAAACATCCAATCAACCGTCTGGGCCCGCACAATCGCTTCTCTATACGGCGCCACCGTCGTCCAGCCGACATATCGCCTCGCCCCCGAGCACCCCTTCCCAACAGCCCCAAACGACGTCTGGGACAGCGTGCAATGGATAGCCGCCAACGAAGCAGTCCTCGACGCAGACCTAACCAAAGGCTTCGTCCTGGGCGGCGGATCGGCAGGCGGAAATCTTTCAATCGTCACTGCCCATCGCTCAATCAAAGAGAAACTGTCCCCGCCAATCACCGGCGTGCTGGCTAGCATACCGGTGTGTCTGAGCGCCGAGACCGTCCCGGAGAAGTATAAGGATATCTGGGTATCGCGAGAGCAAAATGCCAATGCACCTGGGAATCCCGGCCGGGATTCAGAGTCGAGTGGGGGATACGAGGCTATGTACAACCAGGACTTCTTGTCAGAGGACTTTTCGCCTTTTGCGTCCACGGTTCCGTTCTCGGCCATTCCGCGCACGTATGTCCAGGTTGCTGGTTTGGATGTGCTTCGTGATGATGGTATTATATATGCGAAGACTTTGAAGGATAGTGGTGTGGATGTGAGACTTGAGGTTTATCCTGGCGTGCCGCATGGTCACTTTAATCTGTGGCCTCATATGAGGCAGTCGGTCAAGTCTCAGGAGGATACTATTTGGCATGCTGGTTGGCTTTTGGGTCGTCAGGTGCCCAGGGAACGGGTGGAGGAGATTGTAGCGGTTGTTTTGAAGTGATCATTACCAGGGTGCTTCCTGACTTGGGGGTACCTTGAGTGATTGTTGAAACTGAAGCTTGTAAGTCCGGGTCTTAGAGACTGAAGCAAAAGTATATATCATCCGCAAATATATCATGAAATCAAACAATGAAATCCTCGAACCTTGGAATGATACGTCAACCTCGGAAAACGCCCCTACCTATGAGTATTCGTATCAATAAGACTGAATCTTGGGAGGAAAAGGCATATTTACTCAGATTTCCAGACTAGAAACTTGCATATAAACCAGATGCAAAGGTGGAGGACGAACTTGTCACCGTGGCAGTTGAACCCCCCAATCGGGTAATTCGGCGATGTCACAACGTAGATCAGCAGCGAACATCCATCGTCAGTAGCAACGAGATAAACAAGCTAAAAGTATGTTTACAAGCTATCCCGAGTGATTTGTCTACTGGTATCCTACGAGAATAGTGGGTTACCTTAGAAGGTTCGTGAGTCCCACTGTTGAACTTCCTAATCGGGTAATGAGTGAGCCCCAACCACCACATCCAGGTCACGGATGTTGCTTTGACATAATATGAAAGGAAATACTGCTAAACTAGTCGCCCGTAGCTAGGTACAGAATGATAAGTGATAATAACATGTGGATTGGGATATGGATATGAACGAGTATGAATATGAATATCAATAGGAATGAAATGCGTAATCACACATTTGAAACAGATATCAGATGACTTTGCATTTCGCCGGGCTGACAAGCCAAGAACATGAAAATATGGCCACTGGATGAAAATGTTCACACCAGCGGTCGATCAACCACGACGCGAAGAGCGTCGCGAAGGTAGAGTGGTTTGCTTCGTATCAGGCTTCTTTGTGTCCTTCGCCTTCCCGCGTGGTTTGGGAGGTGGCGTCGCTTCCTTCTCACTGGCCTCACTAGCCTCTGGCTCATCGACATTCTCCTTGTCGTCGTCCTGCATTTCTTCGTTTTCACTCTCTTCCGCCTCGTCCTCGACATCGTCCTCAGCGTCCTCCACATCCTCCGCATCATCTTTTGACTCGGGTTTATTCCACTCCACCATCTCCTCGTCGGCATCGTCGCTGTCGTTGTCGATATAGCTGACCTCGTGCATGGCGGTACCTCTCATGCTGCGCCTGCGAGCAGAAGCCGGGGTGGCATCTTTAGCGCCTTCGTCGGAGGACCAACCGTCCGCGTTCTTGGACTTCCGCTTGGGCTTGGCCCCGACGGAAGAAGTCGACTTGCGAGGTGTTCGGGCGGGCTTTTCCTTGCGGGCCTTTTTCGCGGCTGAAGGCTTGCCATTGCCATCAAGAGACGGCTTTCGCTTCTTTGCTGAGCCAGCATGCGTGCCGTGTGTTGAGCTGCTCCTTGGCTTCATGGCGGCCCGGACAACTCGGTCCAGGAGATCATCCAGCTCGTCTGGGAGGAAGTTCTTGTCGGCGACATCCTGGGCTTCGCGGTGGCTACCCATGGAGTTGAAGAGAGAGCTGGGCACTCCCATCTTTCCGGGGTATGTTTGCAGGATGTTGGTGGCGCCAGCGGCACCGCCGAACTTGTGTTGCTGGGAGTAGATGTCTGCGAAGCGGCGGACAGTAGCTTGCGCCAGATCGGACAGTGTGTGAAGACGAGTGGAGATCTCATCAGACTGGGTAATTCCATCGCGGAATTGCTTAACACGTTGTCCGACGTGGAAGATCAGGGACATGTTTTGCTCATTGGCAACTGCTGATAGGTAGAATAGGATGTATTGGGAGAAGTCGGTCAGGTCGCCCAGTTTTGTGGACTCGTCCAGGTCCTCAGATGGGTAATCGGGGTGGTATGCAAGAAGGGACAATAGACGTGAGAATATTAATTCCATGACCATGGTTTGCTCAGTGCGCTTTCCACTGGCTTGCGCTTGCTGAGCAAAGTATGCCGCACGAGACCGCAACCAAGTCAGTGTGCTTTCCTTCAAGCTGTGCACAGGCTCGAAGGCTAGCAAACATGGGACAATGTACCACCTGTGGCTGAGGTGCGACTTCTGTACGAGCTTCTTCTTTAAATGACTGATGAAACCACTTCGCACCTGCAAGAGTGGGTCTTGGGCAACCAAAGCGATTGCGTTGAAATCAGCTGGTGTCAAAAGACTGTCGCAGACGGTGTTTCCAGCACACAACTTGAGTAGCGACTTGGCAGCGAGCAGGCGGAGACGCGATTTCTGACCAGCAGGGGTATCTTTCTTCTTGGATATCTCGCCTTCGCCAACGACCAGCTTGTTCAAAGTTTCATAGACCGGCTGAGCGTGAGCGCGGAAATCCGCTTCGCTGTCCGCTCCGTCCTTTGCTCGGAGGCGGTTGACGATGATCTTCAGCGCCCACTCCTTAGCGTTTGTCTCCTCATCAGCAGCATCACTCCAGGTATATTCAGAGTCTGGTTCAGGTGTGCGATTAGTGAGGAGTATCTGATTGACGGCAATAGAGATGATAGCATCGCTTTCCTCGTCCGCCTCTCTAGGCGCAAGGAGATTCAGTTGCGACAAGGTGGCGAGACGCGTAAGGAAATGGTCGGATCCATAAGTCCACTTTTTGACACACTTTTGGACTAAATCCTTGGCGTACATCTCCTTGCGCTCAGCAGTAGCCATGAGAATTGACACGGCATGTTTGGCAGCATGTGGTGATGAACTGTATAGGGCGTGGTTTGTGAGAGCCTGCAAGAACTTTCGTTCCTTGGGGAGTTTGGCAGGGAGCTTTTTGGCAAAGCCAGCACAAGCCTTAAGAATGTCCTCAGCACTAGTATCGCCAGAAGATGAGGCCTTGGGGGCTTGAGCCTCAAGATCCTTGCACATTTCTTGGACCTGTGCTTCCAAGACCTCAGGGTTCTGCGATGAGATTTGCTTCAACATCTCCTGGGCGGCATTGGCCAACCCATTTTCATCTGTCCGGGAAAGGCTCATGATCGCAGGAATGTGGCTTCGGTTAAAGATGAGAGAGCCACAGCGGTAGATGAGTGGCGTGAGAGTTTCCAGAAGGGGAGAGTTGTTGGCGGATTGCTGTCGTCGTTGTAACTCCTTTGTGGCCTTGACAACAGTGCGATAGTCACTCACAGCGGCCATGGTGAAGCGAAGCAGTTGGTAGCTGCGTCTATCGTGCACCTTGGCGAACTTCCACAAGTCTGCAGATGCTCTGGAGGCGTCTGGGAATGTTTTGGATAATGACTCGACAATCTTGGCCAGCTGTGCTTTGACTGTGTCTTCATCCTTGTCGACAACTCCACCGTTGTACTTCTCGCAGGCCTCTAGGTATAGAGTCACGGCTGACCGCATGGACATCTGACGAGCTAGCATGACGAAGAAAACTCGCCGGGCCTTCTCATCCAAGCCTCGAAGTAGGGTTAAGATACGACGAACACGAATCTTGTCAACATCTGTCTCTTGGTCTGGTTCCGTGGCCTGGCTGTCCTTCTCCTTCTGCTTCTGTGATTGACTTGAACTTCCCCGAGGAAGCTTTGACTTCACAGGTGGGTATGGTAGGGGCAAAAGTGTCTCAAACAATACACGATCGATCAGAACGTGAATTTCCTGGTCATTGGTATAAAACGCGTCGAAGATCTTGGATGGGGCATCCTTTAGGAGAGATACGACAGGCTCTGTGTTCTGCTCAATATCACCTGCTGCCACTGCCCACATACGGGCCAGGATTTTCATGGCATGTTCACGCACATGATGCTTGCGGTCCTTCACTCGCTCAGCGAGGATTGCCAGAACTGAGTCAGGCGATGAACAACCACCGTCCACGCTCAGTCTGTGCACAATTTGGGTTAGACCAAACTGGCCAACGGTGTCAACCGCAGCAACGCGAACCTTTTCATCGACATCGCGAAGCATTGATGCGAGGTGTCGGACCAGGCTGTGCTCTTCGCTCTCGTGGAGACCAGAGCCCCCAGCTGACGTGAGAAGGATTCGTCCCACGACTGTAACCCAGGCGGCGCGAACTGATGGCGTCTTGTCAAGGCGACGGCTCAAGAAGGCTTCATAAGCAGAGTTGTGGACTTGGGAGAAGGGCTTGGGAGAGACGGGGGTAACTAGAACATTGGGCTGGGGAATAGTTTTATCGTAATCCACAAGAGATACTGGCGGGTAGGTCGTCGGGTCCATGGGAGGTGGTGGGGGAGGACCTGCAACACCGATGCCCGCAGCAAGATCTCCGATAGTCTGTGTAGCCAACAAGCGCAGGGGCACGGATTCCGCAGACAGTTCAGCTTCAATTTGGGGGATCACATTCTGGAGCACTTCAGGACAAGCGCGCCACAACTCTCGAATGAGACGATGCGCCTTGCTTAGTTCTTTGATATCCTCGCCTTCCTCGTCCGAGTCGTCAAGGTTGGGCTTGCGCGCACCGTGCTTGGAACCATTGGCGTGATCAGCGGGAACAGACGCATCAATGATCACATTGTTAAAGTATTGACTGATGTGACTGGTCATCCGCTCGGGACAGGCCTGGCAGATAGCCTTGGCCATGTTATAGGCGGCGGGGTAGTCCTTCAGTAGAAGCGTGTCTTGCTTGGCATCAACAGGCGCATCTGGTCGCTTTCCTTTCTTGTCCATGACGCGTGGGTCCACACGCAAAAACTGGGCGACAATGATATCCACAACTTCCGGGGCGAGGACAAGCGACTCGTCAATGACGGTCACGAGCACTCGGGTCATATCGAACTCGACATTTTTGGCAACCTCCTCGCCGGTGGAGGCCTTTGACGAACCTGAGACAATGTCGAAACAGCCGGTGAACAACGGGACGATAAGAGAGTCTGGGTGGTCGAGATCAACCATCAATACCACACTCTTGACCTCGGCGAGGGAGCCTAGCACGTAGATATGTTGGGCATTGTAAGCGTTGGACGGATCCGCCAGCGCGGGGATGACAGAGGACACAATGCAGGTGAAAATATCCTATATATTCATCTCAGTTAGTACATCGCCTGTTCGCAAAAAGTGCGCGCATCACTGTGGTCCATCCAATTGCCGTACCTTCAGTTGATTACGCGTAAAAGGCGCGTCGGGAGCGCATAGTCGCAAAACGTCAACGATACAGCACGTGGCCCACGCTCTGACGCCCTTATCCTTATGGGCAAGCAAATTGGCACTGGCGAGCTCCTGGGAAACTTTGCGTAGCGATTCCTTGTCGATTTCTTCCTGGTCAAGCTTGCGAAGCTCCTGCGCGAGAGTCCGCAGACGGTCGAGGAGATCGGCGATGGGAATGGCCGAGCGCCCCACGCGCCATGATAGTGGCTGGTTGAAAGATAAACTGCTAAGTCCCGAGTCTTCCACTACCTCGGAAGGACCTTGGCGAGAGCGCAAAGGCATGATGGCTGCTCATGGGCTTGACAGGAGGACGGTGCGGATTGGAGATGAATGGTGTGGTGTGCTTCACCGCCCGCGACTATCGCGACGCGTCTACTCCGTACAATTTTCTAAGGTTCAATGCAAGCCGGGATTTATCACACATCCACAAATGTTTTGTTATCGGAATAATACTTTCTGGCAATAACTAATACAGTTTGAATGTAATTAGCCATATCTTTTGTTTGAGCTAACGGTCACCTCAATAGCTGGTACAACAGACCATGATCTATACACTGGGTAAACGCTTCGCTTGTGTATGACTTGGACAAGTGCACAACTACCAGTGGTACTCATGAGTACCTAAAACATGCTTGTGCGGCTCAGAAGCAACATGATTCAAGCAAATTCCCAAGGTTGGATGGATCAAAACCATCAGGGATTCGTGTTTGACTACTTTTTAGCTTTGTCCTCATCATGTCTTGTGGCTGTGGCACAGCTGTTCCGCAGACCCTCTGATTTCCGTGTCGCCTGCGCTATCTAGCGTCTCAGCCCACTCTCTCATACCTATCTTGTGTGAGACACCATCGGGTATTTGTTCGAGAAGATCCTCCGTTAGTTGTTGCTGCTTGCACACATCATTGGCGAGGCCTGAGTTCACAACACTCCCTGAATCTGTGTCTTCCGGGGGTGGAATCCCGGCGGATCTTGAAGACGCCTCTGGCTGAAAGCTATGGGCCTCAAAATATGGATGAAACTTGAAATATTCTCCATCTCCATCAGCATCTTCGTTCAAATCTTCACTCGAAGCCCAAGGCAATGATTTCAGCGAAAAAGAGTGGAGGTGCGCAGCAGTATGGTCAAGAAGAGCGTCTTGATCAGTGTTTTCCAAAAAGCAAAGTGGACAAGCCGGGATTTCGTAGGGGACTTTGCGTCTCCACCCCGAGAGTAGCCCGTGTACCTGGGATGGTTTCAGTCCCTTGTTATGGTGCTGTTCAAAATGTGCGATGAGATCGGTCAATTGCTCGAAAGTGACATGGAGGTTTGTCTGTGCGCATTTGAAGCAGATCCATTGATCGGGGCCACCATGCTCTCCATTCATATGGTCTAGCCATGCCGTACGATCTGAATATAGATTTTCAGGCTCGGGACAGTCCTCGACAATGCATGTATACGGCAAAACATCACCCATCAGGTGTTTTCTGTGTAGCAGATCAGGACAACTGAACGGAGTCAAACATGGTATCGGCATAGACTTACTTCCACCGGTTGCCTTGTCCTACTGCGGCAGTAAGACACTGACAGCAACAAGGGCACTTAAAAAGCAGCTTGCTATCATGAAGATGCGGAGCCTTTGGGTACATCATTTGAGAGCTTGTTACTGACAAAACTGTCGAAGGCGCCGTTAACCACGTGTGCGCATTTTCAAAGCGATCATCTGCCACTTTGGCAGCTTTCGCACTTGGAGGACGTATATCATGCTTTTCGGCTGTCGGCTTCGCTTGCGAAAGCGAAAGATCTGCGACTGCTGGTGTCTCACTGGACGAGTTCTTGATGCGTTCAAAATCGTGTCTAAGCTTTTCAGCATGCTTCTGGGTGCCCAGAAAACGACTAAGTCGTTTTAAGTTCGCATCGATTAGGCGTTGCTGGATTGAGGTCAACCGCGTCGGATCAAGTTGCTGGGCGCTCGAGTCTGAACTTCCGTGCTCACTGGGACGCGCCAAGAGAAGCAATTCAAGATTCCGACGGAGAGAACGAATTTGAGGATTGTCTTGTTCAAGTTCACTGTCTTCTCCCTGAGCTTCAGAACGGCCCTCTTTTTGAATGACAACTGTGAGCCACGCGAGTATGCTCAGGCTGCTTTCAACCTCTTTCATATTGGATAGCTCCCAATCGTACAGTTCAGTAGAGGGATCATTAGTCTCGTGACCTAGGAAGCAGACTTAGATCATGAAGATATCTGCATCTGAATTGGATGTCTCTGTACCTTCGTCCATGCATTTTTGCACCACGGTTTTTACCATTGACAATGAATCGATGAACATAGCACACACTTCCGGGGTCGTATGCCACTGGTGATCCAACGAGAGTTCCCCCGTTGCAGAAGCGCCGGTGCTAGCGCACCAGAGATCGAAATCCGCCAATCTATGCTCAGCCCATTCCGAGTGCATTAGCCGTGGGGTTGCTATGGCCGCGCTGAAGACGCGACGACATGCTAGGGTGGTGTCAGAGATCGCAGTAGGCCCCGATGAAGTGTCCATTGCTGCTTGCGGAACATTTTCTGTCTTGAGGAATAAGGTTGAGCTTGAGAAGCTGCGATTTACCCCACATTTCCTAAAGGGGTCCAGGGGTCTTGGTGCCTGATTTTGGCATGATTTTGGCCTCGTTGCCTTATTTTCAGCCTCAAAGCCAAACCGGACTGTGAGTTGGTTAACTAGTCAACGAGCCACTGAGTTTGACGTTTTCTTAGCTATGGAGTACATTTGCTCTTATTTATTTCTTTTCTTCTCGTCCTACCTGCACAGTAACGCCAACCTGTTTTTAATACGGTCTTGACGATACGATTACTGGCTTCTCAACTCGAACACTACTACGACATGGCAGCAATGTGATCACTTCACCATTTTCTGTACTAAAAATGTGCTCTTCCCTTTTCATATACAGGAATTACCTAGCTGCATTGTGACACCCCCGGAGAAAAACGTGGAAAACGGGATCTCCACATCTCGGTGGCCGCCGAAAGGCCGAGACCGAGGGTTGATCTGGCCGTGATAACAGCTCAGCCCTAAGGCCCAAGGCCGCTCTGAAAATCCCGACTCGACCGTTGTAATCGGCTAAGACTATTTTACTACCGAGCTCAGTGCTGAATCTCCGGCATAAAGCCGATTCTATAGGATCTTGAGGCTACATAGACTCGGTCACCTGGACGATTCCTGATGGAAGCCGTTTCCCTCAAATGTACACTGACTTGTTCTGGGCAAGCCCCAAATATCAAAGCGATCATACCATTCAGAGGCAGCATGACGCGAAAACAAGACTTCCCATGGATAAGTGTCGGGTGATTCGCGTCTCGGCCTTCCAAGTCTCTCGGATATACCGGTGGAGCGAACGACCGCAGGTCCGAACTTTGGATCGGAGTAAATGAAATGGCTCCCTAATGGCCGTTGACAAAGCATTGATTAATACTGACTACGATTTTCCTGGAAATGAAAGAGACTGTTGCTCTAGAAGCCTCGTGGGTTTTGTATTTAGAGTGTGGCTGCCGGGCTCCTTCCTCTCTCACATAGCTCCATTCAAGATGGGTAACCAACCTTTCAACTCACACGACACAACCCCTCGACTCAGTATGGATCAAACCACGGGCTCACGCCCGGCCACCGATCCAGAGAACGATGTCGAGAAGTCCGAACCCGAAGCACAAGCAGTAACAGAAAGAAAGGACCCTAACCTAGTCGAATGGGATGGTCCTGAAGATCCAGAGAATCCTCAAAATTTTTCCTATCTGCGAAAATGGGTTATCACAGTCACGATGTCCTCTATGACGATGTGGATTACCTTCGCATCCAGTGTCTTTTCAACAGCCACGCAAGTCACCGCAAAGGAATTCAACGTTTCGAGCGAGGTGATGATTCTGGGTACCAGTCTGTGTGTCTTTGGATTTGCTCTGGGTCCCTTATGCTGGGCTCCACTTAGCGAACTATACGGTCGTCGCATTCCGCTATTCTCAGGCTATGCCATCTTTGCCATCTTCCAGATCCCAGTGGCAGTGGCTCAGAACCTGGAGACCGTTCTGGTCTGTCGATTCCTGATGGGAGTCTTCGGTTGCTCTCCTCTGGCGGTTGTCGGCGGTGCCATGGCCGATATTTGGAACCCTACAGACCGTGCTGTGGCAGTTGCTATGTTTAGCTCGGCTACCTTCCTAGGCCCCGTCATGGGTCCCATCATGTAAGTTTTACTCCCATACCAGGCAGATTCCAAGCGCTAACTCCTTTCAGCGGTGGCTTCATCACAGATTCCCATCTCGGTTGGCGCTGGACAGCATGGATAACCCTCATCGCATCTGCATTCTTCGGACTGGTCGCCTTAGCCGTCGTTCCAGAGACATACGCTCCAGTCCTCCTCCAAAAACGAGCAGCACGCCTGCGCATCGAAACCAAGAACTGGGCCTATCACTCCTTCCTCGACGAACACAAGCCCACAATGTCAGACATCGTGACGAAGTATTTATTCCGCCCTTTCCAAATGCTCATTCAGGAGCCAATCCTCGTCGCTATGACCCTCTACCTCGCCCTTGTCTACGGCATCCTATATCTCTTCTTCGAGGCCTATCCAATCTCCTTCAGTGAGGTTCGCGGCTGGAAAAACCTAGGCGTTGCAGCCCTCCCTTTCCTAGGCATCTTGATCGGAGTCCTTCTCGGCGCCGGTCTGATCATCTACACAACCAAAACGCGGTTTGCGCGCAAACTTGCGAAACACGGAAGAGTCGTACCAGAAGAGCGTCTCGTGCCTATGATGATAGCCTCTGTCCTGCTTCCCATCGGCCTCTTCTGGTTCGGCTGGACCTCCAGCCCTAATATTTCCTGGGTGCCGCAGGCCATCGCCGGTATTCCCATCGGCCTTGGAATCCTAGTCATCTTCATGCAGGGATTGAACTATATCATCGACGTGTATATGATGTTTGCCAACTCCGCCATTGCAGCGAATACTTTGGTTCGATCTACGGTTGGTGGCGCATTCCCGCTTTTCGCTGTGCAGATGTATCAGAGTTTGGGCGTGGCCTGGGCTTCGAGTGTTCTGGGCTTCATCACTGTGGCTATGATTCCCATTCCCATCTTGTTCTTCATCTATGGTTCGAAGATTCGCGCGATGAGTAAGTTCAGTCCCAAGTTTTAGATCGGTTTTCCATTTACTAGAACAGGTGAGTTGGTTGCAGGGGTTTACATGTTTTGCGCACGAAGATTATTATTATCAGATACCGATTTAGGAGTGGTGCTGTACTGCTTTTCTCATGGCCGTCTGTGCATACAGCGTGGCATTATGCATAAATTATTAATACTAAAAATATCTTAATGTTCCTAGCTTTTGTCCCTAGAATCCAACTGTAGAAGTATTTGTTCACGGTGCTGTAGGGTTGATACGCCCTCTGATAGAAGGAATAGTACGTCACCATCTATCCATGGATGTGTAATGACAGCAGTTATTCTACAGTATACGATATGATATCTCAAAGATGTTGGGAAAGGTAGTAAGAAAGACAGTAAATTTCATTAGATGAAAGTCGTACCAGAGTGGTAGCCCTAGTTACAAGTGAAGGTGAGCTGTGTTGGCACACGAAGTCTAGCATGTCCATGTAGCAGCAAAAAGTGGAATCTAACGCGCCGGAGGTCATGCAAGAGCAAATTACTGGATACATCTACTGGAACCGAGATGAACGTAGAGAAATCTCTACCTGTATTGGCTATTATGGCACATGATATGTGGGCAAGACAGGAAGAAAAAGATCAAGATAAAAAAAAAGAGAACACTCATAAGCCGGATCGAACCCGCATTTCTACCGCGAAGCGATCTATCATACGGATGCAGCAAGAAACCAGGGTCAGCCAAGCCACTAAAACAAAGTCATGTCGCAGCTAAAGCCGTTTAATCGTAGAGGCTGTCGTCGTTGCCAGCCTCGCCAAAGGTATCATTCTCCTGGACCTCGCCAGCAGAGGGGAAGCGGAAGAAGCTGCCACCTCCGGTGTTCTTGAGACTTTGAGCAAATGCCTCGTATCGGCGGATCTCGACATCGGTGACGGAGCGACGGGCAGACTTCATGGCCTCCTCGAAGTGAGCACGGGTGAGCTCGGGCACGGGGTCCTCGACATCCTCCTCGTCATCGTCCATCTTAACATCCTCGCCAGCAGCTTCACGCTCCTTCTGGCGGTCGATATCGGCGGAGATGGCCTGCTTGATGGCGAGCTTGACGGCACGTTGAGTGACGAAGCCAAGATCGGCACCGGAGAAGCCGTGGGTCTTGCTGGCAATGAAGTCAATGTCGACGTCACCAGCGACAGGGGTCTTTCGGAGCTGGGCCTTGAGAATGCCCTCACGAGAAGCCTGGTCGGGCAGGGGAACGTAGACGAGAGTGTCGAGACGACCGGGACGGACCAGAGCGGCATCGAGCTGCTCGGGACGGTTGGTGGCACCAATAACGAAGACGTTCTTCTTGGAGGTCATACCATCCATCTCTGTTGGGGAATTAGCGGATGCGTAAAAGTAAAAATGTTGGAAAACTTACCAGTCAGAAGCTGGTTGACAACACGGTCAGAAGCACCACCGGCATCGCCGACGGAGCCACCACGAGACTTGGCAATGGAGTCAAGCTCGTCAAGGAAGACAACACAAGGAGCGGCAGCACGGGCCTTGTCGAAGATGTCACGGATGTTGCTCTCGGACTCACCGAACCACATGCTGAGAAGTTCGGGACCCTTGACGGAAATGAAGTTGGCAGCACACTCGTTGGCAACGGCCTTGGCCAACATGGTCTTACCAGTACCAGGAGGACCGTAGAACAGAACACCACGAGAAGGTGAGAGACCGAACTTGTGGAACATCTCGGGGTGGTCGACGGGGTATTGCACGCTCTCGATAAGCTCGCGCTTGACCTCCTCGAGACCACCAATGTCGTCCCAGCGAACGTTGGGAACCTCGACAACAGCAACCTCGCGGAGAGCGGAGGGGTTGGAGACACCGAGGGCGTAGCGGAAGTTCTCCATGGTGACACCGAGAGAGTCGAGGACCTCGGCATCGATGGTGTCCTCATCGAGATCAATGAGATCCATCTTCTCACGAATCTGCTGCATAGCAGCCTCAGAGCAAAGGGAAGCGATATCAGAACCGACGTAACCGTGGGTCTCGGCGGCAATGGTCTCAAGGTCGACGTCCTCGCCAAGCTTCATGTTCTTGCAGTGAATCTGGAAGACCTCCAGACGGCCAATGGCATCGGGGATACCAATGTCGACCTCACGATCGAAACGGCCGAAACGACGGAGAGCAGGGTCGATGGAGTTAGGACGGTTAGTGGCAGCCATGACCACAACGTTGGAACGGGCCTTCATGCCGTCCATGAGGGTGAGAAGCTGGGAGACAACACGACGCTCGACCTCACCGTTGGTCTTCTCACGCTTGGGGGCGATAGAGTCGATCTCATCAATGAAGATGATGGCAGGAGAGTTCTTCTCGGCCTCCTCGAAGGCCTTGCGAAGGTTGGATTCGGATTCACCGGCCATCTTGGACATGATTTCGGGACCGTTGATCAGGAAGAAGAAAGCACCGGTCTCGTTGGCCACAGCACGAGCCATGAGGGTCTTACCGGTACCGGGAGGGCCGTACATGAGGATACCACGAGGGGGCTTAACACCGATGGACTTGAAGAGTTGGGGGTGACGAAGAGGCAGCTCGACCAATTCACGAATCTGAGCCATCTGCTTGCGGCAACCACCAATATCGTCGTAGCCAACCTCGTTGAGGTTACCCTCCTCATCCTCGCGCTCGATGGGCTCGCCCTCGCAGTGAATAATTGTGTCTTGGGCAACAATGCCGTACTCTGGGGGGTCGACCTCCACAACCTTAAACTCGACTTGTCGCATACCACCTCGTACTGTGAACAGGTCACCCTGTCGGACTGGTCGGTAGGCCTCGCGGAAGTAGGGAGCAAGGTAAACATCGAAGAGAGAACCGGTAAGACCCTCAATAGTATCGGCGATGGGGAGGACAGCAATGCGCTTGGCCTGTATAAAAGTGGGTTAAAATCTGAGGTCAAGAGACGCCGACCGAGTTCAACTTACGTATTTGATGTCAGGGCAAGGGTGAACAGTGATAATATCGCCGTGCTTAACACGAAGGTTGTGACGCACAACACGGTTGATGCGAGCACTTCCATCATCGAGATCGTCATCGGCAAGGACGATCAGCACAGTATCCTTGCGCTTCTTACCCTTAACGAGGACTGTGTCACCGCGGAAGAGCTGGAGGGTCTCCATGGTGTTGTTTGAAAGGGCAATGACCGAGTTGTCATCGTTAACGGCATCAGTCACACTGCGAAAGAACTGGTCAGCTCCGCTCAAATCCAGCCATCTCTTGCCAGCTACTTACATCAAAGAGTTGGGCTTCTTCTTCTTCTTGAGAATAGCTGTGGCGGTGTCAAGTTCCTGCAATCAAAATCAGCTCTCAGGCCCTTTGAGCTGTCCAGCACACATATCCTTACCTCCTTGTGCTCGGCGCCAGAAGAGTCCCTAGAGTCAAGTTAGCTCTCAATCATCAAAAGAGGAACTTCAGTTTCAACGTACTTGAGGTTGACCCTCTTCTTCTCGTGCGTGTGATCCGGCTCGGCAGACATGATGGCCGTGTCTGAGGTAGTGACGTGGATGGAAGCAAGCTTGTGCTAATGGAGGGTCAAGCGCTCAAGATATGGCGGGAAGGAAAGCAATGAAGAGAGTGATTTATAGAGCAGAATGGAAATAACCGACAGATAAGATAGGCGCAATCTGACGGATGGGGAGAGTGAGGAACGTTGCGGTGATGTCGAAGCTCCAAAGGTTCCAACTAGGCGGCTACTGATGATGACTTAAGCCCCGCTTATGTCATCGAACCTTCCGCCACCGTGGATAACGATGGAAGTCAGTGGATTGGTAGCCTTGATGCCTGACTTTACTACTATTTGTGTTCTGAGGCTTCAAGATCTCAACTTTACATGTGTAAAAATATCCTTGTGTGACGGAAAGGCTTATATGGATTGCCAGTGATAAAAGTGAATCTTGGTTTAGACCCTTCAGGTAATACATAACCAACCAATAACTCCAGGTGAGACTTATGAAGCTCTGCGATATTCTACTAAGTTGGAATTTCTCATAACATGAAAATACTGTCTGATATGTAGAATGAACACATTGTTGATATACAAGATAAAAAGTCCGCCAGGTAGTCTAAGTGAATGCCCGGGCTATTCCAAAGCAATGCGTTATTTCCGAGCTTATAGATGCTAATCATGTTGAAATTCTATATCAATGCAATTTTGTTGTTTTATGGAGGAAGCACAGCCTCATCTCGCCCAAGCTGTATCCCTCTCAGTCCCTCCTTCCCGAACATATACACAGGTGGCGCAGTTCGAACAGAGTCTCGCGCCATCCAGGCGTTGCCCGGCGCCTAGGCAGCCAAGCGGCTTGACAAGTACCATTTCACACCTGGGTGAGAGGTCTTTCTGCCTGGGCCCATTCATTTTGTCGGGTTGAGCCTCAACTTTCTCTCCTACTCGGCCTCTAGGACAAATCTTCAATCTTTCCTCGCCTGGTTAACCTTGCAACCCTATTCGTCTCACGCTGATTCAAAGCCCAACGTCATGAATCGTCGATCTATGCGATAGCGAGATGCACCTCGTCATCCTCAGCACCACATAGAGGCAAATTCACCGGCGATAGCCAATCTGTCGATATGGCGTTTAGTCCCAACTCCCCACGAGATTTCAAGCAAGCCTTTGCCAATACCCTCACGGACCACGAAATCGACAATTTCCTCAGCCAACCAGACAGCTCACCCAGTTTCGTGTACGGGGTTCTCATGCTGCCCACTATTCTCAAGTACCATGTCGACATTGATCAGAAGGTTCGCATCCAGAAGTCAATGACCAAAGCAACCCTCTACGGGTACCAGTTGTGTCAATATGCCGAGGAAGGCTTGCCAGTCATCGTGCAATCGGACAATCGCCAACACAAGGTAGAAGGGATCCTTGTCTTTGGTCTGAATCGCGAGCAGAGGAACGCCATTCACGAGCTGGAGAGCGGGCTGCAGAAACTTACCAGCGTGCAAGTGCAAATTTGCCAACGACGAGTCAGTGACAATAAGCACAGCATGAGGATGATTGACGCGGGGGCATTCGAATGGAACCCCGTGCGGAGCACAATGGCCGGGAAGCATTGCGGACTGAAATTGATCGACCGTTCCATGTGGGATGTTGAGCCTTTTCTCCAATCCCCGCTATGTCGACAAATGGTGCAATCGCAAGACCGCAGAAGTCGAGAGACAGCCATGGCAGAGGATGCAGAATGGTACCTGTGAACGACCAACAATGACACGACGATGAAAACAAACCTAAGCACAACATTTGCATGACAGTTTAGGAGTCGATCTGGAAATAGAACCAAAGAAACATAGGTTATCCCAACCCATTCTATAAGCTTTGCGACGACGTAAGCCACGACATCAGGTATATATGCAAGTAAATCTGTACAAGAAAGAAAACAACCAACCACCGCTCCTAAGCCTTGACCGACTTCGTCGCCGCCCACATATCATGTAGACTCCAAGCCCCAGCGCCGAAACTGATAATACCAGCCAAGCTTTCCGGGATACCAATTCCCTTCTCGAAACACCAGTGCAGACACAAAGGAGCCCAGAAAGCATTGTTCACCAGACTCTTCTTCCAAGACCGGATCTCCAGCCTCAGAGCCTCGTCATCTTCAGCCTTGGTCTCCTTGCTCTCGACCGTACCGGCGGCCACGCGCTCAGCAGCAACACGTCGCTTGCGCAATACATGCTGCCGCCAGAGAACAAAGAACTGGAAGAAGATATGTCCGAACCAGCCTCGTGTACTCCACAGATCCCACTGCGTGAGACTCCCGTATTTCTCGACGAGGCGCTTCGAAACAACGCCCTTGGAAGCAAGGTACCCTATATTCTCAAGGAATTGATATATCACGTTTGAGATGACTTGTAGCACCGTCAGGATGTGTAGCGTGCGGTCCTTTGGCGGGTTCCTGAGCGTATCGGCTCCCCAGATCCAGAGCTCGAGAAGGCCGAAGAGGCGGAGGTTGTATCTCGTTTCTGAGGCGAGGGAGGAGAGGGCAGAGAATTTGGATTTTGTGGACGGCGAGGAAACATTCGGCGTGCGGCCTTTGAGTCGTGCAAGGAGTCCTAATCTGGTTTGTAGAGCGATCCACGGGGCCGAGGCCGTGAGGTGGTGCAGTATTGAGGCGGTATAGTTGATGGTCGCAAGTACTCTTTCTTGTCCGCTGGCTGTGGAGAGCATGCTGCAACGCCAGTTAGCAAAGACTGTGTCCGAGACATCGTGTCGCCTGTGTCCACGGTGAGACTTACAGATCCAAACGGCGGATGGTCAGGTCCGTTGTGGTTAGGGCACCCAACAGCTGTCGCTTGGCGCAAATGCCCGAGGGCTTCCCATCAGGTTGTGCCATAGCTGTTCACAGTGAAGCGCAAGCTGGTGTGGGAAATTTGGGAGAACCGGGGTTGCTCAGATCAAATTATTGGGGACGGAGCGACGAGATGCGGGATCGCGCGATACCCGCTTCGCCGCGCTGCCGAGGCTAGATAATTAAGGCTGGGATTGCCTCTTTCGATTATTTATCGTCATTTTTCTCGCTTGTTTTTTACGACTGTGTTTGGAATCTACTGCCGAAGACTTGCTGTTATAATTCTTTTTTTTATTGCCCGATTTTTCTCCATAGCAAAAATATACAAGAAAGAAGAGACTGGAGAATCCCAAGAACAGTCAATTCACATGCCATTGTTGCCAAGACATTTTCGCTCGCGGCCCGCGGAGTATAAGGGGGTCACAAGTAAATCGTCTACTCCAATAACATCTGACAGAAACTATAGTCAGCAGATTCAAGTTCTTCAGGTTTTGTTTTCCAGCAAATTAATCACACTGATTATGCGCCATTAGCGATCAAGAATACGGAAACTCGGAGAGGACGGAAACATTCCGATGCAATTGTGTACACCGGTTCGATTTTCTTATCATTGTTCGGAATAACAAGCAGGACAAATGTGTTTTGAAAGTACACTTTACTATACATAGTTCTAAGGTGGTAAAGCCTGTGGGGCTTATACATTCTGACCGTTCCTCTGACAAATATCAGCCCCGAAGTCGCAAGAGTAACGGGAGATCCAAATTTCAAAGGCAGTGGTGGAACGCGAATTAATTTCCCCAGTGAAAAGTAAAGCAGGGGGCGAGTGAATTTGGAGAGTCAGCACAGAGTTTCAAGTAGAGACTAGATGTGTAATAAGAGCTGCTTGAAAATCCAGACCATTACGTGTAGTTCAGCAAAGCCATGAGCTGCGACAGCAACCACGGGCCAGGCAGCAGATCCACGATATCACTAAGCTCAACAGAGCAAGTATGCCACAAAGTAGAAAAATCTATATGTTTCCGAGTACATCAATCTCACCACAAAAGGATTTACCTACCAAATCGAGGATATACGGGGGTTTTTTAAAAAAAAAACCAGAACCAAAAGAGCTGGATTACATGGAAAATGAGGTTCGATGGGAAATTTTTTGCGTGACTCGACGACTCAATGAGAGATCTAGCAAGCTTATGCATAGCAAGCAACAGCCATAACAACATCGGAGACTGGTTGATCTTTGATATGCTTGTCCAAGATATGCGCGGGAGTTGATGTCGTTTAGCTCCAGGGACTATGATTCCCCACTATTTTACAATCCGTCGGCTATACCTGGTCTGGTTAGGCCATCTTCATTCAGCACCAAGTCTTAGCACTAAACAGGCAAGTCGGTATAAAATTACACTAGAATCAAACTTTAAACTTCCATCTTGGGAACTTGGAACAAACCACTTGATGACCCCAGCCACGATCTCCACCAAAAATTGCCAAAGCAACTCCGATGACCCAAGCAAACCTGATCACCGATGATTCGGCTTTTTTAGATGCAATCTCTCTCGTTCAACCTTGGAATGTTCTCGGCACGCAGTCTTCAGCGAAATGGTGATTACCGTGGCACCAACTTTGGAAGGTATTCTTTGGCACAGTGCTTCCCAGAGCAGAGCCACAAGGTTTGAAGTGTATGAGATAGTGGAGGTGGTCCATGAATAGCAAGTAGGCAACAAGTTCCAAGGTTTCCAGCGGCCCAACACACATGCTCCACAATCATTGCGTCGGCAACATACTACGGTGCAATATTGTCACAATAATGTGCCACCTTTGGGCAACACGGCATGATTGGCAATCATTTATATAAAGAAAGATCATAGGCAGGGCATTCTTTCCTTTATTCTTTCCCCATCACCTTCAAAACCATCACCCAGAAATATTATCATCAAAACTGTCAAATCCATCATTGAAAAGCAACCCCCTCGACTCCTGGTGTCCTGTACATCATGGGTCCCATGAAAGATCACCACGGCCAAATGGCACAGCTCACGCACTCCCTCAAAACAATGAGAACAAGTTGCAGTGCAACTATGCATGCCATGCAAACCCTTACCCGAACTACCCGAGAATTCAAAGGACTGACGATTGATTCTCCCATGGAAGATGTCGATCAAGTCGACGCCGAAACTGCCGAATCAACCGGCCCTATCATCGTGCTCATCGCTTCCCCAGGCATCGCATACAAAGATAAACCTCTCCAGCAGCGGAATGAACGGCTGATGGAATCTATGAACCGCATGAAAGATGCCTACGAGAAAGAGTTCGATACCACTCACAGTGAACCTTACACTTACCTACCATTCTTGCATCAACCCAACGATGTGCTACCTACAACGCACGAGGTGCCTGTCTGTCTGTCCTCGGCGTTGGCAAAAGGTCGACGCTGTGGTGCCGAAGTTGTTCTTCTCATCTCTGGTGGGAGAATTCTTTTATCGAACAAGGTGCTGTTGGAGGATCTGTTCCATGACTGGCGGGATGTGAAGATCACACTGCAGATATTCACTGAAGTAACAACACAGTTCTCTCGCGTGGATGGCCACATGCTTCAATCTATTGAGGAGGATATCCACACAGAGTTGCTTGAGGATTCCCCTCTTCCAAACGACCACTGTGAGCGCTTGTCACAAAACGTCCGATCGATGCGTGTCATGCTTGACAGGTTATCCAAGTACAGTTCTATGTTGCAGCATCATCATATCACACCTCGTGGCTTGGAGAAGTCTACCAATGACACACCTTTCTCGAGAGATCTGAAAAGGAAACGGCCGGGTTACTATGCGAGATGCAAGAAACTGGCCGAGCAAGGGGACAAGGTAGCCCAAGAACGGTTGAGAAAGAAGCGGGAGAACGGCAGCCGGTACCTCGCAAAAGTGAGAACACTAGCCGAGCAAGGGGATAAGGTCGCCCAAGAAAAGCGTCGGAGGTATCTGGAGAGAAAGAAAAATCGCTACGCAAAAACACGGACGCTAGCGAAACAAGGGGATAAGGTCGCCCTAGAACAGCGTCGAAAGTATCTGGACTGCAAGAGAAATTACCACGCAAAAACACGGACGCTAGCGGAACAAGGAGATAAGGTCGCCCAAGAACGGCGTCGGAAGAAGCTGGACTACACGAGAAATTACCACGCAAACATACGGACGCTAGCGAAACAAGGGGATAAAGTTGCCCTAGAACGGCATCGGAAGAATCTGGACTACATGAAAAAGTACAATGCAAAAAGAAGGACGCCAGCGAAAGAAGATGATAAGATCGCCCAAAAACAGCGTCGGAAGGATCTGGAGTCCAAAGAAGAGTACCACGCAAAACTAAAGACACCTGCGAAAGAAGGTGATGAGGTTGCCCAAGAGAGGATTAAAAGAAAACGGGACCGTAAACGACTCCGTTATGCCAATCTTAAGAAATTGGCCGAGCAAGAGGATAAGGTTGCCCAAGAGAGGAGAGAAAAAAGACGGGAATATGACAGACTTCGCAGGGCCAATCTTAAGAAGCTCGCTGAGCAAGGGGATGAGGTTGCCCAAGAGATAATCAACAAACCGCGAGTTTGGTACAGACTCCGTACAGACAATCTTAAGAAGCGAGCTGAGCAAGGAGATGAGGTTGCCCAAGAGAGGATTAAAAAAACACAGGAATATGCCAGACTCCGCTGTACCAATCTCACGAAGCTGGCTAAGCAAGGGGATGAGGTTGCCCAAGAGAGGATGAAAAGAAAACGGGACCGTAAACGACTCCGTTATGCCAATCTTAAGAAATTGGCCGAGCAAGGGGATAAGGTTGCCCAAGAGAGGAGAGAAAAAAGACGGGAAAATGCCAGACTTCGCAGGGCCAATCTTAAGAAGCTCGCTGAGCAAGGGGATGAGGTTGCCCAAGAGATAATCAACAAGCAACGGGTTTGGTCCAGACTCTATAAGGTCAATCTTAAGAAGCTCGCCGAGCAAGGAGATGAGGTTGCCCAAGAGAGGATTAAAAAAAAACGGGACTATCACAGACTCTACTATACCAATCTCAAGAAGCTGGCTAAGCAAGGGGATGAGGTTGCACAAGAGAGGATTAGGAAAAAACAGGACTGTAAACGACTCAGCAGGGCCAATACTAAGAAATTGGCCGAGCAAGGGGATGAGGTTGCCGAAAGAAAGCTGGAGGCAAGAAACGGTCGTCCTCGAGCCAAACTTGAGAAATTAGCTGATCGAGGGGATCAGGTTGGTTACCAACGGACTGAGAGAAGCCAGAAGGCACGAAATATCCGCAGAAACAACCTAAGAAAACTAGCTAATTGAGGTAGACAGGGAGCCAAACCATGGTCCAAGAGAAAGAGAGTATCCAGCAATCGATGGCGAGACAAGCAAAAAAAGCTGTATAAAGGCAATATCGCAAAGAAGCAACATCGAGAGGCCTTTAGGCGTTTTTCTACTCTCCTCAAAGGCCAGATTCTGCAAGGCGATGAGACCGCAAAAAGTTGTATCGAGAAGAACCAGGGGAGCAGCAAGCAAAGCCAGATCAAACAAAAGAGATTGGCCAAACCAGACGACGAGGCTGCGCGGCTTGAGAGAAAACAGGCGTACTCAAGGGCATATTATGCCAATCAGAAGATATTAGTTGAGCAAGGTGATGAGGCTGCTATAAAACAGCTCGAGAGAAACCGGGCGAGATGGAGGGCATATCATGCCAACCGGAAGAGATTGGCTGCTCAAGGTGATCGGACTGCACAAGGTGATCAGGATGCACAAGGTGATCAGGATGCACGACGTGAGAGAAACCGGGTGAGGGGCAGGGCATATCGTGCCAATCAGAAGATATTAGTCGAGCAAGGCGACGAGGCTGCTACAAAGCGGACTGAGAGACACCGGGCGAACAAAAAGGCATATCATGCCAACTGGAAGAGATTGGTCGAACAAGGTGATGAGGCTGCTATAAAACAGCTCGAGAGAAACCGGGCGAGATGGAGGGCATATCATGCCAACCGGAAGAGATTGGCTGCTCAAGGTGATCGGACTGCACAAGGTGATCGGACTGCACAAGGTGATCGGACTGCACAAGGTGATCGGACTGCACAAGGTGATCAGGATGCACGACGTGAGAGAAACCGGGTGAGGGCCAGGGCATATCGTGCCAATCAGAAGATATTAGTCGAGCAAGGCGACGAGGCTGCTACAAAACGGCTCGAGAGACGCCGGGCGACACGCAGGGCATTTTATGCCAAATTGAAGAGATTGGCTGAAGAAGGTGACGAGGCTGCTCAAGGTGATCGGGCTGCACAACTCGAGAAAAAACGGGCGAGATACAGGGCATATCATACCAACTTGAAGAGATTGGCTGAACAAGGCGACGAGGCTGCTCAAAAGAGACTCGAAGGCACACGGGCGAGATCGAGGACATACCATGCCAATAACAGGATATTGGCGGAACAAGGCGATGAGGCTACACGGCTTGAGAGACAACAGGCGTTATCAAAGGCATATCATGCCAATCAGAAGAGATTAGTTAAACAAGGTGATGAAGTTGCTAAAAAAAGGATCGAGAGATACCGGGCGACCCAGAAGGAATTGATAGCCAAACGGAGGAGATTGGCTGCACAAGGTGATGAGGTTGCTAAAATGTGGCTCGAGAATCGCCAGGGGAAAAAAAGGGCATGGCATGCCAACTGGAAGAGATTAGCCGAGCAAGGAGATGAGGTTGCTAAAAAGCGGCACGAGAAATACCGCGAGAAATCAGAGGCATATCGTGCCAATCAGAAGAGATTAGTCAAACAAGGTGATGAAGTTGCTAAAAAAAGGATCGAGAGACGCCGGACGACCCAGAAGGAATTGATGGCCAAACGGAGGAGATTGGCCGAACAAGGTGATGAAGTTGCTCAAAAAGAGATCGAGAGAATCCGGGCGACCAAGAGGGAATCGGCAGCCAAACGGAGGAGATTGGCCGAACAAGGTGATGAAGTTGCTAAAAAAGAGATCGAGAGAAAACGGGCGAACAATAGGAAATGGGCAGCCAAGCGGAGAATGGCTGAGAAAACTAAAGAGACTGATCAGACAACGAAGGGCTTCACCCGAGGTTAAGAATTTGCAGGAGACCAACAATCAAGCAGGCAGCAAAGAGGTAAAGCGAGAGGGATGGGTTCAACAAAAAACGACAAAATTGGATTCAGATATCCGCAAAAAAAAAAACCAGAATAGAGCCGGAACGCTTCAGAGTCAGTGGCGCGAGCGGAAATGCCGCATGGTGGAATAGGTGGCATAATGTTGACAGAACCTGTGATTTGATCTTTCTTGTTGCTGAGAGTATGGGGTCTCCAGTGCGCGCAAGTGGCAGTCGGTCGCTTCTTGATGGGATGTGCGGAGGGCGGAAGGCGAATCGAAAACAGTTGCGGCTGATCCAAGTCCACGGATCATTCCTGGAAGCTACTGCGGGAGTGGAGGGCTCGGGGAGAATCATCGTCAAGCGAAAGTGCGTGTGAAGTCTCGGATAGTGGATGTCAAGAACAGAATCAAAAGAAAATTTGCTTTACCATCAGTCTCCCGTATTTGCAGTAGGCCGGGGAGAGTACATCTAGAAAGGGTTGGAAGAAATGAAGGTCCATCAAGACGTAAGCCCTCATCGACTCAGAAGAAGAGCCCTGGCAAAAAAGGGATCACGTAGATGTAGTTGAAGAGAGTCTCTTGCTAGCACAGTCAACCAGGGGCTCGTAAGAAGTTGATTTTACCTCATAGTGGGGCGTAGGTTCCTAGGTTATGACATGGAAATAGCATACCACCCCCCAAAGGTCGACCAGGTAGCAATTGTAGTATCCCCATCCGGCTACAAAATGTACCCAGTAGAAACAGGGCCCAAGCTTTGGTGCGAGTCCCTATCAAAAATCTGATCATTTATCGTGCTAGCCTTGGTGTTTTCACACTGCTAGATATCCTTGTTTTACAACGAGTCGTGTTACTCGATGGGCGGGTGAAAGCATCTACTGGGGAGACCAGAGATGAAGGTCAGTGGTTATGGGTGGGCAGTGACGGTCTTGAAAGATGAAGCAGTGCACATACATCAAGGTGTCATATTTCTGCAATCTCATGCAAGCCATACTCTTCACTGGCTACCCAGATTGTGATACCGAAGTAGAAAGGATACAGGCCACTGCCGCTCTCGGGTTACCAATGAATCTGTAGTGTTGAGTTCAAGCCAGCGATGCTCGGGATGTAATGCAAGATCTGGCAAGAGATAAGATAAATAGAGGCGTGGAAAATTGCATGAGGACGTAATGATGTGCCGAGACATCGTGAGGTTACGTTGAATCCCATGACGTTGTCACAAAACTGCGCATTCGCTTCTCCATAACTTGTATCATCGCCGTCTTCGTCACCCCGATCATAGTCAATACCGCCATCATCCTCTGCTTCGGATTCAATCGCACCGCCAAATCAGTCTTCATCCTCGATCGCGCCTGCACGGTACTTTCATTGCAAATGGAGGCGAACACATTGCGCTGTATCAGTTGATCCTCTTGGTCTATACCAACCGCGATACCATGGTTGGATCTCCATGCCAAGCTCTTTGCTGATCTGCCGCGACACGCAGCATACGCAATGCGTGCAATACTTGACCAATATCCGTTTCATTCACAGAGAGTCAGAAGCGCATTGGGTTCTCGATGGCTTGGACCTTGGAAGACATCAAAAGGTCATTCACTCACCTCATTGCGTCGTATCCTTGCTTTGCTCACATATTTTCTTGTTGAACAAGAAAGCGAAGGTAATTTGACGTTGTATTGGCTACCTCAATGAACGCCGAGTCAAAGAAAAGAAAGGCCTCGATGACCTAGTCCTGTAGACAGTCACCGAAGGGGTCAATTCCTTCGTAAACAGGAATGGATCCATACTCGTCATCCATCATGTATTCGGGGTAACGCTCGCCGCCTTCAAGTCTCGAATTGTCGCCGCCTTGGTCGGCGCTTTGCATCCCCCACGGCGGGGGCGAGAATGTCGGGCCCGCGAGAGAGGACTGTGGGCTGGGAGCCGCAAGACCACTTGGGATCCCGGATTGGGGATTTTGCATGTCGGCAAGCTCCCAGTGACTGAATATGTCGATTAGACCCACAAATCTGGGAAGGGTGTCCTGAGGGATCAAGTCTTGGGCAGACGTGACCCCAGCTGGAGAACCAGCATGCTCCATCGGCATTGGAACATGAGCGACCGAGGTTGGAGCAACTGGAAAGCCCATTGAGAAATCATAATCTGGGATGAAAGCGTGCTCTCCGGCCTGGTAGTGCTCAGCTTGTGTGTTGCACTCATCGACCGGCTCGCTAATGTTGATTCTGCCCTCGATAAAGCCAGAATATCGAGAGATCAGGCCTTGAGACGAAGGATCCAAGGGATTACCTTGCTCGGATGGAAGATCAAAGAATCCCATCGAGTTGACGTTACTAGGAAGACTTGTGCTCTCCTCAGTCACTCCAAACAGCTGGGGCTCAGCTATGTACTCGCGGAGTATATCGTCCTCGGTTTCGGATTGATAGTCGGAGCTTGGGTTACTTCTGCTGTCCTCGTCGTTGGGCTCGTTGCTTTCAATGACTTTGTTGCGACTGCAGGACTCCATCATAGCTCAACGATGAGAACGAGAAGCGTAAAACGAAAAACGAGAATATTTGTAATGGAAAGGGTTTTATTCTAGCCGGAAGCTGTTGGGACAGAAGAGCAACTGCGAATAATGCGTCAAGGCTGCGACTTGATTGGATAAAAGAAGCTTTTCATGCACTGTTAGCAATGGACATGCTATGATGGCTGTGGGCTCAAGTTGAGAGCAAATAATCAAATACCTTTTGTCTTGTGTCGAGATACTCGTCCTGCGAAATGACAGATCAAGCCTCGGGGAAACATTCCACGGACTCGAGAAGATCTCTTAGCCAGTCGCAAATACGGAGTTGCCAGGGAACGAGGAATATCACAAAGGCTTTCTGATGGAGTTGGTGCTGTGTTTGAGAAAAGAGAGGCGCCAAAAGAGGTGGGCTCCGACATGACGGGGCAACTTGAGGGGACCGCCTCTACAACGCCTGACACGCTTAACATGCTTCTATCTGATCCCCAAGGCTTCAAATATGGCCCTACTTTCCTATTTGGGATATGTATCGCCGGGGAGACCTAGGTCCTCACGCCCTTGGTGACCCACCACGATCAACTTATGGCTGTAGATCTCAAACTCTGCCACGTTTCCCGAGGAATTTTGCTTAATTTTTCTAATTGCATTAGGCAATCAACATGATCTAGTCCTTTTCATCATATTGTACGGCCGTTCACCTTATTTCGGCTATCATGCAGATAGGAAGATCAGAGCAGGTGCAGCTGATGTTTCATGCCAAGGGGTTTCCACCCCATATCTACTCAGTCACATTAGATGAATTTCCATGGGTAAGTGCTAAGTCTTAGAGATTACAAGGCTCACTGGCAATCAGCAAAAGACCACTGGTGGAACACTGGCAGTCTTTCATGCGAGATCACGTTCCTCCCCTGCAGGTAAGAAGTAATACCATGATTGACATGACACGTTTACACCAAAAATAGATATTGCCATCAAACTTTAGGTACCTGGAGAAAGCCTTCATGGAGAACAGGACAAGAATATCGACTTCTTTGAAAGATCACGTGGCTCGCGAACCCTACATTGTGATCAGAACAAGGGAATAATATTTGCGATCTGGCGATATAATCTATGAAATGTGAGATTTCATTTTTAAAATAGGCTCTCAAATATTTACCAGCTCCCTCTTAATTATACATTCACCTCCGCTCTGTAGAAAAGTACAGTTGATGAAGAACGTTGATACTGGGGCTATTTCCCCACTCTTCCGAGATCCGTCCCAGCCAATCGTGACCCGATGCGGCAACTTTAAATGGAGGGTCATTTCTCTCCAAGTGATTCCAGAAAAATAAGCTATTTTATTTACTGGTGTATTCGATGGGCGCGCGATGAATCAATGGTGAAAGAATTGATGGAACCAGATTACGATGTTGGGGACATTAATGTCAAAGACGGACAGCGCGGTCATTGAAGGCCCAGAGCTTGGCCCCAGGCATTTGATCATGAACCAGTGATTCAACCAGTGATTCAACCAGTGATTTGCAGTTTCCATTAATTTGCAGTTTCCACCAATACAAAACGACGGATCAAAGCAGGATCGAGCTCCTGCTTTTTTTGGTTCTGAACTGGTTGCGGTTGACGTCATAGCATCGCATCACATCCGGTACTCGATCGATCTCAATGTCTAGATTGTAATCAGTTTGACTTCTTGGTGATTGCGAATGTTCAAAGTTCTGGATCGGGCTGTCTTTTACCTGTTTTCGAAGCGTTCACGCTGTCAAGGGGTCATCTGGTGGCGCGAGCTCAGCGTTATCATGACGATTGAGGCAACAAAAGTTTCGGCATAAATATCTGGTTGTCCATCTAGTTTTGAAAGCATTAGCAACCGCACCATCAACCGCAATTATCAACTGCCTGCTTCCTTAAGCTTGAAGACCTAGTATAGCCCCGGAACTCAAACTCCTATTACCACAATTTGCCACCATGTCCGGTACCAACGACATCGTTGAAGATGACTTCGATTTTGAGGCCGAAGATGCGGAGTACGAAGATGGAAATGCTCAACTCGGTCAGTGAGCCATCAGAAGCCCTTCAAATGTTTTGTATTAACGTTTTGCTCTAGGTGTAGGTGGTGTAGACGAGGACCAAGCAATCGACCAGTCGAATGTCATCAAGGGTGATAGTCTTCGCCATGCCAAGCCCCAGACCCAGAATGGGTACAATGAGGGTCCCAGTGAGGATGACCTCCCTCAGGAAGCGATCTGAGTGTTATCGCGGTCACGATCGATAATCCTGCTTTTTACATCCAGTACCTCGCAACCTAGCTGGTGTATAAGTGTACCTATAAAGGTGCAGATTTTGTGTACAAATAATATTGACAATTCTTTTCAATAAGTGAAGTGAAGTGGGTGAACGGCAACGATAGAAGA
Source organism: Penicillium bialowiezense (assembly GCA_026122735.1). Classification (NCBI taxonomy): domain Eukaryota; kingdom Fungi; phylum Ascomycota; class Eurotiomycetes; order Eurotiales; family Aspergillaceae; genus Penicillium; species Penicillium bialowiezense. The sequence continues at coordinate 467,669 of JAKZFB010000008.1, read as the reverse complement.
TTTAAATCCGCGACTCTGTTAACCAAGCGAGTTTATATGGCCTGCTTTTGTATGACAGATCAATCCAGGAAGCTGTCGTAGCGAAGCTACGCAATACAACCTTGGAACGTGCGTCACAAACAAGCAGACGCGCGGGTAAACACTGGGGCACGTCGATGTCAGTCATCCAGCAACATCAACCGGGTTCATAAAAAGATGCATCCCATACAGCGCACGGGGTATGCAGAACTCAAGCTGCACAACAGCCTTCATCTCCAGTTCTGGTGGGGCGAGACGATCGGAAGCAGATAACAACTCAATTCCCGCCGGTTGCTATGCCAACCAAGCAGAGATCTGTAACAGATCATCCACATTTGAATCCATCGCAATTGATACATACTATTCTCCGTACTCCTTACTGCAATGCGTATCATAGAAGAGAGTAATTTGAAGCTTTGAGAAGGCGTCTTGGCGCAGGTGAATAGAATGAATAGAATGAATTGTGCAGACGAGATGATTGGCCCTCTGCAATGCGGAGTAGGATTGAGTCGGGTACCCAAGATGGTTCCATTGCCGCATAAGAGCCGAGGGAAGCTCAGCCGTTGCGCTCTCCAATTCAACCTCGGAAATTACCACTTCTAATGATCCATTGCTGTTTATTTGTTTCATCTGGACTACCGGGGTTCCGATTTACAAAACTCCGCCCCGGTTCTCAATACCATGGAGAGCTTCATGGAGAGCTCAGACGACGACTAAGCACACTAAAATATCGCAATAAGGCGCTGGTCGGCAGCTCTCTTCTGGAGAGCCCGACGCTAATTGTGACAGTTCGGAATGAATTTCCGAAAATGGTGCAAGGGGTTAATACTGGGGTGTTGGGGTGTACGGAGTACTTCGTACAGACATAGCTAGGCATGTCCATGAATACGGAGGAGTTTATTGAATTTAGAAAGGTAGCAACGAAGTCGTAGAAATGATTCTCTGCAGGGCAGCCTAAAGATGCCCCAGAAACCGGAAGGCGGAGTTGGCCGATTCAAGTTGCCGCCCACTCCGATGGCCCAAATATGCTCTGCACCCTTCGGAAATATTTAGTATCCTCGCTGATTTATTACTATTAAACAAATCTGTGTGGTGAGTGAAATCCATGCTTGAAGTTGGGATTGTGCAAGGTTCTACCATTGGCCAAATGCACCTCGGTAGTACTCCGTAGCCCGAGCCCAGCCACTTCACTTGCAAAACAATCCCGCATCAACAACCTCCCCTACGCCTTCATACCCCCAAGTTCCTCACTAATCCCGGTTATTGGCTATCCTAGGCGCGTTATTGACCCATTCTCACCGTTCCACTTCCCACACCCCCGGGCCACAATGTCTGTCAAATTCGAGAAGGAAGTTACGCGAGTAACGGAGGGCAATGAGTCCATCAGGGCTGCGACGGGCGACCTGGCGCATCGTCTGGGAGACCGTCTGACTGGAGGCAAGGCCACGGGAGCAAACGGCTACCTTCAAGTACGACCCCATTCTCATTCCCATTCCTATTCCCTTTGACGAACCGCGACTGATCCCAATGGAACCCACTAGGCCTACCTCCTCCACCTCCAGAAGAACCCGCTGCGCACGAAGATGCTCACATCCGGTGTCCTCTCCGGTCTGCAGGAGCTGCTGGCCTCGTGGATTGCGCACGATGTCGGCAAGCACGGCCACTACTTCAGCTCGCGCATTCCCAAGATGTCCCTCTACGGAATGTTCATCAGCGCGCCCCTCGGCCACGTTCTCATCGGAATTCTCCAGAAGATCTTCGCCGGCCGCACAAGTCTGAAGGCTAAGATCCTTCAGATCCTCGTTTCAAACTTGATTGTACGTCCTGTCGAGGCCGCTTCGTTCCTCACCCCCCGCTTGACCGCCTTTCCGGCTCGCTAACGCTTGCCCATTTAGATCTCCCCCATCCAGAACAGCGTCTACTTGACCTCCATGGCTGTTATCGCTGGTGCGCGCACCATCCACCAGGTCCGTGCGACCGTCAAGGCCGGTTTCATGCCTGTCATGAAGGTGAGCTGGGTCACTTCCCCCTTGGCCCTGGCCTTCGCCCAGAAGTTCCTGCCCGAGCACGTTTGGGTACCTTTCTTCAACATTATTGGTTTCTTCATTGGAACCTATGTCAACACCCACACCAAGAAGAAGCGTCTGGAGGCTCTCCGCAAGGTATGTTTATTGCCCTCAAGTGCTCCCCTGATCGATGAATAATCCATCTAACTTCCACCCCAGCGTTATGACCAGCGCCGCGACCCCGGATACGAGAAGCGCGACTACCCTTAAATGGGCTGAGTCCGCAAGTGGCAAATAAAAGGGAAGCTTCAGATACATACTTCGATGAACTCCTGCTTGTTTGCCTCGGTTTTTCCTTTGTTTATCCCTTTTGTCCTTATTATTCTCCGGTGTTGATCTCAATCCATGTACACACCCACCATGCATCCTAGCATGTCGCAGATATCTTCCCCCCTGATGTTATTACTCAATCTCATGACGAATGGCTTTATATCCTTCTTTCCACCTCGGGCTGGTACACATAGATTCCTTGGATTCGTTATACAGCCAATCTGATCAGGCCTGATATGTCAATGCAGATTACTCCATAACCGTTGGAAAAGATAAACCTCAAGAACCGCAAGGGGCCTTGGCAATATTGTATTGATATCGATTGTAAGATCTCGGACCCACATTCCATTGATCCATAGATCCATAGATCCATAGTGGATGCACAGATGCGTGCATGTGGCTGTCCTCCCGCACCTCAGTCATATCCCATGAAACGAAACGCTCAAACATTCGCCCCTGTCCTTTACTCAGTATCCATCTTGCCTCGCTTGGCTTGCACATATTCGACAAAGTCGTCCAGTGCACCCGGCCACGCCCCATCGGGACTCCACCATCCCATCTCCTCATCCTCCAGACTCTTCCGCATAAACACCTCAACCTGCTCCCACAGATCCTTGTTCACGGGCTTCTTCCCCCGGCCCTCGAGGAACTCAATCCACCAATCGAGCCAGGGCGTCGTCTCCGTGTTCCACGCCACGCCGCCGTGGTCAGTCGTGAAGAAGAGATTCCACTGATCAGCGGCAATTTCAAACTGCAGATTGCGTTGTCCTTGCATACGCGAGAGCGGGAATGTGTATCTGTAGATACGGCGGAACATCTCTGGATCTTTGGGGATCTTCTCCCGGATGACTTTGACATGTGCAATCATTTTGGGAAGGGTGTCGCATCTGGGTATGTTAGATCGGATTGCTGGGGATTTCGTGTGTTTTTCAAACTTACCGAACTCCGCACCATCCGTTCACGAACCCCTGGCGGGTGAATTCGCCCATTGACGGGGATTTGACGATCTCTGCGACGGCGAGACATGCTACTTCGTCGAGCTGGACGCCAATGTCACCTAGGAAATCCATGGCTCGTGTGATCCCAATGGTGTCTGGGCTGTCGATTGGGTCATCTGTGATTGTCAGTACACACAGGTCCGGCGGGACTGGTGGAGACATACCTCGGTAGCTTTCAAAGAGCACGGTGATGTCAGAGGTGTAGACTGCGTGGGAGCCAGCTTCGGCAGTGAAGAAACTGGAGAGCCATAGGGTTAGCTGGCGTGCAAAGCGACGGAGATGCAACATGGCTTGGTGAATGGGCAAGTCACAAGAGTTCACGATAGTCAAGACAATATCTCAGACAACGCTGTTCGGCAGACATGTTGGAGGCAGACATGTTGGAAGCAGACATATTGAAAGCTGAGACTACAGCAAGAGAGACAGGAACTTGGGACTTGTATGGATCCCCAAGCAGTGCGGAAAGTGGTTCTGCCGACACCGTGGAGTAGACGCTCAAGGCGGGCTGCCCAGAGAACGACAAAGCGACGACATAAGCAAAGAAAAAGACAGTACGTACGTGTCGATGGCTTCCGACAGGTTCCAGCCACATGACTTGAGGAACTTTAACATGTTAGCTTGGTTTCGCGTTGGCGTCAAGGGAACGATGGCCTGTTCAGATCGCAGGGCGAAACGACGGGGTCAAACCCCCGGTGAGAACATACCTTGGTAGCCACTGTGTCCTTTGTTTTGGTCAACGCGATAAACTCCGCAATCTGCTGCTTCTGGCTGTTTGAGTAGGGAGGCATGGTGGGGTTGGCAATATCTGAGCCTACGCCGACTGAAATTGCGGTAGATGCGGAGTGTATACGAGATCGCCGAGAGTTATTTTCTTAACGCCGGCGTCTTCACTGTTATCGCCACGGACTAATAGAAATGCGAACGCACTGGATTTGTAGCTTAAGTTGAGCTCTCGTCACCACGCTGCTCTGGATCGATCTCCGAAAGCCCGCATTGTGCTGACTAAGCATGTTCCAAGGTTGTAAAATCCATCTCTGGTCTACGACGACGGGGATCTTGATATTCTACTATGATCAGTATCGTGGATAATTGTTGCAATGTTTTTGTTAATTGTGCTATTGGATATTTATGCGACTTTAGCGAGACATGTCAATATGTACCATCAAGTCATGACATCGAAGCGACGACCATGGTATCGTAGAAGATATGGTCAACTTTTGTAACATCAAATGATCAAACGAAACTCCCAAACGCCTTTTCGAGGGTACGAATATGTAGTGTTCGATGTGCTTAGGTGGTGAAAAGGGTGTCCTCCTAGTTGGTGTTAGCATGGTCCTAGAAAATACGAAGCAGGTTGCACGAACCTCGCGGAGGTATTCTCCTGTATCAGCCTGTCTGAAGAGCACAACACCTGTGCCTTCCAGCTTCTTGGCCTCCTGACTGGAGCGGGAGGTAACACCGAATCCGAGGGGAACTAAAGCCTGTTAGCAACGGTGTATTGGGAGTGTATGACCGGTCTCGAACTCACCATCGTTCTCATCAACAACGATACATCCAGCGTGCTCGGGCATATCCTCGCTGTGAGACTAGTTAGTACCAGCACCAGAATTCGATTGTGGCGTACATACGAATACTTGGAGAGATGGGCGCGGAGAACGTTTGAGCCGTAGAGGAAAGGCATGACACCGTTAGACTTGATGTAAATCTTGTAGCGGGCGTGGGTAGCGATCAGGTCCAGGCAGGTGAGGTTAAGACGGAATTTGCCGGTCTGTTGCGTTGTTAGCATAGATCAAGATCTTGGAACGATGCGCCGTACCTTGGTGAACTTTCCAACTTGGGTACCCATGGACAAGAGCTGGTCACGGGGAATGCTGGTGCTCAGGTTGGCCAATTCCTTGTCGACGTAGTAGACACGGCTGCCCTGCAGTCGGAAAACGGAGAGCCTTCCATCTTCGTCGGGTGTGACAAGGGCATTCAGCGACTTTCCGGTGTAGTGAGCAAGCTTGGTGAAGAGAGTGCGGGTCTCTTCCTCGGTAAGGGAACGCATCTTGAAAAACGAGAGGAGGGAGTCGGTAGATAGGTTATTGAAACCGAGCAACGGAGCTTCGATGAAGTTTTTCCAATCAGCATGGCAAAATAATGTGCACCGCCTACCGCAACAAGAAGCGGTCCTGGAAAATTGTAGTAGTGGAGCGGCAATATCGTCCAATCAATGTCTTCCCGCCTCAAATTTTCGGGACCGCCTTTGCATTTGAAGACTATTTTGTTTCGAACACCGTCACCCCTCAGATCACAATCCAAAAATGGCACGCGGCGCAGAATCCAAGCGGAGGCGATTGAGCCCTCCCGGCGACGACGAGGCTGCCCTCTTCAAAGCCGACGCAGAATGGGACGTCGAGCAAGACTACGAGCGCCGCCCGCGCAAAGTCACCAAGAAAGCCGGCGAGAGCGCCAGACTGCCGATCAAGACGTCCGAAGGCTTCGTCCAGGCCGAAGTTCAACCACAAACACAAGATGAAGACAAGGGAGAGGAGACCGACAGTTTCTTAGGCACCGACGATGACGAGGACGAAGAAGGCTCAGAGGAGGAGGAAGAGGAGGAAGAACTTCCCAAGATCCCGGTCAAAGTCCAAATTATGCAGGCAAAGGAGGAACTTGCGAAGATGGCAACCTTGATCAACGAGGAGCCTGAGGAACACACCTCTCTGTTCAAGACAATGGCGGAGATGGTCACAAAGAAGAACACCTGCCTCACAGTCAAGAAGCTCGCCCTTGCCTCGCAGGCAACCATCTACAAGGATGTCATTCCCGGCTACCGTATTCGTCCATTGAGCGAAGAAGACAAGACAGGCAGAGTGTCAAAAGAAGTGCGCAAACTCCGCGACTTTGAACAGGCCCTCGTCGCAGGATACCGCAACTATGTTCAGACTCTTGGCGCACTAGCCAAGAACTCAAAAGATGGCTCTACCGACCCTTCATTGAAGAGTTTCGCGATTAACATGGCCTGCACTATGCTCTTGGCAGTGCCCCATTTCAACTTCCGCAGCGAATTGCTCAAGATTCTGGTCAACCGCTTAGCACGGAGAACTGTCGACACCGACTACGTCAAGTGCCGTGATACATTGGAAGATGTTTTCGCACAGGACAACGATGGAACCGTTTCCCTCGAAGCCACGGCTCTGATCGCCAAGATGATGAAGGCTAAGGATTTCCACATTCACCCTAGTCTGATTGACACATTCCTTCACCTTCGTCTGCTTGGCGAGCTTCACATGAAGGCCTCGCAAGACCGCGCTGACCGCGAAGAAGAGGAGGCACCAGGCAAGAAGCCCAAGCAAAAGCGCGAGTTCCGCACAAAGCGAGAGCGCAAGGTGCAGAAAGAGCGCAAGGAAGTCGAGAAGGACATGCGCCAGGCTGACGCCGTGGTATCCCACGAGCAAAGAGACAAGAACCAAGCCGAAACACTCAAGCTTGTGTTCGGTCTATACTTCCGTATTCTGAAGGCCCGCATTCCCCCTCTCATGGGTCCCGTCCTCGAAGGTTTAGCGAAATACAGCCACCTGATCAACCAAGACTTCTTCGGTGATCTGTTGGAAGCCCTGAAGGACCTCATCAACCACGCCGAACGCGAAGAAATGGGCGAGGAAGGCGACCAGGAAGTCACCCAAGAGGAAGACGACGACGAAGACCAGACCACCATCGTTGAGACCGCCGCTCGCGATGCCCGTCGAAGAACCCTCCTCTGCACAGTGACTGCCTTCGCCCTCATGGAAAGCCAAGACGCCAGCAAAGCCGCCGCAGGCCTCCACCTCGACCTGAACTTCTTCATCAAGCACCTCTACCGCTCCCTCTACTCCCTCGCCATGAACCCGGAAGTCGAGTTCAACCCCGATACCTCCCTCCGGCTCGCCGACCCCAACTTCTCCTCCGACGCCTCAGAGCTCGCCCAGAGCCGCTCCAAGAACAGAGTCAACTTCCAGACTCCCATGGTCCTCCTCCTGCGCTGCCTGCAGCCGACCTTGCTGTCTCGCGCTCATGGTAACCCGCCCCCTGCACGACTGGGCACTTTCTCCAAGCGTCTGATGACTACTTCGCTTCAGCTGCCGGAGAAGTCTGCTCTCGCTACTCTGGCGCTTATGAATCAGGTTTCGAAGTACCACGGCCGTCGGATCTCATCGCTTTGGCATACCGAGGAGCGGAAAGGTGATGGTGTCTTCAACCCCCGCGCTAATGATATCGAGGCTACCAATGTCTTTGCTGGTACCGTGTGGGAAGGTGAATTGCTGCGTCTGCATTACTGTCCGCAGGTGCGGGAGGCGGCAATCGACATTGAGAAGATGATGAACAATTCTAAGTAAATACTGTCCTGTGAATAATATTACATGCAAAATCTTCAGCTACGCAGTCTACGTCTTTTTTGAATCTTTTTGATATACACAATTTTTCTTCATTTTTCTGTTTTTTTTCTGTACGTAGTACAGAAACAACAGTAGCCCATACAGCAGCCGACAATAGAACAAGGTGAACTGACTTCTGGTTTGCCAGGGCGGGGGCGGCGGGTGCAGTGGGTGCAGTGGGTGGGATTCCTTTCTTCGCCGAGCTGAGAAGAGGGAGAAATCAAGGGACACCCGGGGTCGTAAGAATAGGAGCCACCTCATCTTCTTGGGCCACACGATGGAGACTGAGTGGATGGTCGGGATACGCAATGGTAAGCCCGATTTTGAGGCGCAGGAGAAGGATTCTCTGGGCAGCCTGCTCCTTCTGGAGCTCTTCCAGTGCGTCCTCAAGGAGGGCGGTTTGGCGACGCTCTTCTTCAACAAAGCACGCACCGTTCTTGTTCCAGATTCTGGGTAGGCAGAAATTGAGCTTTGCACTGAGATCGCCCTGGGCGGAAACCGCTGCATCAAGTCTGGAGCTGATCTTGTCCAGTTCCTCCTGGGCCCACGAGCTGCAGGTATCGATATGCTGCTGCATGTTCTTCGTCTCCACGTTGAGGCGGGCAATGTCACTGCACTGGCCTGCTTCTTGCAAAGCTCTGAGAGAGCCTCACATTTCTGCTCCAGTGTGCCATCGTCGCCAACCAGGCCCATCGTGGAGGTCTGTAACAAGTACGGCAACTTGCTAAAGAGGTCGTCCTTTCGGTGGTCTGCCGAGACTTTGGCTTCGTCCGCCAGCTGTAGAAACTCGGCGATAAAATCGGTGAAGGTATCCTTGGGCTTCATCTTCAGGGTGTGGTAGGCTGTCAAGGCTTCAGCGCGACGGTTCGAGTTGTGGAAGACGGTCTTCAAGTGCGCAAACATGTCCTCCGCATCTCTTGAAGTCGCTTGTCCGTCATGGTGGTAGTAAAAGTGGTAAGGAGATAGGTTATTGGAGGCAATCACTGAGGGAAGAGGGATATCAATCTCTTGTTCGTCAGTAATCATACTGACTCAAGTCAGAGAGTATCCAGATGAGAAGATATGGTTAGTAGTAGATTATAAAAGGAATGCGGCACAACTGTACCCCATACCAACATGCCATTGAAATAGAGTGACGGTATCAGGAATAAAGGAGATATCGTAAGTAGAATAGATAGCAATAGTCATAAGGTTAGGCACGAAACCAAGATTTTCAAGGTTACAGCACGAAGTGGAAGATATAATTGTAGTAGGTAGAGAAGAAAGTAGATAGTAAGGTTGGTGGTTGAAGAAGTGAAAGGAGGAAAGAGCTGGAAAGGTGTGGGAAGAGGGAAGGACAACTTTCGCAGATTTGAAGGAGCGTGGACATCTCCGGGGCGGCGACTCATTCTGTTGCGGACAAACAAGGCAGGTGCGCGCGCGTGCCTTCTCCTCTGGCAAATCGCAGCCCTACGTCGAGCTCTCAGAATAAACAAGGCGGCAGATCTGTTTCTCCTCTTGAAGGGGGCACTTGCTACCTGCCCGGGTATAATTATAAGGTCGGATCCAAGGACTCCGACGTTCTCGGCAGGCAAAGGCTGGGCCTTCTCGGGGTCTATATGAAGAACAGAAATACGAGGGCGAGCGCCACTGCTCTTCAGGGCAAATCGACTTCCCAATTGCGAAGGAACGAGCTCGAACGAGCTTACATGGTGGCGTACTGGCATCGTTCTTACTCTTTCGAGTGTTGGAATCACGGGACAGACCTGAACCAGAACCACCAAAACCACCAAAAGGCTACTGACTTCACCCACGAAAAAGCCATGATGGGCACCGTAAGAAGTTCTCCGGTCAAAACTAACCGCAGCAGCCAGTGGTTTACGATGTTCTTATAGACAGACTTACCCAAAAGATGGATTGACGACAGATCACACGCAAACATACAACAAAGAAGCTGCCTGCAGCATACAGCTAGATGAAAAGATGCATGTTTGACCAACTACATGGATTGCCATCTAATTCTAAACCTTGCGAGGAGACAAAGGGTCTGACAGATAAAGGCCGCTACGTGTTGCACAGTATACAAAAGCCTAAAAGTACAGATGAATCTATGGATTGTTTGCAGAGATAAACGTGGATAGATAAAAGAATCATGGTTCATTAAGTTCATAGGTGTCATTAGGTACATGTTGGATCAAACTGCAACAGAGTATGCCGAAAGTCTATCGAAAAGCCCAGTTCAAGGGAGCCAACATGAGACGACAAAAGGAAATCATAACAAAAGCAGACAGCAAAAGGAATTCGTAAGGATACAGGGGAATAATATGAGCGGGGACGGATGTGTTGTTTTTTGGGGATTTGATAATCGGTTATACTTCGGAGCGGAGAAACCATTGATCCGGAGCGGTTATCGCGGAGATGATCGCGGCTATCGCGGAGATTGATAACGGACTCGAGGGTATCCCAACGACATCTCACACTCTAAGCGAATATCGAGCGCCAGAACATCCACGCAGGTACCGCAAAGACCGCAATCCAGAACAGGGTACTGGTTCACAATGTCAGTATGCTGTCTTTCAGAGAGACTGAGTCACTGCAGCACAGGGCATGGAGCTGGAAAGTCTTGATTGTGGGCAAGGGATTTTGAATCTGGCGTGCACGGGATGTGTTTGTGCTTTAGTTTGAGGGCTTCTTTCCACGACGGAAAGGTGCAAAAATCGCACCAAAGATACCCCCAAACACAGTGCGCAGAATTGCTTTCAACCAGTTGTCTGTGGCACCATTCAGAGAAACAGCTGTCACTGACCGGTTCTGGCTCGGCGGGCGAGCATCCTCATCATTGTTCTTGGGAGAAAGGCTGTCGGAAGGCTTGTCGGCCTTGTCGGTCTGGTCAGCCTTGTCGGCCTTCGAGGGCTCAGGCGCCTTGCTGGACTCGGCGGACTCGGGAGCGGGAGCGGGAGCCGCGGCGGGAGCAGCAGTGGTGGACTCGGTAGCAGTGGCGGTCAACTGGTCGGTAGAGGGCTGGTTGAGCTTGTTGAGCAAGGCTTCACGGTCACCAGCGAGAGCTGCAAGAGCGGGATCAGTTTCGAAGGACATTGCGGATGGCTGTTGCGAGGTATAGAACGGTGCTGGCTTACTGTCTGCGGGCTGGGTCTCGGTGATTTCCTTGTCAGTGCCAGTGGTCTTCTGATCCTTGGAAGCATCGGCAGACTCAGAGTCCTTGTGGGATGCAACAGCGGCTGCGGCTCCGACACTAGCAAGGGCGGCGGCGGCGGCACCAGCTCCGAGCAATTCAGCGCTCAGGTCGGTGTCCTCCTTCTGCTCTTCCTTGGGGGCTTCGGTGACCTCGGGGACAGTGGTGTCTTCCTTCTCTGCCTCAGGCGCGGAAGGTGCGGGGGTCTCCTCAGCAGAAGGAACGGGCTCCTCGACTTCGGTGGGCTCCGCAACGGTCTCCTCAGTCACCTTGACAGGCTCTTCAGCAACAACCTCAGCCACAACAGGGGCTTCAGGCTGGGCCACAGGCTCCTCGACGGTGGTTTCAGCGGTCACAACCTCGGCAGGAACCTCAGTAGAGGCTGATTCCACGGGGGCAGACTGCTCAACAACAGAAACCTCAACGGGCTCTTCGACAGTGACTTCCTTAGAAGCCTCAACAGGAGTCTCGTCAACAGCAGCAGGTTGCTCAATGACAGTTTCTTCGACGACAGCAGCCTCAGGCTGAATCTCCTTGGCAATGGATTCTTCCACGGGAGCTGCCTGCTCAGGCTGTTCCCCGGTAGCCACAACAGTCTCTTCAACCTTGGCAGGCTCAGCGACGGCTGCCTCAGATTCGATAGCAGGCTCAGGAACAGCAGCGACTTCGACAGTCTCTTCAACAGTGACCGGCTCAGCGACCTCAGCGGTAGGCTCAGCGACAATCTCGACAGTCTCAGCCACAACAGCAGGCTCCTCCGCCTTGGTTTCAGCGACGGGCTCGGCGACGGTTTCGGGCTCGGCGGCAACCTCGACAGTCTCGGTGACAGCGACAGGCTCCTCGACCTTCTCTTCGGTAGTGGAGGGTTCTTCGATAGCCACAGTCTGCTCGGCAATGGGCTCCTCGGAAACAGCCTCAGCAACGGCAGCAGCGATAGGGGCCTCAGTGGCAGCCACGATAGGCTCCTCGACAACGACTTCCTTGGTGGATTCTTCGACAGGAGTCTCCTCAACTGCGGGGGTCTCGATAATAGGCTCGGCAACGACCTCAGTCTCGGCCTTCACGGGCTCCTCGACAGCAGCCTCAGCGACAGGAGTCTCTTCGACCACAGACACTTCGGCAACAGGCTCGGCAACAGTCTCGACCTCAACCTGAGCGGGCTCCTCAACGGCAGTCTCAGCAGCAGGAGCCTCGACAGGAGCAACAGGCTCCTCGACGACATCCTTGGCTTCCTCCGCGAGAGTCTCAACGGCAGGAGTCTCAGCCACAGTCTCGACGGCAGCATCGACAGCCTCCTCAATTGCTTCAGCCGCATTTTCGGCCTGGACCTCGACCTCCTCCTTTGTCTCGGCAGCAGGCTCATCCGCGATCTCCTCGGCCACGGCCGCAGTAGCAACGGCGGCGGCGGCGGTTGCAACAGCAGCAGCCTCGGCAACGGAAGAGTCAACAGGAGCCTCAGGCTCAGCAGCATCGGTCTTGGAAACTTCAGCGACAACCTCGTCTACAATTTCCTCGGCCTTGGCCTCCTCGGTCTGAGCGGGCTCAGCGGTGTCAAGCTTATCAGCAGACTCCTCAGGGGTGGCAGTGACCTCAGCAATCTCGGGGGTGGCAGCGACTTCGGGTGTAGGCTCGACAGTCTCAGCGGCAGTCTCAGTTGCCTCGACGGCAGCAGGCTCCTCAGTCTTCTCGGGAGTGGCCTCGACGACCTCAGCTTCCTTGACAGGCTCAGCGGTCGATTCCTCGACGGTGGGAGCCTCAGCGGCAGGGGCCTCGGTCACCTCAGGCTCGGGGACAGTTTCCTCGGGCTTCGCAGCCTCGACGATAGGCTCCTCAGCAGCAACCTCAGTCTCACCGGGGACGACGCTGGCATCGGCGCTGTTCTCGGCCTCAACGACAGGCTCTTCGACAGCCTTCTCGACGACGGGCTCCTTGGGGGCTTCGACGGCCTCGACGGCCTTGGGCTCCTCGGCAGCAGGCTCGACAGGAGCTTCCTCAACAGGCTTGGATTCTTCGACAGGGGCCTCGACAGCTGGGGTCTCGGCGACAGACACCTCAGGAACTTCAGGTGCAGCCTCGGTGGGCTCCACGGTGGGCTCGGGAACAGTCTCAGCGGCCTTGGGTTCTTCGGTGGTCTCAGCGACAGGCTCGGCGACAGGTTCAGCGGTCTCCGTGGCCTCAGCAGCGGGTGTTTCAGCTGCAACAACAGGCTCAACCTCAGATGTCTCGACGGCCTTCTCCTCGGCAGGTGCAGCCTCAACAGCCTGAGTTTCCTCGGCCTTAGGCTCCTCAATCTTAGGTTCCTCGACCTCGGCCTTGGATTCCTCCACGACAGGCTCGGTAGATTCCTCGACCTTCTGCTCAGCCTCGGCGGCCTTGGGCTCCTCAACGGTCTCGGTGGTCTCGACGGCCTCGACAGCGGGAGTTTCAGCTGCGACAACCGGCTCGACCTCCTCAGAAACCTCGGCGGGCTTCTCAGCCTCCTCGACCTTGGGCTCCTCCACAGCGGGAGTAGTCAATTCCTCAGGCTTCGCCTCTTCGGCAACAGTCTCGGCGGCCTTCTCTTCAGCAACCTCGGATTCCACGACCTGAGGCTCCTCGACAGCCTCAGTAGCCTCGGTGGTCTTGGCTTCCTCGGTGGTCTCAGCGGTAGCGTCAGGAGCAGCCTCAGCGGCCTTCTCTTCCTGAACAGGCTCGGCGGCAGACTCGACGACCGATTCGGTGGTCTCGGGAACAGCTTCGACCTTTTCGGTGGGCTCGGCAACCTCCGCGGCCTTGGGCTCCTCGACAGATTCGGTCTCCGGAACAGTCTTAGTGGCCTCGACGGGGGTTTCCTGGGTGGTTTCGGGAACAGCCTCGACCTTTTCTTCGGCCTTAGGCTCCTCTGTAGCGGCCTCGACGGCTGGAGTCTCCTCGGCGGTCTCGGGGACGGTCTCGGCCTTTTCTTCGGATTTGGGCTCCTCTGCGGCAGCCTCGACGGGGGTCTCCTGGGCGGGTTCAGGAACAGCCTCGGCCTTTTCTTCGGATTTGGGCTCCTCTGTGACAGTCTCGACGGCTGGAGTCTCATCAACAGTCTCGGGGACGGTCTCTGAGGCCTTGGCCTCTGTGGTGGGCTCTGGAACCGGGGCCTCGGCGGCAGGTTCAGGCTCAGCGACGGTCTCTGTCTTTTCGGTGGCCTCGGTAGCTTCCTCGGCCTTGGGCTCCTCAGCGGCGGGAATCTTTACAGACTCAACCGGCTCTGCAGCCTTTTCTGTGCTGACCTCCGCGGGAGCTTCGGTCTTGGTTTCCTCCACTACAGGCTCGGCGGCGGGGGTCTCCACAGGCTCAGCAGCCTCTGTGGTCTTAGACTCGTCCGCAACGGGCTCTGTGACAGTCTCGGGAACAGCTTCGGAGGCCTTGGGCTCCTCTGGGGTATCTGCAGGCTTGGATTCTTCGATTGTCGGTTCGGCAGATTTTTCAGTGACCGGCTCGACGGTCTCAGTGGGAACCTCTTCCGCGGGCTTGGACTCTTCGACGGGTTCGGAGGTAGGCTCTGCGATTGGCTGGGCCTCCACAGGCTTGGATTCTTCTGTAGGCTCTGTGGGCTTCTCGGTCACCGCCTCCGCGGCGGACTCCTCTTGGGGGGTCTCGGCGGCGGACTCAGTCTTGGTAGCCTCGGCGGTCTCGGTGGCCTCTGACTTGTCGGCCTCGGTCTCTTCGGGTGCAAGCGAGCTGACACTCTGCTTCTTCTGCTGCTTCTTGGCCTTCTTCTTGGCTCGCTCCTTGGCCTTCTTCTTCTCTGCGGCGGTCATGGGGACCTCGGGCTCGGGGTCCTCGACCAGAGTGGCAGTGGACTCGCCGAGGTCCTTCTCGACGATGGGGTCGGTAGGGATCGCCGTTTCGACGCTCGCCATGGTTTCGTTAAATTCGTAACAGATTAGGGGGTATCAGATATTCACAGATCACAATTTGACCAGCAAAGATGAACACAGTGCACAAAAATCGCTCAGCAACTTGGGGTATGGAGGAATGGGGGAGGAGAAAAAATCTGAAGCTCCATGTACAACGGTGACGGCACGAGAGTGGGTTGGCACAGAAACAACAGGGTGGGTGCTACGAAGAGACGAGTAGCAGCCCATCCTGCGACGCCCAATCCCCACCACTGTACTAGGTACCCAATATGCGGTGTGGGTGCCGAGGCTCCCGGAGGTCACTTTTTTTTGCTTTTTTTACATTTTCAGTGTTGATCTTGTTGAGTATACTTTGATAGACACAGAGTTCTACTGTAATTGGTTATGGTTATGGTGCTATGGTCATATCGTTCGTACCGTCAAAGGTAAGAACATCTTCAAAGCGGAACGAAAAAAAAGAAAAAAAGAAAAAAAAAAAACAAAAACGCTAAAAGAAAACAGGTGCAGGCCCCACCCTCTTATCCACCAATGACCGACAAGATGACCATGAGTCATCCTGTGCTTTGGGCGATCATATCCAGGGAATTCATAGCCTCTTTCCATGGGCCCATTGTGGACTCTTGAAGCTCCAAGTATATATGGGGTTGCGAGTTCTTTATCACGGATCCTGCGGAACATATACAGTGGGGATACTGACTCTCTCTCCTTTCGGCTGTTTATTGACAAAACAATAAAGCTCGTGCCAATACTAACGCTGCTAACTTTGCTAGCTTCCCTTCGCCGTCTGCTAGGTACTCTGCTAGTCTGCTTTGGCACTTGCACTGCAGATGGCGTGCGTCCAAGGCCATAGCTCCTGATCCTCGCATCACAAGACCTGCAGAACATCACCGTGTGCTTCGACTGTTACTATCACAATGGCATCCTTACCAGGCTATGAGCACGGAGTATAAAAGGGAAAGTGCTGTGCGCCAGTGCTCTGTGCTCGCATACCGGCCAGGTGAATATTGCGAACGGGCACGGATTAGGTACTTTGGCTACCCGGTCCCGGTCCCGGGGTCGCACCGTCTTATCGGAACGGATGCCTGCATCCCAAGGTTCTCCACTTCATTGTTCCTCCCTGGGGACCTTGTCAACGTGGATGTTCCTGGTCGCTGCGTTGAATGGAAAATTATATGCAGGGCAGATCCCACCATGGTTTAATTATCATGGTAGATCTCGATACGAGACCGCCGTGAGCGGGATGGGCCCGCGAAACATTGAAATCAGAATCAGAATCAGAATCAAAATCAGTCGGCCAGCAAATTTCCTCCGATATCTCTGTCGGATATCTCTAAGATTTAGTTCAATCGCAATGGTCTACTGGGTAGATAAATACTCAGCATTTTCACGAGGCGACCAAAGCTATTACGTACCAATTGACCAAGTTCGAAGTCTTCAGGCTCGTGGGTCACCTATTAACGCCTTGTGGTGATATCGGAGTGAAAGTGGATTGAAAAGGTCTTAAACGTCTTATCTAGGCCAGCCCTCGGAAATTTGTTTCGATCTCGATTACGGCGAACTATACTCCTGATTTCAGACAATCCGTGTGGGATTGGGTACAAGCGGATGATCTAGATACTGTTCCCAGGTCCCAAATGTTGAGAGCGTCTTCCTCTACGTCTTCCTTTCGAATAGGGGCCACTCCATGTCAAAAGAGCCACATCTCAGGGGCAGACAGGTTTCAAGTCATCCTGTGAAGATGAACGAGCCATAGCCTTGTATTCAAGATGGCTTCCATTTTGACTCACTGGCATTGGGCTTCCCTACTTGAACTGCCAAAAGCCAATTGTGCCGTCAAGGTGCCTCCGACGATCTACAACCCGCATCTTAGGAATTGCTGGGTCTACCAGTAAGATGGTGGAATCAATTCCTCCAAGCCAGGAGACAAGCAAAACCTCTTTCCATAAGCCATATAATCCGTTTGCAATGAGTACAATGTTCAATGCGAGGTAGTCAAGCAGACAGAAGAGCACACTCATTGGCTCTTGCCCGTGTGGAGCCGAGGTCCAGAGAAAGCGGGTAATTCAATCAAATATCCGCTTACCCTCCACCACATATGCACGATGCGCGCTGCGATACCGACACGACAACTGAAGGGGAAGGCTCTTGATGAGTATAAGCGTACGTATAAAGCATGCATTCCGTGCGCAAGACGGAAAGTCAAGTGCGAAAGCGAAGGGGGGAAATGCCGTAGGTGCGTCACGAAGAAACTCGACTGCGTCTATACTTCTAAGAAGCCGTGGTCGAGGGATCGGGATGATCGACCAAATACACAGCCAGACAGGACACAGCCAGATAGGGAAGAGTCGGGATTCAGGTTTGTTTCCGAGATCGTTGAAGTGTTTGAAGCTGACTTTCCAGGGCGCTGGTGTCAATTTCGGATGTAAATAGCCGCGGCGGTCCAGGTATGCTGTGAGAATCCGATATGCGAACGACATGCAAACTGATGTGTGCAACAGACCCGTCTCCTAATCAAGATGGTTTGTCAACTTCCGTTCTTCAAAAGGTAGTTTCAAATAATAGCGACGCCATGAACATCCTGTTCGAGGCCGCTCTTCAAGAGTCGACTCACGATGCACCACGCCCGACACAAGTCGCTCCTGAGCTTACTGATGCTGACGTCCTTCGAATCTGGAATGCGTGTCGATTCGTGAAAATGGGCTGGTTCTCCGCCCACGAGGCCATGGAATTGGTGGATCTGTATGCCACCTGCGACCCTGTACGAGTCCCGCTAACCCCAGCAGGTTCTTCAAGAACATGGCTCCCCTCTCGCCAGTCCTGACTGACTTCTTCGCCTCGCATAAAAATCAATACTATTTGGTAACCCAAGAGCCTATGCTTTGCTATACCATTCTCATGATATCGTCACGCTACCACACCCTCCCCGGAGTGGGAGGCTACTCGCGCTCATTCTTTATCCACCATCGATTATGGCAGCATTGCCAACACCTCTTACTCCGAATAACACTCGGCCAGGAGAAAATATCCAAAGCCAAGACTCGCACGATAGGCAGTGTTGAAGCACTATTACTCATGTCCGAGTGGCATCCTCGGGCCTTGCAATTCCCGCCCGAAACAGACGGCTGGGATTCCGACTTCATTATGACTAGTCCCGACATTCGCGATCCGCCCGCCACGGAAGATATCCCTGTCTCTTCTCGGTGGCGGGAAGATGTCGTCGAGCCGACGAAACGGTTCGAACGGATGTCGTGGATGGTTCTTAATTCTGCGCTGGCTCTGGCGCACGAGCTTGGGGTTTTCAGTTGCTCTACACGACTTGCAAGGCAAGATGATCTGGTTGGCCTTGATGCTGAAAGATATCTCGAGTACCTGGAGGTGCGGCGGCGACGACTGCCAAGTTTACTTTTCACGTTTATCAACTCTCTGTCTTCGAGGCTGGGGTGCACTTCGCCTATGCCTTGGGAGGTTGGTATTTCCATGCCTGAGACGAGGACTTCTTTGCTGTCTATTGATAGGGATTGGCTGCTTTTCATGAGTGCATGGACCGAGCTGATGAAGTTGACCAGCTCGGTTACGGATACTCTGTTCCCGCTCATGAATGTCTCTAGTGACGGTGCTCTGGATACATTTATCTCGGTCTTGGATAGGAAACAGGTCTTGCTTGCTAATTGGAAGCACAGATATCTCGCAATCTCAGGTATATCTATCCACGATCTGCTTCCGGTTCCCAGTTAATAACATGAGCAGACTCAGGCCCCCCTTACACCAACACTCTGTTCATAGAGTACCAGCACCTACGAATAATGATCAACTCAATCGGCATGCAAAGGATCGTGCAGAGGGTACTCCAAAGCAACACACAACCCCAAAACGGCTCAACAATCGACTCCTCTTTCATCGAACGCGCAAGACGATTGAATATGACGACCCGCGAATACAGCTTCATTGAAGAAGTCATTGACGGCTGTTGCCAAAATCTTGAAAAGGTCACTACGTTAGGTGAATCACTACATTTCTCGCCTATGAGAACCCTCTTCCGAACAATTAGCTCGTCGATCTTCCTCATGAAAGCCCTCGCTCTGGGAGTCCGCAACTCGAAACTTCAAGAGGCGCTCCAAATTCTAGACCGGGCTATCGCTGCACTGCTGGATACAGACCAGGACGATGTGCATTTGAGATCGAGATATGCTGCCCTTCTACAGATGCAGGTTTCGCGTCTGAGAGAAAGCTTGGTCTCTTCTTATTCTGTTGGCCATGAGCCTGATTCTTATGATGTTTCCATGGACATGGGTCTTTCTGATGTTGCTTTTAATGACTGGTTGTCTTTGCCTTTTGACTCCTCTATGGCGCCGTTTGGGTCTACTGGGGACTTTGATCGGCTGGACGGCGTTGATTTGGACCTGGATTTCTTATGGCAGTTGCCTCCTTGATTTTGTATAAACAGAATTAACTTTTCGATCTTGATATTCAAACAAATTCCGTGAACGCACATAAAAAACAACCCAAAATGCCTCCATATCTTCAAATCAAATACCTAAACTTGACATTGTTATCTCCATCAGTAACATCAACCCTTTCATCCCCCACAACCCCATACAACCGATCTCTCCTCCGATTCTCCCTACTCAAACTCAAGCTCAGTCCAACCGCAAGAATAGCAATACACCCCGTCAACGCACTCCCAATCGCACACCCCTTCGTATAAAGCGGCGCATCAGCATCCGGGAACACAGAACTGCTAATCAAACTAGAGCACTGTCCAAAGATAGCAAGAATCGCCATCCCAGCACCCTTCTTACTCTCCCCACCCTGGTTATTAAGTAACCAAGTAACATTAAGCGCCAGCGCCGGAAAAACACCACAGGTCGCAAGCCAAATCCCGGCGTACCGAGCCGCGGTCCTCGTCTCATCCACACACGTCAACATAATGTACCCGATTGTGCCAATCATCGCGAAGAAAGTAATCAGTGCTCCGCGGTTAGCGAGTCGATCTGAGAGGAATGCAGCTGCTACGCAGCATAGGAATGAGACTAGGTATGGTGGTGCTGAGAGGCCCTGTGCATTGATCGAGGTGTATCCCATTGCTTTGATGATGGATGGGAGGAAATTCGATAGACCGGCGAAAGAATAGTTGCAGCAGAAGTGGATGGCCATGTGGACGTAGTTCTTGTAGTCTTGTAAGCCGCTCAGCACTTGTGACCAGCGGACTTTGTTCTTGGCTGTTGTGTCGAAATCTTGTAATCGCTCGACGGCTTCGGTTTGCTCAGTTTCTGTGAGGAATTTGGCTGTTCCGGGGGAGTCGGGGAGGTAGAAGTATACTACCATGGAGAATAGGACGGTCGGGGCGCCCTCTGGGTGGTGTTAGTGGTGGAGGAGTTGGGGGTGGAGGCTTGGGTGCACGAACCTATTATGAATAGATATCTCCAGGACTCCATTGAGCCTTTTATATGGGTGATGCCGTATGCGAGGGCTGATGCAAAGCAGTTGGCTATTGGGGACATGCCGAGGAGGAGAGAGACCCTCAATCCGAGTTCTTTTCTTTGGTAGAAGAGAGATAGGAAGTATGGGGCTCCGCAGCCGAAGACGGACTCGAATATACCGAGGAGGGAGCGCGTAGCGAGAAGTTGAGCGAATGTACTGACAGCACCACTGCACATGGCAGCTGCACCCCAGCTAGAAGACGTGAGCGATCTAGCCATCCACGTCGGAGGATTGGTGCATGACTTACCAAATGCAAAGAACAGCGATATAAGAGTGGGCAGGCAAGATCTTCCACAGAACCGTCGACCATTCAAACAAAATGTAGGAGATGTAAAAAGCATAAAGAACCCAAGACCATTGATAGTCGCCCAGACCAAGATCGGTGGCAAGGCCTGCTGTTTTCGCATTGCCGATATTTCCTGCCAATATCAGATATGGACCCAAAGGATCAAGATTAACTCACCTCTATCCAGGTATGATAGGATGTAAAGGGCACAGACCAGCGGAAGAACGCGTCGGTCAAACTAACACTCGTCAGCGCCATCAAACCAATCCTATGGTGCGAATCGATGCACCTTTCTGCGAATGGAGGACTGCCGCTCTTCAGAAACCACTCTAAACCCCTGCTTTTCCGTATCACCGGCCTCTATATGCTGAGATTCCGGATGATGTTCTGGCTTGATACTTCCTGGCATTGTGCGTAGTATATTGAATATTGCGTGGTTTCAGATGGATTGAATTTAAGTCTGGATAGGAGAGGGATAACTTCCGATTGAAATACATGTCCTCTTGTAGGTCAATGCGTCTACCAATCACTTCAAGTCCAGTAGGAAGTCTATTTACCCCAGGTTTATCCCCTTGTCATCAGTCATTTGCGGGGTCCCCGTGGGGTCTGGGTACGCCATGCTTCAAGTGCCGTCGAGTACCGGCTTCCCCGCAACAAAGCGGATAATCTCATTGCAAAGCTTGGGATTGAATGGCTAATGACTTTTGCAGAATTGCCTCTTGCTGGAGGTGCGGATATTCACAGACTTACACTTCGGAATTGGTCACACATTGTGAGCCCCGAAACAAGCCCCTTGCTGGAGTTATCGAGGTCAATTGATGGGATTCTTGTCCATGGTTTCTTTTTAACTTCTCATTGATTCTGTCAAGTGCTTGATTGTGCTATGGTTCACTTACTGATTCGCGCTGCTTCGCCGAAGTACCTTGGAATGGGCATTTCTTGTCCGCGACCCTGAGACTAGGGCTCGGATGTCATCTCCAGGTAGAATGTGGCAAGTTCCGAAGGTATTGAACGATCCCCTCCCAGGGGTCCTCCAGGAACAGTACCTCTGGATTGACCTATGAGCTACGTTGCTCACCTGCCCCGCATGAAACGAAGATCCCGCAGTGCGGATATTTAATACCCGCCCTCCAGTGACTTCATGCAGATGAAAGTCGCCGATGTCGCACGCAGCAAACGATTTAAGACAGACCAAGGACCTGCATTCTGTTATCCATCTTCATCTCTCAGCATCAGCTTCAATATCATCCACCATGTCTTCCAGCTCAGTTCCCTACCCATTCCAATTCGACTCCCTCAAACAGGCCGATCCGGTGTCCCGCAATGGAGAAACCACAGATTATACTCTGGCCTTGAAGAACGTGCGCGGCAAAATTCCTTCCATCCAAGCCTCTCACCTCCGAAGCCTC
This sequence comes from Penicillium bialowiezense, assembly GCA_026122735.1. Lineage (NCBI taxonomy): Eukaryota > Fungi > Ascomycota > Eurotiomycetes > Eurotiales > Aspergillaceae > Penicillium > Penicillium bialowiezense. Next base: position 445,685 of record JAKZFB010000008.1, on the reverse strand, counting down.
ATGCTGGAAGCCCATAACGACCCGACCAAGATCTTAGCTCATGCCTGTACCTATGATGGACTATCTTCCCGTCTCGTCGAAGAGGCAGGTTTCCCCATGGTCTTCCTCGCTGGATACGCGGTCGCTTCCTCCTACGGTCTCCCTGACACAGGATACATTGCCATGGCAGAGATGTGTGACAAGATCCGTGACGCCTACCGCCAAGTCTCTCTGCCGATCATGGCCGACGGCGATACCGGATACGGAAGCCCGATGAATGTGAAGCGAACAGTTGAGAGCTTTGCAGCTGCCGGTGCAGCAGGAATTATGATCGAGGATCAACAGTGGCCGAAACGTAAGGCACCCTCTACCATTCCCGGTCTCCGTTATTCTGACTGACCATCCCAAGGCTGCGGACACACAAAAGGCAAGAGCGTCGTATCGCGCGGTGAAGCCTTCGCCCGCATCCAGGCAGCTTGCGATGCACGCAACGAAGGCCAAGATATCTTCATCATGGCCCGAACCGACGCTCTAATGCATGGCTGGGAAGAAGCCATGGCTCGAGCTCAGGAGTTCAAGCGCATTGGCGTCGATGCCATCTTCGTCGAGGCACTTCCCGATCGAGCTGCGATGAAGCGCTGCGCGGAGGAGCTGGATATTCCCGTTTTTGCAAACATTATTGAGGGCGGTAAGACGGAGAACTTGTCGGCGAAGGATCTCGCGGAGCTGGGTTTCTGTGCTGTGGCCTATCCGTGGTCCTTGGTCGCTGCGCATTTGAAGGCGGTTCGCTCTGCCCTTGATGGGCTGAAGCAGAGCATGACTGTTGGCGCGCCGCCGATGATTTTGACTTATGATGAGGTTTGTGAGGGTGTTGGGTTTAACAAGTACTGGGTGAGTTTCTCTGGTTAGCTGGGTTCTGGTTTATGCTGACTTTCTGTAGGATCGCGAGGTGAAGTACAAATTTGATTCTTGAATTTGTGGAGGGTGAGATTAGGTTCATAGAGAAGATCGTGACTACCCGCTTGCAATAGCTCTTTCCTCTTTTGTGTCAACTCTTTCCGTAAATACCACTTTCCAAGGTTTATCCGGTTATAAGTATGAGCTTATAACAAACAGTCATTCTTGCTTGGAATTCAGTTCTATGTATTGAATGGGTTATCTTGCTATGCTGCTCTGAAGTTCTAGCACACTATTGCAATTTTTGGTTTTGTTTTTCTTTGTGCGGATGTGGCCACAGACTTAATTGAACGTCAAATCCCCGAAAGCCAAATAGCTCTTAACTGAACATGTTCTACTTCATTGTTCCCTTTAAAGTTGTGTACATTCTAGAAAGTTGTTGTTCTTACGGCGGGTTCCAAGATTATTGCAAATCGGAGCAAACGAGCCGAGTAGCACAAGACACTGAGGGGTCCAATAAGGCCAGATACAAACAATCACAGGACAGGCAACAGTATTCCAGTGCAGCATATATTGGAGCTATACTACATGTAGTTAAACAAACTGGAGTAATTCAGCCCTATCCGAGCCGTGTGGGGCTCCTCAGCCCTACGAACTTGGCGAACGCTTCTCCTCCTCCAAGTTTTGCTTTCTTCTGCTCCCCTTGATAGTATCTTTATATACAGATATTCCACCCCTGTCTAGCTAAGTGCTTGTTCATAGACTGTGCGTTAGCTTCTACGTCTATCTCGGAGGATAACCTCTTATCTTGGAAACCACGACACCCAGGCAACCCTGGAACCTTTGCAAGTGTCCAGATGACGCGAGAATGACCACCTTCCGTGTCTTTCTATGATTGGCCGTGATTCGATCAGATTGAGCAATTGGCTCTAAAATCGCGACATCGCATCGCCAGCCCTAAAATGGTCTTCATAACTATGGCCGTCCTCCTCTGCACTCTTCTCATCTTCTTCACCATTCTTCAAATCCGCTTTTCTCTCGCCCTCTGGCGATCCTCTGTCGACAGCCCTACCTACGTCGAGCTAAAGCGCATACGCAACAATGGCGGAACCTATCTCTACCCGAGTCGGCCACGCTATCGCCAAAGTCTTGCGCATTGATCTGGGCCCTGTGCCACCCGGCAGCGAGGAGACGGATCAGGGCGATGAGACAGTTTACTCTTACTTTGAGCATGAGCCTACGGCGGCCGACTGGTTCCGTGGTCACACACCTACCGTACCGCAGGTCCGGCGTTACGTTTGGAACATCTTTCCGTTTCTCCATTGGATTGGGCATTACAATGTGCAGTGGTTGATTGGAGATTTGGTGGCAGGTGAGTTAATGCCGTGTTACACAAACTGGCTAGCTGGCTTATGCTTACAGGTATTACCGTTGGCGCCGTCGTCATCCCCCAGGGTATGGCATATGCCGAGTTGGCGAAGCTACCCCCCGAATACGGTCTATACTCCTCTTTCATGGGTGTTTTGATCTATTGGTTCTTTGCAACTTCCAAGGACATTACCATTGGAGTAAGCTCTATATCATCATTCTCTCGGTGATCCAAACAAGCTGACTTGGACAGCCTGTGGCGGTGATGTCAACCCTAATGGGTTCGATTCTCATTAGGGTTCAAGCCGTGCATCCCGAGATACCGGGCCCAACGATCGCTTCTGCTTTGGCAATCATATGCGGTGCCATCGTATTGTTTCTAGGATTGTTTCGTCTTGGTTTCATCGTCGACTTCATTCCACTCCCTGCGATCACTGCTTTCATGACCGGTTCAGCTATCAATGTCTGCGCTGGCCAAGTGAAAACAGTCCTGGGTGAGAAAGCAAAGTTCTCGACTCGTGGAGCTACCTACAAAATCATCATCGATACCCTAAAGCATCTCCCGTCTGCTCGAATGGACGCCGCCATGGGCCTAACGGCCCTGGCCATGTTATACGGCATTCGGGCTGCATGTAACTACGGAACGAGAAAGAAGCCACACCGAGCGAAACTCTTCTTCTTCCTTTCAACTTTGAGAACTGCTTTCGTGGTTCTCTTCTACACCATGATCAGCGCGGCTGTCAATCTCCATCGACGCGAGCATCCTGCTTTCAAGTTACTCGGGAACGTGCCCCGTGGTTTCAAAGCCGCCGGTGTTCCAAAGATCGATATCGCTATCATTAAAGCTTTCGTCAGTGAGCTTCCTGTCGCATGCATCGTTCTATTGATTGAACATATCGCGATTTCGAAATCCTTCGGTCGTGTCAACAATTACACAATCGATCCATCACAGGAATTCTTCGCAATCGGCGTCTCGAATCTCCTCGGTCCCTTCCTGGGCGCCTATCCAGCTACTGGCTCGTTCTCGCGAACAGCTATCAAAGCAAAATGTGGCGTTCGCACCCCTCTGGCGGGTGTCATCACTGCCGTTGTCGTTCTGCTCGCCATCTATGCCCTACCAGCATTGTTCTTCTATATCCCCAAATCCTCCCTTTCAGCCGTGATCATCCACGCAGTAGGCGACCTGGTCACACCACCCAGAACAACCTACCAATTCTGGCGCGTGGCTCCGCTCGACGCGGTAATTTTCCTCGTCGGCGTCATCGTGATCATTTTCTCAACCATCGAAACAGGAATCTACGTTACGATCTGCGTTTCCCTCGCCGTCCTCCTATTCCGTCTAGCTAAAGCAAAAGGAGAATTCCTCGGCTACATCCAAGTCCACTCAGTCGTCGGCGACAACATTCTCAACGAAGGAAACGCAAGCGCAAGCCTCGAAGCAGACCCCTCCTCATCACGGAGACTGTACCTTCCAATCCACAATTCCAGCGGCATAAACCCCCAGATCAAAATCCACCAGCCATCCCCAGGCGTCTTCATCTACAGAGTCTCCGACGGCTTCAACTACCCAAATGCAAACCACTACACAGACCATCTCGTCAGCCATATCCTCGCAACTACCAGACGCACAGATCCACAGGCATGGGAATCACCAGGCGATAGACCCTGGAATGACCCCGGTCCCACGCGCGCACAGCGAAAGCTCCTCCTAGCGGAAGACACGCCCGTCTCAGAGCTCCCAACTCTGAAAGCCGTCATCTTGGACTTTGCCTCTGTCAACAACGTAGATGTAACCTCTATGCAGAACCTCATCGACGTCCGAAACCAATTGGACCGCTGGGCGTCGCCGGATCGCGTGCAGTGGCATTTCGCGCATGTGCACAGTCGCTGGACTAAGAGGGCTCTGGCGGCTTCTGGGTTCGGTTGGCCTGCGCGTTCAGACGGTGAGAAGAGGCCGCAGAAGGCGATCTTTGATGTTGCGGAGGTGGTGGATGACGGTCTTGAATCGGAGGCTGGTGAGCGGACTGGAAAGGAGAAGGATCTTGAGGTTGGCGTTGAAGCGCAGAATAGTTCTTCGTCGTGTCTTGGTGAGGAGGATATACAGGTCGTGCGGACTGAGGGCGTGGTCGATGTTCATCGTCGACGGGGTCGGTCTGGAGTTGGGACTATGGCTTCTGTGGATGGGATCAATCGGCCTTATTTCCATGTCGATTTGACGAGTGCTTTGAAGAGCGCTGTCGGGGAGTAGGCTTGGTTTTTTATTTGCTTTTTCCGTTTTGATTTTGGATGTTTGCTGTTCTGTGCTACATCGGAGGATTCTAATGCCATAGTCATATTAAGTAGACCAAGATCACAGAGGTACCATTGTTTCAGAGCTAGTTCATCATTTATTGAGCAGCTGTTATCTCCAGACCCTTCCAGGGTCTCAAAGTTGCAATATTCTAGAAGTCGAGCAGCCAAGCTTCTCTACACCGCATTAACGATTGGTCAAGTGGCGGTGTCAGATCTCGATGTCTCCATCTCGAGCTAGTCCCAATTGCGTATAGCTAGTGGGTTCTGGCGATCTTATCTTTGTTGGCATCTGACCTCACGCAGAATCAAGTTTTGAGAGATCGCTCGTTGGCAATGGCTGCAACGCCGAAAGCCCAAATATAGCGAGGTGTAGATGATTTGGTGCCAACGACATTCAATAGTGGAAAATCGGGAGCTGTTTTGTCGACCAGCGAGATCCGAGGTCCGAAATCCGCTGCGTAAACATAGCTTCTCCTGTTGACCAATTTTTCAACCATGTAGTGACGAACGGTGGTCTTCAGTTGGAAGCCGGCGGACGAAGTATTGACAATACTTCATTGGCCTCTGAGGGCACCTTATCTTGATAGGACGCGGTCAGATATGAACTCGGGACGTTCGGGTCCCTGGCACTACGGATTGAGAAGCCAGTCTACAGCTACAACGCGTTGGCGATAAGCTACTCCATGATCATACCTCACATGCCAATTCGAATCAACGAGCTTGGGGTGGGTGTCAGTGTATGCCCGGGGGACGTGCCACGAGTACATGGCTGGCAAAACAGATATCACCGCAGCTTGGGCAACTTTGCTGTCTCCGTCCCTTGCAAGGTTTTCACCGTGAGTACCCATTCCATTATGTGTGAAAGGTTGTCATGGCGTAGAAAACCTTCCTCGACGAGATGAGTGAAGTCTCACGGCGTCGATATCGAAAGGAGGCGTGGGGGGAAATCTAGAGCTTGCGTTAATGGAACCACTGCCGGGAGCTTTCTTTGTTGCTCTCCCAGATGCGTCACCAGGACGGCGCGTGTTGTTTCAAATGCAAGCTGACGCCAGGACGGTGCATTGTCCCTGTCCGGGTATCATATAGTCGAGGCGCAGGATTCGGGTTCGAACGCGCATGGGACGCGATTTCGGATGTCGATAAACGGGCGAACGGCAATCGTATCCGTGGTGTATCGGCGGGAGCCGCGCTGTTGGCAGTCTCGTGATTTCAGGAGTGCCGAGGGAGAGCCGGCGCCTGCAGTGTCAGTTTGATATTGTGGTGAAGTTCTCTGCCGTTGGGAATCAGGCGGGATCTCATAATGGATATGGCATTCCTCTTAAACTAATATTTGTACCCCGACATTTAATCATTTAATATGGTTCCCCATACGCCTTTTTCTTTTTCTGCCAGACTGTCCTTTCTGAGTACCGCGTCCGTATGACGCCCACGTCATGACGAGTGGATGGATCACTGACTCGTTACCGTATTGGTATTACCCGATTACACCCGAGACCGGAGCCCCTGTCCATCAACAATCCCCATACCGTTCCTGCTATACCAGCCAGAAGCTCAATGGCTTTAATGGAACAGCATGCTTTTGACGCGCTTCTCTCTACGAACTCAAATAGCTTCATATCCAGCACACAGTAGCAAGGCAAGGACACCGCGCAACGGCGCACCCTGAAATCGAGCTTGTGTGGGTCCCGCCAAGCTGCGATCAGCCGAAATACCAAATCCCATTTCCCACGGAAGAATGCGAAAGAGCCTCTGGCCCGTTTGGGACGGGCGAAATTGGGGCCCATTTCCATCGCTCTGGGGTGGCTATATAAGGGTCTTTTGGTCCCAGGTGTGAAGGAATCAAAAAGCTAGAGGAAGCTTAGAGCTGTTCGTGTTGGAAATCGCTTCTAACCTCCTTTCCGGGGGCGACCCGGAAAGCAGACCAGTTTTTGCTGTGATAGTCGGGTTTCGGCGGGTCAAGGAATCCAGACTAAGTGGATCTGAAAGCGAGGACACGACAACCTGGTTTCTCTTTGCTTTTTGGTCTGGGACTTTTTTTTGACTTTTTTTTTTCCTTACCCTTTTTTTTAAACAGGTTCGCCGCACCCCTGACCAAATCTATATAAGAACCCGATCGCCTGCAGGTTGCATACGGGCTTTTGACTCGGCAAGCATGGAACCTGTGTTCCGACCAGAATCAGGTCATTACGTAGATTCCCAATGTGACCACTCGGTGAAGTGGATTCCCGAGGAAAGGAAGGGGAGACGATCCCCACTGTCATCCACATTATTTGTCTCCTTTCAGCCGATGGTTGCCCAGTGACTCCGTAGTTGGTGGACCTGGAATCCGAGTCGGGCCGGTTTGGACGACTCCGGGAACAAATCCAGAAACGTAGCGGATCCGAGTAAATTATGATTGGCCCAGGAGCTCGTTAGGGTGGATCGACCCACAGAATTGGAACATGCTTAAGATCCACTGCAAGGGCACTTTGGGATTATTTGCGATTATTTTCGATTTTTGGTTCCTTGGTTGGTTCTGTTTCTGTGACATTACTGCTTTGTACGGGCATTATACAGCGCGTATGGAGGTATTGAGGACTGTCTTCATCCCTTCTTTGGCAAGTACCCAGTAGCTTTCTCAGTCCATACTACGGAGTACAGGATGTCTACTACTTAACATATACATACACACACCCTCCACATCTCTCACATGTACGCAGTCAAGGGGGTCAACCCCCTTATACTCTGTATCCCCAACTCAATGCAGGGGATTCTGATAGATAAAAAACCAGTGGAGACGCGACCCGACTAGACCCGACAGGTTCAATACGCGGTAAGAATGGAAAAACGAAACCAGAACGGTACCCAGCATTCCAAGATGTCCACAGTGAGGGCGACGTGCGAATAGGATACTCCGTCCACGCACAGAGTAGGGCTTTTTTCTTACCAGACTACCGCACTAGGACCGAACAGGAGGCGGACGGGCGAAAATTTGGCCGTAGAGTATTTATGTCCTAGGGAGACCTTCTCCCGTAGTTTCCCAGCTTTTTCTCCCTGAAAAGTCCATCTCTCTCCTCTTTCTTTCTTTCTCCTCTCTTCCACCCACCCTCTAATTTTATATCCCATCATCACAATGGCCACCTCTCGTGTCTTCGCCTCCCGCATGGCCTCCGTCATGGCCCAGACCTCCAAGGTCGCCCGCCCTGCGGCTCGCTTCCAGCTCAACGCTGCCACCAAGCGCACCTTCACCCAGAAGGCCCCCGTCGCTACCTTCGGTGCCCCCAAGCGTATCCAGTCTCCCACCCTCCTCCAGGCCAAGGCCTTCCAGACTGCCGCCCGCCGCCAGTACTCCTCCGAGGTCGCCTCCGCCATGGTTGAGGTCTCCAAGAACATCGGTATGGGTTCCGCTGCCATCGGTCTCGGTGGTGCCGGTATCGGTATCGGTCTCGTCTTCGCCGCTCTCCTCATGAGTGTCTCCCGCAACCCTGCCCTCCGTGGCCAGCTCTTCTCCTACGCCATTCTGGGCTTTGCCTTCGTCGAGGCCATGGGTCTCTTCGATCTCATGGTTGCCATGATGTGCAAGTACGTCTAAATTATCTACAACTCGGGCTTTCGGATTCTTGGAAAAATGTCATCAAAACAAGGATTTTGGATTTTTTGAGAGTCTCTACTCCCGCAGAGGGTATTTGGTCGTGATGTATTACCATGTACTACTTTCAGCGTCATCTACAACACTTTTCTTTCTGTACATATAGAGTCCTATATGGCCCATCGACCATCCAACCTATCAAAGAGCCAAACCAAAACTCTGTGTGTTGAGTCTGACGCCGTATAACTTCCCATTCCTTCCAACCGCTAGATCCGCACCTTTCGACTCCGCACGGGGTGAAAACCGATCGGATGCACGTAGAGCAGCTCCTCCAGCAAACGGGCAAAAACCAGCTCCCAAGCTCAAATTCTCCACGTAGACAAGCTCCAAACCTGGGGCGAGCTGTACCTGCCAAACAAACAGCTTTCGCTCTGGCGGTTTCTGTTGCGATCTCCATGGCGGTTGCTACGGGTCCTTGTGCAGATACTCGACCCGCTCTGCAACGACCATCTACGCCACAACCACCATCCATTGGCTGGCAAGATACGGTGTGAGCAAACTAACAGCGGTTTCTAGGGCGATTGAGCTAAATCAATAGTGAATTACTGGTGTTGGGGGACCTCAGTCGAGCCTGAGACCCTCGACGCAAAATTCTTAGCTCCCGGTCCTCCCGAGGTCGGGAACGGCTCTCCCGTAGTCAGCTGACTCAGCTCCTTCAGATAGGCCTCCAGGGCTGACTCTGCATGCAGCATGCTTTTCAGATACCTGGGTAACTGAAGCAAGTCATATTGCATTAGGAGCTGGATGGCTTTGGGATGTTGTTTGGCGGTGAACTGGTGGTTGTCGCGGTAATAGCGCTTGTTTTTCCGATCCAGCTCGATCACGGGCTATTCCGCTTACGGTTAGTACATATCATATGTAGTTCTGGACAATGAAGTACCCAACAAAGAGCTTCAAGGTTGCAATGCGTGTTTGCAAGGTTGCCATCGGAAGGGTTTTGATGATAGTCTCTTCGAGTTATCTTTATTTCAATGTTAGTGCCAATTAAGAAAAATCGACGTTTAGCGTTAATCGAGGTCTGGTTCCTGGTGTCTTCAAGAATATATAACGCCGTTCAGTGTTATTCAGACCCTGCATCACCTTGTCCGAGGTCTTTCTATTTGTGAAATAATACAAAAACCTTAATGTTCATTTTGAAATCCTACTTAGTAGTAATCCAAAACCAACAATCCCACCGAAAGACAGTAATCATGCCAAGTAGCAACCTTGGAAGTAGACCTCGGGAGAGAGCTGAGTCCATCTTCCTCACACTCGTGGATCGTGTGCTGTGTATAACAACGCGACTCAGGTCCCCACACCGATCTCAAAAATGTGATAGATAGAAAGTCGAATTGATTCCTCATTGTCGTTAGTTTAGACTATTCCATGAACATACACTATTCCCCCAGGGCTTACCCCAGGAAGACTGCATTACAAGCTGAAGAATGCACGTGCCAGATACGCGACTCGCGTCAAGATATTGCTTCCCGAAAAGTAGCTGGGCATCAACAAACGTTCCATATTAAAAGATCGATATCAAAAGTTCTCGCACGGCACATGACAGAATTCACAAAACAACTCGACTCCAGACATGCCATATCGCTTGATGAAACGCTGACGGGGAATAGGTATCAGGACTCGACAAAAGAAAGCACAAAACTCGAAGCGAAAGAAACAAGAAAGGCCCAGCTAGAAGATTTCCAGATCCTCAAACTCAACAACCAGCCCATCCGAACCAGTCGGCAGCGAACTATCAAGCGTCATTCCATGCATCGCGTCCCACATCGTCCCCCCACGCGACAAACTCGTCGGCCGACTCGCATACACGCCCACATGCACAAACTTGTCCTCAACCCCGTAAAAGAACCACGTCACCTCCCGCAGTTTCTTCCAGGTACTCCCCACCGCGCCAGGCGTGAGGGTATCCGGCAGAGCGGACGGCACCTGGTACCAGATCCACAGGGCATGGCCGACCCGCTCGAGCTTAATGCGCAGCGAGTGGATCGCCCGGTTGGTGCATCCCAGCGGCGACAAGCACCAGTCTGCGCCGTCGGAGGTGGCGCTCACGGACGAGGCATTCACAGTGCCGGACGAGAACTCCATCCCTGCTTTGACCCATTTGCAGGGGAAGCGGGGCGCGCCTCGGTACAGTGGTTCATCGAGGTCGGAGAAGGATTGCGGTGCTGCGCCGGCGAAAATCACCAGTCCGCCTTGGTCCCATTCCATCTCCCAGTCTGCGCTCACGGTCACCTCGGCTACGATGAATGGTTGCCGTAGTGACGTGAAGACAATTGGAGCTGTGGAGGTGTCGCCGTTTGGTGGTTTGCGCCATAGGTCTGTATTCGGGCCTGCCCGTAGGGTGAAATATTCCATACATTGAGGTAGCTCGTATGTCGGGGGAAGATTTAGAGTCGTAAATGATGATCCACTCGGAGGCATATTTTGTCACTTATCCCACAATGACTGTGATGATTGGGATAGAAGAGAAGAAATGGAAAAGAAATCAAAACTCTATGAACAGAGCAGCGGTGGGCTCTCGCAGGACACCAGCAATTAATACCCTATCCTCGGCAATCGAAGGGTTCACAGCATTCGTGCTAAAGTTTAAAGCAAGCTCAGAAGCTAGAATTGGAAATCATGCAGGACTGCAAAATTGGTAGAAAAGAATTGTTGGGATATGATGCAGTCAAAAGTCGGGATATGCGGATGCGCCGAATGCGGGTTGCTCCAGACCTGGAAATGGGGAACACACACAGAAAAAGAAAAGGGACGATGAAGAAGAAGGGGAAAAAAGCAAAACACACTTGGTAGTGATGAACAGAAATCAATTCCACGGATTATGGGCTACGGATTTAAATAGTTCACAGCGTGGTCACCCTAATCGATTTCAGGGGACGATCATCTCAGGTCCCGCTGGGCACATCTTCGAACCAAAGCCTTGGGGAGCGATACCGAGCTGCTGGAGTCACTGAGGCGCTAGAGCTGCGTTCTTTGTGGTCAATTCCTTTGATCGCCCCTCAGAAGCGTGCTTGCATTGCTTCGGCGACAGATGGTCGGGCCAGTTCGCAAGTGGCGGGTCATGCATTTGGGGATCACGATGTGACGGAGGATGTGAGTGGGAGGTCAAAGGTCCCATATGCCCGCCCCCAAACAAGTCACCACATCAGTCTTCTAAACAAGGAAGTAGTGAGTTCTGGCGATTGACAGTTGTCATGGCCAGCTGAACGCGGTGAACGGAGCTGCAGGCTATCATTTCCTTTGCCACAGAGGAGTATACAAGTCCAGCAGAGGATCGGAAGAATGCCAGGCGCATGAATTGGGAACTCAGATTCGGGCTGAGAAATGCTCTTGGGATCTTCCTTGGTCGGCTTAGACTTGGAGTGGCGCTGGCTGAGCCACAGAGTGGATCGTGGTCGGAGCTGCCGAAATGTTCAAGTCTTTAAGGCTGTTGCATCCCCACACTGGGAGATGGCCGATCGAACTCGGCTATTCTACTTCTATGCCTTTCATCTCTTGAACGTGGGAAATGTAACGTGCAGGGATTTCAAGGCTCCCTTTTGCAAACCCCGCCAAGGCGCACCACTGCCCTGAGCCCTTAGCTTCTGTGTTGGCGCCTTCGGGCACAACTACATTGCCTGACTTCCGCCTATTTCAGGGCGTACAACCTGCTTCTGATGCGATTCCAAATAGACTCTCAATTCTCGACTCTCGATCTGGGAAAATCCCACCCACGCCCCGCCTAGCGTGTTTCTCCAAGCGAAAGGCGAAGTGCAGAAAAAAAATAGGGGGCCAAAACCACAAGCCGAACTAAAAGTGCCCAGTGACTCGTATTTTTGGCTTCCCTGTCCCTAAATAGCCTTCCCCGCCAATCATGTCAGCGACTAAGCATCTTGGCCTCGTATCACAGGGTCCTGGAACCTCAATCAAATTTGGTGGATTGCCCTAAGCCCCCCTAAAACAAAGTTCTTAAAAGGCGCCCACAGGGCGAGATGAAAGACTCTCCACCGTCTCTGTCTGACTTGCAGCCTCATTGCAATCGCAAAGATGGCACCTCGACGTGGTGGCTCAAGCTATTATTCTTACAATGACAATAGTGCCTGGAGTCAAAAGACAATCCTGTCGCTAGAATACGGTTATTCTGGCTACGGCAGCAATCACAATGACTACAAGAATCTCTACTATGCGATGTTCGCTTTCGATGTCCTCACCCTCTTAGCATTTGTTGCTTTTCTCATCTGGTCATGCACCATTCGGAACCGTGGTCTGCCGCTCAAGGCGCTTACTTCCGCTCTCATCTCAAGCATCCTGTATGGATTCCTCCACCCCCAAAAACGAAGAACCAGATGATGGAAAAAAATCACCGGAAAATGAAGAAGAACATTGAAAATCGCTAACTTGAATGCCGCCCCAGGTCCCAAATATGCACCATTGTAGTGGAAGCTCTCTACATTGCCAACGCCGAGGTGATGAGATACTATCTCATTACCTACATGTTGTCTGGATTTTTCTCTTATCTGGGCATCTGCCTGACATTCTATGTCTTCTGGAGCATAATCCACCGCCTACTAGCCCGTCTCACAGACTCCGGAAAGCCCTATTCCGCAGTAACTATACTGCACTGGGTGCTGCTGAGTCTCACCGCGATTTTTTCCCTCGCCGTCTGGGCCATTTATGTGGCTTATGTCGCGGGAGATGTGACATACGGCTACTACATCACTGTATACACCTATATCAAGATATCCAGCTCTCTGCGTATCATTTATTGGGTTCTGTCCCTGGAGATCTTGGCCTGGTCGATTTTCGTCGTTGTCAAAGCCGGAACCCATCGCTTCGTGTCAAAGGTGAGCACCAAATGTCCCTTTCAAAAGCCCGAAAATCTCAGCTAACTCTATACCCAGATGCCCGCGTTTGCGTTGATCGGCGCTGCAGTCGGGTGGTTCGCCATCAGTCTCACGTACATGGTGATTTGGATCGTTTATAACCTTCCTTTGGTCAACCGCTCGGCCGCCCGCCGTGTCTCAGCACCCGATTATCTCAACACCGTTCAGTCGGTGGTCAACTTCGTCTTCTGGGTCGCCACCTTCGTGGGCCTCCTGCTCTGCTGCTCGAAATGGAGGAGGCTAGGCGAGGAGCCGGACAAATACGATGCCCCGGCTCAATACCCTTACCCTCAGTATCCACAGCCCGAGTACCCGCAGCCACAGTACCCGCCTGGTCAATATGCCCCTGGACCTTACCCGCCAGGCCAGTATCCTCCGGGCCAGTATCAGACTCCCTACCCCAACCAGCCTCACGGAACTGCCCCGTACCATGACTACGCGCAAAACCCTGCAGCGGCTGCTGCGCCTCAGCGCGCTGCTTCGCCGTAGTAGTCTTGGTCCGAGACTAGATCCTGATTGGAAATTGGAGGACTTGAATGCGATTCTATGCTTTTCATGTATGAGCTTTCACCTAAGTGATGCTCTCTTAATGCGCCTACATGCCCGCCTTAATACGATACCCAATGAATAATATCCACGAGATTTGAACCAGCTATCCAATAACAGTAACGAGTAAGAAAACCCAAAATAAACGCAAGAGTAAAGAAAATCGAGAATAAAGTAGATGTCTTGGCGGGCGGTGGCGCGGATAACATCAAACATCTCCATTTTCAAACCAACATCCACACCTCCCTCAAGCAAAGATGGTCTGCTCAAAATGCCAAAAGAAAATTAAATCCACCGAGCTGGCGACGCCAGGTGTCAAGCGCAAGAATGAAATGTACTACGGTTCGCCGTCTAGCACCCTCGGAGGTGGCGACAAAGGCAAAAGCAGCAAGGCGACGCTTGGTGCTACTGGAATCGGCAAGGTAAGAATCTGGCTGTGATGTTTTCTCGGAGCATTTCTTCAGTGTGTATGGTAATGGCTAATACTGTTCGCAGAGCAAACTTCTCAGCGCGAAGGCCAAGAATCCTTATGCGGCTTATGCCTCTTCTTGCGATAACTGTAAAGTGAAGACTGAGCAGGGCAAGAAGTTCTGCCAGCGGTGCGCCTATCAAAGGAATGGTATGTCATTTTCGAGTTCTGCTTTTGATACTTGGACCTCGGGAGCGAGTGCTAATATCTGATACAGCCTGCGCCATGTGTGGTAAGAACCTGGCTGGAAAAGCGGTTAAGGACCAGCCTATTGTCCAAGGACAGAAGTTCAACATGGCATGAAGCAGACCTCTAGATTTCTCTACATTCTTTTGGTTATGGCGTGGCGTTCGGGGCTTTCTTTTTTTGAATAAATATTGAATGAAATTTAAACCACAGAATTCTAGTTATACATGGCATGCGCAAAAAGTATATGCAGTGCGTCAATAGTACGCTTTATATCAGAACAAGTATGCCTGTCTTTCGCATGAAAGACCTCCGTTTCACACCACCCAGCTCAACTTCGCTGTTGCTTTACCGGTCGGCCAGCATGTTCTTGATGTTGCTGTAGTATTGCGTGTTCAAGTATTGCGGGAGCTCTTCCTTGGACAGCCACTTGTAATCCTTCAAGTCCTGAGTGTTGATGGACAGATCGGCCTGGCCGGCCATGATGCGGGACTTCAGGAAGAAGACCTTGCTTCCGGGAGCCTGGACCTCGGTGGTTTCGCCCTTCTTTGCGCGGGGCGCCTTGAACTGGTGCCATCCGACGGGGTGGTAGCCGACCATCCAGGTGTTCATGTTGACACCGGCGGATTGGGAAAGGGTACGCTCAGCAGCCTAAACGACAATTAGTTAACATTGAGCTATGGCGAAGCCGCATTTCCAGAATTCAAGCTTACCAGGCGGAGGGTCTCTCCCGTCTCCACTGGGGAGCTGGGGAACTTCCAATTTCCTTCCTTGGACTGAACGAGGAGGTACAGGGTGCGGGAAAGCATTCGGTTGAGGCTCTTCTGGTCGTTCTTCTCGTCTGCCTCGGTGATTCGGGGGTGCGGGCGGGGGATTTCCTCCTTTTTGCTGGTATCTTGGGAAGTCGCATTGGCAGTCGATTCCGCGTCCTGCACAAGAGCCTCGACCTGGTGTGCGGGCTCGGCTTCCTGAGCACCGAGCAAAAGCTCATCGTTCCACGCATCGCTGTCGTACGCGTTGTACTTTCCAATATCACGGGCGGCTGTCCGGCGTTCCAGGATCTTCTTCTTCCAATCCTCATCAAGTGGCGTTCCGCGCTTGAAGTAGAAGTATTTTGTGAAAGGGAGGGCCAGACGCTCGTTCAGACGCTTCTGGTAGAAGAAGAACGCTTTCTCGAACGGCTCGAGTTCACGGGTGATTTGGGGAGGGCGGGAGAGGACGACACCGGCGTTGATGGTGTGTGCGGGAGTCACGACGGGAGGAGCGGTTGTCGCTTCGGTTGCTGCTGGAGTAGCTGTGGCATAGCTGCGGCGGCCAATGGTCTCTTGACAGCTTCTGCAGACGCCGGAGTCGACTATTGATGGCCCTGCGCGCGTGTCAGCATTGGGTCGGCATTGTCGGGGAAAATTGTCAGTGGGACATACTCAGCAATGAGGCAACGCGCCGTGCACCATTTGATCCTGACGACATCTTGAGTGGATGGCAGTGGAGTTGTATGGGCGTCGTTGTCTCGCCGAGAAAAAGATCCAACAGCACAGGTCACGTTGTCACCAGGCCCGATCGGGTTAGTCTCCACCCGCACGGTTTAAATTTCGCGGAAGTCGAAATCTTCCTTTTCTTCTCCAAGCATCTCTTATCATCAATGTGTCCACTGTTCTACGACCAATTGATCATTTAATGGTGCTCAGATTGAGCTCGCGGCCTTTTTTCGCTAGCGGTACCTTCTTATATCAAGGTGTACTGTTAGATAGTCGCTGCGAACATCCATAGTCCTTGCATTTCTATTCACAATTGAAACTGACGCTTATTTCATGATCATATCTTCCACTTTTCCTTTTTAAAACTCGATCAACATTTCCTCCTTCCCCTGGTTACCACCCAGTTGAATCAACTTCTCCTGCGTACCAAACACTCGCAGTTTGTTTCCGTAGTTGCTCCAAAAGTGTGTTCCCAGGCGTGGAACCAGCCTCCCGCGGTTGGCCAGGCTCGTTATCTGTCTGTCCCCGGTCTCTTTCCAAGATCTGTTGGGTTCTGCAAGTTCCTCATAATACACTTCGTCAACGGTGGAGGCCTCGCTATCCATACCGAAGTAATTGAGGTAGTCCCTGACCAGCAGATTATGACGATGCAGCTGCTCTGTGGCGTTGGCAAAAAGAGTGCGACGTGATCCATTCAACCGCGCAAAAGTTGATTGGCTTTTAGGGGAGAAGAGTGCAGAAGAGCGCTGGATGTTCCCCGCTAGCTTGATGAAGGCCATGGCCGTCAGCAGGCTATCATAGCCTGCTTCATGGGCGCGTTTGTGGGACCCGTACTTTGTGAAGCGAGTATCAATCTCTGGAGTATGGTCAGCTATGTATGCCAATTTATGATCATGGTGTTGAGAACTTGCGTATCTTCGGATTTTCCAAGTGGGCCAGATTAACGTTGAGATCTTCCAGCGAAGACTGTCGGGCCATGATGCCGCAGTCGTGGGTTGCCATGTACTTGGTATCGGCCAACATGGGGAACAGGCCGTGGATGACGGTGTTGAACTCTTGGAGAGTATCTGGTAAGGGGCCTATGAAGCAGCTGTAAAGGAAGAGCAGATCGCTGAACATATTGTGTCCAACCAGCACAGGTCTGTTCTTTTTGAGCTGACCCTTCACCCTTTCGGATAATTGCCGGACGTCGAGCTTCGGATTGTGCATTTTCCTTAGCAAGGGACCGAATCTTTCCGGCTCGAGCTCATCCAGATTCCCCCCAACGAGGGCCTCTACAATCCACCGAAAACCGATATGATCCCGAATTTGTTGCTTTTTGGCCGTCAGCTTTGCCTCCAAGGCCCTTCGTTCAGACTCTTGGTTTCGCATCTGAATTTGGATAAATGTCGAGGCTCCGCGGGACGTCAAGTTAGGATACTCAACACTGATCAATTGATGAACAAGTCGTTTCTGAGTATTGCTTAAACCCCAAGGAATCTCGCCATTCTCTACATCAATGGTGGTGGGTGGTGGAATATTCAGCCATCCATCACGTTTCTGTATGTGTCAGTTGACTTGTTGTAGCTTCATTACGGCGAGCCCTTACCACTCCCTCTGCCAGCCAGTTGTTGATCGCGAGTCGCACGGATTGCAGGAATTCTAAGCACTCATGGTCATCCTGTTGGACTTGCAGGTCTGGAATAGGGGCACGAGTGCGGCATCTCTCGACAGCAGTGCGGAGAGCCGATTCTTCCTCTTCTCGAGAAAGGTACCGAATGCCAGAGGTGCACATTGTATCAATGCTGAAGCCCTGGGCGAGGAGGAAATCCATTGCTGCACCCATGTTAGCGATTTGAACAGGACCCATGAAGCTTCAATGACATACACCGGCTCGCGAATACCCAGTCTCGACTCCTGTCGTTTCCAGAATCTGTGATTGGACTGAGGTTGAAGTTGTAGGGCTTGAGGGTGTAGGAGACTGCTAATCGTTAGCCAAGTACTTCGAAAGCGACTAGTGGCATACCATTCTTGGGATCCTCGTGGCAGATGGTTAGACCAACCTGCAAGATCTGGTAGCGCTCTGCAGCTTCCTTTGCTTCGAGGTATCTTTCTTGCACGGTTGGTGCGGCTGTCGAGGGTACACTCGGCGGAAAAGCGAGGCCGGAGAACTCAAAGTCGATAGCGACACAACAACTTGAAGCGATGTCATTGAGAATGATAGGCAGGTAGTCCGGGAACAAGGTAATTCCAATATCCATTTTGTTTTGATGTCTGAGATGTCAGATGGAAAGAGCTGCGAGAAAGGAAAGAGGTGAAAGAAGTGAGAAGTCAAGAAGTCACAGCAACCTTGGAAATTGTTTGACTTGGTCAACAAGACACCACGGTAAATGTGAGATGTAAATGATCAGACTGAAGGATCGAGCTTCTCTTAAAGCCGTAGTAAGGGTGAGATGATCCGCGCTGAGAACTAGGATATTAGGGCATTGGCAGTTCATAGCATTGATATAGATTGGGATTGTATGGAAGTTTGATAGGACAGACGAGAGATGATAAGAAGAAGGAAGAAGAGCAAGAATCTTGGTATTTATCGCATAGAGCCAGAGAGTCAAATAGCTCCTATATACGTTAACAAATGGTTTGTTCAACTATTGTCTTCTTGTTGACAAGATATAGATCTCACAGGCCAAGTCCCGTGACCGACCCCGGACTTGGAGAATGAGCCGAGGGAAAACGACAGCCGATCGCAATCGGCCCCGAAGCGTTTCAGACTGTCATTTCTCTACTTTCACAATTCCCCCTCTGCCATAACAATTACGCTTTTCCTTTCCCCATGGAAATGGCCAACGGATCAATGTCGTCCACCCAAGCCCGCTCCCCGTCCACCCCCACAAAGCTGTGCTCCAAGACCTACAAGAAAGCCTCCCAGCTTTACCTTACAAGGCGACTCCCTGAAGCTCTTGAGGGCCTCCAGCCTATTATCACACCCTCTGTATCCAAAGATGACACAAATAATGCCGATAACACAACACCGGTCGCGCCGATCGCCACTGCCGCGGGCACGTGGAGGATCAAGGTGTGGAACCTCTACATTACTCTCCTCAGCGCAATAGTCGACCTTGGCGCAGAGGAAGGAAAGAGACAATTCGGTTTGAAGGAGTGGAAGTCAATTGCTTCGCAAGTTCGAGATGGCGCAATCTGGGAGACTGTGGTCGAGGTCGGGTACCAGGGCCGCGAGGGTTCGGTGGACGCCGAAGTCGTCTACAACCTGTTCGTATTCTACGCAAGCCCTCCAACCAAGTTAGGAAAACTAACAGTGTGATTATAGTGCTACTCTACTCCTCACCCACACCTCCTCACAGTCCTTGAACCAACAGCGCCTTGAGACCTACCTCTCCTCATACGGACAGCCAAACCTCGACCTAACAGATCGCCTACAAGACGCATCCGATGACTTCCAACCCATGCGCACGACAAGTGGCGCCGATACGCCAAAGGATCTAACTGCCCGAGTCAAGATCATTGAGCTCTTCACCCTG
Source organism: Penicillium bialowiezense (assembly GCA_026122735.1). NCBI lineage: Eukaryota > Fungi > Ascomycota > Eurotiomycetes > Eurotiales > Aspergillaceae > Penicillium > Penicillium bialowiezense. Next base: position 426,465 of record JAKZFB010000008.1, on the reverse strand, counting down.
CACGTTCTCCCCCGCAATGACGAGTGGGAATATGCGACCGAGTTTATCAATTTGAGCGAGGTCCTCGACGAAGAACGCAAAGACCTCTTCCTACAAACCCTCGAAGGGCTAAAGGAAGAAAAGGAGCGCGGCGAATTGCGCGCGGTTGAAATCCAGCGCGCGAAAGACGCCGAGCTCGAACGGCAACGAGACGAGGAGCGTCGCGAAGCCGAGGAAGCGGCCGCGGCCGCGAAAGCACAATCTAATGGCCACAAGCGCAATACCAGCGAGACCGACTTTGGGATTGAGAAGAGTCGCGTACAAGGTTCACCCAAGAGCAAAGGGATTAAGGGGCCAGATAAAGCACCGAACAGCAAGGCGAGAACCTCGTTGTCCTCTGGGGCCAAAAACGGCAAGAAGCAGGATAAGGTCGAACCGCGTGGTCGCCAAACCCAAGCTGTGGCAACTGCCTTGCGCAATGTCTTCCGCCATATTGTCCAGACTGTGTCTGGTAATCCGATGTCATTACTGCGCACTCTTCTCTTTGTGATCGGTATCCTGATGGCGATAAGCCGACAAGATGTCCGTGAACGAGTCCGGCGGGTGACCGACGGTGCTTGGCAGAAAGTCAAGGCTACAGTCGGCATGGGCGTCAAGGTGAGCTATATCTGAGATATAGGTCACGACGTCTATGCGCATTGCATGGCTACCATGTAATTTCTTCTTCACGTTGACCTCTTATGACCTCCGAGGTCATTTTTGCATACATGCTTCCTTTGTGATTTTCTTTGTTCATGTATTCTATGCATACATACCAGATTTCCACCAGGCGTGGCTGACACTACTCCAACCCATCGATTTATTTTTATATTAGAAACCAATGACCAAAGACTCTTTACGGCACATCTTCATTCGGCAGTCCGCTCGTTCCACTTGCGATCAAAGACAGTAAGAGATCGTTGCGCTGTTGCAGTTAGCATTTGCCAGAGATATAGGCTCGCAGGATCAAACTCACCCGAGGGAACAACATCCAGGGCCTTCACGGAGATATTCAGTGGCTGATTGAGCATGTAGACAGCAGCTTCGGCAACATCATCCGCAATAAGTGGTCTGCTACATGGTTAGCAGAGTTCAGTCTCCACCTGGACAGCACGCAGAAACATACGTATATCCATTCAAAAACTCGTCATATTGCGCTTGATCATTTCCGACACGCTGGGCATGGAAATTACCCGCAACGACACCAGGCCGCAAGGCCAATACCCTGATGTTGGTGCCGCACAGTTCATTTCGCAGAGAATTTGTGAAGCCCTCTTGCGCAGCCTTGTTGGAATGATAGACCGCCTCGCCTGTAAACGGTGGTACTTCCAGGCCTGTCACGGAGGTCACATTGATAATGGTTCCGGCTTTGCGGGAGAGCATAGATCTGTTCAGCACAGAGTGAGTTACAAACATCGGGCCATTGATGTTTGTAGAGTTCATGGTCAGAATTTCCGAAATCTCGAGCTCGTGGAAAGCCTTTGGGGCGCCAATTGCAAGGCCAGCCTGCGATCGTTAGTTTGACACTAAAGCGTGGGCCACTTGGGCAGATAACTGGATTCGACACCGTACGTTGTTGATGAGAATATCTATGCCGCCTAGTTCATCAACTGATGATTTGACAGCGGCATCGACTTCTTCATAGTTGCCCACATCTGCTGTTCGGTAGATGGCTTTGATTTGCGGATACTGTTTGTTCAGCTCGTCTGCGAGCTTGGCTAATTTGTCCTAAGAATTGATGTTAGGACTTTGTTGGTCAAATACTCGTGAACTGGCATAGTGCTTACTTCAGAGCGAGACAGTAAGATCAGGTTTGCGCCTGATTTGGCGAGAGATCTTGCTGTCGCTTCGCCAATGCCCATCGAGGCTCCGGTCTGCACTGTGTCAGAATGGTCTCAACGTATTCGAAGGAATGCACTCACAACCAGAGCAGTTTGTCCACTGATTGCCATTTTCTAGTCTATAAGCTTCAACAGAGCACAAAAGAACACGGAATGAATATAGAGAGGCAGAGGTTCAACAGCGTTGTAGTACTCCGTATCTAATATGTACTGGTGTTTGATTATCAATCAATGTTTCTACCAGTTGACGTCATGCATGTTTACTGGACCCACGCACTTGCTCCGCGGGCGCTTTTGAAGAGCGTCCACTGTTGAGAACAATTTGGTATTACGACGGACCCACAAAGTGAGTTGTCAACTGGTCAACTGGTGGTGGTGTTGCGTAGTCATATATTTTATCATATAAACTACTAGCAAAGGTATATGTCAAAACCAGAAATACGCATAAATACACCTACTATGGGCAGCCAGTAGGTGGTCACCTTTTGCTCGTGCGGTCCAAAACAGTATATAATTCAACGAATCTCATTCTCCTTTCCGCATCTCCATCCTCCGTCCACACAATCGCATACTTCCAATCCGGCTCAAGGACAATCCCGCAACAGTGATTCCATGCCTTGGAGCAAGTCTGACTTGAGATCCTCCGACTCCTCAACACCACAGCTGATACGAAGTAGGCGTTTGTCGCAGCCGGCATCGCTCATGGCTCGCCATTCCATCAAACTTTCCACGCCACCAAGACTAGTTGCGTGTTGAAAAACATACATCCTGCTGGGTAGACGCTTTGCGTGCTCAGTTCTCTTAAGAACTATGGCGAAAACAGGTCCAAAACCACCTGGCATTTGCTGCAGTAGCCATCCCTGTTCCAAAGCATTCCCCTGGAGTGAAGCGTGCTGAACTTTGTCAAGAATCTTGCCCACCGCAGTATCTGGGTTTTGCGACTGGGCGTGTAGCCAGTGGACTAGTTTTAACGCAGTATCAGCTTGCCTCATGACTCGTAGATGCATCGTGCGAATAGACCTGATGCCCAGCCAGCCTTCAAAGCTGCCCATGACATTGCCCAAAACTTTGCGTTGTGCATGAAGGGTTGCGGTCCATCCCTCTTTGGTACGATCCGGATGCACGACCAAGATTCCGCAAAGCATATCGGAGTGACCGCCAACGTACTTGGTCCCACTGTGCATAACAATGTCCGCTCCGAGCTTCAAAGGGTCCTGAAGAGGTGGGGGAGCAAGTGTCGCATCGACACTCAAGAAAGCGCCCTTTTCGCGAGCCTTGGAAGAGTAGTAGGCGATGTTGCGGGCCTCACCTGTGGGATTCAGCGGCGTTTCGACGTGGATGACATCCCCAGCCTCCAGTTGGTCCAAATTACTTAGGTCCAGCTTCTGGACCCCAGTCAATTTGCTCATCACATCGAGCACCCCGTGACAGCCGTGGTATCCGTTGCTGATGTAGACGCGTCTAGGGTTCAAGAAAATCATCATTGAATGGAAAGCCGAAAGCCCGCTGGAGTAGGTAATAGTCTCTCCCCCAAACAAACTATGCAGCACGACTTCTAGGCGGCTGGAATTTGGAGCCGAATAACGGGAATATACGTGAGAGTCAAAAGGCTCATTCGGCTGCAGCACAGTGTTAGTGGCACCGGTCTGAAGGAGGAAAGACAGGAAGAATAATTCTCACATCAACATTTTCCAGCTCCACCAAAGTATCGGCTCCCCTAGCGTACCTGTAATTGTCAGAAGCATGCATTGCGGGAGCAATAGCGCGGTGATGGCTGACGAAATCATCTGCATGAACGGCCTTGGTTGCCATCGACATGTCCGGTAGTGCTTTTTGTAGAGCTTCTGCGGTCAGGACGAAGTCTGTCTTCTCGGATACTTGTTTCGTATCCATGGTGCTTTCCTGTCGTAAGAAAAGTAGACCCAAGTTGGAGCAAGCAGCCTGTAATGAACTATATTCACTGCTTATATAGGTTACTTTAGAGTATTAAGTCCTGCAATGCAGATTCAATTCAATGATGTCAAATAAGGTCAGCATCGGGCTCCTCTGCTGTTGCGTGATCACTCCAAGCGGAGGGTTTCTTCGGCTATAATCGGCGGAGAAGATAAAAATGGGTTGGGACCATCGGTGCTTCTTCTGAGAGCTGGTGCATTTACCCAGTCGGGGTTAAAATGTAAGGCAAAGGGCGTAGTCTCGTCTCCACAGAGTGGATATAATCTTAGCTCGACGAACAGGAACTGTTCCGAGCAATGGTTGGACCTTCAGTTGACGAAAATTCAGAGTCCAGTTTCATTTCTTTAACCATTGTATTGTATTATGGTTTGGTTATCTTTTGGCTCATATCTTAAATTGGAAAGCTCCATCCCTGCCTCTAAACTCCCTTCACTACACCGTCTCTGACAGTTCCCTTTCGGTTCAACTTTCCATTATTCCAACATGGCCAACGAAGAAAACAAAGACCAAGCGGTCCATCATTTTACGGTCAAGGCTGGTCTCGCCCAGATGTTAAAGGGCGGAGTGATCATGGATGTGGTCAATGCAGAACAGGTTTGTTTGCAGGTTTCGTTTCTGCAGAATCTTTGATCCTGATCGCTGTGATTTATAGGCTCGCATTGCGGAAGAAGCTGGTGCTGCCGCCGTCATGGCTCTTGAACGCGTCCCCGCCGATATTCGAGCTCAGGGAGGTGTCGCGCGCATGTCGGACCCGTCAATGATCAAGGAGATTATGGAGGCTGTTACCATCCCCGTCATGGCTAAAGCTCGCATTGGGCATTTCGTGGAGTGCCAGGTAAGACAATCATGTTCGAAATCCAGCAGGCAGCCCACTGATGCCTTGTTTATCGTTAGGTTCTCGAAGCGATAGGCATCGACTATGTCGATGAATCAGAGGTGCTTACTCCCGCGGATGATTCCTACCATGTCACCAAACACGGGTTCCAGGTTCCTTTTGTCTGTGGCTGCCGAAACCTAGGCGAGGCTCTCCGCCGAATTGCCGAAGGCGCTGCCATGATTCGTACGAAGGGCGAAGCTGGGACCGGTGACGTCGTTGAAGCAGTCAAGCATATACGCACCGTCAGTGAAGAGATTGCTCGAGCCTCTGCAATCTATGCCTCCTCCGTCAACCCTGACCCTGAGCTGCGCGCCTTCGCCCGGGAGCTTGGATGCTCTTACGAACTCCTCCACGAGACGGCCAAGCAAGGTCGCTTACCGGTGGTCAATTTCGCCGCTGGGGGTATCGCGACTCCGGCTGATGCGGCTCTTATGATGCAGTTAGGATGCGACGGTGTATTTGTGGGATCTGGTATCTTCAAATCTGGCGACGCGAGGAAGCGTGCCAAGGCTATCGTCCAGGCCGTTACGCATTTCAAGGACCCTAAAGTGCTCGCAGAAATAAGCGAAGGACTAGGTGAGGCTATGGTCGGAATCAATGTCTCATATATACAAGAGGGAGACAAACTGGCCAAGCGGGGATGGTAGATAATGTTGTTGTTTCACTTATTTCACGGTTTCTCACTCTTTTCCAATCTCTACTCTTCCTCCGAGTGTGAGAAACACGTTGCAGTATAGTGATATATCTGAACTGCTATGCTATCCTCAATATGTACTCTCCTCAACTGAACGCATATACATCTTGGGCAATATAATAACGAAAGGTACTGCTAGACCGTAGCCAACTAAAGAACATGCCTACTAATCACAAAGACAAACAATGTACTAGGGAGTAGTAGGCTTTCTCGGGCCATTCTAAATATCATCCAGCATTCCTTGAGATATTACCCTGCATTTCGTCGGCTAGCTTGATGAAGGCATTACAACACACAATCAACATCAAAGGCCCTGATACAATCCCACCAATACGAAATGACATTACTGAACTAGTTAGTGGTGATAGCCGGCCACACGTGTCTCCTCAAAAGGGCTTGCGATTCCTCGCAATCCTTACAGCAAAGCCTTCGTGAGCTAATATCATAGCATATTCTATGATTAATATATCTATGCGAGAGTTTCAATTGTCTCTTTGTTAGGGAAGATCCCAGACCGGATGACGAAACAGTCTACGGACCAATTCCATGGAACTAGGAAAACAAGGAGGCGAAGGGCGTGACGCGCAAGACATCTCACTGACCGACTGCCTGCTCCGAGCCTAACCGGGACATACTTTCCTCGGGATGGACCTTCATCTTTGATAGTGACCTCTGCAAAGGTGCCAGGAAACCGTCATGTAAGCGAATTGTTCATTATCCTAATTTAGTGGTTGATAGTTCTAGGTATACATGTGTACCATCGTAATTTTGGTCACGGTGAGTATTGCTTGACTCATCCCGAGGTCAAATATTGGACCATCACGACTCTCCGAATAATATTTAAAGACTCAGACTCACCCCGGGAATGCGTTTCCTCTTCATTCTTCAAGTGCAACAGAAAAACAATCTTTAACCTCCCTCCATACCGAAATGGCCGGTGATTCGATCTCAAAGACAGTTCAGGTCTCCGAGGCCCAAGGCATAGCAAATGGCTTTATCGAAGGTATGTTTGACCGAGGTGGCGTAATAGCTGCACTTATTACAAGTCTGCTGGGCTTCGTGTTTGCTGGATTTCTAATCAATTGGTCTTTTTCTGCAGCGATCGGAAATACTCCTTTGATTTCCCTCGGGCGTATTTCTGAGAAGACCGGCTGCACCATCCTTGGAAAGGCCGAGTTCCAGAATCCCGGCGGAAGTGTCAAGGATAGAGCAGCTCTTTACATCATCCGAGACGCAGAGAAAATAGGCCTGTTGCGCTCCGGGGGAACGATCGTTGAAGCTACGGCGGGCAATACCGGCATTGGCCTGGCGCATATCTCTCGCTCGAAAGGCTACAAGCTTGTGATTTATATGCCCGACACCCAATCCCAGGGAAAGATTGATCTTTTGCGTTTGTTAGGCGCTGAGGTTCACCCGGTTCCTGAAGTTCCTTACGAACATCCCGACAATTTCAACCATCAGGCACGCAGGCACGCAGAATCCCTGGACAATGCCGTATGGACCAACCAGTTTGATAATACGGCAAATCTACAGGCTCACATTGAAACCACTGGTCCCGAGATATGGGCTCAGACCGAAGGAAATATTGACGCGTTTACTTGTGCCCCTGGAACAGGCGGCACACTTGCTGGAATCACCCGTTACCTGAAGCAAATGAGCAACGGTCATGTCAAGAGTTTCCTCGCTGATCCCCCTGGCAATAACCTGCACCACTACATCCAGAGTGGCCAGATGATCAAACCCACCGGTGGAAGCTTCACCGAAGGTATTGGCCAGGGGCGCCTCACTGGAAATCTGAAAGATGACATTCATCTTATAGACGGATCATTTGAAGTGAGTGACGAGGAAACGATCAAAATGCTTTACCGCTGTCTGGATGAAGAGGGCCTCTACGTGGGCACCAGCTCTGCGCTAAATATTGTTGCTGCCCACAAAGTCGCCGAGAAGCTCGGCCCCGGACACACGGTGGTGACCATTTTGTGCGATGGAGCCTATCGCTATGCTGATCGCGTCTTTTCTGACAAGTGGCTGCGGAGCAGAGGCCTTCGTGAGGCTATCCCGAAGCATCTGGAGAAATATATCGTCCTTGCTTAGGATAGAACGTTCAAAGCGAATATGGCGTATTGTTGTATTTTTATCGGCCGAATCATCCTATGTTGAAGTGAATTTGGAGGTATCAATCCGCAAATTCAATATACCAAGCTCCAAAATCCCAATAAACGCAAAGAATCAATGAAAAGACAAATGTACAAGTAAAGATGACAAGATAATCGCATAAGCTACCGCGATTTGGTGATTTTTTTCTATCACGAGCCTTGCGCTTCAAGAAGCGTTCTATCATGACGTCATAAATGGACTCGAGAATCTTGAAGAGGTTTTTCGGAAATTGCAGCTTGATGATCCAGAAACAGCCGTGGCGTGATAGACCGAGAGGGGATTGTTACAATTAATTATCCACCGCTTGATCTACTCATGATGGCCAACAAAAAGGTCAGAGATCGCTCCAGGAATTGAGGAATTGAACGACAACAGACATTTGAAGAGACTAGGTAGGATCTGGCTCTTGCCCATTCGCCAAAAGATATTTTCTCGCTTGTCTATCAGCCTCTATCTTGCGCATTTACAAGGCCTTCTCACTCACGGTGGACGTGCACAACAAACATAGTGCACGAACGATGTACAATGTTTGACACCACCCGTTGGTCCACCTACACTCACCCCACTACTCCGTACAGTTGTAGCAAGTTGCGCAACAGGACTACAGTTACAAATAAATAGAAAATACCGTTAATCAATGTGTAGAAAGTTCTTTGACCTGTAAACACCTCTTCTTAACACTCCTGCAGTGTGAAAGCGAACTAAATTTGGCTGTACCCACACTGCTGCATCCAGTCAAAGATGGAGGAGACATCACTACAAAAGATTGAACTTGCAGATGACAATGGAGATATCCATCAAAACAAGAAGGATATTCCGGACGGTGAAAATGGTGTCAAAGATCACTCCCCTCAGCCTGATGACCACAATCAAAACGGCCTCCATCAAGACAAAGAGAAAGGGTCCCCTAAAACCGAAGTTGACTCCAAGGAAGCCGCTGTCACATCTGATGAGAACCGAGCCCAGAGTGTAGAGCCCAAAATCAAGGGTACAACCCCGGAACCAGCTGACCAGGACCGGAAAGTGAAGTCCAAAACAGAGGAAAGCATCACCGACTCTGACAACCATGGTCAGAAAGTGAAACTGGAAACCCAAGATAACCCAATCAATCCAGAGCAATCCCCCAGCTTTAACACTTCATGGTCAAGCATCACTGATCGTGGAATGCCTTGTCGGAGGTGTTTCGATTTGAGGCTCGAAGACCCTAAAATCAAATGCTGTACAAGAACAGGCCGAAAGGGCTGTGTGGCCTGCATTGAGGGAAGGAGGAAATGTGTTCGGGTAAGTGACTCGAGCCACACTATATGGACCTAGTTCATGTTGTTCTCTTTCTTTAGATACCAGAAGAGCTGAAAGACGAGCTTCTGCAATTTCTCCTCATTCAAGATCCCGAGCAAGCAAAAATCCAACACAAAGCCTTGAAGAAATCTATTTCGAGCCTGATCAGTTCTGATGCTGCCAATCCCCCCGCGGGTCCGCAGAAAAGAAAGAATGAGAGTACTTCGCAGAATCCCAGACCGACTAAAGCAGCCCGTACCTCGAATTCCCGAACCCCTGCCCGCAACGGAGGAAGGACAACGCCAGGTGACCCGGGGGAGAATTCGCTCACCATGGAAGAAATTCGTGTACAAGTTCTGGAACTGTTGAATCAATTCAGATCGGAAATTCAAAGTTTCACTGGATGTCTGGAGGAGTTGGGCACTGAGACCCACATTGAGGATCTGCCCTCTCAGGAGTAAGCATTTGGCCTTGTCACTTTCAATGTTGTGGGAGACTTCCGCTTGGAATTTGAGAGACTGTGCGTTTTGAAGGTCCATAGTCTTAGATTTAGCTTATTCTGTTCGAAACTGAGCTTTGAAGTATCATGTCGTTGACACAAACTGTGGCAAATCCCCAATACCAAAGTAGACCAGTTTCCTAAATAGGAAGCCCACTATACTCTTGGCGAATCACACTGCTGATACTGAAAGAGCCTGAGAAGTTACAATTCGAAAAAGAGAAAAGACAAGCATCCCGACCGCCCCCATATGATCACAAGTCATGTACATAACGTCCATTTCCACGCAGAAACACACAACAAAGGATATTTACGATGTGAAAGAAGCCCCCGCCAAGAAAGAGCCAAACTCTCTTGAGCCACCCGTCTCCACCGCGAGCCTAACTTGACATGGCAACTCTGTGCGAGAATCTCTCCCGAAGGCGAGAAATACTCTTGAATTTAGAGCTAGAACGTGACCTAGATTGATTAGATTAGATTCTGGCCTTCCGATTCGCCGGCCCTATGCTCCATGTGGAAAATGTCTCGCCTGGTAGTCAGGATATAAAGGACCCTCGAGCCATATTCAACCGATCAGATTCTGAAAATGGCCGACAAGGACGAGATAACCAGCGTGGCGGTCCCCGCGCAGCCCGCCAAAGATGCCCCCGAGTCCAAGGTGGGAGATATTCTCCAGTCCCAGGGAGTGACTCGCATGGAAGCGGTCTACCGTGAAGCAAAGACAAATCGCACGACCCTGTGGCTCGTCGGTATATCGGTCTTGGTATGCGCTTGGGCTTATTCACTCGATTCGTCGACTACTTACAACTACTCCATCGATGCATCGTCGTATTTCAAGCAGCACGGCTCAGTCCTTTCAACCCTCTCTATTGCTACAAGCATCATCAGCGCCGTGAGCAAGCCGTTTATCGCCAAGATCTCCGATATCACCTCCCGTCCCTATACATACACCCTGACGTTGTTCTTCTACGTGATCGGCTATATCATTGTCGCGAGCAGCAGGAGTATTTCCGCCTATGTGATCGGCGAAGTCTTCGTTTCGATTGGTAGCTCGGGCTTGGATTTGACCAACGATATCATCGTTGCTGATCTGACGCCCCTCGAATGGCGTGGCTTTGCCAGCTCTATGCTTTCCACTCCCTTCATCATCAATACTTGGTTTGCTGGGAAGATCGTCGATGCTATCGATAGCAAGGACCAGTGGCGATGGGGATATGGGATGTTCGCTATCATAATGCCCGCAGCCCTGGGTCCTGCTATCGCCACGCTCATCTGGCTTGATCGCAAAGCGAAAAAAGCTGGCATCGTGAATTTGGCATCGTCCAACGCTGCTCGGCGAGCGGCGCGTGATCTTGCCGAGAAAGATGGTATGGAGGCACCTCATGGTGCCGTGGTAGCTGTTGCTGCTGATCCACCAGAGACTTGGCTTCAGACTCTCCACCGTCACTTGGAAGAAATTGATGCCGTTGGACTTGTGCTCCTCGGGTTTGGTTGGTCTTTGCTTCTGTTACCATTCTCACTGAAGACGTATGCCGATCACGGCTGGCGTAACCAGTCCCTTATTGCTATGATGATTGTTGGTGGTCTTCTTTTGATGGCTTATGTTGTCTACGAAATCAAGTGGGCTCGTGTGCCCAGTGCCCCTCGCCGGTTGGTGTTCAACAAGACTTTCATCATGGCTATCATCATTGACAGCATTTACATGCGTGAGTTCCATAAAACCCTCCAAATGCACCAAATACTGACATTTGATTCCAGTTGCCGGAAGCATGCGCAGCCTCTACTGGAGCTCGTACGTCTACGTCGCCAAGCCATGGAGCTACCAGAACTGGGTGTACTACAACAACACCCTCACTCTCGCCCTCTGCATTGCAGGACCAATGGTCGGTCTCCTACAGCGTTGGACACACAGATACAAAGCCATCCAGATAGCAGGCCTTATGATCAAGCTCATTGGAATGGGAATCATGCTCGACGGCAACAAGGCAACAAACAATACCGCCGCAATGGTAATGTCAATGATACTGGTCGGCTTCGGCGGCTCAATGTCCGTTGTTGGCTCTCGAGTCGCATCGCAAGCTTCCGTGCCTCACCAAGACGTCGCTCTCGTCATCTCCCTCTTGTCGCTATGGTCGAAGATCGGAAATGCTATTGGATCTGCTATTGTTGCCGTCATCTGGGCTGATCAGATGCCTAAGCAGCTGCGTGAGCACCTGCCCACCACAGCTACTGATGCCGATGCGAAGAAGCTGTTTGGTGTTCTCACGTCCATTCGAAAGAATTATGCCTTTGATGATCCCATGCGTGTTGGTGCTGTTCTCGCCTACCGCCGTGCGCTCTACTATTGCATTGCTCCTGCAGTGGGCATCGCTTTTATCCCGCTGATTGCGGCATTTTTCCAGAGCAACTACTTCTTGGGTAAATCGCAGAACGCGGTCACCAATGTCGGCAACGATGGATTGCCGCTGGAGGAGAAGGATCGGGATCCTGAATTGGCGGCCCCGAAAAATAAGAGGGAGGCGTTCTTGCGCTTCTGGGCTGGAAAATAGATCGTCTGGTGCCACACCAAGTCATTGAGGGACTCCTAGGAAGGCGAAATGATGACTAGCATGCCCAGGCATGCCTCCTGTCGAAAAAAGCCAAGCATGTAGATTGGCGTCCACCAAAAGTTGTAATTATTTGGATTTCTTGATGTCGTCTAGATGAATAATGTTTGATAGGAACGAGGGTATCCACGCTTAAATCATAATGTATCGAGGCAGAACATTGCCCGGAAAATGTGCTGCAGTTGGCATGAAAAAGAACTTGACCGTTATTGTTTGCTTTGTCAAAGACAATCAAACAGGAGTGAGTCGATGCCGGGGTTCGTTTGAATCGTCGTGCGTGTCCCCAGCCACGACTCCAATCTCCTCCATACCTCCAATATTATCTTCCGAGTCTTCTTTTTGGATAACTTTCGCATGCCACTTTTTGAAGAGCTGCACAAAGAAGTGCGCCACGCAAATCTGCTCTGTGGTGTAGAGAAGCACCGGCACAGAGGTCTTCGCTTTGGTGAATAGATCCAAGGGCTGCCACATGGCGTAAAGCAGCGGGATACCAAGCGCCGTGCTTTTTGCCGGTCCACAGAAACAAACAGCAATAGTTTCCTCGGGGGACATGCGTTTGAAAATGGGCTTTGCCCAGGGCCGAGAAGCGAAGATTCTTGGTGGTCTTGCGCCCAAGAAGCATACACCTGTCAAGGTGATGTATAGTGCGATGTTGAACAGAACGACAAACACCACACTCTGGGCGGACATAGTTTGGAGAGCACCTGTTGCGAAGCAGGAGGAAAACGTGCACCTAGCGCTGTCAGAATCATCGGCCAGGGCCTCGATCATACCGGAATCCACTCACCATATCACCAATAACATGCAAACAGAACCCAACTTGGGTAACTTGGTCTTCAGAAGCACTGCCGCGGTACGATCAGGCCAAGTCCATCTCACCAACTGTCCAACGAACAGCGGTAAAAGCACACTGAGCCCCAATTGCTTAAAGACATCTTTGTACATGTTCCCTAAACTACCACCACCGTATCGCCAGGGGTCAAATACCGCGTCCTTCGGTAACAACGCAACCGTCCAAGCAGCTGTAACGAACGGGCCGAGAACATTTGCTAACAGCACCTCCACCAAAGCCGCCGCATCGTCTCCCCCCGCCGCTCTCGTCATAACAACATTAGATGCAATAGTCGTAGGTATGCACGCCGTGAAAATATAGCCCGCTAGAACCGCGCGATCAATATGCCCCTTCGGATCTCCGGCAAGGATAATATGCACGATCGCCAGCACCAAAGCCGGGATGAACAGAAAAGAAATCACCTGCACGACAAGGTGGAGCCGCCAGTTCAAAAACTGCGAAAACAGCTTCTGGCGCGGAATACTCAATCCAGAGATCAGGAAAATCAGCGCAATCACTCCATACATGATACTGTATTCGGAGCGGATCACGCCGCCATGCTTGGCGACGTTCGGGAAGCAGTATGCCAGGGCGCAAACAACCCCGATCCCGATCAGCAGCCATTGGTGCAGGATCAGCGACACGATACGCTTAAGCGGAGTCGACTCCATCTATTTGGCCGGCATGGATATTTGGATACCCTGGAGAGAGCGAGTTTCGAGAAAGGATTGGGGAATGTTGAGATTGCGCGATCGGATTAAATCCGAGGCGGAGTTGATAACGGCTGAAAGATCGCGCGCTTCGTGCGCTACGCGTCTTGTCTACTGAGGTTGGAGCTCTACATGATCATTACCCTGCATATTGTCTGGGATTCGGATTTCGTGTCTCGCAAGATCAAGAAGAAAATCGCCGAGATCGGGTACCCGATACTGGATGCTGTTGGGTCGACGCATGTGAAGGTACGGTACGGAGTAGGTAGGGCATATTGCATCTCGCACATCGCACATCGCAGATCACATATTGCACATGATAGTTTGATGGTCACTATGCAAGACAGTAGAAAAGCAGGAAAGAAAGAGATGAATAGGTAGAGATGTGAGTTTTGATTGGGTAAAACGTTCAACCGGGTAGAGTGGTCAACGTCACTCCCAGCTAAGTAGGACTAGAACTTAAGTGCTCATACACCCCGGACTGAGAGCGAAAAGGCCAAGTCTGCACGGTAGGTTAAATGCTCATCTGACTCAGAGCAAGTCCCATGATCACTGGAATTGTACCTTAATTACCCTGGGAACCTCGGCTGAGAGGAACTCCTGCGGTGGCCCGAGAACACCCGCAATAGGTAGCGGTATTCGCTACTTTCCTCCGATGCTGGAACTACCGAACCTGGGGAGAAGAAGCCTCCGGAGTAATTTAGCTCCCCGGAAAATAGGAGTCTGGGTAACTATGCGGAAGCTGGGGTGCCAGTATAGCAGAGCTTTTATTACATTCTACGTCTGTTAAAAATGTAGGATCTAAGCCTAATTCAAATTTAAAGTACAGAGAATCACAAGCCTAACCTATGACGACAGTGTAAAAAGGCATGTGAAGTCAGATCTTGGGGAGATCTGTGAATCATATACCGTGGAAGGAGAGCCGCCCTTGTTCCCGAAGGCCTCGGGATGTTCTGGAGCCCTGGAGAGAGGTACCCGGAATAGAGCATTAGTTTTTTCTGATATATTAGAAGAGAGATCCCTCGGTAATTTACTCTGTTAATCTTTCAATCTCTCTGCTTTGTCTCTGCTTCTGTGCGAGGTTCTATACACTCGAACACTTCCGCTCGCCCACAGCTTCCGCTACCCCGTCATACCTCCCCCACAAAGTTTGGCACTGCCGCCACTTCGAACCGATATTCATATACCCGGTGAATTGCACATCTGCTTGAGTTCAAAAGTCTCAAAAGTCTCATAGACGTCCATTCTTCAGCTCTCACAAACTCTTGGGAAGAGCTCCGATCCAATTGCGCTGGTTATCCCCGGGATTGTATACTGCCGCTTCTCCGCAATTTCGGTTTTCCCTCGCGATTATCGGAACGATCTGCGCAACTCGATTTCCGATATTTCTGGCCATTTGAACATATCCGATTTGAAATCGTGATCGCATTCCTGCGTATATACACATACTGAAAAAAATGTCCGCAAAAAATGCCAATGGAAAGCGCACATCACCCGCGGTCAACTTGATCGGTAGAGTAGACCCTGCCCGTGGGATCTGTACTGTTGTTAACCTTTGATTAGCTGGTGGTGGTGCTGGTATGATGGAGGCCCTGGTTTGCCATCCTCTCGACACAATCAAAGTCCGCATGCAGCTGTCAAGGAGAGCTACAGCACCTGGAGTGAGTTCAACAATCAATCCCGGTAATCAGACAACGTGCTAACCACCAGCTCGAGCAGGCTAAGCCACGCGGGTTCGTGGCCACCGGTGTGCAGATTGTGAAGAAGGAGACCGCTCTGGGTCTGTACAAGGGTCTGGGTGCCGTGCTGGGTGGTATTGTCCCGAAGATGGCCATTCGATTTACCTCATACGAGGCATACAAGAACGCATTGGCGGATAAGGAAACGGGTAATGTCACCAGCAAGGCCACTTTCTTGGCCGGTCTTGCGGCCGGTGTGACTGAAGCCGTGGCCGTGGTCAACCCTATGGAGGTGGTCAAGATTCGTCTGCAGGCCCAGCACCACAGTCTGGCTGACCCCCTGGACGCCCCCAAGTACCGTAGCGCACCGCACGCGCTCTTCACCGTCGTCAAGGAAGAGGGTTTCAGCGTCCTCTACCGCGGTGTCTCCCTCACAGCCCTCCGACAAGGAACCAACCAAGCAGCCAACTTCACCGCATACACGGAACTGAAGGCTGCCTTGCAGCGCTGGCAGCCGGAGTACAGCAACAGTCAGCTGCCTTCATACCAGACCACTTTCATCGGTTTGATCTCCGGTGCCGTCGGTCCCTTCTCCAACGCCCCCATCGACACCATCAAGACTCGCCTGCAGAAGACCCGCGCTGAGCCCGGTCAGTCTGCTGTTTCCCGTATCATGGTCATCGCCAAGGATATGTTCAAGACCGAAGGTACCCGCGCCTTCTACAAGGGTATCACTCCTCGTGTGATGCGTGTCGCTCCCGGACAGGCGGTGACTTTCACCGTGTACGAGTATCTCAAGGGCAAACTTGAGGGATCAAACTGGGCTTTTGTGGGTGGCAAGTTTGAGGAGTAGAGTTGCCAAAATGTTTCGTTCTTTGGAAAGCATTGTGATACCTGTCCCAGCATGGTGGGCGTTGCGATTCCTCTTCTTGCGTTGGACTGTCCTTGGTCCAACGGTTTTTCTTTTGTAAATACTTTGTACTTTGCGTTAGTCTCTTTGTATACCACTTCGTTGGGTCTTGACCTGAAATAAAAATTCCATGGTCTTCTTTGATAATTTCAAGTCCAAGCAGTAGTCGAAGATGATGTTGATAGAGGAGGGCCCCGGGCCCGCTGACACGCCTTCGGCCCCTCATTCACCGCTCCCCTCCCCTCACACTGTAAACAACCAACTACCCTGCATCAAAAAGTGCAGCACCATGCAGTCCGGTATCACAGGTAAGAGGCTCAAATTCAAATTCAAACGCAATTGGAACTAACAAGTTCAGTCTCCTCGGAGCTGCAAGATGCCTTCGCCCGCTTCAACTCCGACACCTCCACCTTTTGCCTGCCCGTAACCATCACAGCAGAGACCCTCACGCCCTTGTCCCCAATCTCCTTCCAGGGCACACCCTCAGCGGACTCTTTTTTCTCGGCTTTGCCACAGCTCTCTTCTGTCCTGCAGCCTAAAACACCCATCTACCTTCTACTCCGCCGCACCAAGTCCTCCTCGACCTCCCTCATTGCTCTGACGTACATCCCGTCCAATGCCCCCGTGCGAGCAAAGACACTCTTTGCCTCGACTCGCTCAACGCTGACCCGTGAGCTTGGCACGGAGAAGTTCGGTTCCACCGTCTTTGCTACTGAGGAAGATGAGGTTCTGGGCCAGGACGCATGGCGCGAGCGTGATGGTGAGGGCCCCAACGCCATCAGCCGTGAGGACATGATGGGTGAGAAGGAGCGGGAACTCGAGGCTGTGAGGAAGGCCGAGGCCGAGGCACGCAGCGGTACCCCTGGTCGAGACATCGGCATTGGGGGAACTTTTGGACCGGGCTCCGGCTCTGGAATGAGGGTTTCCATGGCCGTTGACGAGGCTGCTAAGACTGCTCTCAGAGATCTACAGGACAGTGGACTGGTTCAGCTGGTAAGTGTTATAAGAATGCGAGATGTAAAAGATCATATTGAAATCCGAGGCTAACTGCTCCAAAGACAATCGACATTCCGACGGAGAAGATCATTTTGGCCGACTCCAAGACTGGAGTTGAGGCGAGCGCCGTCGCCTCTCACATCTCCTCCTCTTCCCCGCGATACTCCTTCTACCACTACCCCGGATCTGATGTCGTTGTTTTCGTCTACACCTGCCCCAGTGGATCGTCGATCAAGGAGCGCATGCTGCATGCCAGCTCGCGGAGGAACGCCATCACGGTGGCCGAGCAGGAGGGTCACAAGATCTTGAAGAAGGTATGTATCGATGTGTGATTGTCGTGATTTTCTGGATGCTCACAATTGACAGATTGAGGCCTCGGGTCCGGACGAGATCACCGATGAGCGTTTGCAAGAGGAAGTCAACCCGCCACGAGACCAAGGGCCTGCCCGAGGATTCGCTAGACCTCGTCGCCCCGGTCGGTAAATTGTTAAACCCGTAACTCAATGAAATAAATGGGCACATAGCCCATTCTTAGCATGTACAAGCTTGCCATCTTTGTAACTTCTGTAGGCCCTTTTGATCGCAAGGCATAGAGCACCGGGTGCCTCCCCCCGAAGCCAAACCCATAGAGGGAGCCCGGGGTTTGATCATTGATTCCTGAAACTTTTCTTCTGGTAGAACAAGTCTGTTCGCGAACTTCCCAGGTTTATAATCTTGGGGCAACCATCGCGGTCCTTCTCCAGTCGCGTGCATTCAAAGCAGTAGAACGCATCACTGATTCCCTCGCCACCGCAGACGGCACACTTGTTCTGGTAGTTGCCGAAGGAGCACTCGTCGCAGATACGGACGAGGGTGGTTGGGCGCACGTAGGAGTCACAGACGGGGCATTTGCCGTCGCATTTGTCACACAGGCGGCCGATGGAGATGCCGGGCTGCTTGCGGCACATGACGAGATCGGGGTGGTGGCGAGACATGGTGACTTTGGTTGCAAGATGTACTCAGTAGATGGAGAGCGTCGTAAGAATGAAGATATGCTTGGGTTGGGAGGTGCAGATAGAATGAAGAGAGCTTAGAAATGAAAAAGCCGGAGGGAAAGGCGCGGGAAGTGGTCCGTGCGCTGACTCTCGGTATCCGTTCCTTTTGCGCTTGACCACCCCAAGCAGGAACCAAGTTGGAGTGCTTTTCTAGTTGTTCTCGCTCATATTACTTTTCTTTGAATGGCTTTGCCTCGAAAGGTGTACACGGTTTGATTTTGTCAAATCATGGCTGAAGAGTACGTCCCCTCTTGAATCTACCCGCGGAAGCATGTTGAACGGGTGTAGCTAACGTTCGCGGCCTTACACAGAACACTCGCCTCGGCAGTCGCAGTGCCTGAACAAGAAACCGTGCGCGAATCGCCGGAAGTTCATACCAAGCGACGACAATCGTCAGTCTCGGAGTACGACAGTAAGCGCCGGCGACTTAGCTCTCAAGGCAACATCTCCCCACAGTCAGAGAGACGGCGCCCCTCTTCCCCACCAGCTTCGACAAGGGAATCCACTGAGAAGCCCCCAAGACCAAGTGGGGGCCGGGATGAAGATCGCAAGCGTGGTCAACGACTGTTTGGTGGGCTGCTGGGCACCCTCTCTCAGAAGCCGAGTATCGCCGCGCAGAGACGCCGCGCCGATATTGAGAAGAAGCAACAAGACAAGTTGAAAACACAGGATGTGGAATATGGCGAGCTGAAGAAACGGAGGAAAGAAGAGCGTGACGAAATCCGCAGGAGGGAAACGCCGCTGTATGAGCGGGAAGCAGTATGTTTGATTCGTCCCATTTACAGACCTCTTCATGATCATTGGTTTCTAAATCTCTTGCAATCAGATGCAAACAAAGCACACAAATTTGATTGCGATGGCACACTTTCACAAGACTCGGGCACAACCGGCCCTGGTGAGCAATTTTCCTACGTCATCTTCAACAATCAATTTTAACGATGTCTAGTATTACAAACCATGGCAACCGAGACCTGGTGATGAGTCGGTGATAAAAGACCAGATCAAAAAGGCAGAAGCTCTTGTGGCCCAAGAGCTCGCTGATTTCGAAGCGAAATACCCACCAGAGGCTTTTGCCCCTAAGTTACCAACCCCCGAGGCGCAGCCAGAGCCAGAAAAACCAACAGAACAGCAACAATCAGATACCCAACCGGATCAGCCGTCGGATCAACCGTCGGCTCAGGTCAACTCCGCAGATGCAGGAACTAAGGAGCAAGTTCAGAGTGCACCAGATACCGAGCGCCCAGAGACTAATGAACCAGCATCTACTCCTCAACTGGATCAAACACCTGCTAAAATGGACGAAAGCGTACATGACCAGCATGGGGCCCACAATGATGATGGAGGTGAGGTTGTTGAAGATAACGAGGACACTGTGATTTATTAGCGTAACGATTGTCGGCTGCGCGAATTGTCAATTTGGGTGCGATCCATGGATGGTTTTGCCCCGGCCCAAGTCCGATACCCGGCTGTATGCCGCTCGTGGGTTTTTTCTGGGCGTTGTATATCTATTCTGAGGCGTTTTCCCATGTGTGAGTCCAAATATGTCACTTTTTTTTCAATAAAGGAACCCCATGTCATGTGCTATGTCATCAGCTGCAATTGTGTTCTGTCTTGAGGCATTTTAACACGCTAGGGAGTGTGATATTATTCTGATCATAGATCTTCGGTCCAGGGTCTTTCCTGTGCTCAATATCAACTCTACTGGCTGGCTTGCATGATAGCTTACTGGGCATTTTCAAGCATCTTCTTCATAGATAGATAGCCAAGGAAGGACCCATGTCTGCAGAGGAGAAGAAAACAAAAGACAAAAACAGATGCCACTCCAGACACACCCCATTCCAAGGTTTTCTGAAGCCATGTGCTTGCTATTCAACCACCTTCTAACCCAAGCTTGATGTATTGGTTCGTAAACTCATCAAACAACTTGCAAAGACCAAAGAGATTCAGCGGATCTTTGTCGTTTTCATCATCCATGAAACACAGCATATTATGAATGTCAAAGGTGATAGCAAGCATGTATCCGTACTCGGATTCCAGAAACACCTGCTCCCCAGTATCAGAATCCCCCGTCAACCTGTTCCATTGCATGGCATACACTTCGCAGAAATGTTTCTTTTCATCCTCCGCATATTTTCTGCAGTTCGCAATCTTGCTCTCCTCGTCAAACCACTTGAACATCTTCTGCATGAAGTGCCCGCCGATGTCAAATGCTCGATAATTTTGCATAACAAATTCAAAGTCAATAAGAACAACTTTGCTTCCTTCTCCTGGTGCATTTTTGATCATGGTGTTCATGAATTGGACGTCATGGATACACCATCCTGTCTTCCCTCCTATTTGTTCCAGTCGGCTGACGACCTTCCTCAACCTTGACGCAAAGTCATAGTCAACTAGAGCATCCATGTTAACACCCCCTTCTCTTCCCAGTCTCTTCAGTTTTTCCTTCCTGTGGTAGGTTCTGAGACCATTGAAAACAGCATCATAGTACTCCCCCACAGTCTTCTTCTCCATTGATGCTTGCAGGACATGAAACTGTGCCATCGCACTAGCAACATCTGCTCTAATGGAAGGATCTTCGACATCTTCAGGTGCCATGTTCCGTGCATCGAGGAACTCGTCGATTCGCCCCAGTGTGCCATCCTGTGTCTGAAAGAAGCCAAAAACTTTCGCCCCCAGTCCGGATTGGCCGTACTCGTGACAGAGAATTGCTTCTTCCTGCTTTGTCGGGACTAGGCTCTTGAAGATTTCGAGCCCACTGACAGTGCTTCTGTGGAACTTGATGAAGACTTTCAAGGGTTCCGCAGGCACACCGATCGTCGGCTTGGGTCGCTCAACCGGACAGTGAGCGTTGGCAAAAGATGGATGGTAGGATATGCTGAGGAATTCAGGGTCCACGGATGGCCATTCTTTCGTCAAGAATGTGGCTATGATGTCTCGGAGGTTCTGTTTGCTTGGTATCTCGTCCTCACGGAGGGTGGCGGGGACGGATATCAGAGTTGCCATTCTTCAGGAATGGAGAGAAGAATCAAGGACTGTGTATGATGTCTGGTATCTTTCTCAAAAGGTGCAATGTGTACTTGGAAGACAGGTTTATGAACAATCTTCCATAATGCAACCTTGGAATGATTGGCTCACATCACAAAACCTCGACCCACCAGACGTCGGGGTCCCTTTAGGTGTTTAGCGTCAAATGTATGCCAAACAGAGTACTATGGATGTTGTTGACATTCTTGTCAGTTCGCTCCACTAAAATAAGAGATTGCTAGGGACATATAGCACCCTCAGAAACGAATATTATAGTTGCTCTGCATTGATGAATTCCCAACATGGCTTTTTTTCAGGTTTCCCAAGGTCCCACAAGATGGACTTTGACACAGCGGATTGAGGTTGTGAATTTCAGTTCCAAAGATTATGCCTGGATGCGCACTAGACAGTGTCCTTCCGATTTTCACGTCATTCGAGTCCGACATAAAGACATGCAAGAGCATAAAGATGTGCCCAGCCCACATTTATAGAGCTAATGTCTTGGCGCCCCACCGAGTGATCAACGTGCCGAGGCAGAGACGTGAGGGGGACTCGGGCATACAATCTCTCCGAATACGTTCGGTATCTCCGTTGTTCAGCTAATATTCCCCATTTTTGGTCCTCGAGTCTTCCAGAGTTCCACTCCGATTTGGAAGGTTAATGATCAGGGACCCCTGCAGTCATTCTTGGCCGATCTCACGTGACACCCTGTGGAGTTTCACGAATATATATTGCGGAGCTAGATCTTCATTCGGATAAGACCCCCTTAGCCTTCTCAAATTCCAAAGTTATTCGCGTTGAACGATGGCTGTCGACAAAATCCAAGTTTCGGGTGACTCCCGCGTTGAGTACAAGACCGCGAGTCTCAATGGACGCACCTACTGTGCGTGCTAGTCGCGAACCATGCCGGGATCAAGCTAATGCAGACCTCTAGCTTACCTTCTCAGTCAGCCCAAGTCGGGAACGTACAAGGCCACTATCTTCCTAGTAAGGATTCATGGATGCAGTAACATGTTAATAGAATATAAGCTGATAGTTCGGACAGATTCATGGCTTCCCCGACATCTCAATGGGATGGCGGTATCAGATCCCCATGTTTGTCGACATGGGTCTGCGCGTAGTAGCTCCCGACTGCCTGGGATACGGACGAACAGTGAGCTTCTAAGGTTCCAATCTCATCATACCAGCATCGCTAACAAAAGCAGGACGCACCAGACGACTTTACACCCTACTCGCACAAAAGCTGCGCAGCAGACATCAAAGCCTTGGCAAATCATCTCGGCGAGACCCAGATCATCCTCGGTGGACATGACTGGTAATTACATTGGCCCTAAGTTGAAGAACACACCTAATATTAAACAGGGGCGCTGCGTTCGCCTATCGCATTGCTCTATGGTATCCGGAGCTGGTGAGCCATCTGTTCACCGTTTGCGTGCCGTATGCGCGCCCGATGAAAGAGGACATTTCTCTCGAAAGTCTGGTGCAGAATGCGGCGCCGCATTTCGCATACCAGCTTCAGTTTAAGAGCGGGGAGGTGGAGAAATTCATTCGCTCTAAGAGTGAAATTCGTCAATTCCTGCTTGCGCTTTATGGGGGCCGTACTGAGGCCGGCGAGGCTGGGTTTGATGCGCACAAAGGGGTTTTGGCCGATAAAATCGGCGGGCTTAAGCCTTCGAGACTGTTGACTGAGGAGGTGAGTTGGAGAATCGAAGAGGCTCCGAGTTTCGCGCTGACTTGTCATAGGAGCTGGAGTATTACACAAATGAGTTTGCTAGGAGTGGTATTCATGGCCCGCGTATGTTGTTTCCTTGGTATTGCGATTTGGATTCTGACTTGTTGCAGTGAATTGGTATCGAACCCGAGAGGTGAATCACAGAGAGGAGCTTGAGATTCTTGACAGGCAGATTCAGATCCCTACGCTGTTTATTCAGGCGTTGAGGGATCAAGCTCTACCGCCGCATTTGGGGAAGTCGATGGCGAAGCATATTCCCAATTTCACCCTGAAGCAGGTTAATACCTCGCACTGGGCGTTGTGGGAGAAGCCCGAGGAAGTTAACCAAATCATCTCGGATTGGTTTAAGGAGAATGTTTTTGCGGGTAGAGCTGGGAAGCTTTGAATTGGAGATTTAAAGATGGGCGCTGTTAACAAAGCTGATCGATTATGGGAATGAATACATAAAATATCATCAGAACATCAATTTTCTTCCACAAAACATGGTAGAAACAATTGGCTGGACTAGGCCCACTAATGCTGGAACACCTTAGTCTCAATGCTGCAGCCAACCTTCTCCAAGCGATCCACATATTCCTGACCCAGAGTAGCAGGAGTAACGATACCGCCACGCGAAACCTTCGTGATCTTCTCTTCCTCATTGAGGATGACCATCGCGGCCTCCGCCATCAAAAGTCCAGTGAAGACATACATACTGCCCGTGTAAGAGATCTTACCAAAGGCGCGCTGCTTCTCGGCATTGTCCGCCGTCGCAATAGCGTTGTACTCCAGACGATCGTTAGTCGAGTCTTCAAGGCGAGGACCAGCACCAGGCGCGAAGATAAACTTTCGCAACAACCACCGCACAGGAGATAGCAGCAACAATGCGAGTCCAACTGCGAATCCAATGTGCACCGCAACACCAATCAATACATTTCGAACTGACAGGAACTGACGGAAGGTGAACTGTTGGCCGTAGAATTCGGACATGAGGCTACTGCTGCGGTGCACGATGGTGATATCAGCAATGGCGGACGGGGAGGTGGTGACTGTGCCTAGGTCGCGAATCGCACGAACACCAAAGACCTTCTCTAGGATAGTATCGCTGGGGATCTTCTTTGGTGGGGCCGAAGCAGACAGCGCGAAAGGAGTCATTGATCTGGATAGCTCGGATACTGGGAGCCAGTCGAACATAGTGAGAATGGTGTTTAGGGTGCCGCCGCTGGGACCGGAGGATCTGGTGGAATTAGGTCAAATATGGCAAGCTTTGGAAAACAAGGTGACGTACTTCATTTCCTTGATAGTGCCGTCAATCTGGCGCGTTGGAGATGAGAGGTCTTCGCGGACTCGCTTGACCAGAGCCCACGCGAGGAGATCGGCGGGAGCACTCTCAACGCCGGTTGAAGGAATCATCTGCTCAGGTTAGACTTAGGCTGGATGTGGGGAGATCCAAGGTATCACAAACAATTGCACCGTTTGCCTTGGCAGTCTCGTGGTACTTATCGATGATCAATTTGATCCACGGGGTCTCTCCAGTACTGCGAGAATTAGCTATCGCCATGGGCAATTGAAAGCTTGCACGGAGTATGAACATACGCATCGACATAGTGAGTTCCGTTTGTTGCACACGCCTCAACGACTGGGGTTGAATACAAGTGGTAAGGACCCACACAGTTGATAATGAGCCGCGTCTTCTGTGCAAGCTCGTTGAGCTCACTGGAGTTGAGTTGAACAACCAGAACATCTATGGCCCGAATAGAATAAGCATTGATGTAGACTTCCTCGGAAATTCGACCCTGGGGTAAATACCTGGTTCAAGGCGATCTGGGTTGAGGGCCTTCAGTTCCTTGGCGATGAGCTCTACCTTCTGAGCGGAGCGGCCTGCAATGGCCCATTTCAGATCAGTAGGGAGATTTTGAACAATGTGCTCTGCGCAGAATCGACCCGTGTAGCCGGTGGGGCCGAGTACGACCAGGTCATATTGGCGGTTGGAAGCCATTGAGCTGTAGATCTGCAGGACAGGGGTGTTTTCGGGAGACGACAGGTTCAGGAAGCTGCTTGGAGGCGCGGTCTGCTCTGTTGGGTGGGGGAAAAGCGAAATGAATTGAAACTCAATTTGAAGTTCTCTCTGGGACTCGAGGTGGTACAAATCATACACAGTTCTGCAATTCTAGCTTTTCGGCCTTGGAAACATTTTATATTCAATCGTTTCATGCATATGTATCACGTGACCGGGGGAACTCATTGGGCCGAGTGCTTCAGAGTCGCAATGGGAGTTTCAGCGACGCCGAATGACAACATGGGAGATGCGTGCTAGCCATAGGCGGTTACACGGGATGATAGCTCTTGGAAACCTGAAATCAAAGGCAGCAATGACATTATCAATTTTATCAATTTTATCAATTCTAATAAAAAATATTAAAAAGAACATCCACTTCACGTCGTCATTTGCAGTGGATCGGGTGGATTATAGTCGAAGCCCTTGGCAAACCGTCGAAAACCTGAGGCCGCCGCTGCATTAAGGTGCATGACGTAAGCCCACTAAGACCAAAAAGGGTCAGGTGATCGCACTGCGCCAAGAGCCCTAAGCGAGAATCCACAGCACAACCCGCCCTCATTCAAAGCGTCTTTTTTGAACTCCTGTCCAGTACCCATCTTCATCCTCGACACCAGCCAAGATGACGAAGCGCACCAAGAGTATGTTGCACTCGCTATATCCTCCATTTTGACCATTGCTAATTATTGTCTACAGAGGTCGGCATCGCCGGTAAATACGGAGTGAGGTATGACACCAATGCGCCCATACGATTTCCTCGAATTTCGAAATACCCTTCCACACGAACAATCGATATCTAACCCCTCTTAACAGATACGGTGCTTCTCTGCGTAAGCAGATCAAGAAGATCGAAACTCAACAACACGCCCGGTACGTTCACCGCGATCCCCCCACAACCATCGCTCGACTAATAAATCTTCAGTTACACCTGCACCTTCTGCGGTAAGAACACCGTGAAGCGCAAGGCCACCGGTATCTGGGAGTGCCACGGTTGCGACAAGGTCGTTGCTGGCGGTGCCTACGCCGTTTCGTAAGTTTCACACCGTGCGACTGGATCGGGGACCCTCTTGGACAGACGCATACAACCCGACAAAGACAATCTATTAACCCTTTCTTGCTACAGTACCCCCGCTGCTGCCGCCACCCGCTCCACCATCCGTCGTCTCCGTGAGATTGCTGAGGTTTAAATGGGAGGATGTGGTTTCATTTCTCTTTTACGGTTACGTCTGAATACCAAAAATGAATGAAAAAATTCGGGATTACGATTTCTTTCTTGTCCAACGACTTCACCCATTGCGTACTTTGCGATATCGATCCAACAAGCCCCGGTCACTGCCTGTTACAAGTGTCGCCAACTTTCGCCCTTTCGTCGACGACTGCCTGGCTTGCGACTTGGGGACACTTGGACGAATCGCAGACCGGCGGCCAATGAGCACTCGCGCCAGAGTCACGTAGATCGAACACCGATGGAGCCCATCCGTCACTTGACTTGCCCGTCATTTCTAGCGTATCCCATGGTGGCTTTTCACCCGTCGATTGGACATGCGCACATGTCATCTTCCAGCGTCTAGCTACGAGTCCACCGTAACTATCGGGACTTGTGCTAGTACTTTTGACGTGCTCGCATGGTCCACTTCAGCTGATCCTAAGGATCCCGCGATCGTCAGAGATGACTAATGTGAGAACTCTGAGCCGCAGATGCGATTCACTTTCGAACTGAGTCTGGGCGCTTAATCGGGTTTCATCGTAGATTTGTCTCTGGTCTTTGTGTAGTATGGGGAGGGACCCTTGGAGATGGGGAAACCCGGGGGAGGGGGGGGAATAAATCGTGAAAAGCATAGATCGATCAAAGTAATACTTGTGTACTCAGTGCGTGAATTAAAGACTCAAATGACTCTGAGGGCATTTAACTGTCTGCTGGAGTGACTGGAGAGTCATTCCAATCCAGGGCATCATTCGCCTCCGTCACGTTCCTGTTTTGCGTTAGTCCGGCAATCCGGCCCACCTTCAAAAGGCCGCTCCACCTTCTTCGCTTCTACACCTTCGCTCATGGACTTCAACTTTTATTATATTCATGTCAGACACCTGTATCGTTTGTTTGGGAGATCTCGGGGAGGGGACGGGTGATCCTTTGGAGCCTGTGGGCGACCTCAACCTCAAAGATGAGGACTCCCAAATCGCCCAGCTACTGCCCTGTGGCCATATTCTACACAATAATTGCCTAAAGCCATGGGTGGAACGAGCAAACAGTTGCCCCATATGCCGGCGCAGTTTCAATATGGTGGAGTTGAGTGACCGGCCTGGAGGTATATGACGCCCCTTCCTTGAATTATGACATATTCACTTGGAATCATCTGTACTAACTGTTCATGATACAATATAGGCTCTGTTATCTCATCTTATGCCGTTCAAGATCGAACCCAAACGGCTGACGTGGACCCTTCCATGATCATTGAATACGTCGAAGACGACTTGGCCGACTTCTCACCATGTACCATATGCGGGCTGGCCGATAACGAAGACGTCCTTCTTTTGTGTGATGGATGCGATATACCTTCCCACTTGTATTGCCTTGGCCTTGACGAGATCCCATCCGGAGCATGGTTTTGCCAACAGTGCGAATCGCATCGTGCGCTGCCTCCGGCCCCCGAGGTACCCGCGCCGCCGCGCCCATCGCGAGCTGAGCAGCGAAGCCAGCGCACCCGAGCCCAGCAGCGACGTCTTCAAAATCGCAACCAGACAAACTCTCTTCACTGGGCACGGGTTTGGCAGTCCGTTTGGGACAACCTCAACCTCGATCTGGACTTCCCGTTCGACGACGATCGGTCCGCGGAACGTGTGATCCAGCAGCGCCGTCGCGAGGAGGCTAACCAGCGCGAATTCCAAGCGTGGCAACGCCGCTTCGAGGTCGCCGAGCGACAAGGCGGCGGGAACCGTTTTCGCGAGGCAGCGCCCTTGTTCGATGTCGAGGCCGCCCGGCCGTCGCGCCCCCGGGTGCCCAGGGTCCCATCCCCCGAACCAGAGTCGCTTGAGGAAATGCGTGCTTGGAATGCGTTTGAAAGAGCGCGGGAAATCGAGAACAATCCAAGCGCAGCCAGGAAGCGCAAAGAACCCACCATGTCGCCTTCCCCGGAGCCCACTGAGCCTCAGCGCAAGCTGAAACGCCCTCGAACGAGAAGGCCGCAAGAGCTCGCTGCCCGCGCTCAGCAGAACCAAGCTGGTGAATCATCTCGAGCCGGCGCTGCAAGCTCCAGCGCACGACCGAACGGTGAAACCACTGCTGGGCCGAGCTTCCTCTCGTCATTACTGAAGGAAGTCGAAGACGCACCCAGTCGAACTAATTCATACGGGCCATCCGCCTCGACATCTGTCGCACCAACCGACCACCCCTCACCAGGTCCCTCCTCTCCATCGATCTCGCCAACCTCGTCCGGCTTTTCATCTCCACTCCTATCATCAGCCACACCCCCGCCTTTCCCACGCAGCCGCCCTATCTCCCCTCTCCAATTATCCTCCCCATCCGAACCACCATCCCCGCCATTTTCTCCCGAACTCCCATTCTCCGCAAACTCACCAACCAACAAGGGCGAGCCCACTCGCAACACCATCCGACCTCGCTCCCGCATCCCCCAACGCCTAACCGTCGCCCACTCCCGCTCCCCCGACTCATCACCCACCCGTGCCGGTCCATCACTGGCCCTGAAAGCAGACATCCAGAAAATGGTCGGCACCGCATTAAAGCCCCACTATAAGAAGAAGACCATCTCGAAAGAACAATACACCAACATCAACCGGTCTATTTCGCGCATGCTCTACGAGCGAGTCGGTGACCGCGAGACCCTCGAGCCTGATGAACGAACAAACCTGGACACAGAGGCGAAGCACGAAGTACAAAATACGATCGATGCGCTGAAGAGGAAAAGCAAAGATAAGCAGAAACAGCGTGCTGCGGACGATGTTTCATGATTAATATCAGCATTTGATGGCGTTTCTGTTAGCGATTCAGAATCATAGCATTCAATCATTTTGTTTTGGCGTTTAGCAGATTGTCCTGTTTGTTCTTTAGCGCAAACTTTGGGGAGTCTTTTTCACATTGAATCTGAGTTGATTTGGGTCAGTGTTTTGGGGCTGGCCTGCTCTTTTTTACATTTTATATCTGAGCAGCCACGGTGTTGCAATTTTACGTTCATAGACATTCAATGGCCACTCTGGACTTTTTTTTGATATAATCTAATCCGAAGTTTAGACTGGCCATGGATTGACTACCTTTGCTACTTAGTAACACCGATATCAGAGCCCGATAATCAGGCAGAACCTTCTACCGACCCGGCAGTATATACAAGTGTCCCTATACATAAAACATACACACGCGAAAAGTATGTCGATTCTTTTCCAGTCACGAGCCAATCTCCAAAAAGCCAATCTCGTTCGCAACTACGTCACAACAATGACTTCAACTAAACCTCTTATTTTGTTCTTCAGTCCTGTTCGACATGCCATTCCGGCGTATGAGAAGTTGCAGGAAGTAGCCCATACGGAGGTTGTGACGAGTCGAAGCCGTGATGAATTCTTCAATGATATTGCAACAAAGTATCAGAATCCCTTCGCTATCTACCGGACTTCTGCAAGTGGCTTTGTAAGTGCTCCCCCGATTTGCTGTCACAATCAAGGAGATATAAAAGGCACCCCAAACCCAGTCACTCAAAGAATAGAAAGTACCAGCGACTAATGAGATGGATACAGGTCGCTGGCAAGTTTGATGCTGATTTTATCAACCGCCTACCTGCCAGTTGCCGGTTTATCTGCCACAATGGCGCTGGTACGTACCGTTCTTCCTGAAAGCCAGAAGAAAATTGGCCCAAAGCTTACATTTCTTGAACCAGGATACGACCCCATTGACACCGATGCTTGTGCCAAGAGAGGAATTGTAGTCACCAACGCGCCTGACCCTGTGACCGATGCTACTGCTGATCTGGCCATGTTCCTGCTTCTAGGAGCCCTTCGTCAGCTGAACCCGGCCATTTCTGCACTCCGTGCCGGGAAATTCAAAGCCGGGGTCGACTTCGGCCACGATCCTCAGCATAAGACTCTTGGAATCCTGGGAATGGGTCGAATCGGCCGGGCATTGAAGATCCGTTGTGACCCCTTCGGCATCAAAACGATCTATCACAATCGCAACCCCGTCTCATCACAAGCAGCGGCAGGTGTGACATATGTCTCATTCGAACAACTGCTTGCAACAAGTGACATCATCAGTGTCAATGTGCCCTTGACTCCGCAAACAAAGCACCTCATCGGGGCGAAGGAAATCGCCATGATGAAGCCCGGGGTTGTGATTGTGAACACGGCTCGAGGTGCCATCATCGACGAGGCTGCTCTGGCGGATGCCCTAGAATCAGGCCATGTCGCTTCAGCTGGCCTTGATGTGTATGAAGAGGAGCCTAAGATTAACGAGAAGCTTCTGAAGCAGGAGAGGGCTCTTTTGGTGCCCCATGTTGGAACTCATACTACAGAAACATTGGCTAAGATGGAGTCTTGGGCGATGGAGAATGTGAGATGCGCAATTGCTGGAGAGGCCTTGCTTTCTCCTGTTCCGGAACACCAACACCTTGTGCAATAGATTATGTTAGAGTTAGCTATAGGATTCGCTCATGATACAGTGCCACTTGTTTATTGAAAACCATAAGTTAAATTATCATCCTGCTGTTGTGTTCCTGCATTGCAACCAAAATCAATACTTCGCCCATCTGGGCGGCCTGTCGGACCTTTTACAAAAATTGAACACCTGAATCATGTACACACGTATGAGCTAAAATTTTGAGCTAATTTTAAAGTATCTTGAGTCATTTTGTTGGTTGTTGTCCACACATCCTTTGTGGGTTTAGTCGGCTGAACCCGTAGGCTGAACTTACAACCGTCGACTTCGGAGCGAAAGCCGCGAACGCGTCTCATCCGATCCATACTGCGGGAAAGCTATATATAAAACCTTAGAAGAGTAGGTTATTCGATTCAATTCACATCAAAACTGAATACTTTAACATCAACATGGTCAAAATTGCACTCATCGGCGCCGCCGGCCAGATTGGCACACCTCTTAGCCTTCTTTGTAAAACTGTGAGCAATTGCAAAACCCTTGAACTTCATGCGATTGGTTTTATTGACCTATATTTTCCAGAGCGATATTTTTGACGAGATCTCACTCTACGACATTGTACACGTTCCAGGTATTGCGACTGATTTGATGCATATCGACACTAAAGCCAAGGTCAACGGCTATCTTCCCGAGAACAGCGGCCTTAAAAAGGCTCTTACTGGCGCGGACATAATTGTCGTGACTGCTGGTATTGCCCGAAAGCCTGGAATGACGAGAGATGGTAAGTGATGAACTTGAAAAATTCAATCATAAATCTAACGAGAGACACAGATCTTTTCAAGGTACCATGTCCCATAAGAAACCCTAGAGGGAAAATCACGGCATTTTGATGTATTCAAAATATTGACCCAAACCAGACAAATGCCAGCATTATTCGCGACATCTTTTTCGAAATCGCCGGGACTTGCCCTAATGCTATTGCTTGCGTGGTGACCAATCCAGTGAACTCCACTGTTCCAGTTGCAGCTGAAGCCCTCAAGAAGGCCGGCGTTTTTGATCCCACTCGTCTTTTCGGTGTTACAACACTGGACGTGGTGCGGGCCTCCACCTTCGCTGCACACGCCCTCGGTGGAAGCGCCGAGCCCAAGCATTTCAAAGTCCCGGTTATCGGTGGCCACAGCGGAGCTACCATTCTCCCTCTTTACAGCCAGGCCGAGCCTGCTATCAACCTCAGCGATGAGCAACTGGCACCAGTCATCAACCGTGAGATCCTTGATATGGGCGTCCAAGTGCAATACTGACAGCTGGAAACAGGTGTGCAATTCGGCGGAGATGAGATCGTCAAGAGTAAGCAAGGAGCAGGCAGTGCTACAACCTGCATGGCATATGCCGGCTTCCGCTTTGTCAAGGCTCTTGTGTCTGCTCGGAATGGCCAGACCGTCTCGGAGGAGGCATACGTTTATCTGCCAGGCGTTCCTGGAGGCAAGGAAATTGCCGCGCAACTTGGCGTGGATTACTTTGCGGTTAAAGTTGAGATTGGCAAGAATGGTGCTTCTCAAGCGTTGCCCATCGGCCAAATCTCTGCGAACGAAGAGAAGCTGCTCGAGGTTGCTTTGGCGGATCTCAAGGCGAATATTGCAACTGGAGTCTCATTCATGCGTGGGTGAAACTCCATATGATGATAATGAAGGGTTTCTACTCCCCCAAAGTCGGGGAATAAACATGGAAAAACGCCAGATAAAGCCAAACCACCGGTTGTACCCATGGAATGGCGAAACCCAATCTGGCTGCCGCTGCTCAACCACGGTGCCCTTAGATCAAACAAACAATTGACTTTGTGTGTTACTAGCAGATTGAAGAGATTTAGCGAGTTTACTTTCGCTGCGCGTAAGATGATAACACGGAGTGGCTGAATATGAATCCCCACAAGACAAATGATGAATTAAAGAAACTGCATTGCGCACAAGACGGATGGATTCAGACAGATTGCCGTGTTTTTCAGCCCCATTATTATACGGAAAAACTTTGGAAATGGCAATCGGAGTGACGATGACTCGATATCTTTCACGCTAGGTAGCCTATTGCCGAGCACCAATCTGTTTTGGAACTGATCTCCGATGGTTCATCAGTACACAAATAGACACGGTTAGCGCAGAATCATGTTCCAGGAGCGCACGAATCGTGGGGCCAAGGTCTGCCAGGACCCCTAGCTGCTCCAACGAGCTCCTTAATATCCAAGATTGTCATGCTGCTGCCCAGGTGCTTGATTCAATGAGATGACTTTTTTGCGTCGTTCATAAATTCCACAAGAAGCAAAGCCACTGGTCTGTTTCAAGTTTCAACCCAAGCTCCCTGGAGCTCAATGCCAAGACCTCGCGTGGACTATATGAAACGCTGGACTGACATGACAGCGAGGGTCGGGTCCCCACCAGAGTAGATCGTTACAGGTTAAACGAGTTTAACATTCTGAAACAGTCCGTGTAGACGCTTGTAGCTATCTGGGACTATCGTGAAAATATGGTTTGATAAATTCCAAGTGCTAATGGGTCTTGGAGTACTATCTGGACCCTCGCTCCTGATATAGTTGATAAGACTCCATAGTGTTGAAGTATTTAAAGCAGGGGTTTGGCCGCTGCTTCCATTCTTCATTCTCTCATTCTTTTTCTATATTTCAGTTTAATTTTTATCTTTCATTCTTTTCCTGCCATGCGCAATTTTATTTTCTTGTCTGCCCTGGCGGCAGGCCTTTCTGACGCCTATACCGTCACTGTTTCGGATTTCATGATGTTCAAGAACATTGATCCAATTGTGCTCCCTGGTCAATATACCAGCCACATGCACAGCTTCTTTGG
Organism: Penicillium bialowiezense; assembly: GCA_026122735.1. NCBI lineage: Eukaryota > Fungi > Ascomycota > Eurotiomycetes > Eurotiales > Aspergillaceae > Penicillium > Penicillium bialowiezense. The sequence continues at coordinate 393,145 of JAKZFB010000008.1, read as the reverse complement.
CTCGGACGCTATCACCGTTAACACAACCACTTCAGCTGAGCTGCAAAAGGGTTGTTCCACCACCGAGAACCCAAATGACTTCTCGACATACTGTACTCCTCCCCCATTCAAAGTATTGAGAATGTGCAAACTGACAAAAACCGAAAAACAGGGGTTCCAACATTGTATCTTGTGGAGAATGACGGCAAGACATACACGCCCATCAAGCCAATGCGTTTCAGCGCGTACTATGAGCAGCCAGAATCCGCCGAGATCGCCATCCCTCAAAACTTCAAAGACGTTGCCGGAAATGCCTCTGCAACCTCCCAAGCAGACGTGGAAGACAACGCCGGAATCAGCTGGTTCTGCGAAGGCGACGCCACGGAAGACAAAGACGCAGCCGCGTTCCCCAGCACGACATGCTCCACCCATCTCCAGACTCTGCTTTTGTTCCACGACTGCGTGAACACAGAGACTCTCGAGTCGGCCTACTCGGGAAACCCTCGCGTGAACTCTGGATATGGTAGCAATTGGTGCCCCTCGGACATGAAGCGCATTCCTCAGCTCCGGTTCTCTATTCGCTATGATCTGCGCAAGTTGATTCCTGATGGATGGTCCGGAGCTCCCCCTCTGGCGCTCGCTTGTGGCTCTTCTTACTGCTCTCACGGAGACTTCATCAACGGATGGATGCCAGAGGCAGCACAGAACATGGTGGATGATGCTGGTGCGAAGTATACATACTTCGCTGTTGATGGTCCTCTTGGTGATGCGAGCGATGGCTCTGTCTGTGGGGCTGAGAATGCCCAGGATAGTGATCCCACACATGGCACTAGTGATTACTTCGAAAGCTTGAAGATGATGGGCAAGATGACCACGCGAGCAGCTCGGAGACACCACAAGCGTCGTCACTGAGGGATGGCTCTTTGTGGAATTTGATTCGTTCTAGATGAAGGAGAGAAGAGATCAAATCATGAATCCTGTATTTTTATAGACATGTTTTAGCTATCGGTGATTCCAAGTTTGTCGCCATAAAAACTTACATCTACAATCAAAAGAAATCCAGTGAAAAGGCGTTTTGTGGGTGCAGTTCTCAGATTGCATACTATGCATTAACACTTGCACTCTTGGTCATTCCAATTCCCACTGCTGCCGTGGTCCCCGCGTCGACGGGGAGAACCACACCGGTCATCCATCGCGCATGAGGTCCCGCAAGGAAGACTACGGCTCCTGCACAGTCCCATCCGTTCCCTTCAGTTCCCAACAGGCTCCTTTTTCGACGGGCCTCTCTGGCCTCTTCGCTCATCCCGTTCCCATACATCATGGGCGTATAAAGCATCTGCTGCGTGGTTAGACCAGGAACACCACAGCGAGGGCTGAACTTACCCCCGGGCACACGCAGTTCACTCGAATTCCCTGCGGTGAATGATGTGCTGCCATAGCGCGGGTCATATTGACTATGGCGCCTTTGGCTGTGGGATATAGCAAGTGAGGCGTTCCGCCCTTGAGCCCAGCAACGCTTCCCATGTTCACAATACTCCCTTTAATCTCGCCATCGTTCTGAGTCATCTGTGGGATGGCATACTTGGCCATTTGGACCATACTAGCGACGTTGGTTTCCATGCTCTTTGCCCACTGTGTCATGTCAACATCTACCGCGGTGCCAGCTGCACCTCCGATGCCGACATTGTTGATTAGAATATCCAATCGGCCAAATGACTCAATTGTGTAGCGTACTGCTGCCTTGCAGTCTTCTTCTGACGTGACATCTGCCCGATATGCAAATGCGCGACCACGATTTGGTTTTGAATGGATGATTTCCACGGTCTTGTTCGCCCACTCCAAGTTCAGATCGATGCATATGACGTCGCAGCCATCGTCGGCTAGGAGAATTGAGATTGCGCGTCCGTTTCCAATGCCATCACCCAGACACCCCGCGCCTGTGACAATTGCGACTTTTCCAACCAAGGAACGTGACGGGGGATCGGAGGGAATACCGGGATCCATGGCTATGGCACTGTTGGCTGAGATTGGGTTCAGCCATAGGTAGACATGGTCGCATTTCTATATGCTCCATTTCAAAGTATGCTCCGCGCGATCATCATGCGGGGTATTCAAATGCTTAGGCGTGAGGTTCTGAGTTGCCGGTCGGTAGCCGAGCCGAGGTGGGTGGGGTAGTGTTGATCGTGCAATCGTGCAACACGCCTCAAGACTTACGTCTATCAATACACACAACCTCACACACGATGGCTGATTTTTCTGAATATGGTTATCCCAGCGCTGAATGGCTGGCCGTGGAGGCTACGCTGCCTGCACCACCTACAGGCCTGTCGATAGAGCAAATGAAGGATTTGCAAAACAAACTCCGCGAGGACTCCGCTGCGCAGGATATGATCGACCAGGGACTTAGCTCTGTGGTCCAGATGCACGACCACACAATCACGGCGCGGGATGGCACTCTCCTCGAAGCGCGTACCTACCGCCCCACCGGCGTTCCTATCTCCGAGCGCCTACCTGTCTTTCTTCATCTTCATGGTGGGGGTTTCCTGACCGGTACACTGGCGTCAGAGGATGCAACATGCTCTCGTATTGTTGCGTCGCGCGCCCAGAACAATACCCCCGTGGTGGTTCTCAATGTAAACTACCGACACACCCCAGAGCACAAGTTCCCCGTTGCTTGGAATGATACCGAGGATGCTTTTGTCTGGCTACACGAGCACATTGCTGAGATCGGAGGGATAAGTGAGCAAGTCGTCGTCGGTGGTATCTCAGCGGGCGCATGGCTGACCGCCTCATTGACGCTGGCGCAATTGCATGGCGAGGACAAGCGCCTGGCAGCCTGCCCCAAGATCGCCGGTCAGATTCTGATGATCCCATGTCTGGTACAGTGGGATCACTATGCGCCTCGGCAGGAGATGCTCAAGAGCCCTGAGCTTTCGAGCTATGTTCAATGTGCTCAGGCGCCCGTTCTGCCAGTTGAGCGAATGAGGTTGTTTAGCGCACTGCTTAGTCTTACCGAGGTCCCGAATGCCGCTCGGGATCTTCGAATGGGCCCTGGAAATGCATCTGCCGAGGAGGTCAGGGATCTGCCACCTACAACCTTCGGAGTTGCAGGAAATGACCCTTTGAGAGACGAGGGCCTTTTCTATGGAAAGCACCTTGCCGAGAATGGGTAAGTTTGTCCCATCGTTAATGCGCCCCATTTTCTTATTCAAATTCTCTTCTAGTGTTCCTACCGATGTACACGTTTTCCGCGGTGTGCCTCATGCTTTCCGACGGTGGGGAGACAAGCTGCCTGGAAGCAAGAAGTGGGACCAGGTTCTGAGCCAGGGAATCACCTGGGCTCTGTCAAAGCCATCGGCTGGACCCTTTGTGATCCACTCGGATTAAGTTGAGCAGTGTAAGCGTTGAGATGAAGATCTACCGGGAGTATGGTACTGGGAGATCGAACAGCTCTGCGTGGAGATTTTGACATTGCGCTAGAAAGTAAGAATCGCTTCCATGAGCGCTATAAAGAATAATGTATCAATGGCCAAGATGCCGGGCTCCAATAGAAATAGCCGACATCAATGGGAAGCAAAGGGATGTAGTCGAACACACAATGGAGACTCCGAGAGGCAATGCATTCACCGCTCGCGGACCCACAACACCGATTGTCCGATCTGGCAGCCGTTATTGAGAGACTTGCCAATTGTCTACCTCCTGCTCTATTGTCTACATGCAATGTAATTCCAATCCGCCTCTGAAGACCCCGCATTGATATAAAAAGGGCGGGCCCCTCTTCGCCTCACCCACTCCTGCGCATCGCACCACACTTTTGCGCTCAACCCAAGTCACCAGTACCTCGCCCTCAGGGCCCCGAACACCGCGCCGAGACATACAAGGCACTCTGTGGCCCCATTACCATACCTACACACTCGCCAGAACGCCTGAAAAATGCCTTCTTCGACCTCTAACGGCGTCTCCTCCACCCCCGACGCCCTCGAATCCGATCTCCTTGTCAAGCTATCCGCCAGTTGCGCGCTCGAAGACCTACAAGAGAACCTCCTCGGGTCGCTCCACCGCCTGGGTTGGACCGAAAAGGTGACCACCCTAGCAACAGAACTTCTCCGCGCTGGCCGCTGCGAGACCTTCGACGATGTGCTGGCTGCGGTCCTTGCCTCGGCCGAAGGCCGACACCACCCCGCCCTGGGCTCCAAGGCAACAAACGGCGACTCCAATGGCACCAAGGAAACGAATGGAACGAAGAAAGGAAACAGAGACACACCATATGACCCGCTCAAGTATATAGAGGAGGTCAATGTGCGCATACCGGAACCGGTCGTCGAGGAGGGTGTCCGTGGACTGAAAGACATTCTGCGAGAAGTGGCCGATCTGGAGGGAGAGAGTACCCCGAACGGAGAAAAGAAGTAATGCGCTCAGAGGGGGAGTCGGTGAATGTGGCTATGCATTTTTGGTTTTGATCTTCAAGGCGCACAAGTTGGTTCGGCTCTTTTCCCGGCCCGCCTATGATACTGTTTTTTTGACATATGAGTTTGACGGACGCTCTGCATCACATAGATATGGAATACACTGGAGCTCTGCGAGTTCCTCATGCAACATTCATGTTCTGTCAATGGTCTATCTTGGCGCATTATTGATCAATCTCTAGGCGATGACGCAGTAGGCTGGATAAGCCCCACGAGGGTCTTTAATTTATGAACACCTTGCTGGGTGGGGGCTATCTTGATAAACAGATCACATGTAGTAGGATCCAACGATTTTGCGATAACCTTGGACCTCTGAGGATTGTCTCCAAAGTTCATAGGATGCGAAGAAAGACTCCTGAGTGCAAATATCTGTCGAGATTGTTAATTGCATGCATACCGTGGGACCTCTTCACTTCAGATGTGACTGGCTGTAGGCCTAGAACCTTGGACTTTGATAGAGTATACCCGTGGACTGATGTTATAATGACTAAGATTTTGGGATGATTGTTCTGCAACCAAAGACACCTGAAATAATCATTGATGATACAGCCTGCCATGGAAAGTCGACCACCGAATAAGACATTGGTCCAGGCACACAAGTAGCACAGAAATCAACCAAACTAAAAGTCCTATAGACAGCAGACCCTGTATGTCTCATCAAAAAGGATCTAGTTGAATGAGCACAAACGGTTTCTTCATGGCCGTGAAATGGGCCGCGCGTAAGCGGCTCTTAGCATATGCCTACATGGTCAACTATGATCCAATCCAACTGTTCAAAGATTCTAGCCCAGAAGGATCCATGGATGTTTAGACCCACCAACACAATGGGCAGAACGTGGTAGAGTCTAAGCAGTGTGGAACACCTGGGCAGAAAGGGAGCGCCAAGAACAGCATGGGAATCCAGTAGTCAGGCATCCATCTATGGGGTCAGTTCGCGTTATTTGGCAGAGTGGCGATTTGAATCTCCCTGGAGGCTCAGAATTTTAATGTATCACTTGGTGGATCGACGTCCAATTGAGTTGAACACTGGGCGAAGTGCGTTTGTTGACAGTTTCTGGACCTGTCCGGTCAAGTTCGATTGTGATGTCTCTTGTCCTGAAACCAAATGAAACTTGATTGGGGGGTTCTTTGAATGTCGAGGCTCCAGCAAGTGCAGAACCAGAAGTGCAAGAAGTGACAGCTCTAGCGGGGTCTGTCAAGTTCTGTGGAGTGACAAAATTTAAGATTCCCAGCGTCCGGGCCGGGATGTTAGTCCAGACCCCATCACGTGTTCCCCCAGAGCGCTTTCGCCTAATCTTCGCATCTTTCGCTTTGTCTTGATTATCTTGATCAGATCGAGGTGATATTTCGTGCTATTTTATTTCTGCCAAGTCTTGCCGTGACGTGAAAGCGCCTCCCCGCTCGGTTTGTTGATTCCCGCGTCTCTCGCCCCTCATCGAAAAAGGAGTCTCCACCAACTTCGCGACACATCAATACACCCTGCGTGTCCCCCAAACCAGCTCATGTTTGTCTGGCGACTGAACCGTTGCTTCCGAACCGTCACTTCCCAGCTGCCTGCCCGCGCCTGAGACGATAGAGCAATCGGCGCATTACCGCCCTCATTTTGTTTGCCTTGGCCCCAGCACCCTCAATCTGGTGGCGGCGCCTGCGCATCTCCCTTAAATATCCATAATTACTCTCGGGGAATATCAAAATTGTCGCCGAACACTCTCCTTGAAAATGTCCCTCCACACCTCTTACCACGCCGATTCCGACGCGGACGATGAATACGAACGCAGCGTGATTACGTCGCCGCACCTTCAGATCGATTCGGAATCTTCCCCCACGGACTCCGAGATTCACTCGTCCGAACACACTCCCACCAAATTTGGACATCCGATGGACGGTCCTCGTTCCCCGCGAACGCTCATAACGGAATGGGGGGTGGATGAAAGCAAGGAGTTCCTGACTTCGCTGGGATTACTACAGTATCACGGCACATTCCGCGGTAAGCACCACCTCTGAGGTCATGCAGTGTGCACGGCTGACTGATCGCAACTTTACAGAAAATGGAATTGTCGGCGAAGCGCTCGTTGCCTTGAAGCACGAAGAGTTAAAGGAAATGGGAATCAACAGTGTCGGTCACCGATTGACCATCCTGAAAAGCGTATATGAAATCAAAGTCAAGCAAGATGTTCCGCTAGACGCGGACCATTATATTCCACTCAGTATGTCTTCAGATCTCGCCTTTTTCAGTGTCAGTACTAACATCACGTTTTGCAGCCGCGGATCAAAGTATGAATGAGACCGCTACTCAGGAGGATCTCGCGCGTTTAATCAAATCAATCCAGTTGCGAGATGAAAAGCTCATGTTGGTGGAAACAGAGCTGCGCCGAATCACAGATGATTATCGCCGGCTGCGGGAAGAAATCCTACCAGTGATCAAGATAGCCAAAGATCGGTCACATCCATTACCACCGCCATCTTCAGGCGGCCAGCCTCCAGAGAATTGGCACGAAAGCACAGCCACTCTCACATCACCTCAACTACCCACCAGCAACAACGATACTTCCACTTCGAAAATTGCGCGCGCTTTCTCAAAGCGCATGCACCCTAACGGCTCTACCCCTAAAAATAACTCGCCCACCCATATCCCACCTATGATTCACGAAGGAAGAGCCCATCACGAGAACATGAATCCGGCAGTCAGTGCATTGGCTGCATCATCTCATTTGACATCATCTCTGAGCGGAGGTTCTCAATTGTCACCCGGAATCCCTTCACCAACATCACCTCACACCCACCACGGCCATCCTCAAACGCTCAACCCAAGATCTTATACCCAGCCAAGCTCCGGTACAAACCGAAACACGGCATATGATTACCCCGAACAGACTCCGACGATCCATTCCAGAGATCGTCTCACTCCGAGCCAGCTTCCGCCATCCCGTGCCGAGACTCCATCTACTGCATCACGACTTGATCCCCGAATGGACCATCGAGCCGAATCGAGGGCTGAGTCACGAGCTGGTGGAGGCGGCAGCGAGAATCCCAGCAGCGTGGAGATATTCAAGTCCTTCCGCGTATCCTGGGAAGATCCCTGCTACAAGGTCCTACCAGCAGCGCTCAAGAAATACAACATCAACTCCGATTGGAAGAACTACGCTCTCTACATTGTTTATGGTGACCAGGAGCGTTGTTTAGAATTACAGGAAAAGCCCCTTCTCTTATTCAAGCAGCTTGAAAAAGAAGGGCGAAAACCCATGTTCATGTTGCGCAAGATCCACATGGACAATCCCACAGGCACCCCTGGCCCAGGTGCAACTGCACCAAACAGTGCAGGCTTCGAAGGTGGCCGGCAAGGGCAAATCAATCTGCCGGGTGGCGTACTGTGATGAGATACAGTCGAATCTTCTCTTTTGGAATGCCAACCTCTGGCTTGAGATACCCGGCGACTTTGACTATCTGTTGGCTCACTTTTTTTCTTTTCTGTTGCATTTTTGGCTCTGTGAGAGTGCATTCGTCTTTGGCCTGGCCAGTGTTGTCGGTGTTTTGTGTTATTGGCAGGCCGGTATACCATCTCCAGGGAAACGAACTTGTAAGAATGACTTTGGCGTTTCTGCTTCACATGACGTGTTTCATGCTCCACACGCTATCATCTTCCATGCTGCATGCTGCATCAGCCTTTTTCTTCCCCAGACATTCTTCATTTGCATTGGGTCATCGTCCATTGCGTTAGCATAGTACATACCAAGCTTGGAATTTCAAAGTCCTGGAAGGGACTCATTCTATATCCCTAAACTTGAGTGCTTCTTTATTCTGCCTTGTAGTTATTTTGGGGGTAACCGAGTAGAAGAAACCAATCAGCCATGGAGTATTTTCAATCATTCGTGCGTGCTCTTTCAAACCTCGGGCATATCTGGGTCATTGTGTAGGAGTCGACGATCAAAACCACACTCGATCTGCCAATAAACTACACATGCGAAATCCGATCTCAATCAAGAATTAGATCATACCTGCAACATCCATCAACAGCTAAAATCTGGACACATTGAGCGTCACATCGTCCATTTTCTTTTTATAGATGCTTATCATCACGTGTGCTCGTGTCACGGACGCGTTTGATAGCGCACTTTTGATCTCCATCTCAAACAACAGAGCCTCCAACCTCGACAATTAAGTACAAATGGGCTGGGATCGTGTCATCCAAGACTCTGATGAGGATGAGCCCATCGAGGGGGATGATCTCCCTCGACCTGTCGCCCCCATCCAACACCCGGAGCCCGCAGTCCAGCAACACAATGACCATGTCCCCGCCGAAAACACGACCCACAGCGCAAACGAGCGAGGTTTTGCGCCTGAAGAAAGCTCTTTTCCGCAGCTAAATGTCAACTTCGATGAGTTTCTGCAATCGCAGGAAAGAAACCATGCAGGGCAATCATTGTCGCAGCAACGGCGCGAGGAGCGGTGGATTCCAAACACCGAAGGCGCAAGCGGATCGGTTGGTACGTCGCGATAAGATCGCATGCGAATCGAACGAAAAAGTCTGGATCTTGCTCATGTGCTGACATGCGGTGTATGTAGATGGCTCAGGTACCATGATGAGCGAAATTGGGCTTGCCCAGCGAAGACTCCTCGACGACAATGCTTCCAGTGCCGGTCAACAAGTTCCATCTGCCGGTGTGTCATATTCAGCCGATTCAATCCAGTCTGCGCCATTTCCCACAATCCCCAGCTCCCACTCTTATCAGATGGGACCACCGGATGGTGAACATTTCCCGTACTATAAGGCATCTCACGACGGGTACACCACTGGGAACCAGGCCCTGCCGCTCACTCGAATGCATGTGTATGAGTCCAATCCCCAAAACGCTACTAATGGTGTTGTGCCGTTCCCGGACGGAGCTTTCCCCCAGCCCACGGAACCTTGGGTGCAACATCCAACTGCAGAGTTCAACCCACCCCAGCCAGTCCCACTGCTTCAATCACAGCAGCTATTTCCGGATTCCCCACACGACACTGAGCCGATTTCCTCGGTGACATCAGTGCATCCCAGTGGGCCAAAATCTAGCACCCTCGGAACCAATCTCATCTCCCCACAACAGTCTCAGACAAGCGCACAGGATGAACTTGCCTTACCGACTGCGGTAGTTGCACAACCACCCGCAGCTGTTGAGCCGCCCACAAAGAAAAAGCGAGGACGGCCAAAGAAACAGCCTTTGCCAATTAACGATGAAGACGATGAGCTCGCCAACTCTCGAGATCATGAATTCAAGAACGCTGGCGCAAATGGTGCGATTGATCCATCCGATAGTGAAGATACTACGGAGAATGACACCCCGGCCTCAAGTGGAGTCTCCGACGAGACTGACGAAGAAGATATAGGAACTATTAATGCCGGGAAGGAGGCCAAGGAACCGAAAAAGAAGAGAGCGAAGAAAGCGAAGACAGCGCCTGCGCCAATCGCCGATTCTGACGAAAACGATGTTATCTGGGTTGATACAAAGCCCATCGATGCCGAAATAGCCAACGAGAACACCGACCCTAACAAGGGACAAGGTATCCCCAAACAAGATACCAACGCCACGGCGTCGATTGAACATCCTCCAAATATCCAGCCTGCCCAGCCTACTCCTTCAACTGCCCAAGCCGAACAAACAGTTCCACCAGCAGACGATAAGCCAGCGCCCAAAAAGCGCGGACGCAAGCGAAAGCAACCCATCGACCAAGAGGAAGTATCTAGAAGCACAGATACTGATACACCGGAGCCCAAAAACCCAGGCGCCCAAACCCCCGGCTCCAAGCTTTCCGTTCTTGTCGATAACAGTCCCAAGTCTGCCTCGGAAACTGAAATCCAGGCTAACGCGTCAGTCAAAGAACCAACTCAAGACCCTATCCCTGCCCCGGTTCCGGCTCTTGAAGCCACAGCTTCGGCCAGAAGTCCTCAGACTCCATCCAAGCCTGATGCTGGACCTAATACGCCGAAGAACGCAGGAAAGGGTCTGGAAAAACATAGTCCTATTTCGGCTCGGGGTGGGGTGCCTTACCGGGTGGGACTGAGTAAGAGGGCGAGGATTGCGCCGTTGCTCAAGATGGTGCGGAAGTGATTTTCGCAGTTTGATTGCAGTCATAGTTATTATCTGTTCGCTGTTTGCTGTCTTTTTGTTATCATTATACCCCTCGAGATCCTTCTCGGCGCGCTGTTCTGCTTCACGATTCATCTTTTTCGTTGTACGCTTTTTACCGCTGGTATGATTATCTGTGATGTATGTTCTGATCAGATGCATTTCTACATTGCCTGGGTGAGCTTCATGATATTACCGTCAGCTCTGATGATTTGGAAGGAAATCTTGTCAGCTAGTCTTCTATCTCAGCCTTGAAATCAATACCACAAGTACAATTAGTTGGCATTGTTATTATTAGTTGCAGGGCCAGTCGCCTTTGGAGATACTAGGGTCTATCGGGATAGGTTCTAATCCCGAAATGATAAGCCTAACTTGAAAAGGGAATTCAGAGGTACGCCGTTACGATCTACATGAGTATTGTTGAAACATTCTGGTAGAACCCTCATTAAAGTTGTAAAGACTTTTGCTAACGACTAACAATCTTGGCTTGCCCATGGCCCATCCTTTTTCACAAATCTGCCGGTGCGTTCAAGCGAATGACTGTGGCCGAAGAAGACCGCGTGGTAAGTATAGATGTAATGTCAACTGGGTCGAATCCGGCCCAAAACTCTCGAAAATGCCATACAAAGACCAACATCATTCTTTACATGAACATCGCAACGATGAAAGCAAGGAACAAGGATGTCATGGCTGCCATGACTGCAGAGCCAAGCATTCGGATCTCAGTATCCGCCTCTGACTTGGTACGGGAAACTTCAACCTTTGGATCCCAGGCATCGCCATTGCCAGGAGCCTCAACTGAACAATATCCAGCATCCTTCTGGCAGCCCTTGCCACAATGGTTACTTGTGTTGCCACATGCGTTCTCGTTGTTGCAACAGAAACCAAAAGTGGAGCCGAGACAAGTGTAGTTAGCGCCGCAAGAGCCGTCCCAGGAGACAGGCTTATTGGGATCTGCTGAGGCTGGCTTCTTTGGCTTCTTCTTCTGCGTGGGCATGCGGGTGTCCTTGCGGTACCAGAGAGGCCGAGGATCGCGGAGACAGTCTCCAACAGTGACTGCACGGTAGCCCAGTCTCTTGATGGCCTTAAGCATATGCTCCGTGAGGTTATGGACTGTCTGCTCATGGGCGTCGTGGGCGATGACAAGCCAAGAGGTTGTGAGTGGGTCACTCTGAAGGACTTGGTGATCGAAGATGTCCTTGGATCGCTGAATCAAGTCAGGGCTGTCATTCTTGTAGTCGTCGGTATCAATGTCGTACAGGATGATGTGGTAACCAAGTTGACCCAACTGGTCTCCACATTCGGTGTCAGGGGTGCAGCTGGAATAAGGTGGTCGCATGTAGCTAGGGAAGTGGCCAAGAATATTTCGTAACGCGGCTTCATTTTTCTCCAACTGATCACTGCGCTGCGAGGGAGTGATCTTGCTGAGATCTTCGTGAGACCAAGTGTGACTGGCAATCTGGTGACCACTCGAATGCATGCGCTCGATCAAAGAAGCCCACGGCAAGGTGAGATCATCAATCGAGCCCTTTCCGTTGTTGATACCCGTGATGAAAAAGGTGGCCTTGGCGTCATACTTGTCCAAAAGATCGAGCAGTTCTCCAGTGTACCGAGTCGGACCATCGTCAAAGGTCAACGCAATAGTGCCCGGAATAGCACACGAGCGAATTTGAGTCGGACCGTACGGGACTTGTCCAAGGTGTGGTCGGGCAATCTCTTTGGTAGGAGGCCCGAGTGGGGACCGATGAGCATCGCAATGACCGTAGTCAATTTTGCAATCCGGGGAACGGCAATGAGCCTTGGAAGTGCCGCAGAAGCCTGTCGTCGTCATTAAGATGATCTTCACCTCACTATCGCACACTACATACCTGCACCAGAGCAGCACGTGCCGACTGGGCATTTGCCAATCTTGGGGCCACAGCGATAGTCTGCATTGTTGGGGACATCACGAGAATCAAGGTGAGACTGTACGGTGTTGGAAGACTCGATCGAAGCCGTATACACAGGGCCGGCACCATGAATGTTGGCCAGCAAACAGGTCGCCAGAGGTGCTATGAGCAAGGCAAATGGAGGACGCACACGCATATTGATGAAAGGTACGGGAGGTATATATGAGGTAAGCGATGTTTAGTGGGGATGTGGACGTAATGGTTGGGAATGTAAACGGGCTGAAGAGTGAGGAGAGAGAAGAGCAAAGGTGACAAGAGGCACTGGCAGGAGGAATGAGCTAAGGTTCTAGTAGGGAAGGTGCGAAACAAGGAAGCTTCGAGTGCATTTGTATCTATCCCAAAAGGAAAGACCATATATCTATGGAGATACATAATGCATGTCATTGCACCCCCAATTGTACAGAATTTTTGATGCGCTCGTAGTTTTAATATCAACGTGGGTATCGTGAGTTCTTTGCCATCTCGGACGTTCAACAGTTGACCTCCAAGCTGTGCCTTTCAGAACACGACGGCAGCTGAGTGCAATATCAGAATAGATCTCCGGCCATAGAGGTTGAGCATGCCAGGTTGATCCAGAAAGGCTTGGTGGATCCAGTGGGTTTCTGGTCCGAGCGAAGTAACCATCAGGCGCTTTGTTTGTTGTCGACGCCAGTTAAGCATATGAGACTTTTCAATTGGCAGGCACAACATCTTCTTCTCCGACCGCGGAGAACACAAAAGGCGCAAGGCTGTCCAGGTGTGGGCCGAACTTGGCAGGAGCCGTTCGTGCGATGACACCAATGGCAGCAATCAGGTGTCGACGCTGCACCACGGAGATGTTGGAGGAAAGAGTTTTGGTCAGGTTGGCCACGAAGTTATTGAGTTGGCTGTCGGAGAAGTAAAGCACAAGTGCTGAGATGGCAGTCAATGCGCGCTTGGTGACTACAGTGCCGGCCGTGTCGTTTCGGATAATGGCCATGACCGATATTTGGAGACTGTCAAGCTCCCTTTCTTGAAGCAGAGGCCCAAAGCAGGTAACGACCTTGATAAGCACATCAATGGCATCGCTGCTGAACCCACGAGACGGATCCTTCTCCATCATGCCCCTCACCAATGATCCTCGTCTGCCGGAGGCGGAAGGTGTCGGGCCGGTCAAACGGGGAACTAGAACTTTTGAGACTGCCGTGTATGCCGTAATCACATTTTGCGGCGCAGGCTGGCCTGCCTGAGGATGGGGGAGTGTGTCAACAATGACGCGAAGCGCTGTGTTGGGTACAGATGTGTCTATCGTCTCGGAGGCAGTCAGCGTGGACAGCTGCTCCAGAAGGGGTGTGAGGGATTCGGATGGCAGGCGAACGGCGAGTGGGCCAAGGCTAGTTGATTGCGAAATTAGAGCTCATCTTGAGGACAGAGACATAGCTGGGTACGAACCACTTGAGTGCCATGTTCTGCACATCTCCGTGTTGATCATCCAGAGCTTTCAGCAAACCCTCAGCAAGTTTTGTTGATGTACCACGGTCATGAACCAGGAAGACTGAGCTTTGATTGGTCAAGATTCCATAGAGATCATTCAAGGACATGTATCTCAAGTCGGCATCGGGATCATTGAGCTTCGATAGCAGTGTGACGATAGTCGACTGGGTGAGTTGTCGGTCCGCCATGACGGTATGGCTCTAGCGTAAGTCGATCGCGGGGAGTGGATGTAAGGAAATGTAATAGGTAAAGCAGGCCAGCCGTAGGTGTGGTGAAGTGAGAGCTTCAGATAGCTGAACGCCTTAACGTGGGGTCATTGGCGCCTAAGGTGTCAATGCGCTGGTTTCTAGCCTGAGGCCACCAACTGCTTGGTGCTTCTTTCCCCACGTGACTGCTTCTCCTAATACAGTTGTCGTACTTACCGTACCCACTCACGCGGGTTGACGTCAAACAACAACGGCCTTTCATGACTTATGAAGAGCAGCAATCTATTGAAAACCCTACTTGACTGAGAATACCTAGGGATGTGAAAGCTCAAAAGACTTGCTGCTCCAGACATGATAACTTTCGGGGACCCGAACTAAATCAAAACACCTTTCTAGATTTACAGTGATGTTTTATAAATATTTGACCTCTAGTAATTTGGAATTGACCTTTTAATCTGACCAATTTGTATATAATAAACTTCCAAGGTTGTTTGTCTTTTGTGATGTCTTTTTTGCTATCTTTTTTGCCGTATTTCTAAACATCCTTTAAGGATCGAAGTTCGGAGCTTTCTGTCAGGCAGTATTGAAAGAGTAGGTCTGTGGTTGAAGTACTGAAGGTCAAATACTTATGGAACACCACTGTATGACCAAAAGTGACCACACTCAAGCCTCACCCTTTTTGTTCTACAGCCTACCTACTTATATACCTAGGTATTTCCCAGGTGCTGAACCCTCTTTTCATCGAAACTTCACAAACTTAGTAGAATATTCTCACCCCATCATGGACGAGTCCCACAGGCCATACATGGCTTATCTCCAAGGCAGTGAAATTACCACCGAGGCCAAGCCAAAACAAGCATTACCTCTGCAGACGTGGGTCATCGATAAGCACCTAGAAGAAGACACACTGCTCATCTGTCAATCTGAATACGACCACGGTGTAGGATATCCATATACGGCTGCGAAATTTCTCTGCCACAGGAAAGACGATCCTACTGCAAAGCCCGCGTTCATGCGGATCTACCATCAGATCCCCATCATGGGTACAGAGTACTCAGACTCTATAACCAGAGCACGACAAGCTTATGCTGGTAAAGATCCCACCGAGCTTTTAGCCTTGGTCAAGCTGAAGGAGTTGAATTGCCAAGTCACACCCGCCCTTCTGGGATACCAGCACCGCAAACAAGGACCTGGCAACATTATCCCTGGAGGGTTCTCTACATGTGTCGTCTGGGATAAAGTTCCCGGTGAATCTTTGACGCCGCAATACTTCTGGAATTTGACCCGCGAAGCCCGTGACACCATCCGCAGTGAATTCCGCCGAGTTTATGAGTAGGCCATCCCCTTGATTACCGTTTTATCTGACCTGACATACGAGAAAGGGAATTCCTCCTTTGTGGGATCAAACCAGTCATTGCCACATCCACGAATATCATATATGATGAGCTTTCTGGATCAATGTACGTGACATCTCTATGACCCATCACCTAGCCAATGGGCGTGTACTGATTTATTCTCCAGTCACATCTCGGGTTTCCGTGGAGCTG
Source organism: Penicillium bialowiezense (assembly GCA_026122735.1). NCBI lineage: Eukaryota > Fungi > Ascomycota > Eurotiomycetes > Eurotiales > Aspergillaceae > Penicillium > Penicillium bialowiezense. The sequence continues at coordinate 377,442 of JAKZFB010000008.1, read as the reverse complement.
CGTTCAAGGACCCGTGCAAAGCATGGAGCGACAACTGCTATGCTCATTACCGTTTGGCAAAACGTCCAAGGCCGATACCCGGGACTCTCAACTACACCGAGTGGGAGTTTTGAGATCGGTAGCTTGGAATTCAGCGAGGCCGGCAAGTTCAGCCAGGAAGCAGTGACAATGTTTTGCTGACAAAATAACCAATCCTTTCAAATGCCATTGTACCTGGAAAAACAACAGATCAGATAAGTCGAAGTACGGAGTAGAAGTAGTTTAAATCCGGAGTAGTGGAGACATTGCATCATCGTGCACAGACCCGCGGAAGTAACTTGGCTACGGTCGTAAGACCCAACCTCCTCGGCAGCAGTCCGGGAAACGTTGCAAAGAGTCACCTATCAGACCTCCCATATTCTTTATTCCTTTTCCTCCATTCGCACTCCACATACTCCTATACTCCCTACACAATGGTCTTTGCACGTCGTTCAATCTTCCGCGCTGCGACTGCGGCTCAATCCATTCGCGCCGTCCCCGTCGCTCGTCGCTCGGCTCAGCTGCTTGGCCGCCGCTTCAATTCCACTGCCAGCCACGGAGAGGTCCATAACTCAAGCGATGTACCATGGTGAGTTTCTATTCTGGGGTCAATTGACGTTCATTGTCTCACTGTATCTCTTTCTTCAGGGCAATCGGATCTGCGGGTCTTACCGGACTGCTACTGTTCTCTCTATGGCCTTCTGGCTCTGATGGACACCACGATTCTCACGGCGAGGACCATGGCCACGGACATGAGGCCGAGCATGAAGAGAAGGGAGACGACAAGGTAGAGGCTGAGAGTGAGCCTGCAGAGAACAAGGACCAAGAGTCCTCCGAGGAAGCTCCCAAGGAGGAGAAGAAGGATGAAAAGAAGAGCGAGGACAATGAAGAAAAGAAGGAAGAGTCTGAGGACAAGGGAGAATCCAAGGAAGAGAAGAAGGAACAGCCCAAGGAAGAGAAGGATGACTCTAAGGAGTCTAAGAAGGACGAGTCTACGGACGAGTCCAAGGAGACCAAGGGCGAAACTGAGGAGCCCAAGAAGGACGAGGCCAAAAGCGACAAGTCCGAGGGCGAGTCCAAGGAATAAAGGACACTCAACACCTGATCTGCGGGCATTGGGTAACCTCTATCCACTCGGCCTGTCGGATATCCAGTGAAGACTTATGACTCCATTGCTGATGTATCTATACTTGTAGAAGCGAGACGTGAAATACATAATTCTCACACATCAATGCTCTTGCTTCCATATATGAGCTCCCGCCATTAGCGGTGAAGCCCTGTACATTCCATACCCCTCGTTCTCCGTAGCCTTTCGGCTGAAACTCTCCAACAAACCTCCTGAAAAGACACCCCAGCCACTTTCTCAACTATGGAAGTGCTTGAAAGTAGTGAGGATTACGGTGACCCTGGGGATCCAGTTGCATTCCATCACTCGAACATCCTCTATCGCATGGACAATGAAGTGTACCAAGCATCCTCTCAGAAACGGTGTACTCTGGATGCAGAATTCAAGCTCAGTGATCTATACGATATCACCATGGTTCCTTCAACTGCTCTTTCGGCACCCTTCGATCAATCATTCACAGAGGCAACCAACCCATCACAATGGTACATCAAACGACCGAAGCTGTCGAGGTTCAACAGCTTTTACCCTGAAATGATCTCTCAGCTTCTCATACGCGAAGCCAGAGTTTGTGAAACGATCAGGCGAAATCCTCATCCGAATATAGCGCAATATCATGGGTGTGAGGTCCAAGATGGCCGGATCGAGGGTCTTTGTTTGACGAAGTACGACTGCAGCCTGTACCAGCGTGTCAATCCCCACAAACATGGCAAGCGTGCCTTTGTTGCTCACAGAGAGAGATTACCGCCTTCAGAGGTCTCGAGCTGGTTGGAAGGCATCGAGGCAGGTATACGGCATTTGCATTCTCTTGGGATCATCCACAACGATATCAACCCGTCCAACGTCATGTTCGCAGGAGACGTTCCTGTCGTCGTCGATTTTGATTCTGCTGCTGGAGAGGGATGTGACATGTCCATGTATGGAGGAACATACGAATGGTACGACCAGACTCGAAAGATTTCGAGGCCTGAGAATGACCTCGATGCTCTCTGGGAACTAGACACATGGTTGAGGGGATCTGTGGATAATTTCATGTACGATATTTAAGGGTATTCGGAAGAAGAATAGACAGTAACCCAATATTACTTGATTCATATGCTCGTTAAAAACAAGCGCCGGCGCCCGCTCTTCTAAAGGGGCATTTCTAGGTGGCACAGCCAATGCACCGGACTCAGACCCAGCTCCACAAATACATTAACGGCATATCGACATATCCAGAGCACCATCTGGAGAACTCCCCCAAAGTATAACTATAACACGGTGAGACACCTATTTTGAATACTCAATGCGAATCCAACGAAAGACATGGACTTAGGCCTTTCGGCTGCGCGTCCGGGGTCCGCGCTGCTCGGTGACGGGCTCGCCATTGAGCAGCACTTGAGGGGCGTGGTTCTCCTTGCCCTGGTCGGCGCCAGTGGCAATAGCCTTGGTCTCAACCTTGGTATCCTCTTCTTCTTCCTCCTCATCGTCGCTGCGCTCATCCTTTGTCACATTGGTGAAGATGTAGTTGGTCAAAATGCGCAGGATCAGGAAGAGCCAAAACAGGTTGACGGCCTGCAGACTGGCAAGCAAGGCGAACGTGATGTACTGACTGATCCAACACTTGTACTGCTGAGTCTCCCAGTTGAGCTCAAAGGGACCAACGGTGCGGAACTCGGTCAGCACAGCCCAGAGGATCTTCAGGTTCAGGTAATGACGCAGGTAAATCCACCATCCAACGAACATGGTGAAGTATGGGGCAGTGATGAACGCATCCAGGTAGTTCAGGGTCTTGGAAGTCGCCAAGAAGAAATCAGAGATATCGTGCGTGATGTATACCGCCAGACCCATGTGCGTGAAGTGGAAGCGATAACTCAGTCCAATAAGAGCCAAGGTGATGATGTGGTGACCGACCAGCTCCTTGAAGTCCTTGCGAGGTTTCTCCAGCTGCAGCATCAGCACAATCGCCTGCTGCGCCCAGTAACTGGCCTCGAGGAGGTAGTAGGCCTTGAAGACGGCCTCGTGCTCGCGGTGCGGGAATCCCTCGAACATCGCCGTGGTGTTGAAGTACCAAATCGTCGAGCGCTTCATCACGTACAGTCCAAATGGTCCGAAGACTCCAAAGTACACCGCCGTGTACATCTGCTCCATGAACCGCGCGGTTTTGCCCTTGCCTCGAATACCACACCACACAGCGAACGGTCGGATCATCTGCTGCATAATGAACTCGCGCGTGAACGACAGCACGATCGTGTAGAACGCCACGAACGCGATATCCTTTTTACCCTTGCCGTACATAATCGGACCGCCCGGCGTCTTGGGACCTTGCGGATAAGACAGGAAGATGGCGCTGTGCATGGGGTTCGAGGTCGTGGGGTTGATGGCGTACAAGCCGAGCAAAAAGAGCATCACGATCAATGGCAGGAGCCACGTGTAGCGCAGACAGGTATCGGCGAAGCGATGGAGGAGCGAGCGGGCGCGTCGCCGCTTTGTTGTTTTCGGTTTCGCCGAGCCATTGAACTGGTGCTGTTAGTCGGGATGCGCGCGACAACCTCGGCAATGCGTACCTTCTGGTCTGTCGATTGTTCGATCGGGCTTACTTCGTTCATCGTGGACATCGCCGGCGCGCTGGTATCGCCTCGGATGTCCACGCCCAAGGCTGAGCTTCCCCGCGGTCGTACCATGGCGATTGGGTCGTAATTCGATGCGCTCGTATTCGAGACGAGGTGAGCTCACGTGCCCCGAGAGGGAAACGAAAAAGAAAAAGAAAAAAGTGAGATGAGATGAGAGAACAGACTGAGATGAGAAGGAGGAAAAAGACACCCGCACGAGATCAATCCGGAACGATCGGATGAGAAGGTGAAGACGATCTTTTTTTTGCCCAGGGGTTACCTCCCCACTCCGAGCTCTCGGAAAGTCTTGGCGCTCTTTGTTGCGATTTTCGACGTTTTGGGACTGGCTTTGGTTGCTTGACCTTGTCTTCCCCTGCGCTGTGCTCGACTCCTTCTAAACTGGGAGTCCGATGGCTGCTATCGACACGGATCCTTCTTTGAAGTCGTAGACGCGCCAAGAGACTGGATTTTGCGATTGACCCAGCTCTGGTCCCAATTACAATCCTACGTGGACGATCGATTCAAAAGCAGAGGCGGCAGAGGCGGCACTTGAAAGGCACGCAGAGAAGAATGAGAGACAAATGATCGGACTGATGTCGTGGATATATGTGGTATGTTAAATTCTAGTATATGACATCATACACGGTGCAACCCAGTTGAATCGTGTCGTACAAAAAGAAAAGAAAACAGAAGGTATTAATGGTCGACTCCATCACACACTCAATATATTAAGCCTCCTCGGTGTGAGCAGCACTGCGCTTCTCAGCAACAGCCAGCTTCTCACCAAGCACTTCAACATCGCCAGACTCAGCAGCCACAGTGCGCTTAGTGTCGTGGGAAGTCTTCCATGCAGGAGTACCGATGTAAGGGATACCGTTGGGGTCTTCAAAGATCTGCTCAGTCTCCTCGAGAGTCTTACCCGCTGTTTCGGGGAAGAGGAAGAAGACGTGGACAAGCATGGCAGCCAGGAAGACACCGAAGATGATATAGGTTTGCCAGCGGATGGTAGCAAACGCTGTGGGAACGAACAGACCGAGAGCAAGGTTGAAAGCCCAGTTGCAGGAGGTAGCAAGGGCAACCGCCTTACCACGCACGCGGAGAGGGTACAGCTCAGGAGGGTAGACCCATGAAACGGGTCCCCAGGTTGGGGCGTATGATGCAACGAAAAGATAGGTGCAGGCAATGAGACCCTTGGCAGGTGTACCGCTCAGGCGCATAGACTCCTCAGCCACACCCTTGATACCACCGGGGACGACCTCTCCGTAGTTGGCCATGATACCGGCGTTGGCGAACATCCAAACCATCATCAGGGTAGCACCGATCATCAAGGTCGGGCGACGACCCCAGCGATCAACCCAGATCAGAGCGGGGACAGTCATGATAACGTTAATAATGTACTGGATAGACGAGGCGATGAGAGTGGCGTCACCCTCGTAGCCAGCCATGTTGAAAACGTAGGTGATGTAGTACATCATGACGTTCATACCGGTCAGTTGGGACCAGATCTGAGTCCAGACACCAGTCATGGTACGGTGAATCATCTTGGGGTGGAACAACTCCATGTATGAGACATCCTTATTGGTACGTTCGAACTCGCACATGTCACGAATTTCTTGCATCTCGGCGATAACGAATGGGCTGTTGGCGTCACCCTTGCCGTGGACGAGGGCCAGCACTGACTGGGCCTCTTCCCAGCGATCATGGCGGGCCAACCAACGAGGAGACTCGGGCAGGATCATCATTCCAAAGAACAAGAGAATGGCAGGGACCATCTGCACACCCCAGGGAATGCGGAAGACGGACTCGCTGTAGTTGTGAGAGGTAGAAGAGTTGCCATGGCCAATGTAGGAACAGCCGAAGGAGATGCTGTAAGTGTCGAATGTCAGTCACTGAAAATCTGTAGCCGTTCGAGAATGTGGGACACATACTAGTACATGATCAGAATACCCCAAGTGATAGCCCACTGCTGGGAGCCAACGAGACGACCACGCTTAGAGGGCGGCGCAATTTCTGAGATATAGACAGGGACCTGAGCAGACTCAATACCGACACTGAGACCGTTGATGATACGGCCAGCAATGAGCATGCCCATGTTCTGGGAGGCGCAGACAATGATAGAACCGATGACCCTAAAAAGAGGATGTTAGGTATACTTAATCGCCGAGTATGATATAGATCATGCGATGACTTACCAAATAACACAACCAACCATGATAGCATACTTGCGGCCAAGACGATCAGAGATGAAACCAGAAATCAGGGCACCTAGCCATGAACCACCAGGCATGGCAGCAGTGACACCACCCTGAGCCAGGGAGCTGAGACCACTACATTCGTCGTCGTCGTTAAAGGGAGGGCCTCTGGGGCCGTGATTAAAGTAACACTTATACGCCGGCGTGGTAATAATGGCCGACATGGACGAGATATCGAAACCAAACAGCGCGCCGCCAATGACGGACACAGCCGTGATGGCATAGATGTTCCCCACAACAACCATGGTGAATGATAACTTTCCAGACCAGTGGAAAAGGATGGGAAAAGAGACACGCAGAGCCCAGGTCAGAAACGAGGAGACCAGCGGTGTTTAAATAAATCTCAACAGGAAAATTCTGGCTGCATGTCGGGGGCCGAATGGTAATGTACACACGGAACCCGTAGATTAGCCATGTCTTTCTGGTAAACCCACTCTCATGCCGTGTCTGGGATGTCCGAGAAGTCAAATTACTGTATCATATGTACACTGAAGTACGGAGTACACGATAATCAAACCACCTAGGGCTGCGCCAAGGCCCTGTTTGCAACCCCAGCTGTGACTCCGCCTCGTAATTGGTGGATATTGACTTAAGCATACCCACCCGCTGGCCGGTCATTGGTGGAGACCCCAGGATGGCTCATGGGATCCGGGGAATCAACCACGAGGGTGACAGCCCTAGGCCCAAGGAGGTCAAGCGGCGTATTACACCTCAACCCGGCTTCAGGCCGGGTTCGGGAGAGAGAGAAAAAGTCGGCTGATTCCCCTGTAGTCGGGACGGCAGTGGCGTTTCTGGGCATTCAAGAGTTTCCTCATGTTCAAATTCAAACATCAAAAATCGGGAGTAGAGATAAAGATCAAAACCTGGAGAAAATTGTGGTCCCTGTACATCAAGGGGTCCATGTGAACACAGTTTTTTCATTTCCGGCCCCCCAGGTCAACCCACAATAAAATTCCTGGAGACACTAATCATGTCAAAGATACGCTCGGCTCCAGCATTCCCGAACCCTGCTGCAAAACAGGTATTTTTCTCTGCCCGTATTGTAGCCGACTGCTACTCCGGAATACCTGCCTGTGCAATTTACCCGGAGTGCCCACATCGCGTGAGCACAAACGAATGAGGTTGCCGATTTCCAAATGACGACCCGACCACTCGACTAGTCCGGGGCCCCGACGACGGCCATTTTCCCAGAACGGGACGGTTTACGGCTTCTGGCAACTTCAGTGGCTGGCAGGACCCGAAGTGGACTCGGCCTGCGCGATTCGGCCCTTGCCAGACGGTGTTTTACTGTGGGACGGGGTTGGCCGATGAGCTGTTTTTTTTCTTGCTTGCTTTTCCTTCTCTTTCCTTTTTCCTCCAGTAGTATATTCATTCCATGTGGATGTCGCTGCGCGTTACGCTGGAAACCTAAAATCGGTGTGTTTCAGAATTTGAGCCCCGTCTTGATCACATATGTCGGTATATAGCGGATGTCGGCTTGCTGTGGTATACTTTGCGCTTGGAAGTGCTCATATGGTTTGATGCGACGTTCCCCGCGTCCGTGGAAAAGATGCGGAGGAGCTGGGGAAGACCAACCCTTTTGCACTCACCGAGATACCCCGGAAATTTGGGTTCCAGAATTTGACTCCGAAACAACTCCGCATTCATCGTGATCCCTCTCATAGATGTTACTAATTATTTTAGATTTATGCCTTGCTTCGGCCACGCTCAAGCCACTGACATAGGTGGCCGCTGCCTTACCCCCTTGCCGTGGCACAGGCCACCTTCACATCTATGTACTGGCCACGAAGTGGGGTGGAGAGTAAGCATTTATTAAATCTGTCAACTAGCCATGGATCACCTGTGAAGCTGTGAAATGATACATTGGGTCAAATATCACACAGTTCGCCCAAATGGTCATTGTGTTGACTTACTTCCAATTTAGTTTCAATAATACGCTAGCTTCACTATCGATTCTATCCAAGGTTGTCCCGCACTACACTCAGTCTTTGATTATGTTGGCTCATGAGGTTGCGGGATTTGGCTAACAACTGATCCTTGCGCAGAAAGACAAGTCTAGCGATCTAGTTGTCAATAGAGTTATTTACAAGTAGACCCCATATCCTCAAATCCGCCTCCATCTCTCGATAAACTCCGTCCCGCTCTTTTGTAGCATCCAGAGTTGTAACTAGTCCCTGGTCAAGATAGTGTTCAACATGCGGGCTGCCGAGTTATCTTGAGCTGCTCCCATTATGTGCGGTGACTTCTTGCCTGGCCCTATATTCATGCAATCTTCCAAAAGCACTGGCCCCATTCCATAATTCTTCATCCCCCTCATCTCTCCTTTCCGGCATACCTACTTGCTCCAATGCAAATGATGCCGCGACAGATCCATAACAGGCCGCTTGGATTATATCACCTCCTGTTTGGAGGTAACCAATGGAATAGCCTCCCAGAAATGCGTTTCCAGCTCCAGTAGGATCGACCACTTTGGGCGCTTGCTCCTCTTCAGGCCCTGCTATGTGAAACGGAGGTAGCCATTTGGAAACGAGGTTGCTCGGTCGAACAAAGCATCCATTTTCACCAACTCGGACAATCACCACACCCTTTCCTTCCGGGCCGACCCCGTTAGCTAGGAATTTCGACGCCAGCCTTTCAATCTCCGTTCTATCTGAAGGAGCCGGGGTGTCTTCAAATAATGCAGCTAGCTCTAGGTGGTTTGGACTGAACACGTCGACTAAAGCTGCAACCGCGAGACAGTCTTGGAGGTTCTCCGGCTGACATGAAAGGGGGGCCGGTTCCCAGATGACCAGAGGGCGATGTTGTATGCCCAACTGCTCCCGAAGAGCCAACAAATTCTGAACGCGAACTCTCATATCTTGGGGACTAGCAAGATAGTGATAGACTTTCGAAGTAAGCAAGGCAGGATCTGGCAACTCGCTTTCTTGAATTGCAAGAATCGGCGTGGTATACTTGAAATTCTTCGCTATGAGATTGATTGAAGTTAGCTTATGTTCACTTATTGCATTTGCTGATTTGGTGGTCACGAATCAAGAAATCGGGATCATCAGCAAGCGAACACAATCGGCAATAGCAAGGCTGACAGAAGAAGGGTAAATGAAAAAGCTTGCAAGGGTTTCGCACGTCCGAATGTGGTATCTTGATACTCGAGTAAACCCCGAGTCGATGACTGGTCTGATTCTTTTGTTATCATCAAATTTGTATCCCAGCTATGCAAGAGTTCCGTAATGGGGTCCGGAAAGTCATTTCCAACATGGATCGGCCAGGCTAAGGAGCGGCTCTGCGGAGGGCGCAGAAACAACCGAGCGCCTAGAGTCGCTAGAAAAATACGTCAGTTAAAAGTCTGGTTGTTTCAAATCGAAACATTGCAGACAAATACCAACCGTATGCTCCGGACCCACCCAGTACATTGATTAAAGGTTTTCGGTTGGGGAAGCGAATTTCGTCAAGCACCACCAAGCCAAAGCTTGCGAAGGAAATATACTTATTATCCATCGGGATGATATGATCCTGCTGAGCCCGCAAATTTTGGGAGACAAATTATAGCTGAAGCGTTTGTGGGGTCGAGTCATGTATTTCCACTTGAATGATCTGTAAACATTGACCTCTGGAAGACAACGAGGCGGGGCATGTAGACGGTAAACCTTAAAACTTTGGGTTTCAGTTGGCTTATTCAGCCAAATGATTGCTCTCGGGAGTCGGGTAGCGAATCAAATCGCTCAGAAAATGTAGGTTTGTATAGATCTGGTGCCTCCCGAGGGCTTGAACTACGCTTAAAAAAGCTTAAGAGGGTCCACGGAATCTTCTTAATTAACTAGCCTATTAAGTACCGGCAGAGTAGATGGAGGGAAGATATTCATTGTGATGGCCAACCGCATCATGTCTGTTCTTGACATCTAGATACTACCTTGGAACCGGTAACTATACTGCTAAGCCTAGTAGATTATACAACACCCAGACCTCGGGAGGAGACGTCGAGATAAGGACAGAAAGTACACACACCTCAGAAGAATGACTCTATCTTGCTCGTTCGATTATCTAGGGCAATCTTGCATCCCTCAAGATCAATTGGTGTGATAGGTAAGATCGGACCGTGTTGTATTCGATCCACAAGCGCGTCAGTGCCAACCATAGTACCGTATTCGATGTGACGAATGACCGACCAGCAGCCGTACGAAGTACAAAGTGTTTTGTAGAGAAAACACAAAGAGTCTAATGGAATGTAGTTGGTGACGGTCACACTTAGGCTGCCCATCTGGCTGCCCTTCAATTTACCACGCAATAGGCCAAGTTTCACAGTACTCTGCTTTCATCCGAAGTGGCTCGTGTTAAGATTGATTCACCGACCCTAGTAGGCTTTGAAGGTCTGACTGGTTAGGATGGAACTACCCTGGCGCCTCATTGAGTACTTTATCATGTGACCGTGTCAACAAGTAGGTATGGCTTTGGCCCTTGCCCCTGAACTCCTTTGACTCCATCATCCCAGCCAAACGATCCCCCGTCCTTCAATAGATTGGGAAAATGGAGTATTGGCTGTACCATGATAATGTTGCTGCAGACAAAAGCACAGAAATGACCAAAAAATGGCCAGAGCTCTTTTATGATCATCTCCTCTATCTCAAAGTTGGACATTTTCTTCTCGATATCTATAAGCCTCGAGAAATGACAGATTTCTCTTCGTCCGAGACTGGGAGTTTCAATACCACACTTCGTTTGACATTCATTGACGAAAGCGCTGCCATTATCAGGTTCCCAATGCCTGGTATTGTCATGTTCCCCGAAGAGAAAACTCGCAGTGAGGTCTCCGTGATGCAATTGATTTCTGAAAAAACCTCGGACAAAATCCCAATTTTGGTTCCTCGTGTCGCTCAATGGGGATCAAGAGAAGATTGTCCCGCAAAACTTGCTCCTTTCATCGCCATGGACTCCATCAATCACAAGCATTCTATGGCACAGCTTCTTGAATGGCCTCTATCCGAAAGAGAAACCGAATTAGGAGGCTATTTGATCAACCCAAGGCTTGATAGGGATAGAAGACGAACCCTGTTCAAGGAACCTGCCAACATCGTCCTGTCGCTTTCTACACTGACTTTCGATCGGATAGGATCACCTGAGCGTGACCAGAATGATGATTCTATACCTGAATGGAAAATCCGTCGCCGACCTTTGAGTTTGTCAATGAACCAAAGCGTATGCCTGGGATCCCTCCCTCAATCAAAACTACCCGCCCTGGACACTACATATGACACGGCTTCATCATACTTTGAGATGCTGGCGGAGCTTCATATTTCCCACCTCATAAGCCAAAGGAACGATGCTATTGAGTCAGAGGAGGACTGTCGACGCAAGTTTGTGGCGAGATTTCTTTTCCGAAAACTGGTTCACGACCAGAAGCTGAGGGCAAAGTGGATATCAAACGAGAACGGCCCGTTTCCACTATGGTGTGATGATTTACGCCCACAGAATATGCTTGTCAATGAGGCCGAGAGCATTACTGGTGTCATCGACTGGGAATTTACATACACAGCCCCGGTCGAGTTCACCCACGCGCCACCTTGGTGGCTACTTCTCAAGAAGCCGGAAGCTTGGCCAGCGGGCATTGGTCATTGGTGTGAGGTATATGGCAAAGCACTTGACTCCTTTCTCGATGCGATGATTGATTCTGAGGACGAAGCAATCCAGAATGGCCACCTCAAAGAGAGCGAACGACTTTCTGACCCAATGCGGAAGAGCTGGGAGAGCGGGGACTTCTGGATTATGTATGCTGCGAGAAACAACTGGGCTTTTGATCTGGTATATTGGAATAAGATTGACCAGCGGTTCTTTGGACCAGCTGAATCTCCCGAGGATGCCTGGAAAGAAAGACTACATCTCCTGGAGCCCGAAGAGAGACAAGCTATTGATGGTTATGTGAACCAGAAGCTCAAAGAGATGGAAACTAGTGAGTTGGTCTGGGATCCTGATCCATATACCCTAGAGTTTATGGAGACGATGAAGACGATGCCGGAGGATTGATCTATCACTCGCTCCATGTGGTATCGACCTCTCGCCGTTTGCGCATTCGTTTGATTGTATAGCGTCTAGTTGTTAGCCTTTCGCATTTCCTAATTCTTAGAGAAGAGCCAAAATCCATGTCATTGCTTTCGGTTTTATCGGCCTACACTGCGCGTGCCTGAATCTAAAGACAAATTATTCAAATCCACGAGAAGGCTATGAGATGTCGGTTTCACTTGTTGTTTTATCAAATTGAATCATATCCAGTCATTCAATACCAAAGGACTATCTAGTCAGGACGCTCATGTCCACACGCCCACAGAGGAGCCCCGACTTGCAAAGCCGGGCACTCATCCCCGGAGAGCTGGTGGAACCCAACACATCCATATGGTCTGATACTTGCCATATCCACTCCGATCCGGAGCATACTTTGCCAGATCCAAAATAAAGGTCATTCTGTCACGGAATCCGCACGAGCGAAAGAATCCAACAGCGGTCGGCTCGGCACGTATGAAAAGGGGGAGACCAAAATTTATGGCATGGTCCATACAATTATCCACAAACCGTTGTCCAATTCCCTGTTCTCGGTAGCCCGGCTTGACCCAGAGATACTCGATTTCTAGATAAGTATCAATTGTCAGAAGAGTTCATCAAACGAACGAGTTGCAAACCATATTCTTACCAATGTGATTGATACCTTGCATATTCTCATCAATGAGATTCAAATGCCGCTTGGCATCTTTGTAGACTCTCATTGCCCCGCCATTTGGACTCAGAGGCTCAATCAAAAGGGAGTTGCGGTAGTGCAAAGCTGGATCTTCGCCCCGGTATGAGCTGGGACCCGCGTGAGATGCTGTCCGCTGCGAAAGGTTAGGATGCCCAGGTGGCTCGGGCCCACTGGCCCCAGTGATTATCCTGAGTTCTGGCTTGGGACGTCTTCCTGGCTGCGTCGGCTTGGCCTGCGAAACGTTGGGACGCTCAAGTGGCTCGGGTTCACCAGCCCCAGTGACAATCCTGAGTACTGGCTTGGGTCGCTGCCTAAGCTGAGCGGGCTGTTCCCGTGAAACATTGGGACGCTCAGGTGGCTCAGGCTCATATGCTCCAGGAACCATTCTGGGGTCTGGCTTGGGTCGCTGTCTCGACTGAGCGGGCCTTGCTTGCGAAACGTTGGGATACTCAGGCGGCTCAGGCTCACCGGCACCAGTGACGGTCCTGAGTTCTGGCTTAGGACGCTGTACCAACTGTGCTGGGTCTGCCTGCGAGGTCGAGGTAACCTGGTCATTGACACAGCGCTTTTCAATGCAGAAGGCAACGATTTCGTCCGACCCGCGGGGTTTGACGATTGAGATCATCATTGAGGCGTCATCGAAAATGACTCTCAAGGCGCGCTCGCAATGGGCGCGTAGAGCATTTTCACTGTACCTCGCTCCGGAAAGAACATGGTTCACGGCTTGGTAGGCGAGAGCAGAGTAAACCAGCTCAGCGATGGCAGGGATCTCCTCTCGTCGTGGAAACCAAACGCGAGAAGGTCCCGATGCCATTTTTATAACGGCTCAAATGCAAGGCTTGCTAGAATTTAAGTAGAAAGATACAGGGGAGAGAGTAAGAAAGAAAGAAAGAAAGTGAAGAAGTTACGAAGTTTCGAAGTTGTTGACAACACAAGAGCGCGACATTCGGTCTTAAGCATCATTTACGCGTTTAGGGATGTGGGCGTGACCCGTCAGATACAAACACTAGTATTCTTTCTGGGAAGGCACGATCCTCAACTCTAGACTTGGAAGTTACCAAAATCAACATGCCCGTGGAGTTAGCAGCGGAAGGCAACCCGTAAGAGAGCAGGGTTCCGTCCTATACAGCTTAGCTACCCCCTGATTGAATCACTGGATAATGTAGATAAAATGCGGGTTGAACATAGTAAATCTCAATAACACGAGCAAACTAATCTACTGCCCTGGTGTTCCCTAAGACGCCGAGATGTGTTATTTACGTAGCCCTAAACGACAGGGTATTTGCGTTTACACATTGCTTCACACTTGTGTAATCCTCCACTGTTATTAGAATTGGGATGTGAGAAGATAGGCCAGATACTGTATAGGGCCAACACGCCACGTGAGTCTATTGCTTTGGCTCAATGTTGAGACCCAGATCTCCTTCCTAGGTTTGCAGCTCAGGTACTTTGTATCTCTCTTCTACCTAACATACACCCCAGCCATTTGCTCTCGTTACCTTGAGCTCATCAAATGTCGGAACTGAATACGACTTCGGAGGGTCTCGAAGAGATCTTCCCCCATGATCTCGAATCCTCCACTCCGGCATCAGCATTCATCACTGACGTGAAGCATCTCGCGTCTTACAACTGGATCGAAGCATCTACGCCCACCATTGCTGTCCCAGGAAGTCCAGCAAAATGGTCCCCTCCATCGGGGCCACGTCAAGTCCAGAGAGATAGAGGTCTTGTTTACGTATCGCAGAATGACGCCCGTCACCCGGAAAGCCCTCTCGAGCCGTTGTTTCGTGCCCTTTACATCGAGCAACCCACATTCGACATCCACTCCGTCGACGTTGCGACTGACCGAAACAACATTCGCAAGCTTCTCGGGTTCGTTGATCCATCTCTAAGCAGGGATGTTGCTCTTGAATTCACTATTTCGGTTGAGATGGCCGGCCAGACCGCGATCTTCTCCCGTGAGGGATTGCCACCCAAACGATTTCCGAGGGAGACAAAACAAGTGGCTTTGGGCATGAGTTCGAAAAAGCATATACCACCGCTCAAGTCAAAGACACCACCGGACACCACCGCATCGTCTCCTACAAACTGAGCGGTCTTAGTTTCATCGTGCGCCATGAGACGGATGGATATGTTGAGAAACCGAAATCCAGGGCTAAGAGGCGCAGATCAACTGCGGCTAGTCTTCCCTCTGGCGTGAATTCCTTGGCTCCCAGACCAGACTCTGATATCGAACCCGCGCCGTCTATCGAGTCCAAGTTGATCATCAGGAGAGAAGGCCAAACGACTCCACGAGAATCAACGCTAGAGATCAAAACTCGGATGTCCCACAAACGTCTGCAGTTTGCAAGAGTCGCAGCTCAGCTCTGGGTTTCCCAAACACCCAAGCTTGTCTGTGCTTACCATGATGATGGACAATTCTGGGATCCAAAGGTGACTGATGTTGCTAGCAGTATCAAGGACTGGGAAAAAAAACCATCAGGATGCGATCACGAAACTTGTTGCACTGATCAATCACATATTGCAAGTGACTCGAAGCTGGGGTGGAAGTTCAATCATTCGCTACGATCCTCTCAAACAAAACATTGTGATCAGCAGGGTCGCGAGAAAGAAGGTGCTTCCAAGTGATCTTTATGCTCGATGGGAAAACAGCAACCCAGCTACCGTCGCACAGGGTGCTTCCATGCATAGCCCATGAGCTATATCAGAAGGGTCTCATATGAACCACCTACTGCAGCACTGGATCTGAATGAACCCGCTCCAGCTGATGGGTATGAAAGCAAAGCCAGACTGAAATCGACATGATTGTAGCACATCGCGTACAGACCAGTGATTGGCCTTGCAGAAATCTTACTGTCAGTATCTAAAGATCAATCTCAATAAGAAAGTTTGAGTACCTACCGATTCCAAGTGGGCCTTTTAGTCTATCAATCCACATTCTGCCTGGAGAACGTAGCTAAATGTTGACCGCGGACCTCGACATGGGGATAAATCTACTAAAGAAAAACCGGGTATGATCTCAATCCATGGATAGACATGCAGACACACCTAGGAACAGCCTTGGAGTGACAAACCGAGCCCTAGAGCACGCTAACGTAAATTCAACGCTTGTATGAACAATGCAAGGCGCTAAAAAAATCTACCGAACCAGCTCCCACTCGGCAACATAAGCCCAAGCCATGCCAACACGGCCGACCTTTTCCTGGAACTCCTGCGCTGTGACTCCACTCGCATCCTTCCGATCACCGAAGCTAGTCAAGACCGCCAACTGCAGCTTTTGGCCTGGTGCGCCAAGCATACGCGCATCAGGAACATCAACGTACCAGAACTCGCCACCGCCTGATGGGCCCGAGCCAGCAACGTGCGTGAAGGGAAGTCTGTCGTCGTTGCGGCCGTCCACGCCGTGAATCATGAGAAGGAACAATCCAGCGTTGTTAATGTGGCTGTGGCGGGATAATGTCCAGTGAGGACAGAGGAGACCGAACTGGAAGCGCATTGATCCAGGCGTGCTAATTGAGATGTGCAGGCCTTGGGGGTTGAATGTTTGACGGCCGATGGTGCGCTTGTCTGCGTCACTGTAGACCTTGAGGCTTTCTACGCCGTTGGGGCGATCTGGGTCTGTGAGGACGTACTCTTCCCAGGTGAGATCTGGACGGCCGTCTTCTCGGTAGAAGTGGCGTCTGTTTTCGGGGAAGTGCTTCAGACCGAACTCTTCGTTCGGTATGGAGAACATAGCCGGCTCAAAGCGTTGCTTGTAGGGCTGGCCTGCGCCTTCGATTGCTCCGGCTCCCCAGCAGGAATCAATTAGCTTCCAGCGACCCCCGTCAATCCTGACTGCGTTCCAGGCGTGATTGCCTGCGTATGGAGGGACGGAAGCCCCTGGTCCCAGAGCAACGTGTCCGAATCCTTTGCCGTGGCCGCCGACCACGACGGCTTCTAGCCCAGCACGGGTGGCTAGCGCTGCGAATAGACCTGCATATCCTTCGCAGACTGCCAAACCAGTGGCTAGAGTGCTGGCAGGCGTAGAAGGCTTGACACAATTATTAAAGAAGGCATGGGTATCGTAAAGGACATTGTGATGCAGCCATGTGAATATTACTCGTGCTTTGTCTGTTAGAGACGGGAATGGCGCAGTCAGCTCATTCGCTAACCATGTCATATCTTGCGAGGGAAGTGATGCACGAGGGTAGCGAGCGGCATGGTTGTCTGGACCAGAGAAGTCTCGACAGACCAAACACTCATCGGATGCAGGAACTGGAGGGGCAACAGGAGCGCTCGAGCCATCGAAGCGCGGTTTTGTAGCCAAGAGCTTGGAAAGATCTGGGCGAGAGCCATGTGGGATTGGCGGTGGTGTACCACCAGGGGCAGTACTGCTCGGCCGTGATGGAAGGCTTGGGCTCTTATTGCCAAATCCGAATTGTCGAGCGTCCTGTATCTTGGCAGCCGATGGCGGCGGTGGTAGTGTTCTTCGGATTGGCAGGCTGGGTGCTGCATCGGGAGATGCTCCATTCGTGTCTGCCTGTACGCCAGATGGTCGACGCGCGGGCAATTTGGGGCCTGGAGCTTCCTCTTCTGTTTCACGACGAGGGGGCTGACTAGGCCTGGGAGAGGGCGATGGCACAGGCGGTGGCTTGGAGCCAGGCAGGTTGAACTTCGAGGTAAACCTAGAGGACAGGCCACCCAAGCTCCTCTTGCTACTTAGTGTGGGTCGCGGAGGAGGTTCGGCGATAGCCTCCTTCGGCCTTCGAGGGGGCAGCGAGGGTAATTCAGTCTCTCCCCATGCAGGCGCCTTTATGCGATTGTTGCCGGTGGAGTTCACTGAGGTTGTTGACGCACCTCGCCCCGCAGTAGGTGCCGTCGACGCCGTTGAATATGAAGCATCGGAGGTGGCCGAGTCGAAGGAAGGTCTGCGGTTCTGCTCAGTTGGCCTCCGCGGTGGTAGACTCGGGCGAGCTGGTGGCGGCGGAGGAGGCAAGCGGTCTGCTTTGCGCGTGGGCACCGGTGGAGGGGGCTTCTTCTTTGGCTTCACGTCCGGCCTGAGGGTCTCCATTGCAGGCGCCTGCAGGACTGGCCTCTGGGTCCTTGCATCTGCCGGCTCATTTCCAATATGTGACCGGTCTGCCACGGATCCGATCGAGTCGTAGGAGGGTGGATTGTTGGCTGATGCGCTCCGTTCGGGGGTTGGGCGGAGGAAGGGTGGCTCAGGTCCTCCCGGTGGGCGGGCCAACTGCGACTGGTTCAGAGCGGCGATCCGCTGCTGAATTGAATTTAGCTGCGGCTCTTCGGTCATGACGCCTGCACCGCGTTCGTGGGGGTGAGGAGATGTGACCAGATCAAATCGACAGCTGTCGCGACTTTTAATTCAAGTACCTCTCTCGCCGTGGCTTGGCGGGGGCGAAACGTAGCCCCGGCACTAGACTCAATGCCCTAAATATAGGTCGTATCGGCCACCGTAGAGAGCGCGTCAGCTCAACCCGATAAAATCAACAGCAGAAGAAAGCACCAATTTGAGCCTTGGTTCCCAAAGAAATTCGACTTTCATGGTTGCCAATGAGAGGCACTCATCAGTGCAGGTTCCACGGAACCAGATCTGTACTTGGATCTTTACATCTACAAAAGTTGCAACTCAGGATAAATGAGAGTAAAATTGTATTTCCGGCATATCACCCTCCAGGGCTCACACTCCCAAACGCCTCAAGGCGGCCTGGAACATGGACAAAAAAAGAGAAAACTAGGTAGGTTCAGAGGCAAATGAAGGAAGAAACATACACCGAAGAAAATGACAAGGAGAAGGGGAAATAGAGAGACAAAGTTCATGCCTCGAGACTTCAGATAGCGTACAGCACGTTCTGAGAAGTACAAGGCCGGCATAGACATAAGAAAGGTCAAGTACATCATTGGAGAAAGGAAAGAGAAATTCACAAAGTGGTAAAGCCGTGAGGTTAGAGGGCCAGCGTCGATCGTCAACAGCGTCACTTCGTCCCAATGTACATAATCGTCAGGGCAAGCGGGCAGTTGTTAAACGTTTTTGTAGAGGAGAAGAGGCTCGCCAACGTTCTCGATTTCGGGAATGGTGCACTTTAAGTCGAACGCCTTGGCCAGAACGATCTTGAAGATCTGCGAGATGTTAGCAAATGTGATCTATCTCCAGTAGAGCAGATTAATAGTCGGTGGGTCAATCATACCTTTTGCACGTTGATACTGTGGCTGGTGCTGCTGAAGATGAGACTGGCCTTCATCGCCTTGGCGAATCGCTTGGCCTGAATGGAGATCTCTTCCTGATCTTCACGGGGGAAGTTGACAAAGTGATCATATTTGGTACCAACCAGGAACGGGATGGCGGTTTTATTGAAGCCACGACCTTGGCGGTACCATTCTTTAATCGAGTTCAGCGTACTCTTGCGAGTGAGATCGAACATGAACAGAATTGCGACGGCGTCATTGCAGACAAGGGGCAACATGTTAACAAACTCGCGCTGGCCACCCAGATCCCAGATCGAGAAGGTGATCTCAGTGTTGCGAATTGAGATTGTTTTCTCCATAAAGTTGACACCTGTAGATCATCGTTAGCTGGAACCAATGGGATTGTCTTGCGTAGTATCAATTCAACTTACCGAGGGTTTGGATATAATCCTCATCCCAGCTACCCTCCACATATTTGACCATCAAACTAGTCTTTCCAATCTGCGCATCTCCCACCATGCCGACTTTAATAACAACGCTATTCTTGTTGTTCTGTGCAGCTTGTCGCTGACCGAGTTCTTGTTGCTGTTGCTGAGAGGGACCAGGGCGTTCGGCGCCACTGGAGAGTCCAGATCCGGGTCTGGAGTTGGGAACTGGGAGAGGGTGGTGGCTAAGGGATGGAGATGAGTTTTGACGTGACTGATCGGTCTGATCGGTGTCGTGAGCAGCGTATTCGGGGGCAGATGGGTTGATGTCGGTCGATCGGGAGTGGTAATGCGCCTTGGAGTCGCTGTTGTAGCCATTATTGATGGCGGCACGGCTACTCCTGTGCTCAGAGGCCGGTTCCTCTATGTTGACCATGACAGGTGCCGGCTGCTCGACAGGTTGCTGGGTTGGGGTCTCCTGGTCCTGCTGCGACTCGGGCTGCGGCTCCTCCTGTGCCTGTGGCGTCTGATCTCCCTGGAGAATCTCTTCGGGTTCCGCGACGGCGGGAGCAGTGGGCACATCAGCCTCGTGCGCAGGCGCAGTCTCGGTAGGAGGTTGGGCGAATTCCATCTTGGCTTCGTGGTGTGTATTGCCGACTTAAGTAGTGCAGGCTGTCAGACACCCTGATTGTCAGCACGAAACCGAGGGATGAGACTCAGGGCGGAGACTCACCAATAACCAGTGCGGAAATTCCAGCTCAAGCTAACGAGAGTGCATATGACGCAGTATGTTTCAAGGGATTGAGAAAATTGAGGTCGAGGAGCTGTGTCTCGGGAGTTAAGCGGAGAGGGTTGGTCCCTGAGTAAACACAGGGAGAAGTGAGAATTGGAAGCGACAAGGGAGTGAGTTGGCAGCCCAACACACGCAATGCAGGTACCGGACGAGAAATGAATGGCAACTAGATCCTTGAAATAAGTCAGGCCCAGACACGCCAGACAACTCAGGTACATTCAGCTCAAGGCGGGCAACTGGGATCTGACACTAGTCCGCGATAGGCTTAGCGCCGCACCCACGCTTTTGCCAAAATTTACGGGAAAAAAGTTCTTATCGCACACCCCCTCTATACCTTCCACTCTCCCCATTTATACTACATCGGATCTTCTTCAAGATGTCCAAGAGAAGCGCCGAGTCCGTGGAGGAGTCTGCCCTCAAGGCGGGCGAGCGACCAATCGCTGAAATCCCAATGGACGAAGCGGGGGAGTTTGAAGACGAGTTTGAGGACGAGTTCGAGAGTGAAGATGAGATCCTTGAAGCTGGTGTCGACGGTCGCCCTGATGCTGAGCGTGAGGAAGAGGAGAAGGGTGCGCAATTACCATGATTCTGGTTGTATGAATCGCAACAGCTTCGCTAACTTTTTCTATTCCTACTATAGAAGCTATGGAGGTTGACAAGGAAACCTTTATTCCTGGACGCACAAAACTCGCACCCGGAGAGACGCTATCACCCGATCCTTCCACCTACGATATGCTTCACACACTGAGTACGCCATGGCCATGCCTTTCCTTCGACATTGTGCGCGACTCGCTCGGTGACAACCGCAAGACCTACCCCGGCACTGTCTACGCCGTCACTGGTACCCAAGCCGAGGGATCCAAGGTCAAGGATAACGAATTGATGGTCATCAAGATGAGCGGCCTCAGCAAAATGGAGAAGGAGGCCGAGTCAGACAGCGACTCGGACGACGACGACATGGGCGAGCCCATTCTCGAGCACAAGTCCATCCCGCTTGGCTCAACGACAAACCGCATTCGCACCCACCAGACTCCCTCCCAGTCTGGTGATTACTCTAAGCCCCCGCAGACCCTTACCGCGACTTGGCTGGAGAACTCCCAAGTCGTCATCCACGACGTTACCGCCCACCTTTCCAGCTTCGATGTTCCCGGTACCATCCTTCCCCCCTCCGCAAACAAGCCTCTTTCAACCCTGCGCATGCACAAGACCGAAGGTTATGCGCTGGATTGGTCCCCTCTCCAGCCTCTTGGAAAGCTTCTGACCGGTGACAACGACGGTCTGATCTACGCTACCACCCGCACCGAAGGCGGCGGCTGGGTTACCGACACCCGACCTTTCATTGGCCACTCCTCTTCGATCGAGGAGTTGCAATGGTCTCCCAATGAGCGCAACGTGTTTGCCTCTGCAAGCAGTGACGGAAGTGTCAAGGTGTGGGATGTGCGATCCAAGTCGCGCAAGCCCGCCGTGGACGTCCAAGTCTCCAACACTGACGTCAACGTTATGAGCTGGTCCAACCAGACCGCTCACCTTTTGGCAACAGGTGCCGATGACGGCCAATGGGCCGTCTGGGATCTGCGTCACTGGAAGCCCAATGCCGCCGCACCCTCTGCCCAGATCACCTCTTCCCCCGTCGCATCGTTCGACTTCCACAAGGAGCCCGTCACCAGTATCGAATGGCACCCTACCGATGACAGTGTCGTTGCCGTTGGTTGCGCAGACAACACTGTCACTCTTTGGGATCTGGCTGTCGAGCTGGATGACGAGGAGAGCCGCGCTGCCAGCATGGCTGACATTCCCTCCCAATTGCTGTTCGTGCACTACATGGAGTCCGTCAAGGAGCTCCACTGGCAGGCACAGATGCCCGGTACGCTCATGGCGACCGGTAGCAACGGATTCAGGTATGCGATTCACCGACGGAGAATCATGACTTCAGCTAACTCATTCTGCCTTATAGTGTTTTCAAGACCATCAGTGTCTAGACGCAGATATGTCTCTACGCTCCGACCGACTCGGAAATTGCATGTGCCATGTCTTGCTTATATACCATTCGAATTCTGTGAATATTTTTGCTCCTCGATATCATTACGCTCGGAGTTGAGCCCTTGTCTTGCGGCTGGGGTGGTGAACCAAAATCATGTCTTTAGGTCTGGAATAGTATATAGACATCATTTCACAGTTTCTTCCATTCAGCACATCGATCTTGAAGCTCCAGTCCCGTCCCTGGCGCCGTCTAACAACCAACATGACTACGACAGTCTATTGATCGCTTTGACCACCAACAACGTCAACAGCGGAATTAGCTCCACAATTCCGCCAATCCCCAGCCGAGGCCAGTTTGAACATCAAGGAGGGGGAGGGGCAATGCAATGCAAAACATACTCAGTGAAGAGCACAGCCCACAATACGCCTGGTACCTCACCGTCGCTGTATGCCTGTCGCCTTACGATCTGCTACTTCCACAGCGTACATCGCCTCGCACACACGCCAACGGTAATGTAAAGCCGCCGTAAAGTCAGAAAGCGAAGTACATGGCGTTAGCCGGGGCATCCTGCATGGAAAGGTCACTTCGGTCGCAGGATGGACCGTGCCAGATCGCCAATGCGCCATTAATTACATTGCGACCTAGGCCTACAAGTAATGTCTAGGAGTCGGGTGCGACGAATGGCTGGACCAGTCGGTTTAATGATCCTGCACTGTTGGGTGGCGGCCGTTGGAGTATATTCCGTTGGGATTGGATTTTGCCGTCCAATATATGAATACGTATGAGGATTGGGGACTTGAATCTCCGTAAATAAGTGTATGTAGTTGATTTGCATATGTACAAGAAGATCGACCTTGGCGAGGTGTATGGTCTTTGGCTGTGCATAGTGGCGATGTCGAAGACTTGGGTGTTTTAGATGTCAGTGCGAGGCGATCCCAACACCAGATGTATCAGTGGACCATGTAGGTGAAATATTTGGAGTAATGGAGCCGGGAATTGTATGACATGCATCAATTTGAATGGAGACTGTTGAGCGCATTTTCATTGTCAGACGACTGTTGTGCTTGTGTTGCTCTGAAATACTCTACTCCGTACGAGCACTAAGGTAGGGTCCGTTAGAGGCAAAGAATCTCACTGCATAACACCACGCAAGGTACAACTCGGACGCTAGAAAACTAATGGATCGCTTGATCTACGCCGGCGAAGTCTGCTCCTATCCAATCCGCAAAAAGACGTCGAATACACCCCGTCATCGCGCCTGCAATAATTACCACTAATGCACGCCCTAGCCAGCCGGTCAATCACATCAGATCTAACCCGCGCACGTTTGATGCGCGAGAAAACAGGCTAAAATAGCTCCATTTTTGCGACATCGGTCTTTCTCCGGTGAATTGCCATGGACTTCTGGGGTTTCCGGGGCTACTGCGTCGTAGTGAGCTCTCTTATCCGATACATGTTGACTCCGTTGACTCCGTCGAAATAGCGCCAAGCGTGTTGAATGATTGACTGATTAGATGAATCTGCGACCAAGTCATCTTAGTCATGGGATATTCCAAGGTTACATCCTTCAATGTGTCTCCAACACTAAATATAACATCTTCAACGTTTTTAGCGCTGGACCATAGAACTCTGGTCTTATTGCCACAGGCTGAAAAGCACTGTCCCCATCCAGGTCCAACCACAAATGCCTAGCCGCAATTGGCAGCTCTCATCCTATGTCTGATCGGACCTGACGCTCAAAACTCTGATCGGCCAGGGACTGGACCAGTGAGACCGCGCGCTGAAGCGCCTGCCTGGGTAAATCCGTTGGTCAGATACACTAGTCGCTATCTCCAGTCATTAAACGATATCAGTCCAGCTATCGCTAGCCCCATCGCTATCCGCCCAGGCACGGCCGAAGATATCACTGCGAATCAACAAAGAACAATAATTGCCGGCTGTAATTTCCAGGGAAGCCAGCGCCAGCACCAACGCTCCACTCTATCTCTACTTTCAGTTTGCCTTCTCGTTTCAAATTGATATGTGGTTGGCCAGTGGATTCTGTACGACGCGGCCAAGCTGGTTTGTCGCCTTGTCGGGAAACGCCGATGGGGAATTGCCGAATTTCTTCTCGATTTCGATTTCGATGTCCCGTTGCTGATCGCGATCATCCGGTCCTGTCACTTTGAGGCATTTGCCACTCCCGTTGGTATGTACGGAGTACAAGTGCATATATTACTCTGCATGCAATATACAATGTGGCCTGGCTCGAGCGGTTGGCTTTTTTTATCTGATCACCGGTTAATCGGGAGATAACTGTATGCGCGGAATACTGTACGTTGCTTCGCACCGCTGAGGTCATTCTGGTCCACGCTGGCGACTTGACGGTATTGACTTGGTCATGTAATTGTGGACCTGCAATGACGCACAGGGCGCGATAGAGCCTCAGGAGATTCGACACTAAAGGAAAGTAACCTACGAGTGGCCTGCTGCGTTTGATGATTTAGAGCTGTGGCTTTCCAAGGTTTATGGGCAGAGTGCTAAATACAGTGAAGTCAACTTACTATTGTGTAAGGGGTACAGTATAGATCATAGAACTCATTACGCAGTATTTTATGATATACGGACGCTACGTAGCTCGATGTACTTATCATGATGCAGCTAATTCAGCCAATGACATTACTCACAGCTCAGAAGCTCCAGAAAAGATACACAAATGAGCGGGTAGCATATCCGGTATGAGACTCGCGACAGAATTAGAAATCAAAAGCGCAGGCGGCTTGAAGCCCGATCAGTGCAAAGTCCGCCATATCCCGTGTTGATGCCATCGTGCACAAGCGGCCACTAGCCCCCGTGATAAGACAATGCTAGTTTGGCGCTTCGGAGATATGTGCGGAACCCTGGGCCAGACATTTGTGAGTCGGTGTTTCGCATCCTTTCCTGGGCGTCTGAGACCGGCTGATTTGCACTGCAAAAGACCCGTTTCTTATACTTGTGCATTGTATTGTGTACGGGATACTGTTGCACATATGGGTACACGGGACAGCGATCATCCGCGAAGCGCAGTTACGCAATGGTGTTTTCTTTTTCTTTTTTTTCTCGACTTACTTTGACTAGCGCACCACCACATACGAGCTAAGGTATCGGTATCTGATGTTGCATGGGTTCAAGTGGCATCTGCCCCTGAGTCGGGCGCCCGAGCTCACGGCAAATTGATTCTTCATCGACCCGCACTCGCAGATAATGTCGCGTTGTGGACTGGGTAGCCTGCATTCTAGAAGCATTTACGAACGGCGCACGGCGTGACGACTGTGTTTCTGTTCGACGGTCAGTTGTGACCGTTGCACGGTGTTTCCTAAGTCGCAGCCGAGACATGTCGCTGAATGGGCGCTATCAATTTGGAGCAAGACCCGCGCATATCGGGTAGGATTGACAGCAGTCAGATTGTTGTGGCTGGGTTATTTCTTTTCGCCTGTGCATGCATATATTGAAATCAAGCCGGGAGGCCATGCCGATGCTTTCGAACAAACTCTGAACCTTTAGTTGCAGCTTATTTCCCCAGCCTGGGGAATTCCCGGGTGCCAGTCGATCAATCCCCCATACTGTGATACAGTTCAGAGACAGCTCACTCGGAGGGTGGCTTACGGCGCTGTTGTTTCATTTGTCGCTCGACCACCCTTGACTCATCTCGGGTCACCTGCAGCCCTCTTAGACTCGCTCTAGTGTCCTAGTCTGACTAGCGCGTTGTCAAGTCCGGGGATTCTGCAAACGAGATGTCCGTGCGAATATTGCGATGAGCAGAGCCTACACTGTGCACGCTCTGAATTGACTGGGAAAACCCACAATGGCAACCCAATAGCAGTCCTCCGTGTGACTTTTGATACCATCGGAATAACACCGGGAGGCAAAGGGGGGGCCCGCAAAAAGAATGGAACAAAAGGAGACCTCAAAGGAAATTGGTCAAAGCCAATGACCCCAGATCCGACACCCGATCCAACAATCGGCTGGCCCAAGGGAAGGGATGTCCATCCTCGCCTCGTTCCGTGCGACCCAAACTCAAAACGGCGTGGCGCAGCGTGCAAGTCTCATCTTCTGGAAAAGTTTGGGATTCCGGGGAAAGCAAAGAAGCCCAAGGAAATAAAAAAAAGCAACGTTCCATCTTGCCACTCCGGAACGTGTAGCGAGAACCGGAGGATATCCCTTGCCGGCACTCCTGCAGAATGAACGGCTCTGCATTGTGACTGGACACGAGCTGGCAAGGCAAATCCCCCACACGAACCCTGTTTTGGTTCTGGTTTTCCCCCACAAAAATGGCGCATGGCTCTGGCGGATCCGCCAGGCTCGTCCATTAGCTCAGCCCCAGGGTGGATTCCGCCTTCGCTGAGAGACAAATAATGAGTCTCTCTCTGCCTTGTCTGCCGAGTTTCAATACTCTCATTTCCTATTTCGTTTATCTTTTCTCAGACTCCGTCCAGCGATTCTCGAATCAGGGGGGGGGGCGATCTTGCCTGAAACCAGGTGAGCTTGTCACGAGGTCAATGATACCAAGGATACTACCTGACAATACCGTACGAGCTCGTTTCGGGGCTTGTTAACCCCGGTAACTCTCGGGCCCACTCCGACTCAGGGCAGTATACCTAGGTACATTGTACCGTTGTAATCTTACAGAGTACGAGATTAGGGAGAATTATGATATGATCTAGTAATCTATCTGACAGTTAATAAATTCCAAGGCTATCCGGCTTCCAATATAGTTAGAGTAAAAATATAGATACATGGCGTAGTCATTGTTCATCTCAATTCCGCTCCAAGCTCAATAGCTATATCACTCCAGTCATAAGTTCCCCTGCAATCAGGCAATAGGTGCATTCTCCCTGAAGCAGATAAGACGTAACGGATTACGGCGGTACCAACCTTCAGGCAACAGAAAGTCAGGAACTGGTGGGCATTTGGCCGTGCGTGTCTATAGGATTTGGTCTACGCCGCATTGGGTATCACCCTGGGTAATCGTGGGGGCCTCATTGGCCATCAATGGGCAGCCCGTGTGTCTCGCCCCACTACCTCGACGCTGTATCGGTACCGTCTGCTGCGTGGGCATCTGGGCCTGACATCGCCCTGGTGCGTGCGGTGGATGTACCCCCGGTGTACCTTTGCTCTCGGACCCCCTTATCGTGGGTACTTCCCCAATACTTTGCTGTACACTACCCGCCACTACTGCCACGACTATCCGGTATGTAAGTAGAGGTACCTCGTCGCTCGCTCTGCTCGACCTGACATTACTCCAACTTCGGAGGCAATTTAGAACTTCTTCTTCTTCTTCTTCTGCCTCATTCTCACCAACTTCGCTTTCATCCTTATCGCCTATCTGCACTGCTCCGTCCCTTATCTCCTCCCGCCTATCCACTTCCGACCTTGTGAGATCAATTCCCTCAATGGATGCGCGAGTCCTGGAGACCAAGTTACCATAGCTTCCGAAAGAGCTGCCTTGGGTTTGATGTGAGTCGACTAGAGAGAACTATCTCTCTCACCGAGACCCAGCCACGGTGGAGCGGTTCGCTGATGTTTCCGAAAGACGTCAACACTAGCCTCCATCCCGCGATACCGGCCGCAGGTCCTCATATCCTGTCAATCGAATCCAGCTTCCCTCCCTACTCTCTCTTCAAATCTTTTTGATAGACCGACTGTAAATTTTTCTCTTGTCATTGGTTGGTTCCCTTCCTCCGTCTCACGGCAAGGTTCACAGTTTAGTCTGTTTCGGTACCCTGGGTCGCCGAGATAGCGCCTTATACGCATCATACGAGAGAAATGCTGACTTGATGTCATCCGAACAGTCGTTACGACTTGTTCACTGTATAAATTCGAAAGGCCAACTATCGGCCAAACGCGACCACCCAATCGACTCATTGACACCCCTCAGCGACTTTCCCGCCCCGATCGACTTACCTCCGAGACCAGTAGTCAGCAATCTGGTCTGTGAGGCTTCGGAACAATAGCATGCTGTTTGATGGTATGGTTGGTCAAGATCAGGACTACAGCTCTACAGTGGCGGACTTAGCCAGCATCAACGAAATTCCCGCAAATATGCCTGGTGAGTGTGGCTCATCAAACAAAAATCCCTCGGTGGAATTCTTACCCATCTATCCTCAGCCCCGAAAGACTCAAAGAAACAGACCGACCTGAACGGCCAATCGGGTGCCAATGGCAACATCCCACCCCCCAAGACAGATAAGCCTCGGCCCCACGTCTGCACCACTTGCAGTCGCTCATTCGCGCGATTGGAGCACCTCAAGCGCCATGAGCGATCGCACACCAAGGAAAAGCCCTTCGAATGTCCAGACTGCGCACGATGCTTCGCTCGTCGTGATCTGCTTCTGCGACACCAGCAGAAGCTTCACATGACCACTACGCCGTCTTCTCGGCCGAGAAACGGTCGTCGTGAGAGCACTGGCGCTGCACCCGGCGTTAACCGCGTTCGCAAGAACTCCATTGCCAATAACTCTTCGGCGTCGGTGCGCCCGAGAGCAAACACCATCAGCCATATTGACGGGGCCGCACTAGGTATTCCGGGTGCTGGTAACCCGTCATCCGCCCCTCAATCTGGCCACTCATATCACCCTAGCCTTAGTTCCTCAATTGGCTCAAGTATGGATTATAGGGGATTCAGCTCTGGACACCCTCCACTGAACGGGCTTTCTAAGATCGAAACCTCAGGACTTCCTATGGACATGTCCGGGTCACTTCGGACTGCTCCGGTGTACGGAAGTTTTGACACGGGTATAGATGGTATGCTCATGGGCCATGGCAGCACCATCAACCCAGCACAATTACATTTCGCAGGCTCCCCGCAAGGCTTCGGTGACTCCCCCTCGTCTCCATTTGGTCACTACCACAATGGACTCCCCCCCTCAGTGGACCCCATGATGGACGAGGAGATGAATTTCGACTGGATGAATGGGTTTGATGCGGCGGTGGCGATGGGAAACGGTACCGACTCGGTGATTGATGAGTCTTCGCCATCAGCAATGAGCACGGGTAGCCAGAGCGGTATCAGCGAGGCTATGCTCGATGGCCCGAACCGCATCCCTATCTCCAATGGCTGGCACAACCCGTTCCCCGGCCACCACGCCGCCAACCAGTTCGCGATCGACTTCTCCCCGACGACGTTGAATGATTTGGGGATCCCCCCGGAGACCGTTTCGCCCAAGTCTTTAATGGCTCAAAATCCGTTTGCTGAGACGTATGCCACCCCACCATCTATGACTTCGGTCGGCCAACCCATGATGGGCGGGCATTCCCAGAGTATGTTTTCATCCTCTCTGGCAACAAACGGAGAATCTCCTAATCCTCTCAACGTTTCTTTCACGAATAGTGCCCTACGAAATCAACATTCCCCAGTCTCAACGGATACATTTACAGAATCCACACGACAGGCTCTATTAGCGAGCATGTCGACCCCCACTGGCTTCAATCACCGCAAGTATTCCCAGCCCGCAAGTGGACTTTCAAGCAGCCGCGATTTGTTCGCCCGCTCGACTGGCTTCAACAGCTCCGGTCAACTTCCCAGCACTTCGGACCTGCAGCGATATATTTCGGCCTACATCACCTACTTTCACCCCCACGTCCCTTTTCTCCATATCCCGACTCTCAACTTCCAAGCCCCCGAATACACCAACAATTTACGCACCCCGAGCGGACACCTCAACCTCAGTTCTGCAGGCGTTGCCGGCGGTGGCGGCTGTCTGATTCTCTCCATGGCCGCCATCGGTGCCCTGTACGAATACGACACTGCTGCATCCAAGGACCTCTTCGAAGCCGCGAAAAAGATGATACAACTATACCTCGAAGAGCGACGCAAAGCCGACATGTCTGCCGCTCTCAACCGTTCCCAATCCTCCCGTGATAACTCCGTCCACAACACTCCGCTTTGGCTGGTGCAGGCGATGCTTTTAAATGTCATCTATGGCCACACCTGTGGCGACAAAACCTCTGCAGACATTGCCAGCACCCACTGTGCGGCTTTGGTCAGCCTGGCTCGCGCGGCTGAACTAACTCAACACCTGGACCCGAAAGATCTACCCCAAGACCATCTCAGCACTGGAATAAACGAAGCAAGCTCCTCCGGTAACATTGATGATTGGATGTCTTCCTCGTTTAGCCAGCCCAAAGAACGCCGGGACTGGCTGAACTGGAAAGTGGTGGAAGAGCGGAAACGCACCCTCTATGCCATATTTGATCTCTCCAGTTTCCTTGTCTCAGCATACAACCACGCACCCGCACTTACCAATTCCGAAATCAGGCTCGATCTTCCTTGCGAAGAGGACCTCTGGGCAGCTGAATCGCCTCAGGCTTGGAAGAAGATGGGCGGCCAAACTGCCTCGAACAGGAACCTGTCTTTCTCGGCCGCCTTGACCTCTCTCCTAACAGCCAGCCAACGAGAACAAAGCCAATCCTCGAACCTGTTCTACAATTCAGATGATTTGTCTAGTTCGGAGAATCGTCCAAGTACTTTCGGGTGCTTGGTTCTCATCTACTCGCTGCACAACTATATCTGGGAAACCCGCCAAAGACACATGGGTCGCCAATGGACTGCGCAAGAAACCGATGCCATGCAAGCACATATCGAACCTGCTCTTCGGGCCTGGCAAGCAGCGTGGGCCAGCAATCCTGTTCACAGCCTCGAGCGACCCAATCCGTTCGGTGCGGGACCTTTGTCTGCAGACAGTATTCCCCTGCTGGACCTAGCATATGTTCGTCTGTTTGTGAATCTCGGGCGCTGCAAAGAAGCTTTCTGGCAGCGAGACTGGAACGGCATGGCAGACGAGCTTGCACGTGGAACTGAGATCTTCCAGCACCAAGACGCCTCTTTAGATGACGTGGTGGATCCTTCTTTGACTGCTTCCCTCGATCACAGACGGGACTCCATTGCCGACCTAGGTGTCTCTGATCTTGCAATATCCAAAACGCCTACCCAGGAAGAGCCCATGCAGAACCTGTCAGACATGTACAAAACCGGCCAGACGAAACGTGAAAAGCATTTGCGCAAAGCGGCGTTCTACGCGGCTGATTCCATCTCGATGTCTGATCGCCTGGGAAATACCTTTGCCGAGTTCTCATCACGAGAGTTACCTATCCAATGTGCGATGTGCGCTTTCGATTGTGCACAAGTCTTGGCAGAGTGGATAACCACCGTTCAAGAACGTGTGGGCCCTTACCTCGGTGTTTTGGGCCGTGACGATGCAGATCTTACCGGGGTCCCCGGGGTTATGCTGCTTGAGGATGAGGATTGCAAGCTGGTGGATAAAATCAAGGAGATACTGGGCAGTATTGAGAACAAGATGCAGAGCCAAGTGCAACAAAGCAATTCCATGTCTGCACTCAGCGTCATGCAGCGGCTCCCCAGTGTTGTGGAAGGTGGATACGGATGTAAAATATTGATTGCGACAGCCAGTCTCCTGGATCGAGCTGCTGTCTGGCCAGGTAAGCACCCACCTCCTACTCTACCTGATAACAACCGCTAATCATCCCAGTGACGAAACTGATGGCCCGCTCCCTCGAAGCCCAAGCCATGCGAATGAAGGAGCGTACCGAGCACTCCCTTCTGATGACCTCTTAATGACCCCCCTTTCCCCCTGTCCCAATGTCTTTCGATCTATATTATTCTTTTCAACTCTATGATGTTCTTCCATGTATCATGAATAAACCAAGGCAATTACCCCCATCGAAGCATGTGTACCCTTCCAATTCTTGCGCACCCGCTGCGCGCTTTGATACCCTGGTCTTCGACATAGACGAATTGCCTCTCATCCCATGCCTCGGTTAGCGTTCTGTTTGTTCCTGGATCATGTTGAATAGGTCATCTTGCTGTGTGATGACTTGAGTCTGGTGGCTCTTTTCTTTTCCCCTTTGAGATCTTATGGATCGCATTCTCCTTCCCCGTGCAGTGTTTGATTAAGCAGAGTTTTACTTCGTGTGAATATGATTTACCATTTCTTATGATACCTCCCGAGGTCGTCATTGTAACTTCCCTTTCTGAATTTAGTGCCAAGGTGACTCCATACTTGAACCTGTGCTGGGTTGATGATCCACTTGGTGTCCATGGATTTCATGTCACATTAATTCCCAGGAAGGTTGTAATGCTTGAAACGTCATCAAGTGTGATATCCCGGACAAGATCTTTGCTGATGAGCTCTGAAGACCAGCCCTCGGAGGTTGATTTTGGTGAAGCCTTGGAGCACTCCCCGAGAGACGGAGTAAATCACCTTATGAGCGGACGTAGTCTGGTTCCAAGGTTCATGATGTTGATTATTGATATTGAAATGCGTTCAGACCTGGGGCTGTACAGTGAGTGGTGTTTCATAAGTATTTGGCCTAGAGTACTTCCAAGTTCCAAGTTCCAAGGTTTGACCACAGATATAATATCTAAAAGACAGCAAAAAAGACAGCAAAAAAGACAGCAAAAAAGACCTCGATTTGATATATGGCCTAAAAGATCTCTAGAAAGACAACAAGAAACATGGACAAGTTTATTGAATACAAGTTGGCCAGGCTATATAGCAGGTGGATTCCAAAGTAATCGAGGTCAAATACTTATGAAACGCCACTGTACCATATGTTGACGGGCGCACAGTTGGGAGCCCCCGGGCCCCGGACCCTTATCGCGGGGGCCGGGGGGCACACCCCGATAAGATAGGCTATCGCGACCCCCGGTCCTGCCTCCAGGGCTATCTTGGAGGGGGGCGCCACCTATTTAACGGGGCTCCCCTCTCTTCGTTCCTCTTCCTCTCCACATCACCCCAACTTGGAGGGGTGCCCAGGTGGGTACTAACCAACAGGCCTACTAACCAATCTAGGCATCATCATCATCATCATCATCAGTGATTGTAACTTTACAATCCAATTTTTGGCCGCTGCACTGTCTGACTGGGCTTACACTACCCCCGGTTGACGCGTTCTTCTTTTTTTTTTTTTGAAACCGCAGCTCAGCTGCACTATGTCCTTGGGCTTACACTACCCCCGGGGACGCGACCTTTTTCATTAGTTGCCCGGCTGGACCGAGCATCTGGAGAAGAAGACCTCAATGTTGTGGACTCTGACTCTAGCCAACGTAGTTCTTAAAGGAACATCTTCACGAATCTACGCTACCGCAGTACCAAGGAGCGTTCAGAGAGCACGAAGCCAGGATCATACCATATGATAACTTGGTCAAGCAGCAGAAAAGTTGTGACATGGGAGTTAGAGTGGACCTGATGTCGGTTTATAGATATGATGACAAAGATTTCCCCACCGCTCCAAGGTTGCTCCATCAACACACGCGTTAAGTGGTTTGCGCGTTGCTTGACCTGAGATGTCTGCCTTGCACTGTCTGGAGATGGGGCATCAGAAATGAATACCTTTCCCGACCAACCGAACGAAACCGCCTCACTGCAGTCATCAACTGCTACGGCTAACCTCAACTGATTACCCCGAACCCCAAATTCAGGCCCGATGCCCTACCCGCGCCCGGTCTCCCCATTCTCCCTCGAGACATGCTCTGCCCCGCCACACAGTTTTGATGCCGATGCCTTGCTCGGTTCAGATGATGAATTGGATGACGCTGGTAGCGCCGCACAGCGACAGCGCATTGAAAAACTTGCCGAGTCGTACCTGCAGGGCAAACCATTGTTTATTCTCTCTGCTGGGCTGAAAGGGCCGCTGGATGAGGAATGGAATAACCCGTGGAAGAAGCGCAGAAAGCATGGGAAGAGCTCGTCGGCGCTGCAGTCGGACAAAGCGAACGTTCCCCAGCGTGTGGTTAAGGAAACCGATTTGCGCGCACCGCGATTCAGAGAGAGCTTGCCGGCTAGCAATCGTGAACACGAGATACCAGCGTCGTCGTTCAACTGTGTTGAGAGGGCCTCAGCTCAGTCGGAAACCCGGCCTCCGTCCTCTAGATCACAACGGGGGGATTCCATACAATCAGCTTCGAGGCCCAACCGCGGTGGCTCCTCTGGGGCATCACGTTCCCCGGCGAAATCGAATGCCCTACCAGACTCATCAGTTAAGAGTCAGCCGAGAGAACCACCACGTCCGGCCGATTGGCTCAAGAAGGACCGGAGGCTGATGAACTTCACCAAGTTCGACCCACCAAGCTCACCGTCGATATCGGTTACATCCCGTCAATTGGAGAAGACTCGCCGGCCCCCGACCCGCAGTGTCCAGGTCCAGGTTCCGCAAACACCAGCGTCTCCATTCAAAATACGGCCTACAAAGAGTATCCCACCGAAAACCGCCCAGAGTAGCTCCAACGAGCACGTCTCCCCAAAATCGACACGGTCCCCCACCTCGGCTTCGCCCAGCATACCCAAGATACCCCAGATACCGCATCAATCGCCATTCAGGCGCTCTGTCGCAACAGCAGAGCCTCCTTCTCTTCGAATCGTCGATTCATCATCTCAGTTGCCAAGGTTTGAATACCGTCGGTGCCTTGATGGAGGCTCCAAGTCGTCCTTGGATGATGAGAGCATACTGCAAGAGGAAACTATCTTACATGATGGAAGCCCTATACGGGAAGAAGTGGCTGTTGTTTCACCGTCTGCCAGCGCTGTGAAGGCTCAGTCTATGAACATCGCTACGGCCAGCAGCCCAAAAGAGCCCCCCGCAGATTTACATTCCACTCACGCTGCCAACGCTCAGGCGTCAGGATCTGATTCTCCGGTTGTCTCCGACCAAGAGGCTGTTCCTCAGCAAGTACCACCAAAAGATGGCGAAAGCCAAAAGACCCAATCCAAAGACCTGAGATTCGCAGATCAGGCCGATGTTGTCGATGTTGTCGATGAAGAAGACAAGGGGACTTTCCAAGGCACCGCACCTTCCACAGAACCCGAACCGGTCGCAACAGAGCAAAACACATATGAGGATCTTCCCTCTGCTCAAAGGGTGCCAGCACCCCTGGGAGCGTCAGATAGGATCATATCACTGCACTCAACGGCATTGCCGAAGACAGACACTGGCCTTGGATCAAGCACCAGTCCTGATACCCAGCTGTCAACCCAAGCGGCGCTCTTACACGCCCAAAAGTCCTTCCAGGATGACCTGGATAGCCCAGCGTACTATGCAACCACACCTGGCCAAAACAAAGCAATTCATTCACCCAGTGGCACAACTTATTCAGCAAATGTGACTCCTTTCTATCACATAGAGCAATCAATCCAGCGTGATTTTGAACGAGGCTCATTATCAGCGGACAAAGATAGGGGGCAAGCGATGAGCACGCAATACATGCTCGATGCAGCCACGCCCTTCAACTTTAGCACCGAGCAACCTGGTCAAAACTCAAGCTGGAATCCGATAAATAAGAACATGACCCAAGCCATGAATACCCAGTTCATGCTTGACGCAGCTACTCCCTATGCCTTCAGCACGGAGAAAAAGCCTCGCGCACCTCTGCCGGATCTGGCCAAAAGCATGCCTACCGGATCCAAAAGAAAACAACGCCATGATGCGGGTTACTCTATTTCTCCCCAGAGCGACAGAACCAGCATGGACTACGAATACCATTCCGCCGAATCTCAATCAGGCGAAGTTGAAGGAAGTTTCTCGCCCGTGGTTCAGAAGTCAGATCATCTTTCCGTGAAAAACGCTTCAATCCCACTTGACCCGAACGAGTCTACGTCAGTAGCAGCTCAAGATGGCCAAGGTGCCAACCAAGCGGCGGAAGGCTTCAACCTCAGCCAGGCCATTGCTGATGCTGGGAGCTGGCTTCAGCAAAGCTTTGATTTCATGAAAGAGATTGGACGGTCCAGTCAGAATCTTGAAACACATTCTCACAATATGGATTCGTCCTAGGGATTATTTTTTACGCTGTCATGATCTTGCATATCTATGTTGTGTTCTTCGCTTGTACATACTATGCTGTACTGCATTTTTCGTAGCGACGGCGTACTGGTCGCATTATGGCCCACATATCTGTAGACATTGAGCAGCATATACTATTTCCTTTTTCCTATGTACTCTACGACAGTTTTAGCTATCCATGGATGTTACTACTGAAATGAAAATTCACCTCCATACTCTGCAGACCTCCTCATACTTGAGAATACCCACCAAAAGCAAATCAAAGCAGAGCTTCTCTCTACAATGTGGATTCGCAAGCCTAAGCCGGCCGATCGACGTCAGGCACCAGGTGGCCCGAGCGCCAGCGGGGAGAGCTCCGAACCGCATCGGCACCGTCCAGTTGCATATCTCAGTCAATGGAGAGCCGACATGGCCTTGACATCAGTAAGAGAACCCGCATGACATTCCGCCTGCCTCGATCTAATAATAGCAGTGGAAAGCGTTCAATTTC
Source organism: Penicillium bialowiezense (assembly GCA_026122735.1). Classification (NCBI taxonomy): domain Eukaryota; kingdom Fungi; phylum Ascomycota; class Eurotiomycetes; order Eurotiales; family Aspergillaceae; genus Penicillium; species Penicillium bialowiezense. The sequence continues at coordinate 341,053 of JAKZFB010000008.1, read as the reverse complement.
ATCGACGTGTCGCCGGTGAAACTACCACAGGACAGCTCTTCGGTATTCAATGTAAGACCTCGACAGCCCCCCTGCCCCAAGCGCCAGCGCTAATAGCACATCAATCAGAGCGATCTATCAAGTATATGCACCGGATCATCGAACATTTTCGTCGGCACCGTCGATGGCTTCGTCCACATCGTCTCCTCGGCCTTCCGCGTCGTGCGATCGTTCAAGGCTCACGACACCGGCTCAATAACGCACATGCGACAGATTAACGACACTGCTCTGCTCGTGACAGTTTCGGAAGATCTCTCGAACGAACCAATTCTGAAAGTCTGGGCCCTGGACACGGAGAAGAAAGACGGAGGTCCGCGGTGTTTGTCGACTGTCTCTGTGCAAAATGCCAGGAGACAGTTCCCGGTGCGCTTCGACAGTCTCACATGCGGCGAAGGTCTATACTGACGGTTATCTAGATCTCTGCCTTTGCTGCCACCGAGGACCTCTCCCAAGTGGCAGTCGGGTTCGCGAACGGATCTGTGACGATTATTCGAGGTGACCTTATTCATGACCGCGGCGCACGACAACGAATCGTATTCGAGTCCGAGGAGCCAGTGACAGGACTCCAGGTTCAGAACGGCGCCACTACAACACTCTACATTTCCACAACAAGTCGAATCTTGACGTTGGTTATCGCTGGGCGCGGACAAGGCCAGCCCGCGCGCGTTCTGGAAGACACTGGCTGCGGGTTGGGCTGTATGACACTCGATAAGGAGGGTGGTGATATTCTCATCGCCCGAGAAGATGCTGTCTATACCTATGGACCACGCGGTCGTGGCGCAAGCTATGCGTTCGAAAGTCCGAAGACATCGATTGATGCTTTCCGTGACTATGTGGCTCTTGTTTGTCCACCCAAGGCTGGAACTGGCAAGTCGGATCCGCTGAGGAAATACACCGCTACCCCCGGCGAGGAACTGTTTGGAACGACGACGTTCACCCTGCTTGATACGGACCTCAAGTTCATCGCGCATAGCGAAGCCCTGGTCTCTCCTATGAAGCAGATTTTCATGGAATGGGGGCAGCTGTTTCTTCTAACGACAGACGGACAGGTAATCACGCTTTTTCTGATCTGATTGATAATGTACTAAGGCTTTTTCTTAGATCTTCCGTTATCGGGAAAAGACACTGCAGCAAAAGCTTGAAATTCTGTACGAGCGCAATCTTTACATTCTGGCAATCAACCTCGCGCAGAAGATTGGAATCGATCCGCTGCAGCAGAATGCCATCTATCGCAAGTATGGAGACTTCCTGTATCAACGGGGAGACTACGATACCGCCATGCAGCAATACTTGCGCGCCATTGATAACACAGAGCCTTCTCAGGTCATTAGAAAGGTATCCATATATCGCCCCCTGGATCTTTCGGTGCACTAACTTGCAGCAGTATCTGGACACCCAGCGTATCCACAACCTCATCGAGTATCTCGAAGAGCTACATGACCATGGTCGTGCCTCAGTTGACCATACAACTTTGCTTCTGAACTGCTATGCAAAGCTCAAAGATACGAGCAAGCTTGATTCATTTATCAAGGCTCCTGGCGAGCTAAAGTTTGATCTTGAAACGGCCATTGCCATGTGCCGACAAGGGGGTTATTATGAACAGGCGGCCTACCTTGCAACGAAACATGGCGAGAATGACATGGTTGTCGATATCTTGATTGAAGACTCAAAGAAATATGCCGAAGCGGTAGAGTACATCTGGCGCTTGGATGCCGAAGTGGTAAGTCAAGCACGATCGCAGGGAAGAAACATGCTGATTCTTGCTAGGCCTATGCAAACTTGATGAAATACGCAAGGGTACTCCTGGCTCATAACCCCGAACGGACAGCGGAGCTATTTAAGGTTTACTATTCTGGTCAATATCAGCCACGGAAAGAGACAGAACAACCATCACAGCCCCAAGAACAAACTACAAGCACAGTCCAAAGTCTGGCTGCACTGTTGCCTCTACGCTATATGCAAGTTGGAGCTGGCAAGCAACCAGAGGCCCCCGTGCCGGAACCAGAGATAAGTGAGGACAAGCCGGAAGACTCGCCACCAGAATATGAGATCCCCAAGCCTCGCACAGCCTTCTCCGCATTTGTGGATCACCCCAAAGAATTCATTGACTTCCTTGAGACTCTATCGCAAAAGCCAGACCTGAAGACAGATGCTAAGGTAGACATCTTCACAACACTGTTCGAAATGTACCTGGATACAGCAAAGGGCAAGAAAGATGCATCCGAGAAACAGGAATGGGAGACTAAAGCGAAGAAGCTCATTGAAGGGAAAGATGTGAGTACTTTCGGACATTCTTGCGGATTGAACAACCTGACCAGCATAGATTCCAATCTCTACATCCAACGTCCTTCTCCTGTCCGATCTATCCGATTTCCGCGAAGGATCCACACTCGTCCGCGAACAAGAAGGTCTCCGCCTCGACATTTTCCGCTCTTTCACCTCCGCAAAAGATACCCAAGGTGCCATCAAAGCGCTCAGAAGATACGGACCTGACGAGCCCCAGCTCTACGTCGACGCCCTAACATACTTCGCATCCAGTCCCCAAATCCTCGAAGAAGCAGGCGACGAGCTGGACGCAGTTCTCCAGCGCATTAACCAAGATGGTCTCCTCTCCCCGCTGCAGGTAATCCAAGCACTAAGCAACAACGCCGTGGTCACAATGGGCCGCGTCAAGAAGTATCTCAGCGACAATATCGACCGTGAGCGCAAAGAGATCACTACCGTAAATACCCCCTCCCAATATCTCCACTCTAGCAACCTCAATCTAACATTCACAGAACCGCCGCCTGATTACAAGCTACAAATCAGAAACCACGGCCAAGCAGCAAGAACTCGAACAACTGACCAATCAACCCGTCGTCTTCCAATCCCGCCGCTGTCAATCCTGCGGCGGAAGTCTGGACCTCCCTACTGTTCATTTCCTCTGCAAACACTCCTTCCACGAACGTTGCCTGAACAATGTCGATGACGACGCTCAATGTCCCGTCTGTGCGCCGACAAATGCAACCATGCGCGCCATCAGACAGCGCCAGGTCGATTCGGCGGATCAGCACGATTTGTTCAAGGGGGAGTTGGCGCGCTCGAGAGATCGATTCGGTGTTGTCAGTGAATTCTTCGGAAGGGGCATTATGCGGCCACAGAGTACAATGGAGTAGATACGCGCGATGTTTGTTTAGATTGTATGTTTTCGGGCTTGTATATGGAGCCGGTCTTTGTGTTTGATACCTCGGTCTTCAGCGGATCAAGTTATGAATTGAGAAATGTTTACAGAGTATGCGAGTTAATATTGAAAGGTCCCAGGGTTACTATGTTCAAATAAGCAATGCATTGTATAGCTAAATCTGACGAGGCTCTAGTGGTAGACAAGCGACAGAATCATATCAACGCAGGTAAAACAAGGCGACCATAGCCATAGTGATCGTCCTTATGCAAAGGCAATGTATGCACAGCGGTGGAATGAGAAGATACATGAAAATAATTGAAGCAAGAGGTGTCTGCCATACCAAGACGGTGATAAAATGTTCCAAACGGTGACCCGGAGATGCGTAGCAGGTCTCGCTTTTGTGGAAATATTAGAGCAGGATGGACTTGAGATTCGTTCGTAGAGATGCAAGACGTTGTCATATCCTGTAAGGCATTAGACTTCGCGACCTTTCTCGCCTCCCCAGGAGACACGCGGGATGTGACGAGAGGTGGACTGCGAGGCCGATGCAGAAGCAGATCCAGATCCAGAGGCAGGAGAAGACTCATCAGAGGTCTTGGTTTCTTCGGGTTGGAGCTTTCCTCCCTTAGAATCCACGTCCTCGCTTTCCGAGTCTTCTTCGATGATGGCGTCATCGTCGTCAGAGTCAGATCCTTCTTCAGAGTCATCGCCATCAACACCCAGGGCTGCTAGACGGCGACGACGCTCGGCGGGTGTTTCGCCTGTGTCATCGTCGTTTTGGCGCGGGGGCGCGGTGAGACCAGCGGCCTTGCGGAGGCGGGATGGCGGGATACGCTCTGTGCCGTCGTCGTCGGAGTCGCGACGTTCGCGATCACGGGTACGAGGCGGTGCGGGGCTGAGGTTGTTGCGACGCTCCTGGGCGGCGGAGGTGCCACTGCGAGAGAATTTGGCGAGGGAGGCAGCGACGTTGGGGGCGCCCTGGCGGGCGGCCTCGTCGTCGCTGGCATCGCTGTCGGTGATGGACTCGGACTCCAGAGCATCGGCGTCTTCCTCAGGAATGGTGCCAGTGGTAGCTCCGATAGCAGCGGCAGAGAGACGGCGCTCTTGCTTCTCTTGCTTCTCCTCGACCTTCTCTTCTTGCTTAGCTTCGGTTTGGGCTACTTCTTGGACTGGCGCAGGGGCGTCGGTTTCCTGCACGATATCTCGGCGACCTTTGGCGTCCAATCCCTTGATCTGCTGGAAGAATTCTTGCTTGTTCATACGTCTACCCTTGTGTCCGATGCCGCGAGATTGGACCTCGGGGTCCTGGGCCAGTGTGAATCGGAGGCCATCATCAGTGGTCCAGTCATCGTTCTCCTTCTTCTTCTTCTTTTCTTGGGCAGCCGCAGAAGTTTCGCCTTCTTCTTCCATGCCGAACCAAGTTCCCATGCGAGTCAGACCACGTCGGACCGGTGGGTCACCAGGAGCAGTAGGCTGGGCCTGGGACTTCTCGGGCTTCTCGGCCTTCTTGCCACCAGGTAGGGTGTACTTCTTGATCACCTCACCGTCCTCATCCTCAACAATAATGGTGTTACCAAATTGGTAAGCATGCGCTGAACGAGGTTTAGCCTTGGCCGAGTCGGTTTTGGGCGGCTTTTCGGTCTTCGCAGGCTTCTCGGCCTTCTTCTCGGGCTGATCAGCGGCCTTCTCCTTGCCAAGTCCGGTCCAGTTGGTCCACTTCTTGATTGCCTTGCCGTAGGAAGTACCAGCCTTCTCCTCAGCGGCATGCTTCAGCTCCTCTCCCTCATCCTTTTGATGGGGACGACTCTCGGATTTGGCAAATTCGCCTGTCTTGTCATTCTCAAGACGCTTGCGTTGTTCTTCAATGTGTGCGATCTTTTCTTCGGGGCTGAGATGAGAAGTGTTTTCAGTCTTGAGAACATTGCCTTCTTCATCCTCGATGATCATGTTGTGACCCTCTTGGTAGACCTCGATCTCAGGCTCACGGCCGAAGCGATCACGCTCAGCATGGGGCGGAGAAGCTCCGCGCTCAACCTGGTCACGCTCTTCAAGCTCTTTCTTTTCTTCTTCGGATTCGACCTCACTCTCTCGTTGGCGGGGAGCGGGCATGATAGCAGACTGGCTGATTGGACCACCAGCACCGGAGTCACGCTTGCGGCGACGTCTGCGCAGGGGCTTGCGACGAGAGGCTTCAAGGCTTTGGGCTTCATTCTCATCCTCCTCATCACGCTGTCGACGAAGGAAGTTGCCGGGCATACCGATAGGTGGGAGGGTGCCAGGAGGATATTCTGGCAGCTTCTCATCAGACGAGGCGTCAGTGTCCTCCGCCTTGCGGAAAGACATGGAGCCCTTAGCGATAGACTGCACGCGAGGCAGGCGGTTCATCCATGAGGGACCATCCTCATTGGCTTGAGTGTATGAGAGGGTGATAGTCAGAGTGTTGATACGTTTACCCAGAGTAAAGACTGCAATGGAAGAACCATGCACCAAGATGGATGAAATGACCATAAAAGTGGTGATGGGCCAGATGAGCCTGACAATGTAGTAGTTGCTGGATCCAGGCATTGGAAGCTCATTCTCAGGGTCAGGCTGTGTATTGTCATTTTCGAGTTCGGCTCGGGCGAGGATGGCAGCGAAAATGGCACCGACACCAATGGGTCCGAAATGACCCGCGAACAGCGCTTCTCGCCATGTTTTAACGTCCGGTATAATGGGTTTCAGCATTAGCATAATTGGTATGCGGCGGAAGAAGATGACCAATAATGCAATCACCACCAGTCGCCAGGGAGTGAGACCGAGGGCGGGGGAGTTGAAATCTTCCCAGGGGATGATGGATCCGAAGTAGACAAAGTAAGCCAAGTTGAGCAGAAGATCGATAACGTTGGAAACGTGAGATTCCTCGGTCTTCTCCGTGAACCAACCATCGTTACTGAATCCGACACCACATGAGAATCCGATGAGTAGATCATCCATACCCAGCAAACTACCAGAGCCAGCGCAGAAAACGGCCAACACGAAGTAGAACACCAGGAAACTTTCACGATCAATCAATCCCTTGCCCTCAGCCCATTTGATGGCATGGCGGGCAATATAACCGATGGCGAAACCGAAGATGGCACCCAAAATACACTCGTAGAGAACGGTGATACAGAACCAATTCAACCACACCTCTCCGACAGCAGGCCGGTAGTGGTAGATGTAGAATGACAGGTAAATGAAGGGGAAAGCCATACCATCGTTACAGCCAGACTCAGCGGACAGCAAGTCACGCAAATGCTTGGGGACACGCTTGGCGAACTTACCCTTACCAACGACAGACGAAGCCAGGACAGGGTCCGTCGCCGTAACGCAAGAGGCACAGATCAAACTCTCCAGCCAGTTCAGAGGGGGGACCATCCACCAAATGAACAGACTGGTGATCAACCAACCCCAAGTCATAACAGGGATCAGCAGCAAGGATACCGATTTCCAATGGCGTTCCATGTACGCCTTGGGCAATTCGACACCGACGGCGAAACATTGCACGACCAGCACGATTCGCGAACACTCGAGGGTGATCTTGTCGATGTTTCCCCACTCGTGGGGGTTGAAAAGATTGGCCGCATGGGGCCCGAAAATAATACCACAGAGCGTGGCAACTGTCGCTTCACCGATGTACAGCTTCTCCTTGACGAACAGGGAGCACAGCATGAACAGGCCTGTGAAACCGCCCAGGATCATGTAGGCCAGATGCGGCCTATCGATGTCCAAGTGATCCCACGCCATGGTGAAGGTGTCGGTCGCAGACCGATTGTGTATAGGTTTGTTTTTATTCTCCGGAGTGAAGATAAGCGATCCCGCGCGTATGGCGACCGATTTACCGGATGTATTCCCGCCTCGAACTTGGGTGGACCGTGTAGCTCTGCATGCCTTGGTGAATCGGTGGTCGGAAAGCCGAAGTGCCGAGCCTCGTAGGGCTGATTGGGGGGCTCGAGAGATCTAGGCGCACGTCCAACAAACTCGGAGACGAGCGGCAATTCAAGAATCTGCGGGGTGCAGATACGAACGGAGCCAAGATGTGGAGGAGATGCGACAAGAGGGCGAAGCCTTGGGAGGTTGAGAGAAAAATAGGAATTCGGGAGGCTTGGCCTCTAGGTCGGTATTCGCAGGGAAGGAAAGAAGAAAAGAAGAAAAAGGGCAGTCTCAGCGAAACTTGGTCAGAGTCTTGGGAACTCTTGGCCAAGCAGAGAGAGACGAGTGAACGCGTGCTTGGGGAGATTTGCCCAGCACGAAGTATTCTTGGAAACGGCGGGATTCGTCAGCCGAGACTTTGCGACCCACGTCGGAAGCGGAATGGGGTCTTGGCTGGCGGAGGTCGTGCGCGCGTTGCTTGAGACTAGTCAATTTCAACGGGAATAGTAGAGGGAGGAGAGTGCTTCTGTCAGTGTCAGTGTCATATGTACGAAAGATGAAGCAAGGGAGGTCTTGGGAGATCGGGATTTCACGATGTTCGGCGTATTCGTGTCACGTACGGTAATCAGCCCTGCCAGCCGCCAAGAATTGGCTCAGGGATCTTCGTATCATTGGGTCAGTGGCGTCGCTCTCGTTCCAGTAGAGTGGGGGCGCTTCAAATTTTTATATCTCAGGGCTCTTCTTTTAGGGTATTGGTATAATATTCTCCTTGTGATATAGGTGTATAGATGTACTGTATACTGTATCTGTATACCTCCGCATCAAAGCCAGATCGGGAATGGGAATCAATTGGGGTGTAATACAAGCATAGATAACAAACAAAAAAGAAAAAAGAACAGCTTCACATGGAGAACTCCCACAATCCAATGCCGAGAACGTGCCTATCCGCGGAGAAACAGGTAATAAACACCAATAAGAAACAAAACAGTTGGGTTATGCAAGGCACGCGCATCCCGCGCCTCGGAGAAAATCAGACCAAAGAGAGCGTCAATCCCACTGATGCACGAGAACGACCAAGTTGAGGCCCAATGCTGCTCACCTGCCCAGCTTAGACGCCCGTCGGCATCCCCTCAACTTCGTCGCTCAAGCCACGCCAGTTGTCCGCCTGCAGTTCGGAGTACTTGACCCGCTCCTGGCTCCAGTCCTGATGCAGGCGGCTGATGTGATATTGGCTCTGCTGGAAGTGAACCAGTTCATCGCGAATACACTCCTTGATGAAGACGCCCCGGGCATGCTGCTCGACAATAGATTCCTTGTCCTAGGGCGGTCGATGTTAGTGGGACAGATGGGATCAGGGGTTCGTGGATCTTACCTTGAGAATAGAGTCCCCGAGTCGGTCGATCTCCCCGGGCTTGACGGTACCCGCGGGTCGGCCATGCAGATCCGTCAGCTTCTGTTCATTTGTCTCGATTCGCCGCTCCAGCTGCGGGATGTTGTTCCGTGCATAACGATCGCGTCGATCGAACATCTCCCGAATGCTGACCAGGCAATCGCGTTGCCGCTTGAGGTCTTCCAGAACCCCCTCAGTCCACCCTCGGGCCTCGTCTTCTAATAGACTTTGGCTTGTAGAGAGGTGACGAGCGGTGGCTGTGATACCTTCGTTAAGAGCCGGGATGTCGTTGGTATCCACGGCATATGTGTCTTTGGTGACTTCCGTCAAAGACTGCAGGGCGAGAGAGAACCGGAGATGGTCCGCGGCCAATCCGTCGTTCCGCTTCGCCAGCCTTTCAAGCAAAGTGCATAGATTAATATAGATTTCTGCAGATCTCTTGACACCACTGCGCACTGTTTCAAACGTGTCGTTGAGAGTTTCAGGTAGGGAATCCTCAAGATCTTTTGGAAGAGCACGGCCCACAAATTCATCCTGGACCGAGATTGTGGCCTGTTTGCGCCATACGGAGAGTTCCTATTTAGAAAGTTAGTTGTTGTCAGATCATCGAGCTCCACGAGACTGACTGTTGGGACTGTCAAGAACATGACGACCAGTTGCTCCTGGCCTAGAACTGGGTGGCGGACAAGTGCGTTGGTAAATCGGATGAGACCATGTCGTCGTTTTTCGAGGAAAGAAGATGAATCCGCTGAAAGGTGAGTGCCATTGACTTAATAGTTGTGAGTAAACAAGTAGGTGCGCTACTTCAGCGTTTTACATACCTGAAACCCGCTTGGGTGGAAGAAGAGGCAATTGCCTGAATGGGAACCGCTTCTGGAGACAATCCAATAGCCAGACGAAATCGCTATAGCGCCGAATGACCGTGCTACCTCGGCGCGCCGACTTCACTTCATAGTTGCGGTGCTGGAACATGAACAGACCTTCCTTTTCGGGAAGCAAGGCAACGGTGACAGTCTCCTCTACCTGCGGGTTTGTCGTGCTGCGGCCGAGGCCCAGAGATCGGCGACGCGGCGCAATGCTACTTGGTTCTTCTATTGGGGGACCAAACACACCCAGGGCCGCTCGATCTGTGCCTCCAAAACTGCTCTCATCGCTGTGACTTGGTCCGGCGAGTGTCGTATTCCCCCATCCTGACCCAGAGCTACTGGGCGGTGCAGCCGCTGCCTGGCCATTAGTATGACCATGCTGGGGTACACTTGATTGACCAGTCTCTTCATTCGCGTGCGAGGACCAAGCGTTTGTGGTAGATCTCACACTGCCAAAGTGGTTCGATGAACGTGTATCAACACCTCCTGCCGCGTGATTGTGGCCCCGGTGTAGCTGTGGACTGCCCCATGGATCGGCTTCCAGTCCACCCAAGGACTCTCGCCGGTTTATTTGTGATCGCGCCGAGCCCGGCGTGGGCAAAGGGGTTTCCTGTGGCGGAGGAGTCGCTGGTCGCTGGTCTTGTCGCTCGGAGGCTGCGTCGCCTTTCTGTCGTAACTTATCGAGATATTCGGTTTTAGGCTGGGGCAATTCTGCGGCAAACCCAGGTTAGCTCTTGCACTGATTTCTCATGTAAAACTTCAAAAAAAGAACCCACTTTTGCGACGGTCGTCCACAGCATCGAAAGAGAGGTCTTCGCCCTCTTGCGCCAAGCCAACCAAAGCTAACATCACATTGAACTCGCCACGACCTAGTCCACCGAAGCTCTCATGGTCTCCCGAGGCCACGAGGTTCAAAATCTTGCTTTGGTCTGTTGCGGAGAGCCCACTGCTCGAGAGGATCTCCCGAACAGAGGTCAGCCCAATGCCGGAGCCAACCCTGTCCCCGCTATTCAAGATCGAATCGTAGGCATCGATGTAGCTTTCCGGCACGTCGGAGTTCGGAAGCAAGGTTCGGACCAGATCGCGCCGAGCTGCCCGTTTCGCTGTGTTGTTTTGAATGTTCCAAGGAGAGGAGCTGTCATCGCCGTCGTCATCGGCGAACAGCGAGGAGCCGCCCGTAGCTGGTTCGTCGGCGAACAGGGAGGACTTGGATTTCTGGGCAAACCCTCCAGTAGGGTGATCCTCTGGGGACTCGCCGAATAGGGACATTTGAGCGTGGTGGTTGCGCCGCGGGGGGTCAGGTGTGGAGGTGAAGGCAATGACGATGTTGACGATCAAGCGGAGCTCGGAGGAGGCTGGGCGCACGGATTGGTAACGTTTTCCGCAACGAGCACACTACAATCGCTATAAACAAACCACAAAGAACAGAATTCCGACAATTCAGGATCGCGAGGAGGTGAGAATGGGAGTGCCGTGACCTCCGAGGCTTGGAGATAACGCCATGTCGCTGGTACCACGCCCAACCGGGTTAGTCGCTTAAATCCGAAGTACCAGGTACTTTCCAAGAACTCAAGACATCACAACTTGTATATCGCATGTCAGCTTGACATCTCGCTTGCTTCCATCTTTATGCTGAAATTTTAGTATTTGTGCGAAATTTGAGGATTAATCCACGACGATAAACAACAAAAGGACAATTCTTGCTGTTATATATGATGCGATGGGCGCCGAAGGCAGGCATAATTATTTGCCAGAATGAGGCCCTTATTTAATACCACACACGAATTTGAGAGATTAGGAGGAGAACCGAAGCTTCTTTTCATCCCGATTGCACCGGGCAGTGCTACTTTGCTTGAAAAGAACAAAGTCCTGGGCCAAAGTCCCTTTGGTACCCCACAGTAAGGTCCACTTGTGGACTTCATCTACAGCACTGTACTGCATTCTGGCTGTCCTCAATTATCCTTGTTATCATGCTTGGCATATCTCACAGATGCCCCGCTATGCCCTTATCAAAAGTCGGCTGGCTGCACCGACATATCATTTTCGGGGTAGATCCACGTTCTCCACAGTCGTTACTCGAAGCTCCCCAGTCGGACGCCGACTCCGATAGTATGCATAGATCATGCCTTTGCCGAGGACGCTCAGCCTGAAGACCTTATCTGTTGCGGGATGTTTGTCGGAATTGGTGTCCATATAAAACCGACGAAAGCCCTCATCCATCCCGTTCTGTGCAGAAATCTATTTTATCTATACCCAACATGCGGCCTACTACGTTATCACGAGCAGCTCGGTTGAATTGCCTCAAGCCCCGCGCTTTGAATGGCACACCACGGAGATGCTTGACCATGTTGAGCCCTCCCAAGTTTGAGAATGAGAAGATGGTGAGCTTGATCAGGTTGACAAACCATCGAAGCTTGACTAATTGAATTAGCTCACCTATGCAAAAGGCTCACAAGAAAGAGCCGAGTTGACCAAAACTCTTCAAAAGCTAAAGGGTCAATTCCCTGTTCAAATTCCTATTACGATCAATGGCGCAGAGGTAAGCTTTGAAGACACTGAGAATTGGTTCCTTGCACAGCGCAATAGGATACTAACACCTTCACAGATTGAAACAAAAGAATCTCGTTCCCAGCCGAACCCTTCAAGACACCGCGAGATTGTCGCAAATTACGCCGTCGCCTCCCCAGAGCAGGTGAATGCCTCCATCGATGCTGCTCTCAGCGCCAAACCCGCCTGGGAGGCAACGCCCTTCGAGGACCGAGCTGCCATCTTCCTCCGCGCGTCCGAATTGATCACTGGCAAATACCGCTCTGAAATCGTTGCTGCCACAATGCTGGGTCAAGGAAAGAATATCTGGCAAGCAGAAATTGATGCTCCTGCCGAGACAGCGGACTTCTTCCGTCACTATGTCCAAGAGGCTTGGGCTTTGTACTCCCAGCAACCTCGGGTGCACCTCGACGGTAACTGGAACAAGATGGAGTACCGCCCGCTTGAGGGCTTCACATACGCTATTGCGCCTTTCAACTTCACTGCCCTTGGTGCAACCCTTGTTGGACCTGCCGCATTGCTTGGTAATGTTGTGATCTGGAAGCCATCGGACTCAGCTCTTCACGCCAGTTGGCTACTGTACCAGATTCTGCTTGAAGCGGGTCTTCCCAAGGATGTCATCCAGTTCCTGCCCGGTGACGCCGAACAGGTGACAAACACTGTTCTGAAAAGACCTGAGTTTGGAGCCTTGACATTCATCGGCGCTACCTCTACCTTCAAAGGAATTCAAAAGAAAATTGGCGACAGCATTGGTGCCGGAATCTACAACTCCTACCCCCGAGTGGTCGGTGAGACGGGAGGCAAGAACTGGGGTATTATCCACCCATCGGCGGATGTTCGAAGTGCAGCCCTGAACACAATTCGGGCAGCCTTTGAATACCAGGGCCAGAAGTGCTCTGCCAACTCTCGTGTTTACGTTGCCGAATCTGTTTGGCCTGAGTTCAAGAAAGTTTTGACTGAAGAGACCGCCGCGTTGAAGGTCGGCGATGTTGAAGATTACGCCAACTTCGTTAACCCTGTGATCCATGAGCGCTCCTTCGACAAGCTCAACAACTTCATTGAGGGAGCCAAAACCGACGCTGAACTCGAGCTTATTGTTGGTGGCAAGGCCTCTAAGGAAGAGGGCTACTATGTGCACCCCACAGTTTACCAGACGACTAACCCCCGTCACAAGATCATGTCCGAGGAGCTGTTCGGACCGGTTTTGGGAATATATGTCTTCCCGGATGCTGAGTGGGAACAGACTCTGAAGCTACTTGACTCAACCTCTCGCTATGCCTTGACCGGTAGCATATTCGCCAAGGACCCGTATGTCAGTCGCCAGGCGCAGACTGTTCTGAAGCACGCAGCTGGCATGCTTTACCTTAACACAAAGTGTACTGGCTCCACCGTGGCCCAACAACCTTTTGGTGGCAGCCGTGACTCTGGCACGAATGACAAGACTGGCACTATGGCGCATCTGCAACGATTTGTTAGCACTCGGACCATCAAGGAGGAATTTGTCCCATTGGAGAAGGTCACTTACCCTTCCAATGAAGTTTAAGAATACACAGAAAAGCTAGCCAGAGAAATAGAATTGATATCAATGATTATACTGTTCCCACCTGGGCATGACATTAAATTTTAAGCCTCAGAAACTGCGTATCTAATAACGAATCATTTAAGAGGAAGCGTAGATATCGTTCGCAATATAGTTCAGCTTCGATGCCTAGGTGCCTTCAAACTTCTCAATCCTGCCAAGGTTAGAATTTTACTTATTCATCAAAGGAAAAGGAATGAAGAAGCTCCATCAAGTCCATTGAATATCTCCAAGGGAGCAAATCAATCCAAAGAGTACGACCTTGGGTACATTGAATTATCAAACAAAAGATGCGAGTGGACAGTGAAACTCCCCCTGCGTCTACACTTGCCATGAGATGCGCTCTGAAAGTCTTAGCCTCAACCGGACCGGTGGCGAGTATAAGCGAAGCGGGAGACACGGAGTAGCCTTCTTGGATACTTCGATAGTCGGATACCCCGCAAAGGCAGAGAGATGAGTTGGCACCGCGGGACAGGGCTTCCTGGTTCCCAAACCCCCACCATCGGAGGATGACCCCGACGAAGTGTCGGCTGATTGTCGGTGAGATAGTGAGGTAGTACGTGGAACACTGGAAAGATTGAGAGTTGACAGACAAGTGTATATAACACCCTGTGGCTTTGACCCATGTGTCCAACCCGAGCCCTCAAACCATCTTCCTCGTTGTACGAGACTCAACCCAACATGTTTTCTCGATCTACTTCAATGAAGTCATCCCAGCTTGTCTCCGTACACAATAACCATTCCCTGATTTTCCGTCGACTTCGTTCAACGAAGTCCCACTACCACGATGCGGCTCTTGGCTCAACAGTCCAGCCACCGGTTGAGGTTTCGTCCATGGCTCGCCTGCCAACGAGGTTCTTACTACGGTCATTGCTTCTAACGTCCTTGATGACTTCGAAAGTCTTCTTACGCCCTGCATTGGCTATCATAAGCGTTCTTTCCACCACCAAGTCCGCGGCATTGAACCCAGACCGCAACATTCCCTTAAACAAGCTGCTCCGCTGGACGGTTTACAACCATTTCTGTGCCGGGGCGAATAAGAAGGAAGTGTCACGGACTGTGGCAGATATTAAGAAGATCGGATATCAAGGTGTCATTCTGGGATACTCGAAAGAGATTGTGTTGGATCACAATGAAGCCATGGTTCGCGATGGGTCTGGTACTTCGCAATATAGCGATAAGTGCTATGAGATGGTTGATGAATGGAAAAACGGTACATTGGAGACCTTGCGGATGGTCGGTCCCGGCGATTTCCTGGCAGTGAAGTATGAATATCTCGATTGTTTACTACTTTACAAATACTGATCTCATTCTCCAGATTGACCGGTGCTGGACCTATCTCGGTGGATGCAATGATGGCTCGTCAGCCCATGCCTGAAGCTATGGCCAAGGCCGTTGACGAAATTTGCATTGCAACAGAGAAACAAGGCTCACGACTATGGCTAGATGCAGAACAACAAGTTCTCCAAAAGGGGCTTGACGACTGGGCCATTGAGATAATGCGCAAACACAACAAAGATGACACTCCAATCGTCTATAATACCATCCAAGGATATCTCAAGGGATCCAAGGCAAACCTCGACTGCCATCTTAACTTGGCTGCAAAAGAGGGCTGGACACTCGGGATCAAGCTGGTTCGAGGAGCTTACATTGAACATGAGACACGTTCTCTCATTCACGATACCCAAAAAGATACCGATCAGTCCTATGACCTCATCGCCGATACAATGCTTTGCCGAAGAATGCCATCCGAGAACAAAGATCTTCCATTCCCCAAAGCTGCCCTTTTCCTTGCAACGCACAATGCCGCAAGTGCAACAAAAGCAATCACTACACATCAAAACCGCCTTCTCGCAAACAAGCCTACAATTATGCTCGAATGCGGTCAGATCCAAGGCATGGCAGATGAACTCAGTTGTGAATTGGTCTCAAATTATGAGCGCGCTCTTGCAAAGTCATCTGCAGCCAACTTGACCGTCCCCAAAGCTTTCAAGTGTATGACGTGGGGCTCGGTTTCCGAGTGCATGGGCTACCTTCACCGAAGGGCGATCGAGAATCGCGGGGCAGTCGAACGGACCCAGCATATGGTTACTGCACTGCGACGTGAGTTGTGGCGAAGGATCGTCGGATAAAAGGTTATAGCATCGACATTAGTTCATAAACAGCACCAATAAGATCCAGTCTGTTCCACAAGCCGACTTTTTATAGTTCGAGGAGCCAATCATCATGCGAGTACTTATCGATAAGAGGATGTCGGAACGGCCTCCCGACATCGGGATTGCTTGCTCTTTTCTAACCTTTCGACATACCCCGCACTCTCCAGAGCTGCAGGCAGGACGAAGTAGATATCGGAGACCTGCCCCGGAAGCACAGACATATTCTCAAATCTATAATCACCGCCTCGCACGAAATCGGCATGCCTGCGACGCCGAAGCCTAAGAAATGCCAGAGGGCGTACGTCATTACACGCTCGCTGTCAGTCTATTGCTAACATTGAATTGAATTAAACAGCTGCGAGCGATGTCGGTCTATGAAAGTGAAATGTTCTGGCTCCAGTCCATGCACAAGATGTGCTCGGAGGAAGAAGCCCTGCCACTTTCCAGTGGAGGAGAATCGGGTTTCGGTATCGGAACGGTGAGGTTGACTTCCCGATTGACTTTTCTTTACTAATGGGATTTCAGATACTTGCGTGAATTGGAAGCGCATATCGCCCGGAGTGGAAGTTCAGGGCAGAATACTGCCCTACCACAACCTGACCACAGTCCTCTAGAAGGGACCTTGTTTATCAATGAGGACACAGAAGTCCCTCCAACTCCCCACACATCTGACACATTGCTTGAAAGCCAAGCCCATATTGGCTGGCAACCAACCCGCCATGGTATGTATTTTCTTACTTTGTCTTGGATTTGTGCTAATCAATACGCAATCCAGAAATGGCCCCACCCTTGCATACGCCAGAAACCCCTCGGAGACCATTTGAGGAGAATCATGCGGTTGCGCACAATTCTCACCAATCGAGGTTCTCTAAGAACCCTTTGGTTGATCGAGATCCCTCTTTTGCGCAAACTCCCGATGGCCGATTTTGTATGTCTTTGTGATCTTTGCCACTCCACCACATCACTCACTAATTCTCTTTTGTAGGGTACATGGGGCCAACATCATCTTGGTCATTCTGTCGCCGCGTTCTTGCATTGATAGGAAGAAAAGTGCCCGAGTCAAACTGTCCACCAGATCCATTTCACATTGATGGCACCGCCTTCAAGTTACACTGGCGACCGTTCCCACCGGATGAAGTACCCGACGTCACTAATCTGCCTCCACTGGATTATGCATTGTTTTTATTCAACACAGTGAAGTTTTATTTTGGGTTTCTTTCTTTTATGATCGACGAGGCATCTTATTTACGGGATCTTCACGAGTTCTACAAAGATCCGGCAGCCAAAGCAGCAGCCGGTAGGCCGTGGTTTTGCCAGTATCTACTTGTTTTGGCATTTGGCAAAGCATTTTTGACACAGAAAAATCATTCTGGTACACCGCCAGGACACCAATATGCATCGCGAGCGATGGCTTTGTTGCCAGACTTGTCAGGCATCGATGAAGACCCTCTGGCTTGCATCCAAGCTTTGAGCCTAGGCGCCGTCTACCTTCAGTCAATAGACATGAGGAGAGCAGCGTTCCAACACGTGAGTACAGATGACTGAGACTTTCAAGCATTCACAATGGACTGACTGGCTGTTTAAAAAGATTGGTCATGCTCTGCGAGGTTGTATCATTGAAGGCATACATCGTCATGTACCCGAGGAGATATGCGGACCCGAATTATCACAAAGGTGTAGAACCATATTCTGGGTGGTGTACATGCTGGATCGCGAATTCTCTGCTTTGATTGGTGCGCCGAGCTCTATTCGAGATGAGGACATCACTGTCAAGCTACCGGCAGAAATGGACCATTCGGTGGAGCACATCAATCTGACATTGCACGTTCGACTTTCCCGACTCATGGCTACAATTTTGACCAGTAAGACTTTGTCTTTACCATTAAGAGCCCAAATAGAGACTAACAACAGTGCAGCTGTCTATGGGGTAGATAACGACTTTGACGACACACTTGTTCGAAATACGCAGTCTATCCTCCACAGCATGGCTGAGCTTTCGCATGATCTGACAAAATTTCTCGACACTCATTTCCACGGATTAATCGGTCGAGCCTCAAAAATGGCAATCAGGTTGATGCTGGCTCATCATCATGTGAGTGGATCTAGGCAATCTAAAAAGACTACCAGGCTAACACTAAAAGTGCGTGGTACTGACGACACGACCACTGGTCATGTGCGCTCTTCATATGCATATCGAGCGAACAGAACGACAAACTTCTCAAACAATTGCTCTATCTACTCCCGTTTCATCCCTTTTACAATGCTGTGCCGAGTCTGCGCAGACAATTCTCCAAACCCTTCGTGTTTTAGCAGACGATGATTTAATGGGTATGATACATTTTTATTTCTCGGAAGCACCTAACCTCTGACTGAACTCCACAGATGCATTCCTGCCATTCCAAATCGAAGATGCGTCATCCTCTGCATTCGTTCTTTACCTCATTCGTGCAATTGCACCGTCAGTAATTTCAAATGACGCATGGTGTGAAAATCTGGAATGTGTATTGGACAAACTGATATCAAAAGGAAATTTAGCTGCGCCTCTGCGGAGGCTTGAGCTAAGGCAGTTGGAACATGTGTTGGCGCCTTTGACGCCAAAGCCATCTGATCGACCTCTGCCCAGGGACTCTCACGAAGAAAATGAAATCAACGAGGAATCATATATGTTTGACCAGGAAGAATTCGAGTGGGATATGCTCGGGCTAAATTCTTCGGTCAGTCTTCCACCGCAAGAGTTGTTGGATCTCGCCGATCAGCTAGACGTGGAAGGTATCATGCAGTCTGCTGGTGTTTAATTTCTACTTATAGACTTCGAGAGGACTAAAATAGAATAAATGTCCAAATATCACAAGTAATCAGGGGAAAGGTTTGCACCATGAACATTCTTCGGAGCTTTCGCAAGATGTTCAACTGTGCCAGAATGCATCTTGGTCTTTGGATATTCTCCCCAGATGATCGTCATCCTCAACTGTTATCGGCGCAAGACCAACTGCTGCCTTCGGAACCCTCATTGATGGCTCTTCCAGAGACATACAGGCCCATACCGCACTGCGGAATAAAAGTTAGCAGACATATCAAAAAGTTGAGCGTCCAAGACTGAGCCTACTATGCCAAAAGCAATTGCTAAGATGATCAAATTGCAGAATGTCAGGAAACCTTTTGAAAGAGTGGAGAAATACTGCCCCTTGTTCATATGAAGCCAAAATAGAGCCGGGAAGGCATCTGAAAAGTCCATTAGCAATTCAACCTGGTTTCAGTGGGAAATTTCAAACCTACAGCACAGCATACTTCCAAATAACGAGCTCTACAAATGATGTTAGTATTAAGGTTCCTCAAGAGTGGCGACTTGGTACTGACAATGAGACTCAAAAGATCATTGAAGACCGGAATAGACTCTGCAATAATCCATGCAACAGTCCAAACGGCAAGCGCAATTCCGACCCAAGATCCAATTGACAGAAAGCTGCGTTGGTGCATGTGATCTGTGCCTCGGAAGATGCGGACGTAGATGTACTTGCAAGCCACATGGCCCATAACAACCCCTGAAATAACCACCTGAAGAGTTATAGTACTATCAGCTCTTTGCGCTTAAAATGATAGTTCACGACTGACCGTTGGGATTGCTAGACCATAGCAAACCTTCTTCATAAGTGGACCCGCAGATGAAAGCGCAGGCGATCTGACGTCCGGGCCTGCATAGTGATAAATCACCATTGCACTGACAAGATACATCACGGTGTCGACCACCTGAAGCATTGCTAAGGACTTGGGGAAAGTCCGTGGATCTTCACTTTCCGAGGCAAATCCGAAAAACGTAGCGTGCGCAACTGTGATGACGGTCAGCCTTGCAAGTCTCGGAAACTCCAGTGAAAGATAGACGCACTGTAAGCAAATATGATGTTTGTCACTGCTAAGAAGCCCTTGTAAAAGCTGGTCTCTCTCACGACGTCATTATGGGCATGCCCGTCTGCTTCCACGCCAATAGAAACCATGGTCACTACAGTCGCTATAGTTATACTCGCAAAGGCTAAAAATAGTCAGACCCAAACACAACTTGTTGTATGGAGATACTCAATAATTTACCTGCGACAGACATCCAGTACACTTTTCCCATAGTGCGCGGTAGAGCACCCAGGAAGCAGACAAGGAGTCCAACAACGCCAAAGACTGTAGTGCAAGTACCGTGCATAGTCAGGGTATTCATCAAAATAGTGAAAGTGAGCAAGTGACTTGACATCAGGAAAATCAGTAGCAACAGCTGGCCTGTTCCCAGGATTTCGCGGCCAATACGGCCCATCAAAATCTCACCAGCGTCTCCCATACTATGAACATGTGGGTGGCGCAGCTTGAACTGGCCTATCACAAAGCCAGTGTACCAAGAAATCCCCGAAAGGAACACAATGAGAATTGCAGTTCTGATGCAATATCCGGTCAGTCGCTTCACCAAGTCACCAGGGGTCACTTACGGTGCTATGCCTAGAGCTGCAACCGCCGAAGGAAGAGAAAGAATTCCCAGCGATATGTTCACGGCAATCATCACTACATATGAATAGTGAGATTTGAAAACAAGAAATCTTGCAGTGTACCAACTCACTCATTCCACAGTGCCTGCTCTGCGTGGTGAGAATCAATTATTACTCCGATGAAACGATTAAGAGCTTACCACCACTTCATCGTTCGATACTTGAATTCTGCATTTTCTTCATTTCCGAATGGATCATTGTCCAGATCTCCACGCGGATCTTCTTTGGGCTGACCTTCAAGGTTCGTGTCACTAGCGGTGGCCTCGGCATCTACCGACCGCCATTCAGCTGTTTCCGCTTTTCCCATGGTGTTGTATCAATTATTGAAAATCATTAATCGGGAATATGTGTCATGAGGTTAGTTTTTAAAAGTCGATCGAGAAAAAGACGTTGGATGATCTCAATCAAGGGGCTGATTGCGAGACGATCTCTCGGAATGCGAGGAATTGCAACCCAGCCACCTGGAAATCCAAAGTAAATACTGGTAAATATTCAATTGTAATCTTTTGCGTCCTTGCTTCTATCTTCAAGGCTTCTAAAGAAAATTTGCGA
This sequence comes from Penicillium bialowiezense, assembly GCA_026122735.1. Taxonomy (NCBI): domain Eukaryota; kingdom Fungi; phylum Ascomycota; class Eurotiomycetes; order Eurotiales; family Aspergillaceae; genus Penicillium; species Penicillium bialowiezense. The sequence goes on along the minus strand of JAKZFB010000008.1, from coordinate 320,347 downwards.
ACCACATCTAAATTCCACTTGGGTCGCGTCGCGCTCAACATTGGAAATCAAGTAGAAATCGCCTGACCTTCATCGCCACCAAACGCATCTCTCAGTAGAGCGCGCTCTTGGGCATGATGTTCTTTCACAAAGCCCGTAGCAACACTTGAAGTCGCTTGTCGTCCGGCAAATCGCACACGTCGCCCTTTATGCTGATCCGTTGTATCAAAAATGGTCTCTAGTCTGGTCCGAGCAAACGCCCATGGCCCATCATTGAGAGACTCTTCCTGACACCAAACGATGTCGGAGGCACCGGGGTATTGGCTAAGGTTTTCCTTCACTTGCTTCCAGGGGAAGGGATGGAGTTGCTCGATGCGAGTAATGGCCGTGTCGGTTATGTTGTGCGCCTCGCGATAGTTTGCCAGAGCCATATACACTTGACCTGTGCAGTAGATCACTCGTTTGATCTCAGATGGCTCGGCGATAGAGACTCTGTGGCTTCGATCGGGGATCACAGACTGGAATTTCGAATCTCCCATACAGTCCGTGATCTTCGACTTGGCCATTGGGTTACGAAGGAGTGATTTCGAGAAGAAAATTATCAATGCTGTCATCATTCAGATTAGCAAGATCGTGGATGAGAAAAGCTTCAACCTACGTTTTCTGAACTCGCGATGGAGCTGTCGTCTCAAGACATGGAATAAGTTTGCAGGCGACGTCATGCAGACAACTTGAATATTGGCATCCTGGTGCTGTCTCTCGAGCTGCTCCGGAGATGGGTAAAAGCGGGCATCTTCATTGCACAATTGCAAAAATCTTTCCATCCGAGCAGACGAATGCTCCGATCCTTGGCCATCAAATCCATGAGGCAGGGACAGAACAAGGCCGGATCGCAGTAACCACTTTTCCTCGCCAGATGCAATGAACAGATCAATGATACACTGGGCGTTGTTTGCGAAGTCTCCAAATTGAGCTTCCCACATCACCAATGCGTTTGGATGCATGCAAGAATATCCGTAATCGAATCCCATGACTCCAAATTCACTCAAAGAGGAGTTTCCAATCGTGAATCGAGCTTGATCTGGACTAAGTGAGTCAAGAGGTACAAGCTTTGAGGCGTTGTTTTGGTCGTGGAGCACGGCATGGCGCTGCGAAAAGGTGCCTCGCTCAACATCTTGACCTGAAACTCGCACATGGTGTCCTTCCAGACAGAGACTTCCCATTGCCAGGGCCTCTGCTGTCGCCCAGTCTATACCTTGCTCGTCGCTGAAACTTTCTTGCCTTTTTTGAAGAATTCTGTTCAGACTCTTGTGCACACTGAAAGGCTTCTCGGGAACACCCGTTGTGCTGGCGACGGTGTCGACGACGTCCTGAGTGATCGAGGTTGATTGCTCGGGATAATTCTCTCGGCGAACTTCCTCCGGTTTTTTAAGACTCTTCCACTGCTCAGTGAGATATTCGCGGTCAACCGGTCGCATACTTTTGCTGTTCTCAAGGCTTTCGCTGAGTTTATTCCAGACCGCACCTTCCATCAGTGAGACTTCCTCGCGGGAGATGATTCCTTCTTGCAGCAGCTTTTCGGTATAGAGATCCAGGTGCGTTGTCTTCTTCGCGATTTCTTCATACATCAACGGCTGAGTAAAGGACGGCTGATCCATCTCGTTGTGTCCATTCTTCCGATAACAGATCAGATCAATCCAAACGTCTTTTGCAAACGCTGCTCGATAACTTGCTGCTAGTTTTGAGGCAAAAACAACTGCTTCAACGTCATCTGCGTTGACATGGAAGACAGGAGCATCGATGCTCTTCGCGATATCGGACACATAAGACGATGACCGGGAAGACTTTGGATCGGTGGTAAACCCGACTTGATTGTTGACAATCAAATGAACAGTTCCACCGGTCTCATATGATTCCAGACCAGATAGCCCCAAGGTTTCATATATCACACCCTGTCCTGAGAACGCGGCATCGGTGTGGCTGTTGAAGACCATGGTGGACTTTCTGTCTTCTCCGTTCTGTTGCTGGACAGCTCGAGCCATCCCTTGAGCGACTGGATCCTGTGCTTCCAAATGGGATGGATTTGGCAGAATCGAGATGTTGACCCTTTTTCCGGAAGGGGTTTCGCGCTCGTAATTCATCCCAAGGTGGTACTTGACATCTCCTGGAATATCGGGTCTGGATTTCATTTCGCCCAGGAACTCGTTGAAAATCAGCTCATTGGGCTTTCGTGTCACATTGCTGAGGATGTTGAGTTTTCCACGGTGGCAGCAGGGAAAGATGATATTGCGCACGCCATGCTCGGCACTAGTGTCAATGACTGCTTTCACTGCCGGAAGTTGGCTTTCGACACCTTCAAGCCCAAATCGTTTGGCGTTCGGAAATTTGGTAGCGAGGAATTTCTCGAAATTAGTTGACCACACTAATCGATCAAGAATAGTTTTCTTCTCTTCAGCTGAGAATTTGTAGGGGTTGGGAGTCTCGATCCTCGCGCGAATCCAGTCGCGCTCTTCGGGGGTAGCAAGGTGTGAGTATTCAACTCCCAGCGAGCCACAGTATTTATCTCTGCATATCTTGAGGATTTCACGAAGCGTCATGTATTTCCCAACAGATGCCTGAAACTCGGGCAGCACTTGAGACCCCAATGCGAATGTTCGATCCAAATCTGCCTCGGTCAAGCCATCAAATTCCAGCTCAAGCTCAGGTGGAGATCCTATTGGACTTGGAGTTTCCAAGGGGTTTGTTTTTGCTGCTTTATGGCCGTGATCCCGGAATGCTCGAACTAGGCGTTCGACCCTCGCCTGGTCATCGTCTGATGATGGGATTCTCGTGGGTCGAGGCTTGCTCAAGCCCGGGAGTAATGGAGAAGATCTTGGTGACATCACAAGCGAGTCTTCTGGTGGCTGGAATAAATGTGAAGGCGGTGTTTTGCCGTTTTCTACAGCCTCAAAATATGTTTTCCAAGATGCATCGACCGAGGATGGATCTTTTAGCCAACTGGCATACATGTCGTCCAGGTATTCAGCAGTACTCCCGTGGAGAAAGCTGTCAGTCTGCAGCTATGTCACCAAATATTAGATGAGAAGTCTGGTGAAATGAAGTGTGACCTTACATATCGATGCCTGCGTAGGGCGCTGACTGCCCGGTGTGGCCTCACGCTCCAACATCCACTCGTGAGCCTTGAGCTGGCATAGAGGCGTGTAGGTGCCCGACAGAAAGAGGTGAGCATCGTGCAAACGACGATTTGGATTTCTTGAGTTTAACAGGTGATCACTGTTGGTTTTGTATACATTGAGATGGTAGCGTGGACGTTTCGTACAACCAAGCACACACAGCACACGATGAATCAGAGCATTGAAGAGGCTAGCACTGGGGATGTAGCTCGATATCAAACCATAGTTTTGAACGAGATAAAATAATTGTCTATTTCTCTTTCTATACAAAATGGCGGGGTTTCGGTGAAATTCACTTTCACCATATACCCGCGAAGTAGCCGACCGAAATGTCGGACCCCAATCCCGACATATTTAGGAATTACTACCAAACACTCAAACCTTGGAAGCTAATGAATACCTAGAGACCCCGGGTAGTGAAGTGACTGTGTTAAAATTAGGTGCTTCTGTGAATGTTCACGTGTGTGCAGCTAATTGCCCGCACCTTGATCATACTAAATGTCCAGATACCGAAGTGAGCAGCTCTCAAAGATCTGAAAGGTAATTGTTGCACCCAGGGTCTCTGATGAGCATAATTCCCAAATTCATAATTCGAAATTGCTCAGTTCTTGCCCTAAAACTTCAAAACAATTGACTAACAGCAAAATTCTCCCAGTCAGACATTGTGAGCCCCGCTCCCCGGATTCCCGATCGCCCACATGTGGATACCTAACTCCGCACTCCGTACTTGACTTTCTTCTTCTCTCGTCCTTTTCCCTTCTCCTTATCTCCGCTCAGTTTATCTTGCTGAACAGCTTCCAAGGTTGATCTTTTCTTCTTACTGGCCTGGTTCTTCTGTCAACATCGCCGCCAAATCGGCAGTTCAATCAACCTAACACCTTGTGAACCCTTCCTAAGTGTTCAGTCATGTTGTCTTTTCGGTTGAATGACTTCAGACATAAAGGGCAATCGAAAGCACGCGAGTCGACATGCTGCGTGTCAATGTGTCGCATTAATGCTGGCTTTCCCGAGAAGGGATCAGAGTGTTTGCAATCTTTCCAATGACATTGAAAGACCTTCTCGGGCTTCCTGCAACAGAACATATTTGTTAGCGACATGAACGGTTGAAGAGTTGCAACATGACTAATCAAGTTTGAGACCAGTTGACATTTGAAAGCACCCACTTCTGTTTCTGCCGGCGTGTTTGGCTATGATCATGTGCTTTTGTGCCTTTGACGATGATTTTGCCAATAGTCCCGGATGGAGATTGAGCTCGAAAAAGAGCCGCAGAGGCCGCAGAGACGGTCACATTGATGTCTTGTCCGGGACTGAAAGAGGTCATGGCTTGAGGTTCATGATCATGAACTGACAAATATTGCGTATGGTCAGAACTTGCATCACTGCCATCGGTGCGCGTTGAAAAGGAGGGTATAACATCCGAGGGGGCCATTGTGTGCATTGATCGAACGAGCAGATCATCATGTGTAGAAATTCCATGACAGACGTCCGACATCCAGTCATGTTCCTCAAGTGCACTGCCCATGTCAAGAAAGTGGGAGGTATAATCAAATGGTGTCATCATATAAAACTACCTTTTTGTAAGGATGGTAAAAGGATCTTCAATATATTCAATTCTGAACCGAAAGAATCAGAGCGATTTCTAGGGTGATTTATACACATAGACACCTTTGGATCTTCATGTATTATACGTCAAAAATAAAAACAGGTAACCACCTGGGCATCTATAGCATCGTGGCCAGGTTGTTGAAGGTACTATTTGATCTGATCGCTATCGGATTGGACCATTCCAAGGTTCCAAACGCCCAAAATACCATTCTCGGCTTTGGAGGTGCTACTCATTGATACTCGTCTAGGACAAGAGTGGCACTACGGCACTAGGCATGTCAAACCGGTCCGTGCGTTGAAAACGAGCTGTGGCAGTGCTGAGTCTTGGCCTCCACCACAACCAACCAACGACGTCCATCTGGTCCAGCTAGTGGAGCCAAGTGCGATCATCAAACCCAAGAAGCTCTTCATGTAGATCGTTCGATTGGGACTAGTGAGCGTGAGCGGCGAGAATGAGTGCAGATTGGACGGTTTTATTGAATCTGCATATTTTACGACCTCGGGATTGGTTCGAAGTTAAGATACATGCATACATAAGCACAATCCCAGCCGGTCTCCGTTGGCGACTTGGGCCCCACCGGGGCGGTGGGGGCACTGACTCTTTCTAATGGTCTTTCCAAGGTTTCCTCACACCAGGGCAGCCCTGAAGGTTTCCTTTGAATCTGTGTTTCGTTGCCTGCTCCTTCTCGCTAACCCTGCTGCGCTCCCGAGGTCTCTGCTCCCACCTGAACTGCACCAGTTACCAACGCTCTTCCTCTGTTCCTCTGGGCCTCTAGGGTAGAAAAAGGAAGAGAGAACCCCCTTCATTTTATTTGATTATGGCTGGTTTCATTATAGTTTTCCTCCCCACCTTCCTCCCTACTCACCTTGATGATACGAGCCTAACTATAGGGGAAATAGTTGACTTTATTTCCTTTCCTCCCTTCTTTTTCACCTTTATTGGCCCTCATTCCTGTTCATTAACCAGCCCCCTTTGTTGATAAAACAGCCCAGTTTGCAGTCTTGGGAGCTTACACGCCCATGCTTTAGAAGCTGCGGTCATATTTCTCTCATGGCCATGGCCAAAGCTACAGTATACTTGGGCAGTAATAATGAGTATACAAGTCTATATTCGAGAAACCAAGGTTGGTGTTCTCACAGTGTCGTGAGCCTCATAAAGCCTTCGAGTCATTGACAATGGGTAGAAAACTTCCAGGCTCTAACAGCATGGTTTCCGGGTTTTCCAGATACCTCTTGATAAGAACCAAGAATTTCACAGCCTCGCGTCCATCAATGATTCGGTGATCATAAGTCAACGCAACATACATCATCTGAATTGCACATTAGAATCATGAACAAAAAACTATTCTCATGTTGGAAGGACCTACCGGACGGATTTCAACCTGACCATTGACAGCAACTGGACGGTCTTGAATACCGTATGTTCCCAAGACCGCGGTCTGCGGCAGATTGATGATAGGTGTGCCGAAAAGCGAGCCCCATATACCGCTGTTGCTAATTGTAAAGCTTCCTCCGTTTAGATCGTCCATGGTCAACTTCCCGTCCCGAGCCTAGATACGTCAGCTTCTTGCTCGATACTCACCTAGACAATCTGCCTACCTTTTTGACCAGCTCAGCAATACCCTTCTCGATCTGCAGGATACTCATCGACTCGATGTTCCGTAGAACCGGGGTTACAAGTCCCTTGGGTATAGATGCCGCAACACTCAGGTCAACGTAGTTGCGATATACGATGGTATCATCGTTCTCGATGGATGCGTTGACCGCTGGGACCTCCTTCAAGGCCAAAACCGAGGCCCGGGCCATGGACCCCATCATGCCAAGCTTCACGCCATGTTTTTCCAAGACCTCTTCTTTGTTGTTCTTTCGGAATTCCATCAGGCGGGTCATGTCAACTTCGTTGAATGTGGTCAAAAACGCAGCGGTGTTTTGGGATTCCTTGAGACGTTGCGCAGTGCGCTTTCGGATGCGAGTCATTTTGACCTGTGTTTGACGTGTTATCAGTACATATCGCTGCGCTGAGGTTGACGCATAGTTACCTTTTCTTCTGCTCGACTGGGCATAATTCCTTGCAAGACACCCGATGCCTCGGTATGCTGAGCTGGTGGAACGTCCTTCTTCGGGCTAGCCGCATCCTTCGATACCTCCGGTGCCGGTTTAGGAGAATTGGCAGGCGTTTGTTCTGTTGTTGGAGAATGAGTAGAGCTTTGATCCGCTTGTGTCGAGTTGTGCTGTGGACCGGTCTGCTCAGGTATGGACTCTGCTTTTACCGGTTTAACTTGGCTTTCGGGCAGTTTTTGTCCAGGCTGAATCTCTGCAATGACTTGATCTACAGTCACAACATCACCCTCGGCAACGAGTAGCTGTTGTATGATACCAGCTTGCGTCGCATTCACAGAGACGTCAATCTTATCAGTCTCAATTGTTGCCAACTCCTCGTCCATTTCAATGAAGTCGCCGACGCTTTTGCTGAATTGACTCAACGTTCCCTCTGTGATCGACTCTGCCATAGGTGGAACTCGTACAACGACCTTGTGATTGTTTGTGCGCGGCGAACTGCTGAACACTCGAATATGAACTTGGGGTTGAGACGGAAGTCTGTGGTAACATTTGGACGGCCTGCGTGAAACTATCGGCTGGGTTTGAATGTATCGTCCGGGGTTGCGTAGCAAAGCTCTGGGAAGCCGCAGAAGCGGCCGTGGAGTCCAACGCGATGCCATTTTTCGGCTGTGTAGTGATTGAAAAAAGATGACTGCAAGCTAATTATCAGACAAAGTTCTGAAATGTTTCAAGTGCCTTTTTGACAAAAGTAAAGAAGCTCGGGCAGTTTTGCCGCGTTTCGGCATGTTGTCATTTCGCCGGGGCGATGATATAGGCGACTCAGGTGGTGCCCGCGTGATGCTCCCGACCTTTTAGTTTGTCTCCGGGTTAAGCTGCTAGTGTCTAGACCCGAGGCGGCTGAGCACCTTGTATACCAGCGCTTTCAAGTAGACGTAATGACCAATGGAGAAATGTAATTACACAGGCAAAGTTTGAGACGGATTGCTCCAATGTTCTATTCAAAGTAGAGTTTCTGCTAACATTGACCAAGAAGAATTGAAGTTACTGCGATATGGTGTATCTATTTCCCACAATTCCATCAAGTTACAGCAATGAAATCCACCTGAATATCCACACCGGCGGGCAGCTTTGACACCTCCACCATAGATCGCGCAGGGCGATGCGGAAAGGCAGGGTCATAGACTGATGCAAATTCAGGCATGACGCTAGCATCCTTAACATAGACCTAGATGGTATTAAGCCTGGGCTGGGGATCTGGATCTGAATTGCCACTGACCACAACTTTGACGACTCTATCGAGTCCGGTGCCTGAGGCTTTGAGGATTGCTTCCGTGTTCTTGATGATAGCTTTAGTCTGCTCGGCCATTGAGCCTTTGATAAGATTGCCTTGAGCATCAGCGGGGATCTGGCCAGATAGCCATACCTGCCCGGCGGCTTTGATCGCTTGTGACTTGATCGATTGTTAGAGCAGATTTCCAAGAGTCGACTCAACATACATAATGGGCGAAAGCTGTGTAAAATATTAGTAAATCAATCATTAGACGCGGATGCGTGCGTTCACTTACGTGCGTATGCTTCATTTGTTTGCACGCTGGTTACCAAGCTGTACTTGAGCGGAGTGGACGACATGGCTTGAGTGCGAACAACAGAGGGTACAGACACAATCGCCGATATGCGTGTCAATCGACCCAATGCCAGAGCAGTGCGCGAGGTTCGGCTAAGCATGATGAAATATGAAGATTCAATGGCTTGTTGCGGTCACTGTTGACCCCTCCCGAGATCTTAACTAGAGAGCTTATCGTGGAGATGTGGAGATGTCGGGATCCCATCCCGAGAGTCGGAGCGTCATCCGACCTTTTTTTTCATCCGCCGAAGTGACTAACCGAAGAGCAGCATCACATCATATTTATATCAGCCTTAGAAGTCTCGTCGTCTGTTTGAGATTCTTTGGTATTGATAAGACCATTCCAATCAAACGAAATGTCCCCCGGAAGAACAATCGGACGCCTGTTGTCCAGCCAGTATGCATCTCTGCCTCGCCACAGCAGTCTACCATCTAACCCAAGCAGAACTTTGAGCTCTACTTCCATAAATTCATCTCGCCTTGGTTTAAAATCATTCACACAGCGCCGCATGGGTTCTTCTGCTGCAGCCGCAGCCTCAGAGGCCGATACCGCAGCCGCACAGGCAAGCTACAAGATTGTCCAAGACGCAGGCAACTTTGACGAAGTTCAGGCAAAACGCCCAGACTTCGACCAGTCCAAGCCAATTGAAGTAACCAAGTCTCCCAATCCCAACTGGGAGTATGGTCAAGGTGTTCCGGGCAGCGATCTCGCTCAAAAGCACCATGAGATCGACCCTTATGCCTCGGATCGACCAATGATCAACAACTACCGTTTACTAGTGTCGGGGATCGCGCCTCGACCGGTAGGCTTCCTCAGCACAGTAAACTCCAAGGGAGAAAAGAATCTGTCGCCCTTCAGCTATTTCCAAGTCATTGACCACGATCCCCCGATGTTCATCGTTGGATTCTCGTCTCGGCCGGGTCGTGTCAAAGACACATATCGCAATTTGAAAGAGACGGGCGAATGCGTCATTAACACCGTCTCAGAGAACATGATCGAGGCCGTCAATGCGACCTCAATTGACGCGCCGTATGGCGTGTCGGAGTGGGATGTTTCGGGTCTCCATGAGGCGCCATCCAGCACGGTGAAACCGAGTCGTGTCGCAGAGTCTGTGTTCAATATCGAAGGCAAGGTTATTGATATCAAGGAGTTCATGGATCACCAAAAACCGGGTATGAGTCTTGCTGCTACTGTGCTGATCAAGGCAACTCGGTTCTGGGTGAAGGAAGGCACTGCAAATGAAGATTATAGCCATATCGATCTGGAGAAATTGCGGCCGGTTGGCCAACTCGGCGGTATGTCCTATGGTCGGATTCTGTCGACTTTTGAGCAGCCGCGCAAGAAGTGGAGTGATGAAGCGCCCAAGAGTGAGATTCTGGCGAAGCTGGATGCGGCGAAGCCTGTGGATAAATGATCCTTTTGTATAGTACATTGCGAAGATAGACGTGCACATAACAACGGCAATTTTAGAGCATCTCAAACAATTTCCAGACCAACGTCGTTGACTGAAGCTAAAATGGTTGGAGTTTTCAATGGTGAGATAAAGTGGTCAGTCAAAAAGCGAGGCGTCATTGAATGTTGTATGTAATTTCTGTCTGCATCGTTTGAGTAAAATAGCATATCAATCATGGCTGAAATAGGGCATAGGCAAGAAAGAAAAGACACCAAGAGATCGTATAGATGAAGCCATAATTTCAGGCAAAAAAGGGGAATATGAGAATGTAATCAAGTCGAAGGCAAAGGAGCGCCAGTCACCGTAAACTCCGACCCGCAGAAAACTTAAAGCAAGTCAGTAGCTAATCAACCGCATCTCGTATTCCAACTCACAGGACAGAACTCCGAAACTCTTATGAAACAACCCGTGCGGCAGCAGGCTTCGACACCTCTGGGCTGTCGAACTGCGCCAGATGGTAGGGTCCATGGTCTTGTTTGTAGTCGAAGAAAGACTCCCCCGAGCTGCGTCGCGACTCAGTCGGGTAGGCCTTGCGTGATCCCTGTTGAGCGCCTCCTGCGCCGAACCGCTGGGTCGCGTAATTGCCGTAGAAGCCAGAATCGCGCTGGCGTTCTTCTAGGTCTTCGCGATCATCACGGCGCTGGCGCTTAAAGTAGAGGATGACCAGAACGATAATGGCAGTGATGAGAAGACTGGTGAAGGTTAATCTTCGGGTCTGGGGGTCAAGGGCGCTGGGTCGGATACTTACAACCCTGTAATGGCGGCTGGAACGCCGACGGTGAGTGCTCGACTGGTGGGTTTTGAGCAGCTGGAGGCGCTCTCGTCGCCATTGCATTCTCTCCGGAATAATGTAACGAGTGTATTCGGAAGCATGGCTGTGGATTTAAAAGAGTGTGGTTAAAGAGAGGAAGGGTCTCAAGGGCTCAGGGGAGAGAAGACTTAGTTGTGTGGGGAAAGAAGCGACCGCAAACACCCCCCAAGACAATGTTTCAGAACGCGATCAAATTGGAAAAGGGGGTGGCTTTGGGGACATCGGGTTACATTCCTGAGCGCCTTGGCAGGGCGAGATGTGAACTTCGATCTCGTCTTGTACAAGTCTACATAGAAACACCATAGTATAGTAGATAATATCTAGTATCTGCATGTTTTGTTTTCTGGAAGATCCGTGGAGCTGGGCTGTTTTGGTTTGGCAGAACGTGCCCACTTTACCCGCACTTTTAACGGCCGAGAAGTACTAGTAAGCACTCTCTACATTACAGCCTCGACTAGGACTGCAACCCTTCTCGGCAAATGTTCAAATCTTGCAAATAATAATAGCTTCTCTTGAAATCATGTTCATAAATACATTGGATAAAATTACTCATCCACTTCATGACCGGAGACCTGGTCACCTTGTTGGAGGGATGCTTGGATCATAGGACCGATACGGAAATGTCCCATATCGAACAGAACTTGCTGCCACGCAGGCCCTGCAGTGGCTTGAATCTTATAATAAGGCGCGTCGACAGTGAACCAGCGATCCTTGCGGACCGAAGCTTTGTCGCCGCCCTCCAGAGCGGCACGGCTAGCTCTTGTGTTCCGCGATCGCCTCTCACCTGGGCCGGGCTCCTGCAGCTGGAATAAAGTGTTACGGTACTGCATCAGGCGCCCGTCAAAAACCATGATCGCACGGATATAGGGGGCTAAGTCTTCGGTGATGGGGCCGAGCCCATTCTCGAAGGATGGGGCGTGTCGGGCGGTGGGGGTCGGCGCGGAATAGTTTGCGCGCATGATTGGCTCGAATATACGCTGGAATTGAGGGAGAGTAGATGGAATGGCGGGTGGGGGGTTTGCAGCGATGATTGTTTTGCTCAGCGGGCGATTGGCATATGCAGATTCAATATCCACACCTGCTGTCGAGCGGAAAGTCCTGTTCAGCAATGCTTGGAAGGTGGTGCTGACGGTCTCGCTGAGCGAGGAATACTCGGTACACAATTGTGTCTGGAGGACTGGATAATTGTCCAGATAATTGGATTTATAGCCCTCGGGTAAAGGTGGGGCGGATGCATCAATTAGGTCCTGTGGCAATATTAGCTTTGATTCCGACGGGGTAGCATGATCAACTTACACTGCTGCTTTCTGTCGCGAAATTAGAGCAAAGCATGTCAAGCGAGCTTCTCATGTCATAGAAATCAGCTTCGCGACTCAAAATGTCAAGCTGGTTCAACCTAGAGCTTGACTTGACACCTTGAGGAGGTAGAAGTTCATCCTTAGATTTCCCGGCCATGTCCTCGGATTCTTGCAAGCCCAGACCCCACCAGTGAAAACTGTTGCGAATGACTTCAGTCTCTCCTTCCAAGGAGTTGTGCGACAAGAATAGGTCGCGGTTGAACCAGCCCATATAACGTTCATACGTGTTGAGGCTCAGCACCCTTAGACGATCCCCCTTGTGGTCCAAATTTGACTCAGGTGGCCAAGCAGGGAGGAGCCAATCTAAACCAGACTTTTTGCTACCGACGCCCATTTGACACCAGAAGTTCAGGTCCATGAGCGACTTGCGAAGATCGAGTCCAGACCCTTGATAAAGCCTTGTGACGGCTTCTCTCTTTAATATGTGGCCTTCGTTGGCGGCAACAAGAAGCAAGTAATCAATGCAGAAATCTGGAGAGGGTTTTTGATATCGCAAGATGGCATGGAGTGACATGTCTTGGGTAGGGATCAAGCTCTCATCGTTGCAGGTGATAATTATTGGTCGTTTGGATTGACTGATAAGCGTGAAAACACCCGTCCAGAACTGGCGATCTTCTTCGAACAGAATGTCCGCTTCTTCAAGGAGAATGAGTGACTGTTTCTGCTCTCTGGGCTGTTTCGATTCGGTCTCAGGCTGAGGCGCCTGCGAGCTAGTATTGTCGGCTGGTCCCCTGGTCTTTGCGGATGGACCTTTGAAGAAGTTCATCAGCTTGTTCGGCTTAGTATCCGGCTTGCTGCCTGGAAGGCCATCGGATTCATTAAGAAGATGAACCAGGTGATTTTGGGTCATATCCCCAACCCGCTCCAGCATGTCTCGAGCATTCCGACGACTTCCAGCGTTAATTTCGAAAATCTCGAAATCAAGTTCTTTGGCTATAGCATGAACGGATGCGGTTTTGCCGCAGCCAGCAGGGCCGCTGATAAGGATGGCGTTAGAGAGTTGTGGCTTTTCCGTGCCGTATGATCCTGAGAACATGTCCCCCGATCTGACGACAGTCCTCGGGATTGAGAGAGTGTCCCCTGCCAGTTCATCGTCAGAGCCTGAGACGTTGTCCATTTCCGATGCCTCCTCCTCGCTTGATACAACAAACCCATCTAGTTTGTCGGCTTTCTGTCGCTTCTTGATTTTCTTCTCGCGTTTTGCTTTGGATTTAGCGCTTTCTTTTGATGATTTACCAGTATCGACTGCTCTGACTCGCAGATGAGACAACCAGTCTCGAAGCATCTGCGGCTCACGTCCCAGCTGAAGCACATCATCGGCTGATTTGGGTGCGTATTTTTGTGCCCAAAGCTGAGTTTCATATTTCCCGAGATCGATAGCTGAGGCGGAAGAAAGAAGAGTGGATCGTAATTTTGCGAGAGGCGGTGTCGAGGCTCCCCAGTGAAATTGGCGATTAGGAGAAGACCATGACATTTGTCGTTCCATCGCCGCCTGTAGTACCTGGTTGCTAGCAACATGTCGCATAGGATGGCGGAGAAACGCTAGGGTATCCTGGGTTTCTTTCTCGGATAGTCGCGCAATCCTTCTTGCTTCGGCTGTATCGCATAGAAGGACATTTTCTTCATCTCTGATCGAGATCGCAGCAAGCTTAGATTTTTTTCTATCTTGTGAGACATGGTGAAGACGGTTATCAGTTGCTGCAGCAGGGCAGCTGTCCCTGACGTGGACTAGGTCTCTTGGTGGCCAAAGTGGATGAACAAGCTCCGGGAACTTTGACACACGGCGAGCAGGTCTGATAAAGGAGCTCTCTGAGGCAGGCACCACTCGGCTCCTGTCGGGGGTCCCCGCTGGGCTAGGAGCTGTCACATTGGAGTCCGGTTGACTGTCACCCACGCTTTCAGTGCCTGAGTTTGGTGCTGAGTTCTTGTTGAAGAACGGATGTGTGGGTTTCCGGGTTTGGCCTTTCGTCTTGCGAGGCTGAACAGCAGGAACGACTACTGGCTTTTTCGGAAGGACAGGCCCATTCAGGATATCATCGATCAATTTCCCCGTATCCTTTTCCGTGTCAAGGGCATATTTCAATATTATTACCTTGGTATCGCCCTTTCGTGCCTTTCGATGTCTCCCCGGCCCTTTCTTTTGTGTGTCTGGTGGTGGGCTTGAGCGGGGCGAGGAGAGAAAATTGCCTTTCCAGTTCAGCTTCAGGGTTTTCTGTCTAGCAGAAGATCTTGCCGTCTGAACTTTCGGTTGCTCTTTTTCGCTCGATACGGATGCTTGCGTGACACTTGGGAGGAGGGGTTCCGCCAGCGGAGTCCCCAGGGGAGGTGTTGGCAAGTTGCTTTCAGCGTCATTCGAAGAATCGGCTGTAGAAGGATTGATATCGTGACTGCTCACACCAAGCCATGCGGAGAGACCAGCAGTCGCAGTCGCAGTAGGTTCGGACGTTTGGGTTTTGTTCGTTCGTCGTCTCTTTCTTCGTGCTTCGCTCGGATCCTCCTCCCCGGTCATGGACGCCTCGTCGGTATGCTTACGCATACTTGGATCAACGTTGTCTTGATCCCGTGGCAACTCGTCCGTGGCGCCATAAGGTGTGATAGGCCGAGAGTCATTCGTATTGATGTCTGCAGTCGAAAGTTCTTCCAGCGGGGTGGGTTGGCCTGCGAGTCCGATTTCTACATCGAGTGAGACAATGCTTATGTGGAGAATTGGAGTATCCCTGACCTTTTCGGAAGAAAGGATGAATGACTTGCTGTTCGTCGGTTCCCATAGCCATCGGTAAGTCGAATCCGATGTCCATATGGTGAACAATCCGAGATTCCCTCAGGGGAAGCTGAAATGAGGGCAGTCTTCTGGTTGCAGCATTGAAGTGACAGTCTGATGATTGTTGGTATTGAAGCGATTGATCGGGCTCGAGGTAAAAACAGAATACCAATCCCTCTATAGACTCAGACACGTCTGGACGCGCCGGCGCGTTAATTGCACAGATGCTTATGTCATGGTGGTCCAGGAGCTCGAATACGCTAGCCTGATTGGGGCTAGGCGGTAGCTCTCCGGGCCGATGTATTCCCGAAAATTTTTCAGATTTCCAATTTGGATGGGCTTCGGTCAGAAAGATCACACGCAGTAAAAGGCCAGGAATCTCAGTGATTGTGAATTTTGCTCCTTGGCTTCGTCATGGATTTGCAGTCACCATCCGTTCTGGCGCAATTGCCTCGCCCCCTTCATGCTTCCACCGGCCAAACACGCATCGGTGATGTCTTCAGTCTTGCCGATGCGAAAAAACGCAAGCGCTATGAAGTCGCAGTCGCAGTGGATGGAGAGGCTGTGAACATCTACAATGTATTACCCCCTCTTCCTCTGGTTTTTCCTCCTATGGAACTGACCTAAATTTTCTTAGGTTCAAACACCAAAACTCGTGACCTCTTACGCTGTCCCGCCGCAATCTACTTTCTCATGCCGCCCATGTTCAATCCGCCGAAAAGTGTCGAAGAAGGCAGCAGTCCGGAGGCAAACATACACAGCCGTCACCAAGCCTGAGCATCAGATTAAATGCTTTGTGGAGGAGATTGGCAGCACCGGCTCGAGTGCCCCGATTATTTCTTCGTCCGCTACCACCGTGACCGACTCCGATAGCCCTACCACTTTTGTTGGAATTGTCCCCTCAAGCACCGATGGAGAGGGAGAGGCAGACCCATTCGATATTCTGGCTGTCCACGAAGATGGTCGTGTGCGCAGACTGTCCTCGGATTTGAAAACCCAACGATGGAGCATTCAGCACAGCGAGATCGCCAAAGTATGCGCCACACATAACGTTCAGTCCAGCTTCCTGGTCGAATTGGAGGATGCCAAGAAGGCTTTGTTCAAAAGGCGACAGGACCTCGCCTCATTGGCACTGGGCGATATTACAAGTGCTGGAGCCAATGAGCCATCCATCCTGCTCATTGTGTCGCAGCCCAAAAGCACCGGTCGAGTCTCCTTGAAGGATATCATTGTTCAGATGTTTTCCGTTCCCGCAGATGCGAAGTCGGAGTCCCGCGTGGACGAAAGTCAACGTCTGCGCCATCTTCAGACCTTCCACATTCCGGACGTGAACGGCCTGGAAACTGCCAATGGCAACGCTATGCAATGGAACTTCCACTCAGGCTCCGCAGGACTGAACCTCTCCTTCGAGAAGGGATTCTTGAACGTTGATCTCTCTCAGTACTCCCCCTCTGTGACATCACAGTTCGTCCTGGAAGACGAAAAGTTCACATCGGTGATGCGCATCTCTCCCCAGTCCATCATTGGAGCACAAAAGTCACTTGTCGCTGTTTACGATACCCAATATCACTCCGTACAGCGCAGCATTCCCGCTGGCGACCTTTCCTCAAGCACCGGATCAAATGCGGACACTCCTACCAACTTCATCAGCTACTTTGCCAAACTCGGAATCGCAGTGGCAACAAAGGGCAATACTTTGATTGCCTTTGATTTGAGCTCCCTCCCCAGCGCGCCCAGCTCTTCGCTGAAGCGTACAAGGGACAGCCTGCTGATTGATGCCATTGGCAGGGGTATTGGCTCCTCCGCTGCGCAGTGGGATGTCGCATCTAAGAAACACCGCTCTGACAACACGGCTTCCCTGCGGCTCACATCACCGGAGCAAGTTGCTAAGTGGACTGAGCTCACCACCACTGTTGAGAAGGCCTGTGAGGCAAAGAGTGTCGATCTTTTCGATAATGCCGTTTTGACGTACTTCAACACCGCTGAGGCATCAACGGTCCTTCCAGTGCGCGGGCAATATGTCAACCCTGAAGCCACTCTTTTCCTACTGTCCAAGATCTTTGCGGTGGAGGAACGCGCATCAAACGACACAGTATCAGCTTCCTCATCTTCTCAACTCCGTGTCGCCATTTGGCCACCCACCACATGTGACTGGCTCATTCGCCTGGGACACTTCTCACTTGAAAATGTGGAGATTGCGTTGCGCCGAGCCTGCAAGCCCCGTATCTTGCAATCCTTCCCAACAGGATCATTCATCCAGGCCCTTCTTGATTCCGATCCATCCCTCAAGCAAGTGAACCAAGTGCTTGACGGTCCCACATTGATCTCGTCTGACGAGTTGGCCTACGCTCTCAAGTCCTTCCTGAATCAGGCTCGTTCCCATTCTGGTACCCTTGAAGAAACTGCTCGGGCTATCACAAATGGCGACCTCGCAACACCTACACAAGAACTTTCTAAGCAGCTTGGCGCCGAGACTGCGACTCTCAAGAGTATCTTTGCCGGCCTGAACACCTCTCTGCAAAAGATCCATTCTCAGCCCATGTCAGTCGTTGTTGAGTCTCTCCGCTCCAACCTCTCCCGCACAGAACTCATCTCGATGGTTCACCACCTACGTCTCTCCCTCGCCACCGGCGGCTACACCTCTCGATTCACTGAAAACCCCCCTACACCCATCACCCTCGACCAAATTACCCCTACTATCTCCCTCAACGTCATCGTTGATCTTCTCACCGCCTCTGTCGATGCCGTCGGTCCTTCCGGTTGGATCTCTGCCATCCCCGCAGTTAGCGACTTTGAAGATTCCGACTCCGTCACAGCTGCCGCCAGCCGTGAAATGGAATTAATCGCGGACATGAAGTCCGAGGTCTCCGCCGCACTCGCTGGAGTGGAAGAAGCTACTCATCTTAAGGGCATCTTGTGTGAATACCTTCGGTTCGCTGACCAAGTTGACACCACTGAGACTACCACTGAAGATGCGCTGGCCAAGATGGATGCCGAAGCCTCGGGTCCCTCTCACCTGGTCAGCCACCAGAAGCTCAACGGTGCTGACCTGATGGTCTTCACCCGTCCGGGTGAGGGCGAGGATGGCTTTGAGGGCGATCACGGTGGCAAGATGCTGCCACTCTCGCTCAAGGCCGCTTCCAACGACGTCTCTCGCACTAAGACCAAGAAGTCTACCGGTGAGGTCAAGAACCGCAGCAGCCGTGAGATTGGGTACTTGCGCCGCAAGGCGGTTGGCAAGTATTCTTTCGAGCGGCTCATTGTCTAAAAGCCATGTTTATTTCCTGTTTTACCTATACTGTAACAATCATTTTCCAAGGTTCTTGTGGGAGACAATATCCTAGGAGTTAGACATGACCAATACATACTTGTTTCTACGGACTTTGATGACGTCGTAACCTTGCAACCTTGGAAGATTACAACGTTGGGAAGAATAAAGACGCCCTTGCGCATCAATTATATATCTAGATCCAATATGGTGCCAATGGTCACGAATAAATATGCATCTGTTCAAAATTGGTAATTCATGAAGGGGTTGTAGGGTTGCAAGGCGGAAGTTCAACTAGAAAGCCGGAGCCTTGCAGATATATATGTGGGACGAAACGGAAAAGATTTTTTTCCCTTTGCATTCTTCTCGGCCCACCACCTATTTGAAACGGCTAAATACTCACAGGCTCGAGGGATCGAGTCTAACAATTTAATTGATCTAATTTAGCCACCGAGATTGGAAGAAAATGTCATGGTAATGTAGAAACGTAAGACTAAGTGGGACCAAGTCGCTTTAGGCCAAAGGAATCAATAGCGAAAACCTGGGGAATTAGTAGACAAAAAGACGTTGAAATCAAACAAGGGCAAGGGTGAAATATTGATAGATCGTAAAAAGATATAGATACTGTTTGGATATGGGCGGTGCTCAAAAAGGTAAACAAAAGAAAAGATAATAAACAAGGGAGCTTAGGTGGACACCGCATCTCCGCACTGGGCTTCTACCCACAGTTCTCTTCTTGAAACTCCATCTTTAGTTCCGATCTATGCCTCCATGTGTGCGTGCGCGACTCGCCATCATAACAAAGGTTGAAAATGAACCAACCATGGCTGGACAGTCTGTCCGATGACTGGCCGTCAATGCCAGCGTCGCCCACCAGTCCGTCTACCCAACCTGCGTCGTCTCCCAAAGCTCCATGCAGTCAGCAGGGGACGCCTAGTCGCATTCCAGTGCCTGCTCGGCGTTCCGAACAATCACCTGGGGACAACTCAAAGGACAAGGACAAGGACAAGAAGGTTACCCGCCCATGCCACTTTCACCGAAAAACACCTCCCACTCCCAAGACCCCACGGACGCCTAGGACTCGCAAACCCCGATCGCCCGCTCCTTCCCATTCACACTCGAATACCCCCACGACCAACCCGAGAGTGAGCTCCAGGCCGAGTCCCGGCGCGGGACGTAAACAGCCCGCAATGGATACGCGCTCCCCTCTACGATCGGTGTCAAATGTCTCCAACACGTCAAATCAGTCGGAATTCCAAGGCACGGTGCAAATAAATACGAAAAAGGGAAAGGATATAAAAGAAGGCACGCCAGAATGGCGACGGCGACTAGTGCGCGGGGAAATCGCTCCTGGTGAGCACAAGGATTTGTTCGCGCCGATGGGCCTGGAAAGCGTGTTCAAACCGCCTACGCCCGGCGCGGCGCAAGAGGAATCTACGCCATTTACAAAACAAGACGATCACCTGTGGGATTTCACCGATACCTCGTCGCGACAGGATAACGGCCAGAGCACCCGCGACGACGATATCCAACGCGCCAACCAGGTGATTGACGGCATTACATACGAGGAAACCCCGCAAGGGACGGTAAACCACGCGCCTTGGGGGGACAACGGTCCCCGCGAAGGGGAATGGGATCCAGAAGGGTTCTCGCAGCCGGACGATACCCAGCAACGGACCGCGAGTGGGCTTGAGGATTTGCGCAATGAGGGGATTACGCCTATTACCTTCACGCGCAACAACACCGTTGATGGAAATGCAACCTCCGAAGTGATCAAATCCGCGCTTAAACAGGTCACCAACAAGCTGGAAGGACTCTCAATTCATAACGACAGTCGGCCAGACTCGCCGGCTAGTGACAGTTTCCTTTTCGAGAATCGTAGCGAGCCTCATCCCAATGAATCCCAAGATGACAGCTTGCTAGACGTGACCAGTCACTCTTTACCCCAAGATCTGTCGATGGGCACGGTGGACTTCCACAGCCGCCGAGGAAATCGCTCCTTCCCTCGCAGATTCTCTCCTTCGCCCTTTCCCTCACATCGCCTTTCCCCCACAACCCTCGCCAACTCAAAAATCCGCAGTTCTCCCTTGTTCAACCCACCCCACAGATCTGGCTCCCCTGGCCTTCCACGTCCTTCCTCTTCTCATGTCCGTCCATCAACGGCTGGTACGGAAGGAAATGATTCGAAAATGCCATCTTCTGGGAGCCCATTGAAGTTGTTTGGGGACCATGATACATTTACCAACAACCGACTCCTACGCCGTATGAGTCAATTTGAAGACAATTACAGTGATGGCTCTGACGGAGAGGAGCCCCCTTCACCCTCCGAAGAAGCGCGGCGGAAAGGCGAGAGTCGCAGCTTTTTGAATGCGCGACACGAGCCACTCCGCGAGATCTCACCCCGACGAAATGAACGCGTCGGATCTCGCGAAAATGGCCACCGAATAAGCCAATTTGGTGGTGGAGAGTTGGACAAGTTCGATTTCTCCGACAACAGCCCCTACGAACACAAGCTTGTTTATGATGAGGCCGGAGGCTTTGGATCGCGGCCAACGTCGCGTAAACGATCGTCGACACGACAACAGTATCTTCGAGGGCCCTCGCAACAGGGAATTTACCATTACAGCAGATCGGCAAGCTCAGGCTTCACCCGGAAGCCATCTGCTTGGATGCGCCAAGATTTCTTCGATGATGTGCGACCTGGCTCTCGCCCAAGCAACAAGGAAAACGTGGCCCCCGATGTCAAGCGAGTTCCACGGGCCCCAGGAATGGACCCTACTCCCAAACGACGCCGAACTATCATGAGAAAGAATAGCGCGGAGCCCAATAACAACCCCAACGGTGATCCATCACCTCCAAAATACGGCGAAAGTATGTCACTTCTGCAAAGAAGCTTGATGCAACATGGCATGCAGCTCGAAAACACCGAGTATCTCGCCCCACCTAGCATATCCCACTCGATGCAGCGGCCGCGGACACCCACGCCAAGCCAGATACGAGCAGCCGAGCAAAGTCGCATTTCATCTTATAGAGACTTCTCGGAGCCAAATTTCCATGATAACGACTACTCTGATTCATTCTCCTTCGATGGCGACGGGATTGTCCCTCTTGTGAAGATTACTGGTACCAGTGATACATCCCGAAAAGGATCTATCACTACCCAGGACTACTTGAATGAGGCCACCAAAATTATGGATCTGATCAGATCAAAAGGCAGAGGCGCAACAGGATTGACCAGTGTGCATGAGTCTGACGTGGAAAGCGAAGGTGATGATTTCAGTTATGATGATGAATCCACACGAGAAGCATTCTCTCGGCCCCCGAGTCGAGATGGCACAGACCTCCGCAAAATGAGGGAAGTCAAAGAGTTGAACCCACAGATCCTGAATCACTTGAAAAAATACCAGGAGCAAGATGACCCCAATGACCGAGAGATGTCGCTCCACGCTCGCCATGACCAGACCGAGGAGCGTTCTGAGCTTGATGACTACAACTCCCAAAATATCCGGATCCAGGGACCAAGGAAGCGCAAGACCAGCGGAATGGCCGATGACACGGCGGAAAACATCGCCCAGGATCTGATGACTATCAACACTCAAATGTCTGGCTTCAGCATCAACTCTGTTCCCACAGGCTCTTCACAGAGTTCCGGAGTAAAAGGGATGTTGGCGTCTGATCTTGTTTCCCACCTTATACCCAATGAGGTCAACGGTTTCAAATATGACCGTGAAAGAAACCAATGGGTCAAAGATGACATGGAAGAACCGGAAGCACCGATCTCCGAATCCTCAGAGGAGAACGAAGATCCATTTAGAGACATTCCTGATCTCAGTGTGGATGAGTTCCAAGAGATGATGAGAGTGCATAGCCTGGATTCTCCTTCCAAGAGCGATGCCTCGGCTCATCCAGAAAACAGGTCACGCCTTTCTTCCGCCATGGGCACGTCTCCACGCAAATCCGATGTTCGGCCTCATACGAGAGATGGAGTTCCTTCGATCGGTACTAGCTCAGTCCATTCTCGGCTCACTCGATTCACCTCAAGTGTTCCCAACACCGGAACAAGAGCTTCTTCGTGGGATACAGACGAATACCCCCAGCGGAAACGATCCGCCGAACAGGATGATCCGGACTCGGCCCCGCGCCAGGAGCCGGCCGAGCCCAAACCGCTTCAGCCCCAAGGGAAGCAAGCTCGCGTCTCCACCGTCAATCTCTCATCGTCACATGGGTCCCGCCAATCCCCAACGTCTGGGCTGGATGGCTCTCCACCTGGTCCGGACGCCGAACACGTCTACCACGGAATCTTGCCAAGTGAAGACGCAGGCCAAGCAAACCACGAGAGTGGCACTGTCCGATCTTCTGCCCCTCCCACTGGACGTCAAAGCTCGGTTGCTGGACAACCATTTGTTGGACGTCCCATATCAAGGATAGAAGAAAGAAGCGAGGAGACCCTCGAGGAACAGAGTATCGTTCGCAGAAACAACTCCATGCATGTTCGAGAAACACCCGCCAAAAATGAATCCGATCATCACCTGATGCCCGTGAACAGCGCTGGGCCCGACACCAGCTACAGCTTCCATCTCAGCCCGCTTGCGGACTTTACTGTCAACCAAGGCGACCGGCCCTTGAACCTTGAGATGAGCTATGTGGCCCAGCGCACGAATCCCTCTTCGCTGCGGCAGGTGCATGGAGCTTTCGCCCTGGCGACGGAAGATTTGATCAAGCACATCACAGACGTGGAACCATATGAACCGTACTGGGAACACTTGCGTCGCTTAGATTTGCGCGGCAAGGGTCTCATTACCTTGCACAAGCTCAACGAGTTCTGTCCTCGACTCGAAGAGTTGGATGTTTCCGACAACGATATTGGTCAATTGAGTGGTATTCCCTCGACCCTGCGAACCCTCAGGATCTCCCGTAACTGCCTCTCAAATCTGACTCCTTGGAGTCATTTACCAAATCTGCAGTACCTGGACGTTTCAGGGAACGATATTGAGACAATGGATGGATTCTCCAGTCTGATTCACCTCAGAGAGCTGAAAGCAAATGACAATCAAATCCGCAATCTGGACGGTGTCCTTGATATGAACGGATTACTCAGTCTGAAATTGAGCAATAATTCCCTGCCAACGGTAGACTTTGAAGGCTCTGAGTTGACTCGTCTCCGTGATCTTGATTTGAGTCACAATTGTTTGACGTCTGTTCGCAATATCGAATGGCTTCCCTCGCTCACTACTCTCGATCTGAGTGCCAACCAAATCACACGCTTTGACTCTGGTGCTTCGCTGATCAGTTTACGAGCCCTGAAACTCTCTGAAAACCGTCTGGATGTCTTTGAGATGCAGCCCTTCGCCTCTGTCAGCCTTCTTTACCTTGACCAAAACCATCTTCCAGCCATCACCGGCCTGGAGCAATGTCATAACCTCGAGATCCTCTCCCTTCGAGAACAGACACCATCTCAAGACAAGGATCTTACTTTCGGGTTGGATATTGATTTAGGACTTGTAAAAGACGTCCGCAAAGTGTTCCTGTCATCCAATCGACTTTCGCTTCACAGCCTTTGCCCGTCTGCTCCACTGCTTCGTCTTCAGCTTCTCGACATCGCTGCTTGCACGTTGAAGAGTCTTCCAGGCGACTTTGCCTTGAGCTTTCCCAATCTCAAGGTCTTGAATTTGAATTTCAACTCTGTTGATGACGTTGAACCGCTGGTGGGAATGAACTGTCTCGCCAGACTGATGATTGTCGGCAACCGTCTCTCCCGTATGAGAAGGGTCTGCCAAATTCTCAGCCGGCTTGGACGAACTGGCAGGGGGACTGCATGTTCTTTGCGCAAACTTGATGTCCGCGGCAATCCCCTAACAGTTGGATTTTACCCCCCGGCTGTTACCGGAAGTGGGAATGCGGATCGCAAAAAGTTGAAGTCCCAAGAAAAAGCAGTTGTTCGACTCCGGGACCATCGTGATTTGTCTGATGCTTTGGCCGAGCTTAATCACGATGACCAGATCTCTCATCGTGCCACTATCGGCGACGAGAGCCAACCCGACAGAGAAGTTGAAATTAATGACCCCTTCATGGTCCCACTTGCCGACCCCCAAGCGGACCTGAAGTACTTGAGGCATCTCGACCAGGCTACCAGGCTCCGTCGCCGAGTTCTCGAGCTTATGCTTTACGCTGGAACGAGTGGCTCCCTCCATACCCTTGATGGGTTGAATCTCCGGCCTTCACTTGGTGATGAGTCTTCGGATATGAACAAAGCATGGGAACGACTGGAGCATTTGGGAGTTCTTCGGAGGAAAGCGATTAAAAATTAAGCTATATTATTTGTTTTTGTTGTGTTGAGATTTTCTGTGTGAGCGAGCGTGGTTTGAGCATTGTTGGCATTGTCATTGGAGTTTGATTGAGTGGACTAAGCCATCGGCTCTTTGGGTCTACCACCAGTATAGGTGCATTATCGGAGTTTTATATTGAATCAAGTGGCATTTTGGAATCACCAACTGGCAAAGAACCTAACCCAATTCTAGACAAGTGCATTGTTCCATAAATTAACCTAATTTAACCTAGGGACGGCGCGCCCCCGCACCATTGTTACCTATCGCCAGTCTCGCCACCTGCGATGCTTTTTGCACGCCTACATTCCAAAGCCACACTTGGCACTGTAACCTCAGCCCCTACTTTGCCAAGACCCGTCGGGGTCCCGCCTGCATTCACCTCTCCGGGCACTCTCCGGGCACACGCCGGCCCTATGAGAATGCTTCCTCCTCTGCACAAGCGCAGCAAGCTCCTTGGCTTCCCCTCGTCTTATCAAACATAATTGCACCTTATCATCGCGTGATGATTCAGATAGCCTTCGTTTGCCGGGCGAGCAGGTATAAAATCACCAATGTTGCCGGCTCTGAATGATCATCGTTTATCGGACTATTCAAAATGAAGTGGCTCTTTCTAGCATACCACCTTTCTGTGGCCTTGGCTGGCAACTCAAAGCCCAAAGTATCTCCGGTATGTACGCATCTCCATCGTGGATACCCTCTCTGACGAAGAAGGATAAACTCTCGTCCTTGATTAAACTGGACGATCTACTGAAGGGCACCCAAAAACTCGAGGATTTCGCCTATGCCTATCCAGAGCGCAATCGTGTCTTTGGCGGCAAGGCGCACAATGATACGGTTGACTTCCTATATAAGGAGCTGAAGAAGACTGGGTACTATGATGTCTATAAGCAGCCTCAAGTGCACACTTGGACTAGTGCAGAGGCCTCTCTGACATACGACGGAAAGCCCATCACTGTCACATCCATGACTTACAGTCCCAGTGTTGACATCACTGCGGATCTCGTCTTGGTCTCGAATGTTGGATGTACTGCATCGGACTACCCGAGTGATGTGTCTGGTAAAATTGCCTTTGTCAAGCGTGGAGAGTGTACTTTCGCTGAGAAGGCACTGCTTGCCGGTGCAGCCAAGGCGTCTGCCGTGATTGTATACAATAATGCAGCTGGATCCCTGAGTGGAACACTGGGTGGAGTATCCAGTGAATACGCTGCCATTGGAGGAATCTCGCAGGCAGATGGCGAGACCCTACTCAGTGCCGCAGCGAATGGAGCTGTGAGCGTCTCTCTCGAGATTGACAGCCGAGTCGAGAACCGAACCACATTCAACGTGATTGCGGAGACAAAAGGTGGCGATCACAAGAATGTCGTCTCGCTCGGAGGTCACACCGACTCCGTCGAAGCAGGCCCTGGAATCAACGATGATGGCTCTGGAATCATCAGTAACCTCGTTGTTGCGAAAGCCCTGACCCACTTCACCGTCAAAAATGCTGTGCGATTCTGCTTCTGGACCGGTGAGGAATTCGGTCTACTGGGCAGCGAGTACTACACCTCGCACTTGAGCGCCGCCGAACTCGCGAAAATCAAACTTTACCTCAACTTCGATATGATCGCCTCACCCAACTATGCTATCATGATCTACGACGGCGATGGCGATGCCTTCAACCAAACTGGACCCGCTGGCTCCGCCGAGATTGAAGCGTTGTTCGAAAACTACTTCAAGTCCAAGAAACTGCCCTACATCCCAACTGCTTTCGATGGCCGATCTGACTACGATGGATTTATTTCTCGCGGAATTCCCGCTGGTGGTGTCTTCACTGGTGCTGAGGGTCTCAAGACTGCCGAAGAGGCAAAGCTGTTTGGAGGACAAGCTAATGTCTCTTATGATGCCAACTATCATGCTGCCGGAGACAACACCACCAATCTCAATCATGAGGCATTCCTTCTCAACTCGAAGGCTACTGCCTTTGCGGTGGCAACATATGCTAACAGCCTCAAATCGATCCCCAAGCGGAATGCAACTATTTCCGGGCCGTTGGCTAAGAGAGCTCCCAAGTCGCACGCTCACACCGAGAACACTGGTTGCTTCCACTCTCTGGTGGAGATTTAGAGGCTTTCTGCACAAGATTTCATTTTGAGGATAAGGATATAATTGATGAAGACATTGATAGTCTTTGGAAGTTTATTCAAAAGCAGATTTACCATTTACCTATTGTATCCCATCAGTCAAAGACTCCATACTCCACCCAATCGTGTAAAATGCCACTTCAACAGAGATCTGTGCCAAATAGCGCACAAGCGCAGTCGATCCTGTGCTCTGCATGGGGAATCACAAAGTAATGAAAGATAATTCAATAAGGCAATGGCCCAATCATGAGGTGTGAGTTGTCGCCCGCTGTCGCCCAGACTCCTCGTCTCCAGGATTCTCAAACCGAGAAGAATTTTTCCCCCAAAATGACTGTAGTGCGTGGAAATGGACTGGACGAGTATTGGCGTTAATTGCCGCATGATCCCCGTTGAAAGGTTTAAACCCTTTCTCAAGACCAGAGGAAATGAGATTGGTCAAGTGTGGGAGCGAGAGAACCAAGATGAGAAGGATGGCAAACCCCACGACAGATAATATCACCATGTGCTGGAGCACGTCGTTGGGGGGCGCACTTTGCATGCTGTAGATGCTAGCAGCGAATGCCAGTGGCTGAAATATAACAGTCGCGTATGTAAAGAATTTGACGTTGTTGTTTTGCTGGAAACTGCGCTCGGCAATTTGATTGTCGTACGTGTTCTTAGCCTCCTCTCTCACATACTGCAAATCTTTGAGAAGTGAGGATACTTTGGTTCGCTCACTGTTGAGTTCCCTTCCTGCAGCGTGACTCAACTGCAAAGCTTTGTTGATTGCATCGCGGTATTTTCTTTCGTCCTTGTTTGTCCACCTCGGTTGTTCTGTCCCACGATTTTCCTCTCTGGTCTCCCAGTTTTTGACGTTTTCTGAAAGGATAAGGAGCTCCCCGCTCAAAATTTCCAACACTTCATGCAGATATGCCCATTCTTTGAGAGATTTGAAGTAGCGTGATGGATCAAAATGAGCAAAGGGGTTTTGTTCTTTCCCAATATTCTCGTTCGGGGTCTCTTGAGTGCCCTTGTGCTTCTGTATCCGGTCTTTGACCCCTTTGATGATCCCTCGAGTACTTTTATTCAGCTGGGTGATGATGTGATAGAAAAGTATCGGCTCGAGAACCTTTCGCTGCTGCCACACATGCTTTCTTCCACCAGAAAACAAGTCCTTCAAATTTACATTCTTTGACGAGAAAAACCTTTCGATGCTTTGCTCCGGTGGATCTCCAGGGTACTCTTCGACAAAGTGACACGTCCAGAATCGGTCAAAGAAATCACCGTGAATTCGAAATCCTAGTTTCGCACGACGGAGTGCAAATTCCGGAAATTCCGGGCTTTCAGGCGATGAAATCCCCTCTCCGCTGAGGTCTGGGACCCTCCTGGCTTCGTCACTGCTCACAATTTGTAAAAAGCTGCAATGGAACTCCGTCTCCCAAAGATTCGTTGCTCGATTTGTTTTGTCTTCGACAAGTACTGTGTAGTTTGTGTGGCGCTCGAAAAATAATTGAACCGGCTGCTTCTCAGTGGGAGAAGCTATATGGCGACACATAGCTTCTAGATCTGTTGGCGCATTCTGGAACCAGAGCAATCGCTTTTTCGCTGTTTGCTCATCTCGCAATTTCTGCAGGCGGTCCCACGACGTGTTGATATCGCTGCTCCGATAAACATGCCCGTCATGTTCACCCTTGGCCTTTGGCTTTTTACCCACTTCCATAATAAGATGGTGAAATGTTTTTTTTCCGGGAAAAATGGGCTTTGGTGTCTGGTCCGGGTGCTCATTGCCATTCAATTGACTGGGAGAAGCCCATAAATTAGGATTCCAAAATCTTGAAGATGCATCAAGCTCTAAGTTTTTCCTGATTAGCTTGAAGCTCTTTGATAAGTCAAATTTCTTACTTACCGTCATAATCCAAGGGTTTAAAGCCAAGAAAGCTTGGATAATTGTAGAGCCATTCTTCCTTCAGGTTGATTATGCTCCTCTCATCAATCTGGTCGTTGAATGGGACCGTTCCATCGAGTCGCCTGAGAGTATCACCGGCTTCATCTGTTAGCTTAGAGCTCGTGCGAGTCAGCAACCGAGATAATTCGGGCTGATGCTCTAGCTGATGATGCTCTAGGTGGCTCGAATCTGAGAGAAGATATAGAACCTCAAAGGGGATGTGAAGCAGTAAGTCACGGTGAAGACTTTGGCTTTCATCTGCACCAGGGCCATCTAGTTGCTCGGGAATGAGGCCATTGGCAGTTATACTGCCTCTGAGGGTATCTTTGAGCTCATTGAGTTCATTTTCCCAACTCCCACTTGTCGACCCTAGCTCTCGCAGAGCCATGAAAATATTCAATCCGTAGTACAATGGGTTATTAGTCTCCTTCCATTCCAGAGTCGCGGGAAATTGTCGTTGCACTCCCAGAGAGTTGATCCATCGGGAATCATCTTCATGTAGCATTTTCTGGCCAGTGATGTTGTAAAATAAGGCTGTATCGCGAGAATGGAACTCAAACCTTGTCTCTCGGGAGGACCGTGTGACCGCCAGCATCCGCTGCGTGGTGGCATCGTTTATTATGGTAAAGCGTTGGGTAATTTCTTTTTTCACTTTGCCCGGCTCATAAGTACGCCGGAGACGCTTCCATTCGCCCTCCCAACTGCCCTCCTTTGGGACCTCGCCTGTGCCCTTTTTGACCGAAATGTTCCTTTGGGTCCAGTTAAGCATCTCCGAGATGGCGTTTATGGCATTCCAAATCCAAACATGATCGTCCAACCGAAAGTAATCAATACCGCTTCGGTGCCCATGGGGCCAGGCAAAATAACCACGTTTGTCTTCCTCATCAAGCGAGTTAACCCACCTCATGGCCAAGTTCTGATCATTTTCGCCTAATAGATCATCCAGCAGAGCAATTTTCTCGATTTCTTTGTCCAGGAATTTCCAGTAGGTGTATAGCTTCAGAAATTGAAATGGAGTATCCGCTGGACCATTTGGGAGAAGTTCAGGAGATTCAGGCATGGTATCGCCATTGACTTTGTAGTTCTTCACAAATTTTGCCGTGTGTATAACAATGGCTTTCTTGAAGACCCATCGGAGATGGCTCATGCATTGATCTTTGATCCGCTTGCGCGTTGGATGTTCCGTATGCAACTTGACTGCAAAGTTAATGAGGAACTTGAATGCGAAACTGCAAAAATCAGAACAATCATTGGACAAAAGCTGAGGAGGCGTTCTCTTACAAGCTCGCGGAGATGGAGACTCTGTGACCAGACATGTCGCCGCACGTCATCGCTGTGGCCTCATTATTGACGGGAATCATGCACACGGAGAGAATATGCTCCACGTTCCTCTCGATATGAAAGGTCCTTTCAAACAAATAATGAAAATGGCCACCAGGGATTGCTGCTTCATTTTTGGTCTCGAGCAGGAAATGATCAATGTCCACATCTTTGGCTGTTAAGACCAGGTGCTTCCAATTTGAATCGTCGCGTGGCAAGTGAATCAGTTTGTATCCACAGACCAAATTAACATTTCCGTTCTTAGGTATAGTCCGAGTTATTCTGTCGATTTCTGGATCCAGTTCAACTGCTTTCCCATCAATAAATAGACCCATCACAACCGCTACAGCGTCATCGCATTGCAATTTTGGATCTTCGCGCGGGAGGCGATGGAGTTTAATAAATCCGAAACCACCTGGGCCTTTCGCGCTTGCGTAGTTATCAGTTGTTTCTAGATTGAATGCTTGCATGTTGTCAACGGAATCCTCGTTTCGGATCAGACAATCCTCATTTCGGATGAGAAAATCCAGATTGAGGATAATATGAGCCGTGACCTCCTCGTCCAACAAGTTGGAGACCTTTTGCTGCTGAATCACGACTCCGTCCCGCACGGCCCATTGCTGCAAGATACTGAACTTGTCTTTGGTTTCAACAACAGCCCGAGGCCATCGGTTACGAAGCCAGCAGGTGGTGATTTCCAACTCGAGGGAGCTCCAATCCACATCTAGACTTCCAATATCTGCACCAAGTCCGTATCCATACTCGGCCATTACTAGCAGATCTTTGTTGCGTTGTGTTGGATCTGCTGGCTCGGAAGTCCACCGATGGTCAATCATGTAGACGGAGGATCGGGCATCATGAAGGTAGCGACTGATTTGCATTGGCTGGCCATACTCTGTAACAGTCGCTGTCGTCCCTTCATTCCCAAAGGACAAGTGAGTTGTTTCAAAGGTGGACCTCTTGTCAGATCCTGCGGGCCCATAGGAAAACAGTTCGCTGTCTCGCGGTTTGTAAGGTCTGAGCGGGGAAATATCGCCGACCTAACAAATTGTCAGCTTCCGCTGCTGAGAGGGGTGATATTCAAGTTACATATTCCTCCACCTCTCCTTGCGAAGGCTTTGAGTGATATTGGTCGACTGAAAGATGCGGTAGTGTAGCCGGTGTCGTGTCACCTTCCTCGGGGTACCCCGAGCTATCGGCCATTCTCACTGTCTGAGTGGAGGATGTCAGATGGACTACCCATAATCACATCCGAGGGGGCTGTTTCGAAAGTATCTTATGTAACCGCCTCTTATGCCCTTTCTTATTGGCTTTCAATTTTTATTTCCTTTTTCGACACAATTAGCAGTAGTAATATTATACCAGCGGGGATAGACTCACCCATCTTTGATCCCGAGGTCGGTGGCTCTCATGCACTCTGCAGAGTGATCACTGATCACACAGAAGATCGGCATTAATTTCAGAAAATCTGCGCTTGATTCTATTTGAATCTCCATGATAAAAGACAAACAATCTTATCGGAAGTGGTAGTGTATTGTGTGAGGAGAAGGGGCAAGGGAGCTCTCAGCCCACACTTTCTACCCGCTGGGAGCCTGACCAATCAGGCATCAAACTGGCTCCGACATTTCTTCGGTGTCGGATGGATCGACTAGTGATATGCATATCTGGAACACTTTCCAGCAAACAAATTGACCTAAACTCGAGTTCCTCCCATTCATGGATGGGCACACTCAATCTTGGAAGGGTCTCCACCCTCAACCCCGCAGCCCAGCCCGTACGGTCCACAACCTTGAAAACACAGAGCGTGCCACCGGACTTGGCCTGAGATCGACAACCAAGGAAGACTATACTGAGTGGTGGATTAATATGTAGCGGATGAGGGTCTGCGGGAGAATGTTAATGGTCCGACAGCTGCTTCAGCCACTGACGCCAAGCCTCACGATGGGGACGGAGAGATGCAAATGGTTACTTTCCAGCGGGCTCATCTCCTTTTGCCCAAATGCCCATTGTTGTAATGACTTGGCGGTCTTGGAAAAACACGAAGAAAGGTATATAAGATGGGTTGATTGCTTGCTACATCGATGAAACCAGCCAGGACCGAGAACCGAACTGTACCAGACTACGACAATGGTGCGCATCATCTCTTCGTTAATTAAGGCGATCGTCTCTTTCGGGGCACTCGGCTCCGCATTCACCAACCCCATCCGAAACCCCGGAGGCAGCGATCCCAGTCTCGTCTACTCGGGCGGATACTACTACCTCCTGACGACGACATGGACAGACGTGGAAATCACCCGGGCGACTAGCATCGAGGGTCTGAAGGACGGCGAGAAGAAAACTGCCTATTCGACTGACATCGCCTCGCGATGCTGCAATAACTGGGCCCCGGAGCTGCACTATCTCGGCGGGAAATGGTATATCTACTACACTGCTGGGACTGCGGACAATCTGGATGGGCAAAGGTCGCACGTTCTAGCTGGTATGGATGTTCACCTATCCCCTTCGCTTGGCCTCAACTGACTATGAGATTTAGGAGGTAGCACCCCTTGGGACTCCTGGTCCTATGGCGCCCAGCTAACAACAGAATGGGGCATCGACGCGACTATCGTCCGCTTCAACGAATACGGCAATTTCCTAGTCTTCTCCTGCTTCCATGGCGTCACCTACCAGTCACTCTGCATGCAAAAGCTCGGTGACGACTTCATCTCCGTTACGGGCGACATCACCGTCATCTCGGAACCAACGGAAGACTTCGAAATCCACGGCACCCCCGTACAGGAAGGTCCAGCGGCCTTGTACACAAACGGTCAGACGCGAATTGTATACTCCGCCTCGTACTGCTGGACACAGTATTACTGCCTAGCCAGTCTGCTCTGGGATGGCACGACGAACCCCACCCAGAAGAGTGCGTGGACGAAATCAGATGGATGTCTTCTGGACTCAAGCAATGGGAACTACGGCACGGGGCATAACAGCTTCTTCCAGAGCCCGGATGGAACGGAGGTGTGGACTGCCTTCCATGCGACGACGAATAGTGCCGGGGCGTGTGATGATAGTCGGTATACGATGGTGCAGCCGGTGGGGAGTAACAGTGATGGGACACCGAACTTTGGGGAGGCGGCGCCGTGGACGCAGGTGTTTGAGGAGCCGAGCTCTTAGTTCGCACCCGGAATTACCGAAAGGAGAGAGAGAGAGAGTCCCGGAGAGCTCTCTGGATCTACGTCTATCTTTGTGCTTTGCGATTTGTGGGTAGATATTAGTTTTGATATGAATAGCCTGAGGTAGTACTACCTGGTAGTAGTACTTGATGTTTCCCCCTGAATACTCGATGTTGAGTCGTCTTGCCATCGTAGCATCATGAGTCGACCATTGGTCGTGGATCGCCGCAACCGGACATCGTTTTTCTCTGCGTTTTTCTCCATGGCACTGGAGGCCCGGTATTCATTATGATCATCATCATCAACCCCCTGAAGGCCATGGTAATATGGTACTAGAGCGGATGATTTCCAAAGAGGAGCACGGTTCTTGCTGCTGACAGCGATGGTGATCACTAGGAAGATGGATCCAACAACAACTAAACACCCAGGCAGAATCAACCACGGCCATCGAACGTGGACAAAGACCTTTGTAATTTGCACGGTTCCATTGACACTCTGGTTCGTTCCCTCAAGACCGTATTTAGTCAGGGAAGCAGCCATATTTTCGATAGTCTTTTCGAAGCCGTTGCGATTCAGCTGATCTTGTTGAAAAGCATAATTCGAGTTAATGACCCCAGAAATCTCATATGATCCAATTTCTTTGTCGCGGTCACTGTATTTCCAAGTGTATTGTGTGCTTTGCTCAAGTGGAAAGTATTCCAGAACATTCACCAACTCATTGAATCTGGGCTCGCAAAAGGTGAAATTCCTTCCCTCTTGGAAGCCCAAACTGTCAGGTGGGCCAGGAGTCCAACACAGCCCGCCAATGATGGTGTCTTGATATATTGTACCGAAGTCGATATTCTTGGTTTTGACAGAGGGCGCTCCATTGTCAACAATTATCTCATAGTCGCGTAGACATGTCGAGAGGCTGCAAGCAGTGGCATTTTTGATAAAAAGCCGGTCTATAGTGGACGTATTCCGTTGAATGGGACTGGTATGTAGCCCAAGGTTGATATATACTGCCGCAACCTGTGGATCCTTCACACCAACCAGTGTGGCGTTGGGGAACTCGGGTAGTTGACGGTCCACTGCACCAAGCGCAATTTGATTAATCCATGATCCGTTGAAGGAAAATGGCTGCCAAATGATTGGACTCGGGAAGGTCACCGTATCGAGCGTGAACTTCCTACTTATGCTGCTATTGAAGTCGACAATGAAATTGTCGGTTTGGTTCTGAACGAAGTTGAAATCATAAACGAAGCCCCCCGGCAACGTGATACTGCAAGCTTTACGGATAGCAGTCGTCGACGAAGATTCGCAGTTCAGTTTGGCAGTTGTCGACATATTGGAACAACGGCTGCAAATGCCGACCGACGAGAATTGATCCCAGGTACAATTACCAGAAGAACAGATAGGAGGGACTGTGAAGTCCTGGCTTTGAGAGTAAAACCCTTCAGTATAAGCAATGCCTATATCGCGCGTGTCATTGACCGTGGTGATCCATTCACGGACCTGCGGTGCAGTTGCTACGGATGTTGCACTTGAATCATTAGTCGGGCCAACCGGATATGTCAGAACCAGTTGTACAAATGGATCAAAAGACAACAAGAGAACAATAATAGCGGCACCGACCGACACAAGAGAACAGGACCGATGGTGGTAAAGGATCATGAGTGAGCCAAAAGGGCCACGACTTGCCGCATCGAATCTCTGTATGCTGACAAGTTGGCTTTGACTTTTCGTGGGATCTTGAAACCATAGCCATTTCAACTGACCGATTGCTTCTCCAACAGCAAAGACCAGCGCTGATTTGGACCCCGTCGCAAGTATCGACACGATCGTGTTAAGATTGATGCCGTGACCAATCTCTGGCCGCAATTTACCATCGAATACATATAAAACGACAGCAATAGCGACGAAACAGCCCACGCTGAATGCCACTGCTATCGACTCGAGAAGCCACGAGTCTAACAGAATTGCTCTCTTTGGCCGTTTCACAACATCGATGCGTTCTTTATTGCTGCTTTCCACGGACAGTGGTCTCAAGGGAGTGGATTCGTGATCGTTGTTTTGGCCACGATCATAGCCGTTGAGAGGAAGAGCTTCATTCATGACTGAGAAAAAGAGACGGGTATTCCCAGGATACCAAACTGGATGAATGCATATGCAGTTCAGTTTGACGGCAGGTTGGCAAGAGCCTGCGTGTGCTGGTTTATTATCTAGTCGTTGAATCTGGTCGGTGAAATCGATCTATTTACAGTACAACGACGGAATTGCGGGACTCAGGTCATGAACTGGTGCATGATCCAAATATGGGTTAAAGACCGGCATTAGCCGAAAATGGCAGGCTTACATGCATGAACACCCACCTGTGGGGAGTATACAAGTAGTACTTTGAAAAGCACGGGGCGACGGGGCTTGGTAAAGAACATCTTTCAAGCGTAAGTAACAATCATAAATCTGTATATCGCAGCACACGATACCGTATTCTATGTGACATTGTCCTATGAGCACCATATTAAATTGATTCGGTCACTTCTTCCACCCAAATTGCCCCATGTAACTCTCAACTGCAGTCCAATGTGTCCCAACCAGCGATGTGACAAAATGTACGGAATAGAGATACAGGAAATAAGAAAAAGAAAAGAAAGCATGATTTGCCATGAGTGGCCAGAGAACCAAGCAACTGACAGGGGTTCTTCGACTCTGCTCCATACAAACGATGGGTCTTAGTTCACTTTGCAATTCAATACGAGTAATAAGCGCTGCCAAGTCCGCCACATCAGAACTTTGCCAAGTAACAAATAATTTTCCCATAAGAATAAATGGGTGTCTCTGAGTTTCAGCATTTAAAATATTATTCTACAGTCACATGAGAGTCTATGTACAGAGTAATCCGTAGGTGGGGTTGTATTGCAGTTTGCTGTGCATCAACGATCCTACTCCGTACTCGGTACAGATACGGAGTAGACAGGGCTGACAATCGAGGCTGTGTGCATATGCCAAGATGGTAGTTGGTTTAGAACCAAGGCTGCGATTCAATGACAAAAAACTGCCGCCCGCTCTACTGCGGCTGAAAAAAGGCGTAGCGAATAATGTTATTAGATTAAATTAATGATAGGAAGAAGGCAAAAGGCAAAGGGACCCGGGCAATCCATCGAGGAGGGCAGTGCACTCCACCAATCAATCAATCAACGCCTCAAAGTCCGCATGAACTGATGATAGAGCTCCGTTAACCAATGACATTTCATCCTCCAGCTGAACGCCCAAAGCCCCTTCCTGCCAGCTCACAATGCAGATCAAGCTTCCACCTTTGACACTTACGACATTGAACTCGAGCGGAGCGCTAATAGGATTGGCAGGGCGAGTAAACAACATTTTCTCAATCTTGATACCATGTTGCTGTGTGCCGCTAGGACTGTCCTCAAAGGCAAGCAAGTTGCTCAGCTCATACGAGCAATCCCGCTGTTTGCCAATTTTTCCCAGAGTCCAGTTCCGGATGCTGGGCGCGTACCTCAGTAGCCCCACTGCTTGATCCTGCAATCTAGTGCCGCACTCGGCAAGCTTCTCGGTCATGGAGCTCGCGGCAGCCCAAGACCCATCAGACAAACTGCGCTCGGCTAAGTCGAGCGATCGTGGATGAGTCTCATAGTGGGCATTCACGAAAAGGCCCCATTCTTCACTTGGAATGCCAATAGACTTGCGCATATCAACTGCAGTTCCGGAGACGAAATTGGTTATGCTAGGATTCGGAATGGCCTTGCTCAATGCCCGGACGATGAAGTGATGCATTGTTGCGGTGAGCTTGGTGTTGTAGTTCCTTGAAACTTGCAATGCCTTTCGCACAAGTTGAGCATCAATCTCAAGGATTCTCAATCGACTCGGTGGCGCAGGAGGTGGTTTGAAGAAAATGGAAGAGCCGGTCCAAGTTCCGGCGTTCACTGGACTGGCAGTTGGTCTAAGACCAAGCAGAGATGTGATGAAAGTGGGGAGATACACTGCTATCAGTGGAGCAAGGAGAAAGCTCCATGATATCGGTAGTCTTTCAGGGGTGTCAAATGGCTCCGAGAGAGGTTGATTGGGGGCGCTGGTCAAGAAAGACCCCGTCTGATCTGTTTTGGTAGTCCTTCGCCATCCATCGAGAAAAGTCCGATGGAATCCCATCGCGCTCATGCCATCTCCAAGAGTATGAGAGAAGGAAAATACTATTAAGCAGCGCTTTGTCGCTGAGCCAGGCAGTGACTCGAGGGGAACCACAATGACTCGCCAAGGTGGGATATCAGCAGGCCACGGTCGGTCAAGTATCGGTGGCAGGACGCTTTCGAATAATTCGAGTTCTTTTTCATGCTCAGCTCCGTGCTCTTGGGTGATCAAAAGGTGGTCATGAAGATCGATGTTGGAAACTGCTTCAAAGGCAGGCTGCTCGGTGTGCTTGTCCTTGATAACCACGCTCAAAAACGGGTGTTTCTCTATGCAGTACTTCAGCGGCTGTATGAATGATCGAGGAGAGACGATTACAGCGTCCTCATCTTCAACTTCATAAACGCCTGCAATGATAAGCGCGTTGTAAAAACCGACATCTTCGCGGCTGATTGTGCGGCGCTCATTGGGACCTAGTTCGATGTTAATTATAATCCAAGGACTTGAAACCTAACACTCACTTGCAAACCTCAAGAACCGCCTGTTTGACATCTTGCCCTTGCTTGGGATGCTTGTTACACAGACGTGTTGGCAGGGGAAAGCCGGCTGTACCGGGGAACGGGAGGGCTCGCTAGGCACCAGGCACCAGGCACCAGGGGCTAATCAGTTGGCCCCCACCTTGACGCGTTTCCAACATTTGAAGGTTGTATCTTGACAAAGGTCGCTCGGAGGATCATGTTTAGAAATTGCTAAATTTTGATATTTATGTTCACGCGACGAAAATATCCATGGGTAAGAAAATGATTGGCAAATAAGGATGTGATTGCGCCCCAACTTGACATGAATGGCCGTTGAAAATGCTCGATCGTGAGCAGTTCGGTCGGGAGCTTTAATTGCTGCCTGGTTTGTCAGGCCCCGAGGGTGGAACGATCCCAGTGTCGCTACGGCGACAGACTAGGTCAAATCGGGTAAGGTCCCATTCGCCCCGGAACATGGATCTTGTCACCCCCGAGCCCTGGAGGCAATACGTCAAACCACGAGCAGTCTGTCCATTTCAAAGGATCACTTTGTGGAGGGCATGATAAATCGGAATTCCATCGCCCAATCATTTCCTCAGCTCAAATCGCCCGGGAATGGCCTTCGTGACCAGGTCACAAACATCACTCTGGGCTCGACAACAACTCATTCCCCGACCTTCTTCCTCGTTGCTCTTCTATTCTTGCTTCTCGAATAGTTCTATCAGTGGACTCCCAAAGAATTCAACCACACCGTTCAAACAGTTTTCGTCCAGTATTGACTCTAGTCCACCCCCTTTCAAATATGTACCGATAGAAGAGGTCGAGAGACTTGAGAAGTACCAACCTGGTGGATATCACCCTATTTTAATAGGAGATGTTCTTCAATCCCGATATCTGGTTGCTCACAAGCTAGGCTACGGAGCCTATTCGACCACCTGGCTTTGCCGGGACTACCAGTCTAATTCATACGTGGCAGTGAAAGTTGGCACGGCGGATTCCAACGATCGAGAGGTTGATATCCTCGATTATCTTAATGATTCTACTCCGTTTGCACACCCGGGCAAGAAGATGATACCTTCTATCAAAGATAGATTCGTCCTCCATGGCCCGAATGGCACCCACCCTTGCTATGTGACAACCCCGGCAATGTGTAGTGTCTCTGGAGCGAAAGAAGGGTCATACAAACGCATATTCCAGGCCACAACGGCTCGCTCGCTTATCGTGCAAATTTGCTAGCAGTCGAGTACATCCATAGTAAAGTAATTGTTCACGGAGGTAAGT
Organism: Penicillium bialowiezense; assembly: GCA_026122735.1. NCBI lineage: Eukaryota > Fungi > Ascomycota > Eurotiomycetes > Eurotiales > Aspergillaceae > Penicillium > Penicillium bialowiezense. The sequence goes on along the minus strand of JAKZFB010000008.1, from coordinate 281,484 downwards.
CACCATTCCTTATAGTTTCGCCTGGGGACAGACACACGCTAACATAACAACTGAATCAGACCTCCACATCGGTAACATTCTTTTTTGCCTCCCAGCTGATTTGGATCAGCTCTCAATTGAAAAGTTATATGAAAACTATGGTTCACCAGCATCAGAACCAGTTATTCGTTTCGATGGTCAACCCCCTGAGCCCGGTGTTCCATCTAGCGTCGTGCCTCCTATCTGGCTTGGAAAAGCTTTAGAGGAACTTTCACTTTCAGAATCCAGAGTGTTCCTCAGTGATTTTGGAGAGGCATATCGACCATCTACAGAGAACCGATATAGCTCGCACACCCCTATGTCCTTTATGCCACCTGAAGCCCAATTTGAGCCAGAAGTTGAACTTTCTTTTTCAGCTGACATTTGGACACTCGCGTGTTCCATATGGATAACCCTCGGCCAGCGCCCCTTGTTTGAGGACATCCTTGCCACGCCAGACGATATCACAGCCCAGCAAGTTGACACTACAGGCAAATTCCCCCTACAATGTTGGAGAAAATGGGCAGCACGGTACGAATATTTTGATGAAAGCGGGAGCCCAAATCAATGTCGACAGGTGAGGTCATGGGAAGACCGCTTTGAAAAGCACATCCAACTCCCACGACAACAGGCTGGAATTCCAATCTTCGAAGTAGAGGAGAAAGCTGCTCTTATGGATATATTGCGGGCGATGCTGTCCTTTGATCCTGAAAAGCGTCCAACTGCGCAGGATATTTTAAAGTGCGAGTGGATGGAGAGATGGGCGATACCGGACTTTGAGAAATCTTCCTACTGGCATTCTCGGGGCAGCGGAGAAATCTCATGATGCAAAGCTTTTTAATTCAATCGCTGGACGCAAATTGACCCAGGACCCATTGTGATCAAAGTCTCGATTGGGATTCAATTAGAGCCACGAACGATTATGCATGCTGGGCTTGATCTAACGCACCCAGTCCACAAATTTCGGCGCTTACCTAGTGCTATTTGTCATATTGAAACATTCGGCCACTATTTTGTGCATCAGTCAACCAAGGATCTCTCACAATTACCAGATTCGCATACAATAAACTTAGCTATCTTTTTTGGCTTCCCGAGGTCTTTTCTTGCCGTCTTCCTTTGCCATTTTCTAGATATTATACTGCCCAGAGTGGCTTGGATGATTAGATATTACACGAGTCGGTCTGAGATCGAAGTACTCAAGGTCAAATGCTTATGCAACACCGCGACCCGTGAACTGTGAAACCTTGGAATGGGGCACGTCTTTCATTGGTCCGCATTATCCATCCCTTCCGCTCCCCCCGTTTCTTCCGCTTCTTCCGCTTCATCACTTTCCTCACTTTCCTCACTTTCGTCGCTTTCCACCGGTCGAGCCTGTCCTAGCATGGTTCCGTGGACTATCACTGCAGCCAAGCCACCTGCGCTCTGATCCCACTCTCCATCCACATGGAAGCGAACTTGTGTCCCTTCCTCCACATAGAAAACATTGTATCGCTCATCATGCTTGATGTCCGCAGAATGGAATGGCTCCTCGTGCTCTCGATCAGGCCTCAATGTTTCCAAGCGCAGAGAAATTCCCGGCGCAAGGTAAGCCGCAGTGAACAAAGCTTCTGCATCCCAGACTTTCTCCATCGCAGGAAGGGTTCTATCTTCACCTTTGTCGTCGCGTGTTGGGAATTCGATCGCAAAAGCCTCTATGCTTGGTGGCTGGAAGCTTCGAGTGCCATACACAGATGCCATCCAATTGCCAACATCATAAAATACATGATTCCACATGTAATAGACTTGCTCGCGCCACGGTGTAAGACATGTCTTTGTATCGGGGTCTCGTGGAAGTTGTTCGCGCTCTTCAGGTGTGAGTTTATTAACTTCTTTCGACCAAGATGTAAAATCGCCGACGGGCGGGCTGTTGCACTCTGGCGTTTGTCTTTGCAGGGCCCAGGCATTGATGAGAAGATGGGCCACGGTGACTTGGGCTCCATCTTCTTCAAATCCAATCTTGCGGATCGCTGGGGTGGGGAATGGGTTGAGATCCCCGGGGCCGAGATTGGCGAGTGAATGCATGTTTGCACTGTCGAGAGCAGGAACAAATGATAATTTCTGGATAAAGTGGTGGGCTTTTTTTTCTCTTCAACGGTGGTATTTAAGCTCTTTCGAAATTTATTTCAGTGAATGAAAGGAATTTCATGGAAGCTAACAGACTACTAATTCCTCCAGCCCCGGGGGCGAGGCTGACTGAGTCACACCCTCACTAGACCCACGCTGTGCAGTGCGACATTGTCAAATCGGCGAAGTCCTTCTCACTATTGCTTCCTTTCGATGGTGGAAGTACAAACTACAGTAGTAATTAAAACATCTGGAGATGTGTTGTATTCGATCAAATATTTGGTGAAAGCCAAAAGTGGGTCTAGAGAACCCCTCCTATGAAGTCACACAAAACTGGGAACGTGCGAAGATTATTATTGAAACATGTCAGTTGTTTGAAGAATAGAAAGTATAAAGCTCATATGTAAATAGGTGGGAATCCAAAGGCTAGATGCCCGGGAATAATCACCATTGACGTCAGACATAGCATGTCAACAATCATTTCTTGCCTGGCAAGAGGATCTGCTTCTCCTTCTTGATCTGCTCGACGACGCTAATGTCAATCTTGAGAACATTGGCAACAGTATCAGCGGGAGTGAGTGCAAGCCACTGGGCAAGAGAGATATCAGCAACACGGTCACTCTTGTAGAGTTCGATCCAGATAAGCTTCTCGGTCTCTGAAGTGTTCTCAATGTAGTGGCCTAAGAGCCTCAATTAGTTTCAAGTCTTCCAATTTAAAAAGAAATTTACATACCGCTGTTATCGGGGAATGCAGCAGTGTCACCAGCATGGAAGTCGAAAGTGCGGGCCTTCGAGTCACCGATGAACACGGTCGCGCGGGCGTGACCCTGGTGGAAGTAGAGCCACTCCTCGGCCTTGAAAATGATCAGTATATATAGATAGAGATGCAACAGCGAGACTCACATTAGGGTGCCAGTGAAGCTCGCGGAGACCCTTGGGCTCAAGCTCCACAATGGCAGCAGCAATGGTCTTGGAGATGGGGAAGTTGGTGGAGTCAATCTTGCGGAAAGTTCCACCATGGCCGGGCACGGGCTCAGACTTGTGCTTGTAGGTGTGGAAGACGTATGAATCGTCACCTCTCAGCGTACCCTCGGGGGCCTTGTCAAGGTCTTTGCTGACTGTGCCATTGAGAATGTACGGGAACTTGGCGGGAACAGAGTCAAACACCTTTGGGTCAACACCGAAGTTCTTGGCGAGAACATCACGGGGAGTATGTGCAATCCAGTCGTCAACCATGAAGGTTGTTCTAGTTTGTCAGCTTATTGCGCTCGCTGTGCGGTTGAGGGAACATACCCAATCTTCTCGAAGTCACCGTCATCAAAGGCAAGGAGATACTCGTTTTCCTCATCTAAGCCTTGGACGTTGTGGGCGACACCCTTAGGGAAGTACCAGATGTCTCCAGTCTCTAGGACCTCAGTGGTAAAGCCACCGTGCTCATCGACACCAGAGAGCAAAAGAGATCCGTTGTAAACAAATCCCCATTCCGCCTATCAAACGAAGTAAGCTCGGTGTCCAATATCAAATTGCGTGAAACACTAACAGTTCTGTGCCAGTGCAACTCGCGAATAGCACCCTTCTTCAGGTGCTGCTGGGCACCAGCAATGTCATGGCTCTGTGGCAAGTCCTGGATGACTTGTTCCCTGGACCAACCGCCAGGGAACAGCTTTGTCTGGGACTCCGAGAAACTCCACTTCACATTGGGTACGAATCCATTATCGGTACTCGCGGTGCGGAACTGATCGGGGTTCTGTACATCGAGAACCTTGTTGGTGCCACCTAATTAAGGACCTGATCAATGACTAGTCAAAAAGGACTTGGAACTCATTGAGACTGACCTAGGATAGGGGCGCCTTTGCCGCCACTGATCGGCTGGTCACTGCCATCATCATGTCTCTTGGCCTTGGGGACGGCAAAGGCAGAAGAGACGAAGAGTCCAAATAGCGCGAGGCTTTGAGGCTTCATCGTGAATTATTCCAAAGAATGTGCCTATGAATGAAAATGGGAGTTGGGTGGCTGGAGCCAAGAACGATGCGGGCTGATTGCTTAAGTATCGATCTCATGTCCGTCGACCCCTCCATATCAATGCCGTGATCGGAACTCAGAATGCGAGTTTGTTGCCGCATGCCACTCCTCGGCTTTGAATACCGCTGATCTCAATGAAAAGCAACCACCACGCATTGTGCTAGTCGGAACTATAACCTGAGTTATTGAATTGCAGAGATGATGCAATCAAGAAGACCTCGTCTGTGGCAGACGACCTTAATGGACATATTATTGATCGGCAGGTTCCAAGGCGAAATCAGACAGGTACCATTTGAGATTGGGGATATAACAACATTCTTGGCGTCATGTCGAAATAGATGCAGGGTTCGCCCGTGCCCCCCGGTAGACCAGGGTCTTATGGGGAAAATATAATGCAGATCCAGGGACCTGACAGATACCTGTATGGTCGGTAGTACCCGGGGCTGGAGAAAATGCGGGATTTGAGAACGGGAGGTCTGGAAGCTGCCCTGGATCACCTCATCCACTCCTTGGATGATTAGATCCCACATTTCTTGGCACCTTGGCATCCGCGGATCATTCCTGTCTTTCAACTCACTATCATCTCTTCTTTTTCAGCAGTTCGCCCAAAAGCACCAAAGAAGCTTTGCTTTGACCTCTGGTCCTGGATCCCGGGCCTTGATGTGAACGTGAGTTGGTTGATCCCCATCCCGTGTATTTTCCACCTTTCCCATTTCGGCAAGGAACCTCTCTTTGTGCCCTAACTCATTCTCCCAGGTGTCTCGGTGGCGTTCCTGGTCGGGTTGAGCTTAGATTTCGGCCACAACTTCCCGCCAGTGATACAACTTTGGCTTCGGGCTATTGAACTCAAGAACTCGTGAGGTTTGTGACATGGTTGCTCACTGTTCTCTCCTGCCCGACACAAACTTTGATCACGACATCTCATCAACATTGAGATCTACTAGTCACCTCTTGGCTTCGAAGAAACTTGTACGCGAGCGACAGCGAGTGTAGTGGCTAGTTCCGAATTGGCTCTCGAGTTCGTGGTGGTGAGGAACGATTCGCCATTCCGGAGATCTACCACAATCAGTACAATTTGGAATAGCCCAGTTCAAGATATGCCTTTCTTGCGTGCTTTCTGTTGTTCCTGGCGAGGCATTCCAGGAGAAGAGCTGAAGAGGACTTCTTTCTGATCTGATGGCGCACTGGGATCTGTATATAAGCCATTGGGATTTCCCGCAAATCTGCTCATTCAAACGCAAACCTTCTCATTCTTTCTGAAAATGAAGTACTCCATTGCTTCTCTTGCGTCGCTCGTGGCCCTCGGGGAGTGCCTCTCTTTGCCTCCTCTCATTCCCACCATCCCCGGTGTCACCGAGGCTCTGACTACCAACGCCCCTCCTTTGCCTATCTTGCAGGTCCCAACTCCTCCTTTGGAGAGTCCTCCTTTTACTCCCAGTGACATCAAGCCCAAGAAGATTGGATATTTTTGGACTGGTTCCGCTGATAAGTTCCACAAGGGTAGAATATACACCAAAGACACGAACATCTTGACATGAGACTGACCTTTCTTTGCAGATTTCCTTGCCACTTACAGTCTTGACGATGTGGGTCTTACCAATACTTTTGATTGAGTCTTCACTAACCCGAGAACAGGATACCTTTGGTACTCTCTTGTGGGTGACGGATGTTCCCTCCAGTGGAAACGACCCCCACCATCTCGGACCTTCCCTCGACGGAAAGACCCTTTGGGGTGGTGGTTTGCTCTCTCTGTTGAAGACCCAGGTGTGTAACTATCGGAATTTTCAGCCGCGTATCCATACCTAACATATATCCAGGACACTGGATTCTACTTCGATACCTCCGACCCATACCGTCCCAAGTTCCTGAAGAGCAACCGTGGTATCCTGGGCTCCATTGCCGATGAGGTCCGTGCTAAGCCCGACGGTGGTTTCTTTATCACCTACATGGGCTCTGCCGTGGGTACCTCTCCCGGTCGTCTCATTGAGACTGATGCCAACTTTGACATCATCCACGAATGGCCCGAGGATGTGGAGGGAACACTCAACATTCTTGGCCAGCAGTTCTCTCCTCACGGCCTTAGCATTGACTGGGAGAAGAAGTTGATCCTCACTTCGGACTTTGTCGAGCCTATCACTATCCTGAAGCCCAGTGCCGGTGTGCGTCACGCTGACACCCTGCGTCTTTGGGATCTGGATACCAGGAGAATTCTTAGCACCCTCACCATCCCCAATGTAAGTCACTACTTCCACCCTTCCTTTGATGTTTTTTTAACCCCCCTAGGGTGGCGGTATCCAAGATGTCAAGTTCATCCCCGGTCACCCCGAATCCGCTGCTATTGCCACTGCCGTGCACTTGGGTCAGCTCTGGGTTATCTACCCTCTGCGCAAGGATGCCAACGGCAACCAGGGTGTGATTGAGGAGCTATACGACCTCGGTCCCAAGGCTCGTGACACCATCGCTATCTAGTGAGTTCTTGATTTAGACTGCATCGGGAACATGATCACTAACGATACACTTCAGCTCCGACATCAGTCAAGACGGCAAGTACTTCTACGCCACTTTGACCACCGCCAACCACGTTGCTGCCCTTGACATCAGCGACTTAAACAACATTAAGCGCCTCGATAACCCCGATGAGGACCAGCCCACCGTTGGACCCCACTACATCAAGATCACCCCTGACCAGAAGCACTTGGTTGTCACCGATTACTTCGTGCAGACTGGCGAGATTGGTATTATCAATACCCCTGCTGACTTCAAGGCTCTTTACATTGATCTCCAAGAGGATGGAAGTCTTTCCTTCAACCGAACCATTGACTTCAGCAAGGAGTTCGCCAACCGCGGTGGAGCTAAGCCTCACTCCAGTGTTGTCTTTGATCTCACTGACCCAGAGAACCCCCTCTACTACTAGACTGTCAGGTCTAATGTGAAGTGATAATAATTTATTGACTCTTGGAGTGGTTGCTTGGAGATGTGGACATGTCTTTCTCTTCTTTACCTGACATCGCCTTCGGGCCTTGTATTTACTGTGGATAAGCTCCAACTATTTATTAATATATACCAAGGAACAGAAGACACGCCTGTTTGTACATGGTAAAAATTCCGTTTAAAGAGCACGTCACACTGCATATCTTCCAACGTTCCTAGCTTGGTGTAGGGTTTCAAGCATGGGTGCCCCTGTCAGAGGTAACACCATGCCTCTTGGTGTAAAGTCTTTATTCACACCTGTGGGGGCCTCGTTAATCTACTTCGGTCAAATTCTTAGAATTTGAGGTGGCAATTCTCGTGTGTATTCATAATAAATAATCTTCTAATGGGTTATACAATGTGCCAAACGGATAGCATTAAACTCAGAGACCCAACGATGCTTCCAGGGTTTATGTGGATTTTATACCTCACGAGCATTTGCAATGTGTGTGACTTTGGAGCTTCCCGCATCATGCTCTCGATCCTCATTTGGAAGACCTGGTGTCACTGTCGAGTTGACCTTGTTGGCAACAATGTCATCTTCGATCACAGCGCGGAACTCTTCGCGCTTCGGTAGCAAGTACCGTACATCCACAAATCTCAATATGCTGGTCATGATAATGACCAGAACCAGCAACGCCAACGCAGACTGCCATCCATACTTATAGAACGGGGCTTGGGACGCAGGCCAGACGAGGACTTGCGACCAGGCTGAGATAGCGTAGTATCCGGCAACGGCAACACCGACCGCCAGCGATCGAGCTTCGGGATCTTGGGGAATCAGATCAGACAGCCATGCAAAGATGAGTGGCGCCGTTCCAAGACAGATGTAGGAGATGAAGTACGATGCATAAGCAGCGGATAAAGCAACGGAATCCGGATTAGCTGTCCACGCGCTCATGATGATGCACGGAATGATTCCGATCACCGCTTGCAACACAATCAACGTCCAGCGCGTCTCCAGGAAATCAGATAACAAAGCCCAAATCCACACAAAGACAACGTTGATCGCAGACCCTCCAATCGGAATAGCATTGACCTGAGTCACGGTCCAGCGTGAGGTTCCATCTGGATTTTTGAGCGACTTGAGGAATAGTGAGAAATAAACATATCCGTACGTGCCTAGCACCGTCGCAATGTACAAGATCGAGATAAAGTACACGACCCAACCGGAGAATGTACGCTTGATGCCAGCCCAAGTCATGCGCTTCGGCTCAGCACGACCGTTGCGAGCAAGTCGCTCAAGTGAGAGCTCGCCGTGTATTTTCTTGAACCAGAATGCGCGTGGGTTGGGTCGATTTGGAAGATCTGGGATCATGAAGAATCCCGCAAATCCCCAGATCACCGTGATAATGGCGTTGATCACAAATAGCCAGCGCCATCCTGCTAGCCCTGCGTGTCCGTTGAGCGTATCCGAAATTGCGGCCTGCATGGCGCCGGATAGCATTTGCCCAACGGCTTGGCAAGAATGGTAAAAGCCCATTCGCTTGGCTAGTTCGGTCGGCGTGTACCAATACACTATTAGTGGCGTTAGTGGCGTTTTCATTGGGAGTCGCATGCGCGTATGCAGCCTTGGAAGTTACTCACTGAAAAGAGTCATCATTCCTGGCCATGCGCTGCTTTCGCACAGACCGAGGAATACGCGCAAAACGTAGACCTGCTTCGCACTGGTGCACATGGCGATCAGGCCGGTCAAGACGCCCCATATTATTTCCAAGCCTGGTAGCCAATAACTTGGGCGTACGTATGTGAGGATAATTTGGGACGGAATGAGCATGACGCAGTATGCGACGTTGAAATATGTTGTGAATCTGATGATAATCAGCGAACATTCAACACAGGCTATCAAGAAAACGTTCAACTCACAAATTAAGCTCATTGCCATATAAATGCAAATCTTCCATCATGCCAGAAACGTAGGCATTATTGATATTTTGCTGGTCGAGATACTTGATGACTGGGAAATGTAAGTCTCGTGCGCCGATGTGATCTGCAGCCCAACGCACCTTGCGAAAGACATCCAAACGTCATGAGAAAGATGTCGAGACGCCGAACCAAAGCCTTCTCATCTGCAGATCGAACATCATTCTTTGCCGCTGTTGAGCGAAACATCTTGAATGTGACCATGGCTGAGAGATGTGAGGAGAAAAGACCGAGCTGCTATGGCTATAAAGTCCCCACGGATCAGGCCGTGTGACCCCTCGCAGATAGCAAAAACATGCGTCCGGGGTAACTTCGCAGATCCGAGGGCAAGCGAGTGCCGATAAGAGCTGGGCCAATGAAGCCCATCCCTTGGAGTCACATTGGATGCCGGAGCCACAACTGCCACAGAGCCAGATAGCTTGGCATTCCTTTTTTCCCCACTTAGTCTCTTCGAAGATTAGCTTAGTCTCGCAATTTCGCCGCTTGATTGGTGCGGGAGGACAAGCTCGAGGTGACTCCAAATGAGACGGGGTAAGTCCGCGATAGGAGAGTCGCCTCTGCTTCCCCGCACCGGCGTTTAACCGTCGCCGACAACGGCGTGTCGGTTGACCTCCCGAGGTCTTCATGCATGCCTTTTTGTATGCGCGGAGGATCAAATTTGGATCCAAAAATGTCGAGCCACGTTGAGTCCAGTAGCAGGAGCTTGCCAAACTCAACCCCTTGTTTGAGCTATTGGCAAAAAACCACGCGCGCCTTCAAGCACCTCTATGAGAACAAGGATTCACCACTTCCTCCAAAGTCTAAATATGTCATTGTTGGATCCGGCATCGCTGGTGGTCTCACGGCCTTCGAGCTGATCGAAGGAGGAGCCAGCGCAGAGGAAATCGTCATTTTGGAAGCGCGAGAGGCGGCCAGCGGCGCAAGTTCGCGAAATGCTGGGCATGTACGGCCAGGTCAGTGGCATGATTCAATGTGTATTTGACAGAGATCCTAATCTTACATTCAATGTTAGATGCATTCAGGGGCTTCAGTGCATATGCCAAAGTGCACGGGAATGAACAAGCTCTCAAGATCATCAACGACGAACGGCTTGTTCTCAATCGCGTCGCTGAATTTGTCAAGAAGCATGATGTTCACTGTGACTTCAACCTGACAACAACATTCGACGTCTGCATGACTCCAGAGTTTGCTGCCTACGAGGCAGAAAGCCTGGAAGCTTTCAAGCGGGCCGGCGGCGATACCGCGCATATCAAATTCTACAAAGGAACAGATGCAGAAGAAAAGACGAGAGTTCCAGGCGCCTTGGCAGCCTACGAATGGCCAGCAGGGTCCAGTCACCCTGCCAAATTGGCGCAATTCCTTCTCCAATCGGTCATATCGAAAGGTTCAAAGCTCTTTACATTCTGTCCTGCCACTGAAGTCACGCCCAGTCATTCAGCTGCGGGTCTTTGGGATGTGTACACCACTCGCGGTTCAGTCACTGCCGAGAAAGTGATCCATTGCACAAATGCCCATGCTGCCCAACTACTGCCGCACTTGGACCCTTACATGCGACCGAATCGCGCTCAAGCCCAGTCTCTTGTTCCTGTTCCTGCTTTCTCGGGTACGGGTGCTCTGCAGAGTACTTACTCTCTGCGCTATAGTCTCCATCATTTTTACTCGTTGATTCAGCGTAAAGGGGATGGCACATTGGTGTTGGGCGTTTCGCGGTCGAACCCGACACTCAGCCAAGAGACAATCGCCAGTCGTTTAAGCACAGACGATTCTCGATATAACGACGAAATTGTCGCAGACGCATTGCGAAGCTTCGGTGACATGTTCCCCGACTATAAGTCCCACGCTGCTATGCACGGTGAAGGCTTAGATCACGCTTGGACTGGCATCATTGGAATGACGACTGACTCGGTTCCATTTGTTGGTGCGATCGAGTCTCTACCTGGGCAGTATATCTGCGCTGGGTTCAATGGTCATGGTAAGTTCAATAAGGAATCTGATCAACGAGAAATGGTACTGAATTGTGGCAGGCATGGCCCGGATATTTACCTGCGCTCCGGGAGTTGCCCAACTTGTGCGCGGGGAGAATTGGTCGAAGACTGGTCTCCCTGAATGCTTCCAGTTCAGCTCGGAGCGACTTCTTAGACTTTCCAACGGAGATTTGCCATCAATTTGGTAGATAGGATTCCCCCGGGGCCCCACCCATGCCATGGATGTTCGCCAGTTTGCGGTGAACTCCAAATGTCTTGATGACGCACACGGCATAGACTTGCTGAAAATGCGTTGACTTCTGGGAATAGATATCCATATAGAGTTCAGGATTAAATGATGGCTGAGAGGAAAACATGCATACAATGGTTGTGATGCAAATTCATTAAGCGCGACTGATTATTTGCATGTTTGTTTCTAGTCTTGAGTGCCTCAGGCCACTGGAATAACAAGTGCCTCCTTTCGCATTTTCTTTCTCTCGTGATCAACAATCATGTCTCATCAATTGATTCTCCTTTCCAGTCCCAAAATGTGCTTTTCGATTTTCTTCCTTTGTCGCACTGTGCATGCTTAACACTCTGCCACACTTTACACGGGCTCGCGGGATTAGCGTAAGGGGGGCGGCCCCCAAGGCCACAATATCCAACCACTATATTTTGAGTGGATCCATATCCGCTTCAGACGTACATTGTGCTGGTATGAACCTTTTAAGAATGCAGGCCCCCCGCGCTAGATCAAAGGTACCCCAAACGAAATGTTCGCACTCTTTTTGGCTTCATTGTTGGCCGTGTCCGCACAGGCTTCTACGGCCTGTCGCTGCTTCCCAGGGGACAGCTGCTGGCCCTCTAACAATGTTTGGACTAAGTTCAACCAGACAATCGACGGCCGATTGGTGAAGACAATCCCACTTGGCACACCATGCCATGCACCCAACTACGATGCTGCCAAATGCACGATCTTGCGCGATGGATGGACGGTTCCCGAGGAACAGTGAGTCTCAACCAAGTGTTTTGAGGTACTTGGCTAAATTGTTGATAGTTATGAGTCCTCGTCGTCTGTAATGGCCCCATTCTTCGCCAATGGCACCTGCGACCCCTTCCACCCGGTTTCGAAACCCTGCACACTGGGCAATTATGCCGTCTACGCGGTCAATGTCACAGCCACCGAGCATATCTCCAAGACAATTCAATTTGCGACCAAGCACAATATTCGCATTGTGGTGCGCAACACCGGTCATGACTACATTGGAAAGTCGACGGGCGCAGGTGCATTGGGTATTTGGACCCATTATCTGAAGGATCTCGAGATTCACGACTACAAGGACAAACACTATTCTGGCAAGGCCATCACCATGGGCGCTGGTGTCCAAGGTTTCGAGGCCTACGAAGCTGCCGAGAATGCCGAGGTACAAGTTGTGGGCGGCGAGTGTCCGACCGTTGGACTTGCTGGAGGTTACAGCCAGGGTGGTGGCCACTCCGCCCTCTCCTCGCGCTACGGATTGGGTGCCGATCAAGTCTTGCAGTGGAAGGTAGTAGACGGCCAGGGAAATTTGGTGACTGCCACTCGCGACAACAAGTACTCCGATCTATACTGGGCTTTGAGTGGTGGCGGCGGTGGCACCTATGGCGTGGTCGTATCGATGACCTCCAAGGCACACCCTGCTACCCCTGTGTCGGGTCTTAATTTGACCTTCACCAACAGCCAGATCTCTCAAGATACTTTCTATGAGGCGGTTGCGCGATTCCACACTCGACTCCCTGCACTGGTGGATGCAGGTGCGATGAGTATCTGGTTCTACACCAACGCTAGTTTCGCGATTTCTCCATTGACTGGTCCGAACATCCCAGAAGCCAAGCTTCTCTCGCTGTTGAAACCCTTCCTTAACGACTTGAAGGAGCTCGGCATTACCCCTACCATGTACTCGAAGCAATTCCCCAGCTATCTCAGCCAGTTTAATGGCATGCAGCAGGAGATCGGAGTTGGAGAGGCACAGTACGGTGGCTGGCTCATCCCACGGTCGGTTGTGCGGAAGAACAACAAAGGCCTCACAGCCGTTTATCGTGAGATCACGGAAGACGGCGCCACATTCATTGGCGTTGGACTCAACGTGTCCAGACAAGTTACTGGAGATGTGAATAATTCCGTTTTCCCCGGATGGCGCGATACTTTGATTGCGACTACCATCACCACTCCCTGGAAATGGGATGATGACAAGGAAATGCTAGCACTTCAGGACAAAATGACTGACTCTTATATGGCTAAATTGACTGCACTCGCGCCAAGCTCAGGGGCATATATGAACGAGGTGAGCCCGATGTCTCAACCTCATCATGGCGAAGACTAACATTCACCTTCCAGGCCGACTTCCGCCAACCCGATTTCCAAAAATATTTCTTCGGCAAGAATTATCCCGCGTTGCAGAAAATCAAGGCTAAATATGATGTCAACGATATCTTCTATGCCCGGACTGCTGTCGGGTCCGAGGCGTGGGAAGAGCGAAAGGACGGCCGGCTCTGTCGCGTCGATCAGAGTTCTCGAAGAGATCTCTAGGCGATTTTACTCTCTTTAGTGCAATGATCTGCGCTTTGCACTGAGACATTTCTATTAAAATTATGCCAAGCCCCAATTGATTAAGTGTGATTGGATTGTGATATCCAAAGTTTAACCTCGTTTCAAACAAAGTGTCGAGGTCGCTTTCGATCACTGAAGCCTTCCACTAGTGTTCCATCTCTGGAAAATCCGACCTGATCAGCCTTTTTTCAATGCAGTATGCTGGACCTTGTACCAGACAAACATACCTAGAATGATCGTCCTCATCGCCCCGGTACAACCGATCGGCGTGAATCTAACCAAGAGTAGTTACTGGTGCACCTAACGGCGCCGACCAATTTCCCGTTAGATTTGACCTCGGGACTAACTTTGATCGACGCAGCCGCAGGATTCGGCGTGGAGCAAACCACATGAAAAAAATAGCTAACGCGATACTACGTGAGAAGACCGTTGTGGGTCCACCGTTCCCCTGGGTTGGGCTAAACGTGTGCAATATGTAGTTCTTGGCGTCGGGCGTTCTACACAGTGAGCGGCTATGTCGATCTATGCAAAATTTGCGTCCATGGTATCAGTGATCCCTGCAAGTTGGATGCAAGACAGAATAGGTAAGTCGACGCCACAGAATGTCTTGGGGACACTGAATCCTTCGATGGATTAAAACATACTGCCATGATCCCATCTTCTCCATGCTTGTGCCCACTTGCTGGAGAATCCCACGATGGCATGGGTCCATAACCTACACGAACACGATCCTCACAGTCATATACCACGCGTTATCGCAGTATGTGTGGTGCTTCCAGCTATTGCCTTTTTGGCAGTGTGTTTGCGTCTCGGTATCCGGATGAATAGGAAGCGGACGTTATGGGTTGATGACTATGCGGCACTTCTCAGTGTACTTTTAACTATAGTCTATGCTGGGATCACAATTTCTCGTCAGTTTAATCCCTGGCTTGGATTCATTTTGCTGAAGGCAAGATACTAACGGCTACAGAAACGAGATGGGGTTTGGGACTGAGCATGAAATATTTCCCAATGGAGAATTTGGTTCCTTTCAGCAAGGTATGTCGAAGCATGGTTTATTTGCACAAGCTGACGAGTGTTGATCTGATCATCTTGTAGATTCAATGGTCGGGAGGGCCAGTTTACACACTCAACCTTCTAGCATTCAAGCTCTCGCTGCTTGCCTCATACTTTCGTATTGGAGGCTTTGTGACTTTGTATAGAGCCATCATCGTGGCTTCCATCTCAATCTGTGTTGTTACGCAGTTGGTCTATACGTTCATTATCGCGCTCTCTTGTCAACCGGTAAGTTTCTCCTTCACAGGAAATCTCCCATGTTGTCCAGGCTGAGAAAAGGCAGATTGCAAGACAGTGGGATCTCTCCGTTCAAGGCAAATGTATCGATACCGTGTCCTTCTACTATGGTATGTGAAATTATCTCGTCACAGCGCTAAGCCACTGACAGTCCAAAGCTTTAGCAGGTTAGTTCAACTGTGGGTTGCTTAGGTGAAAGCTTTGCTCATCTTGACTGTATAAGGAACAAATCTCGGCTTTGACATCGCGATATTCATACTCCCCATGCCAGTCCTATGGAAACTCCAACTTCGACAAAAGGAGAAGATAGTTCTGACGGGTCTTTTTGCCCTGGGATTCTTCGTCACCGTCATCCAGATAGCTCGGATCTTCAGGGTAAAGAATCTGAAGACAGTGACAGACAGTGAAATGCTCATTCTCTGGTCTATCATTGAAGTCAGCCTAGGGGTACGAACCTTCTATAACTCCAGCTATGATCAAATGCTAACTCAATGCACATCTCTATAGGCAATTATTACCTGTATTCCGACTTTCGGCCCTCTATTCAAGAGCTTTGCGACGACAGTCTCATCCTATCGCCACAATTCATCAGGGCGCTCTTACCCCCTCAACTCGATCCCCAAAGGTGCGACCAAAAGCAAGGATTCAAACAACAACGCATCCGCCATATTTGGATCCCATACGGATAATACTGGAGTGACTGTTCAGTCAGGGCAGCGGGGTGGCCTGACTTCGCATGAGTCTGGAAGCCAGGAGCGGATACTTGGTGCGGGGGATAGAGCAGGCATCTACAAGTCAGTGGACTTTACGGTAGAAAAATTCTAACCAAAGGCATAATGGATACATATATCCTGTCACTTCCCAACGTCCCGGTAGAGAAAAATCCTTGATCACTGAGCGTGGGTACGAACTTGATGCTACTCCGTACAGCTCCATCTGTCCCCAAACTGTCGTACTCATCGTCCCATAAAGCCGGTTGAATTGGATGGATTGTCACTTCCTGGTTGGGTCAATATAAATTACTTAGATCCAATCGCAGGAAGCGATAGCTGATTCAGTTGCTATAATAACAACATTGAGGCCCTCTACAGTTGGTTGAAAACCTTGAAACATGAAACATTTTTTGTGGCGGCTGACTCAGCGCCAAGAAAGCCGCGGTACCTGAAAAGGTGGAGCTCGGACCGTCCCGCGCTATCCACCACTTCACAGCTTCTCATGGCTGGCCTAAGACTCTCTCAAGCCGCAAAGCGTGCGCTTTCTCCGCTTCTCAAGAGACCCTTGCTTCTCCCACAAAATCCCGGCCCCACTATTCCGAGCCTATTTGTCGTTGACGAAGAAAGATCCCCAGGATACAACCCTAAATATTACTATCCCGCAAAGCCTGGCGAGATTCTCGCCGACAAGTACCAGCTCTTAAGCAAGATAGGATGGGGATCAACGTCAACCGTATGGCTAGCACGAGATGTGGATCGGTAAGCACTTTCCGACATTCATGGCACCCAAGCTGACAAGCATGTTTGCTTCTCCGAAGTTGGCGGTGGCAGTCTGAAGAAGCTGTGGCGTTGAAGATATCGACTGCCCGCCCCCCTCGCACCCCAAGCTCGAAGCCGAGTATTGAAGAGCTAATCGCTCTGCAAAATCCTGCTGCAAATGACTGGGGAAGTGTACGCACTTGTCTAGGGCATTTTGAGTTAGCCCATGGGGAGCAGAACCATCTGTGTCAGATCTATCAGCCTCTGCGGGAGTCTATGGATATCTTTGTAAAGAGATGGGAGGGCCGAAAAATGCCGCTTAACGTCGCGAAAGCTTACATTCTCATTTTGCTCACCGGGGTAGACTACTTGCACGCCAAATGTAACATTGTGCATACAGGTGTGTCATCTACTCCCATGATCCGATGGTTGAGTTTTCATCAAGTGGAAAGCTGATTTCAAACTTTAGATCTGAAGCTTTCAAATATCATGATAACTTTTGAGAGCGACACAGTTCTCCCCAAGTTCATGAAAGAATATCTGCCCAATAATCCCCTGGAATACAAGTTCGACTCGAAGACCAACCGAAAAATCTACAGCAGCCTCGACAGCTTAGGAGAGCTGCAGGTGGAGCATATAGCCAGTATGCTACCTCAAATAGCCGATTTCGATTCGGCCATGGTGGTTGAACCCATTCCAGAGGACAAGACGGAAGGCCAGACTGTCTACCTACATCCTATCCAATCACCCTACTACCGAGCCCCGGAGGTCCTCTGCGGATATGGATGGAATCAAAGTACAGACATATGGAATTTCGGTGTTCTGGTATGTCAACCCCCCTTTGGTGCAAACAAGAGTCTCATCTCGGTAGATGTGGAATATCATTGAAGGCACAGAGCTTTTCACGCAGGTAGAAAACTCCAAACGCCACTACCAGCCAAAGTCTCATGTTGCTGAAATGATTGCACTGCTTGGTCCACCCCCAGAGCCAGTATTGAGACGAATGGAGTCACTGGCTCACGTCAACTTTCTTGAAGAAGGGAAATATGTGACACGGGACGACGGGAAAAAATGTAGCAATTCCCACGAGCTTTTCGGTGGTCCGTTCTTTGATAAAGAAGGTACATTTGCTTCACATAGTTTTCTATTGCCTCTGCTGATTTACTAGGTAACTTCCTTCACGGTGATCTTGTATCCAATCGCAAACTAGAAGATACGGTGCCCTCACTGGAGGGAGACCAGAAAGAATTGTTCCTTTCCTTCGCAAGGGACATGTTGACCTGGGATCCGATGCAGAGAAAAAGTGCCAAGGAGCTGGTACAGCATCCATTCTTGAATTTTGGCGATCGCGTCGCCAAGGACATGCTCGACTAACCATCTGCCATTCATTCGCCACTCCAAATCTGAGGTCTTGAATGACTCCTTGATGTTCAATAGAATTCCAAAACTTCTCCTCTCACCTCCACTCCAGTCCCCTCATTTCGCCATATCATCAGTATATTGCGTGACAAAACCCCATCAACATCTTACTCTTACTGATACATCCCAGGGTCTGTATCGATAAAATGACCACAGCTACATACCCCTTCGCAGACCGCGTCGCTATCGTGACAGGCGCCGGATCACGCATAAATGGTATGCCCACCAACCAATCAGAATCAAATCTAACATCAACCAGGCGAAATCGGAAATGGTCGCGCGACCTCAATTCTACTTGCCCGCCAAGGCGCCAAAGTCGCTCTTATAGACTCGAATACAAACTGGGCTCGAGAAACCAAACGAATGATCGATCTCGAAGGTGGAGTATCAGAGGTCATTGAAGCAGACGTAACGAACGAGATCAGTGTTCGCAACGCAGTTGCGCGCACGGTGCATGTTTTTGGCTCCGTGCATGTTCTGATTAACATCAGTTCGCTAGCCAGCCCTTTCGCTCTATGATATACTTGAACTGATACCCGGCAGTCGGCGTGACAAATGCAAAAGGCGATGCGACAACCGTCGACATGGATGCTTGGGATCGTGATTTCCGAATCAATGTTACAAGCATGGTTCTCATGGCGCGGCATGTTATTCCGGGGATGAGAAAGGTTGGCGGAGGCGCGATTGTGACTATGGCTTCTGTGAGTGGTCGTATGTAGCCCGTTTGGAATTGGAAATGTGCTATGTTGATCTGTGCAGTCATCGGTGGAGATCCAAATTTGCTTTTTCCGACTAGCAAGGGTGCTATAACTCAGATGACGCGGGCGATGGCCGCTCAGCATGGGAAAGAGAATGTGCGTGAGCCGAAGCTGTGACGTGGACCTCACAGCTGCATTGTGCACTCAAACTCCATCGAGCAGCTACGCAGTACATACGTCAGTAGGTACTCCATATATGTAGAGAAATCGATCATGGAGCCTTGGAGATTAAGATAAAGCTTGTCATGGGGGCTTTCAATAAAATTCAAGTCATAATATGTGTTAGTGCGATAAGTTGGGTAATGTACATGCAACGCTGGTATCAAATAGTAACAAAATATTAAACAAGAAGTGGTGTGCGTCTGACAATCAGGCGTCGTGTCAAGTCCACACAAAGATCGGGTATATTGTGGTTGACATCCCATGTCTACTCGGCCGACCAGAGACATTGTAGAAGTTGTTCGATTTCAGAAGAACATTCCAGTCAACATGGTCGTAAGATAGAGATTCCCAATATCGCGTTGACGGACTCGTTTGCCTCGCCAGGCATCGTAGGTGAAAAATCACCGAAGCGCACAAAGGGCAAAGTGCCTTTCAGTGTAAAAAGATAGGTCAAGACCACAGATAAAGGAATCAAGTCTTGTATTCGTATCGCCGCCAATTCTCCTCAACCCACCATTTCGCAACGTGCGCCGCATCATTGACCCACTGCACAGCGTCCTCGTCATGTTCCCGGAGAACCAGGTCCATCAGATTCAGCAGGTTGAAATCCTGCAGTGCTTTCAGCTCATGGGGATCCAGGTCAACGTTTGAGAATCGCCATTCGACATCCGAGATGAGGGGGATGATGAGGCGGTACGGCTTTGCGGCGGATCGGAGAGCGAGCCAGGTTCCTCCGGTGTTCATGACGGAGAATTGCCAGTCTTGCTTTCCGTCTTTCTCTGGGATGGTGGGTCGGATCATGGACTGGCCTTCGTAGAGGGGGAGGAGATCGCTGATTGCGGCTTTGGATTCATTGTCCAGGGATCCGGACTCGGATAGGAGGTCGAGGATTGTTGGGAGGATTTGCATGGAAGTTACGCGAGAGTCGATCTCAATGGGTGGGAGCTGGGGGTGGGCGAAGACGATTGGGACGTGGAAGCTTGCGACGTGGGGGTTGTCGTATGGGGTGACACCGCTGTTTTCTGGGAGGGAAATTCCACTTGTCGGGTCAGTTGGGGTAACTTCAAAAAGTGAGGATTGGTACTTACTGGTCACCGGCCATTACGACCAGAGTCTCGTTGGCGGCCCCCGTCTCTTCCAAGATATCCAAAAGCAGGGCGAGCCAGTCATCTGCCACGCCCAGTGTGTTAAGGTATCGGTTGACCTTCTTAGCTTTTCCCCACCAGCCGGCAGACATCAGTTCCTCGTATTTGTGGTCGGGGGTGTCCCACGGGTGGTGCGTAATTCCAGTCAAGTGAGAGATAAACAATCGCTCCTTGTTCTTCTCGGCATTTTTGATGGCGTCGCGGAAATAGTCTGCGAGTTCACTTTCAACATATCCCCAAAAGTTGTATTTCTTGGGCTTCGTGCGACCGGACTTTTCATAGTCCTCGTCGATGGTCAGGTCTGTCACTTTATGCTTGAAACCCATGGCGGGAGTCAACAGGTCTTGGTTGTCGTAGTCATCAGTGATGGACTGCATCCATGTAGATCGCCAAGGCCACGATGTGTAGTCGTCCGTCTTGGTGTGGTTAGAACTGGTGGAGTTCGCGATATCGGTGTTGTTGAGATGGCCATTCAATGCATCAAGGATATGAGGCATGCATGGTTGGTAGATGTGATACAGATACTCTTGGTTGAAGTCTACAACCAAAGGCGCAACTCCGCACACGGTTGCAAGAATACTCTTGAGCGTGAATGTGTCGGAAGTATAGGCGTTGGTAGTGTGGAGACCTCCGTAGGGGTTTGACACCTCGTCATTTCCGCTGAATCCGGACGCTGTGTTCATCAGCCTCTCAGCCGTCGGGGTCAGATTTGCCAGTCGCTGCTCGACCTCAACCGGGATATGGCCATCAAAAGAGTGGGCGATGACATCGCCGAAGAATGACTCTTTGCGGAGAGGGAAGACATCTGCGCGGGTGCTTTCCAACTTGAGTAGCAGCACGTGCTTGATATTGACATTGCCCGTGTCCAGGGCCTTGCGCAGTGGCTCAAGCACATCATTGTCGAGGTTGGAAATGTGAAGCGGGTCCTGTTGAGGGTTATAGTGAATGGGAGTGGTCCCGTTGGCGTTCTCATACCAGTCGCTGAAGCCGGAGATGTTATGCGCCGGCAACCAGTCGAACTTGGGTGTAGGTGCCATCGCCGTGTGATTTCCGAGCCACGAGTAGTCACCGGTCAATTCGGGTAGAATGACAGAAGCATTCTCTTTGGACTGACCCTTGCCGAAGGGTGTAACAATCACCGTTTCGGACAGAAATTCGTACGCGGTATTGGACGGGCGAGTGCAACGTAGGATCAGGACGAAGGCTGCGAAACCCAACACCGTTACCCGTAGCCATAAGGAACGTCGCGGGTCCTGCGTCGCCGGCTCCTGAAGCTCGAGACTCAAGTTGGATGCGCTCCGGTCCTCATCCCAGTCCTCGGGAGCGACCTGTTCATAGCTCTTCAACAGCGGAGTTCTTTTCCTCCTGCAGGCGGCTGGCAGGATTCCCTTGAAAATCGCGACAATTCCCTTACACCAATTATACAAGTGTGGGGTCGTGAACCAGGCGGCGGCCACGAAGGCGATTTCAACGATAACCAATCCGGTCAGCCCGGTCAGCAATGTTTTGACAGCAGCGGCATCGCCGTGGAAATTATGGGCTTGGCGCCAATGGATCTCAGCTCCGGTGGCGACGTAGAAGGAAATGTTGGCCGCGGATAATCCGGAAATTGCCAGACTAGGTCGGTTAGCGCGAGTTTCATACAAGCTCAGGTTTTAACATTTTTTTTGCCCGTACCTGAGTGGGACCACAACCAAGGCCGCTGGAATACGAGCCCACCAGCGCTGGAACTTGGCGCACAGGAAGTGCACGAATAGCGCGCACACGACATCTTGTAGAAAGAAGGTTGGACCCCAGACGAGCAATTGCCCGAAGGGTAAGGAGTTCAGATGAGAATAGATGTGGATACATTTGGCGCAGATCACTGAGATCAACAACAGCGAGAACCAGTACTTGCGCGATGCCGGCCAGCACTCGTCGAACCAAAAGTTCAGGGAGATGACCTTCCGCAGTAGGTCGCGGCACCCTTGCTTGGAGAAAAGCATGGTTAGATGTGAATCATGGGGGCGATCAGAGACAAGAACGAAAAGAAGAGAACGAAAAAAAGAAGAACGAAGAGGGGAAAGAACAAAAGAAGTAGAGAGCTAAAGGGGGTAAAAAGAAAATAGAGGCTAAGCTCTCAGGGTCCAGAGCTAAAGTTGCTAAAACAACTAAAAACGACTAAAACGCGGACTTAAAATAACCCCCAGGGTCTTTTCCAAACGACATTTCCCCTTTTGGTTGGTTCCTTGTACTTCCTAGTGCTGATGTCTTGCTATTCCTCCAATCATACTTAGCCATTTAATACGAGAGCCTGGCCGGTCTCCACCCGTGGATCTAGAAGGTTTAGGGGATTTGCTCAAATCGCGCAATTTTCCTGCTCCGGACCAGTACAAACGAGTACTAGTCTGGCACGGAGAAGTCAGCCTTGAAATATCCAGATGTCCTGCTTCTCATTGACTCTAGTACTCCACTAGTCTTTTATTGTAGTGACTTGTGAGTTGTCCAATGCTTTTTGAGGCTGACCTTCCCGTCCCGCGCCTTGTTCGTGTGCTTATAACTTGGTGCTTGACACTGCCCCGGGGTCAAGGCTTTTCTATACTTATACTATTGGCGATTTTCTTCTGCCCACTGCGTTGTCAGTGGGATTAGGAAAGAGTACTTCGTCCTATGTTCACCCATCATGGCGATGCCAAGGGTGAAATCCGGGGTGATCATCCTCTTCACGCAGATCTGGGGGCCAATGAACAACATCGGCATCGGACCCTGCATCGGACGATCTACAATGAAGACAAGTCCGACCTTGAATATCGCATAGATGTGAAGTGCGATCGCGATTGAATCCGTGCAGAGTTTTTTTTGGATCTCCTAATTAATTGCATTCGAGGCTATTAGACCGCGCCAAGAACTGTTCAACGATCGTCATGATGTGTCAGATCCTCATCGTCTGATCGTCTGATCGTCTGATCGTCTGATCAGGCTACAAGTATCTGCGCTTGCTCCATTCTCCGTACTCGTAAACCAGGCACTAGTTTCGCTGTATTTTGAAAGGCAAAATCTGATCGCGACGGAGGCCGAACAGGCCGAGCCGCGCCTATAATCTCACTGCTAGCGCTAGCTAGAATTTTTTTTTGGCCGGCCAATTTCAAGTGCAGGTGACGAACTCCACCGGGTGGAACCCTCGATCATACCCACCCTAGGCATACATGTTCTTGATGCGAGGGATATGAGAAGGCGAGTACGAGTAGGTACTGGCAGCACTTTGAGTGCGTTGGGCACTGATTTTTCCGGTCTCTGGGCTGCCTCGGTGGCGAACAACGCAGCACGGAGCCTCAGGGTCAGGGTCATCTCGATTCTTACGTAAGACGCCAGGATGCCGAGGCTCTGCGATTGGCCTTCACCTGTTCATCTCGGCATGAGTTCACTGGTTCCTCCACGTCGATCGCTCAACCACCCCTATGATGGCTTTTGGCTAGCTTAAGACTTGGGACGGAGAGCCCTCCGACAGCCAACATCGGGATAACCGAGACCCCTGCTATCAGTCCCAGCACCCAAGTCATCGTTTCCCACCCCGCGCTTTCGCGAATGAACCCAGCCAGAAACGGCCCCACAATGGAGCCAGCGGCGAAAACAAAGCTAAGGATCCCGTAGACCAACGCTATGGGCTGTACTCTGCCAAACACGCCCGAATTGCGCTCTTCTTCTTCATGCACAATGAATCCGATCTCCGACAACAGACAGGGAACAAGGGCCGCGAAGCTGAGTCCAAGCAATGCGAGTAGCACGCAAAGAGCCACTTTCCACTTGATTGTGTCGTCAGAGACCAGGCGAAGAAGAACACACGCGACGGTAGCGCCGAGAAAAGAGCCGCCGGCAAGGTAGCGTCTTGCCTTGCCGAATTTGTCATTGATGTGGCCGAAGACAGGGCCGAGAAAATTGGGGATTGACAGAGGCAGAAAAATCAGCCCTTGGCCCAGCTGTGACCACCCAAATGTATCTTCAACGAACAGGGGCAGCACGCTGTCGAAACAAGAAGTGATCATCGACATGACAAAGTACCCCCAAAGACTCGCCCACACTCGTTTGGAACGTAGCAGCACCATCAATGGACCTCGCTGTCGTCGCTGGAGTTTCTGTGTGGGGAATTGTACCCCCTCTGCCTCTCCTTTTGCAGCCGTGGCATCCACCCTATCCAGGGGTTCCACGATATCAATGTCATCCCTGCTTGCTACCAGCGACTGGGAGAGTACAGCACTACCAGACTGAGAGGAGTCAGAATCATTCCTGGTCCTCTTCCTCTCAATCACGGCAACGCGTAGCACAATATCCAACCCTACCATCGCGAACGCGAACCCAAAGACCGCATAGTATCCGCGTCGGTTATATATGACGCCTCCCAGAATAGGTCCAATCAACGTCCCCATGGCCATCCCCGTCCCCAGATATCCCAGATGCTGTCCAAGCCGCTCCTTCTCCACGGAGTCAACCAAAAGCGCACATCCAACAGCCCACACGATCGCGGCAGATGCTCCCTGCAACAATCGTCCACATATCAACAATGCAAGGTTTGTGCCAACGCAGATAAGAGCACAGCCTCCGCCGAGCAGGATCAATCCTGCCATGAAAGGCCATCTGCGCGACTCGATTCGATCGGCTATGTATCCCGCAAGAGCTATCCTCTTGATTAGCTTGGTACCCGTGCAGAAGGCACTGAGACTCACGTGCTGTCACTAGCTCGCCAACTCCGTACAGTGCAAGTAGAATCGCGGTCCATCGTTGTTCTTCAGGTTGGTTGGCTCATCAGTATCCGGTGCTCTAAGAGGTGTGTAGGTATGGCCGGCTTACCATCTTCCACGGGAAGACCCACGCGCTCGTGGAGTGTTATCGGGGTAACTGGGACAAGCTGTGGTGGGATTAGATGGGATTCTGAAGAGAGTCCAAAGAGGTGAGGTGAGGCGTGCCTACCAATCCATAAAGCACGAGGTCCTTGGAAACATTAGCTATATACAATGCCAAGGACTCGCGAATCTCCTACAGAAAACACAGAAAACGAGACGACGAATGTGATGAACGCTTCTGACGATCTCCATTGAGATAGCATGGGTCGTGATTGTGAGTCCGTGTTTGTCGCCATGGTTCAACGGGCGTAAATTATGTGAAATGATTCGAACACATCTGGCTCGTTTGCAGCACAGCACTATACCCAATTGAAGATGAATGCAGTTTAGGATATTTGCTAGAAGGGCGAGCTAAATGTCATTGCCGAAGCTACAAAAAAACAGCAGCCCCTTGCATGAATGAAACAAGGAAATAACTGGGCCACAAGCCCCAACTTGGTTTCTACAGTACTCCGTGTCCATCAGCTTCTCTTTCTTTTCTCTCGTAAAATCTGTAAACGAAAAAACTAAGTTGACCACAAGTTCCCAACCGAACCAATTCTTTCTATCGTCCTCAAAGTCTCCGCAGATTGTGAGACACGACGGTCCATGATTCACTGGTTCAATCCCTCGATTGACCCGCAATGGCTCGGGTAACAACTAAAATATCTTAGCGCTCTCAAATACTTCTTGGGGTACTATCTATGCATTGATGTGGCCTACATGGTAGAGGCGCTGTTCTTTGCCCTAGCTTTCGACTTTCGCCCTGGGCTTCTTGAAAGCAATGGAGCAGTTGACGACCTAGCGGCCAACTACACCTGGGCAAACCTGGCTATGGGCTCTTAAACTCGACTTATCATGGGCTTTTGACTTCATATTTAAAGCTTGATCAAACAAATAGCCCATCAATGGGGGCTGGTGCAGAAGCGGGCTTGAGACGCGGAGCACTCCGCTATCACCGATCTTGCCGCTCTTTTGCATGTACCGAACTAGTCGCTCCATCCGCGATCGCCGAGTAAATAGCCCCCGGCCAGGTCGATATCCAAAGACATAAGGGGTACTTTTATCGAGTCCCATATCTTTCTCTATGTCCAGTTGACCCCGGCTTTGAGAACCTTTCAACCCTCACATCAATTTCATAGACGGGTTGCTACCAACGCCACCATGTTAAATCCAATCGAGTGCTCGTGGCCTTTGAACAAGAGTTGTAGCCTGTGCACGAGGACCTCAATCATTTCTTTCTTTTGTGCATGATCGTAATGCCATAAACCAATCAAGAACTCAGCAGCAGCGTTGCACCGCTCAGATAATTCTTTCTCGGGGAAATCAAAACTGGCATGGATGTGTTGCAGCGAGATCCTTTCAAATCCATTATTGGCCAGATATTCACGTGCAGAGCCCAAAAGCTGTCCTTGATGGCTGATAGGAAGTGAACGAGCCACGGAATTAATCAATCGAACCACCTCGTTGTCCGGGGCTCCCTGAATGAGCACAATGCGTGACTTGGCCGCTCGAACCACGTTGGCCAAAGACTCATCGACTTTGGCGATATCACTGAGGGTCCATGGAGCGAAGACTGTCTCTGCTTCTCCCCACGAAAGGGAAGATAAGGATACTTGCTCGGCAACTTCACTCATCCCGTTGCTGACCATTAAAGGCTTTCCGAGTGTTCCTAGTAGCCAGTAGAATTAGTGTGAAAATACCGAGACAGAGGAGAGCGTGACTACCTTTTCCATCGTTTCCAAGGGTCAATACGCCATGTTGGCCCAATCCCAATATCAACTTCTCTAATGCAGGGCTCACAAGTCGCCGCTCCTGCAAGATGTTTCCTTCCGTGTTGCAAACCCCCGTCGCCCTTTCACCAGACGGCCACGGGAAAGGTCCCAAAAGTGGTTCCTTTTCAATCCGCCTCGCGATCAAGCAGTGGTGCGCTTCGGGGATATGGTTGTCTCCAATTGGCGAAAATAGATACGACACTGGCTCGGCTTCAAGTACAAAGCCCGCCTCCCTCAACACTCGCTCCCAGCCGTCTTCTGAAAGAAACGATTCGTTCGTCAAGCTCCCCATCCACTCCTTCCCAATCATCCAAACCGCATCCCATGTGGGATCATATACGACACGCTGTGGCGCCAGCGCTGTACTCGGCAACACGCACAGGGCCACGAATCCGTCTACCCGCACCCACTCCGCGAACTTGTACATCATCGACACCAGATCCCCTGGCGTGAGCTGAAACAGCGACAGCACGGCGAATACGGCGTCCATCTCGCACGGCGGCTGGTACTCCCTCATATCGGCCTGCTGGAAGATCCCTCCGGGAACTTGGGATCCAGCTAGTCGGACCATCTCGGCGGAGACGTCAATGCCGTGGACGGCGTGGCCTGCACTTGCGAGGAGATGTGAGACGGGCTTGCCGGTCCCACAGCCAACATCGAGAACTTTGCTATTGGCTGGTAGCATTTTTGCTACACTTTGAATGAAGGAGCAGAGGAGGGGATCGTCGGCAAATGCGTCCTCATATCGTGCACCCAGAGTATTGAACAGACTCTCTGCTGGCTCAGCGGTCGTGATGGTCATAATATCTGATATCCTGGTAATCTTTGTGTCTACAGGCTCGCTAGACAGGATTTGTACTTGGATATTTGGTGATGGCGCAAGCTTCGCTTTATACCTCCCTCTCTCTGGAAAGTCCAACTCAAATATCCATTCGCATTGAATCAGAACTCACCTCTTGGCTAATTCTCTTGGGTTTCTTTTTTTTTTTTTTCTGGGCTTATCAAGGTCGGGGTATATGATCCTGAAAACCTAATCGTGCATGATCTTAGACGGTGTACAAGATTTGTGATCAATCGATCGTCAGACGATCTTTGTTACGTGTGCGGGTCCATGGGCGATTATGAAAAAGATTCCCTTGAACCATCTGGGTAACGTCCCTGACAGAGCATCGGGTAACGATCTACTCTTCACGTTCGGGTGCCCGTGAATGGGATTTGTCTCTCTCGGTAAATTCCGAGGTGCAAGGTCTATGGATGCGGACACGAAATCCGCCATTTCCAAGTTTCTGTATATTGGAATCTTTCTGAGACCTAATCGGACCTGTGGACCCTGCTCTGTCGACACCCTTGCTGAACCTAAACTATGACGGCACACCGACTGTTTCCGACCTTGGAAGAACCTTGGAAGAACCTTGGAACAAGTAAAGTGAAGCCCTGGCTCTAATAGCAGCTCCAACCAGGCAGTACTACCCAGCAGTTCTATTCGAGCTCTTCATGTTTCTGCGGGGCTCTTATTCGGCAACGACAGAACGTACGGTGTGTTGAAAATGAATTTAAAGAGCCTTAGATACCTGACACGTTAGGCTTTTTAGTCTACTTGGGAAATTCAACACAGTGTTGACAGCACAGTACCTAATATACTAAAGCAAGATCATGTATTTCATTCAAACAGGTCGTAAGGCTATGTGATCAATAAGTAAATGATTCGTGACTGTACTTTTCAATGGCCAAGTCAAGCAGACTTTCCGACGAATTCAACTCAAAAGTCAGTTTCCAAAGAGGAAAACTGCTCGCTGAAGTTCTTGCGCACGTAGTCCATGTAGGCCTTCCACTGGTGAAGATCGCCGGATGACTCCGCGCCGGGGAAAGCTTTGCTCAACTCGTTGGTAATCTTTAGAATGCCCAGAGATGCCTCTTGGGCTTTTTCGAGTTCTTGCTTGACGGCATTGTCTTTGGGCTTGAAGGATAAAACAGCGTTGTATCGCTCGGAGAGAGCATCCAGGCGGCGTTCGGTGTCCTCGGGTGAAATCTTGATCAGTTTAGAGGTCATCAGGTTGCTAATCGCGCGGATGTCTTGCTCGTCGTCGATACCGGCGAGGACGCGATCAAAGAGCTCGGTCATGTGAGTGCGGGAGAATGAGGTGTCAAGCGAAGCGTAGAGGGTTTCGTACGCACTCTATAGATCCATGTGTTAGTAAGAAGATCGCGGAGGATGATATGCCTTGTGAAGATACTGACCTTGCGAAGATCGAGTCCATCGTCCACTTTGTGTTTGAACGGACCCATCTGCACTTCACGGATAAGCTCGGGCTTGATCTTGGTATCGCCAAGAACAGCTGGGAGCAGTTCATCGAGATGAGGTAGGAGCAGTTCCATCTTGTTGTGAATTGCAGAGTTGAGTGTGGTCAGAGCAAGGCGATGATTGCCCAGATCACTGTCACCAAGCATGTTGGTCAGCAGTGGTACCATCAACGGCCGAAGGACATCGTTATAAGCATCGCTTGAATCAGCAAGTGTGTAACGGAATGCCGAAATAACCACGCCACGGACAGCCGGGTCAGAGTTGGCCAGATATTCCTGCAAGTAGACAATTAGTATCAGCATAAATTTGTAAGGAAATCAAAAGCACGGTATGCTTACTTGGAAGTGAGGAATGTAAGCAACGGGGTCCAGAAGTGCCAGCCGGCCAACACATTCAGCTCCCACAGCGCGGTTATCTTCCTCCTCGGAGACGATGAGAAGTGCATGCCAAAGCTTGTGGGCAGACGGTGCAAGATCAGGGCGAACGACCTCGGGGTGCTGCAGCAGTTCTCGGACGGAGTGGAGAAGCAGGTAGCTCTGAGGGTTTGACTTCTCCAGACCGCTGAGAATAATGGGAAGGTAGGCTTTGACGCTACCAGCAGCCGCATTTCCAAGGGCTGTAGCAGCAGCCAGACGCACTTGGTCCGAATCGGATCCAAAGTGAGGAATGAAAAGGTCTGGAGTCAGGGAGCACCCAGAACCCATTCGCAAGCCAATCTCACCCAGGATAGCAAGGGCAAGACATTTCCGGCTGTCGTCACGCGCGGTCTTCAGTTCTGTGGAGAAGTCATCCATGGTGACTCCAAGGTTTGATCCACCGTGAACCAGAAGGGTACCGACCGCTCTGCCGACCACAGAAGATTCTCCGGTAATGCCGACATCACGAAGAAGGTTTTGCATCAAGCTAGCACCGGCGCCTTCATCACCAATCACCTTGACCAGCAGAAGCAAAGCCTTGAGGACGGTACCGACCAACGGCTTCTTCACAATAGAGCAGATAGACGAGATCAAAGCATCGTTAACAAGCAGTTTTGAGTTACCAGGGACAAGCTTGGCAATGACAATGAGGGTCGGGGTCAAAGTGTGGAAATCAGCTGCCGCAAGAAGAGGTAGCACGGCGTTCTCCAATACGACTATGGTGTCCGCAGATAGGTGAGACCGGACGTTGGAGTTCATCGACAAACTGCGGAGAGTTTCGAGGCATGCGCCCCTCAATGCACGGTCCGATTTCCGTAGGTTGGAACTGAGCTCAACGGCAACATTGTTGACCCAATCACTGGAAACATCCTGTTTGCGCTCGGCGAGAACAACAACATCGTCGACGGCACGAACGGCAGATAGACGGGTAGTCTCGTTCCTCACTCGGTCGACCAAGACATCCAGACCACCGGACCTCCGATCGGCCGAAACAAATTCTAAGCCTCGTTCTCCCGAAGTCCGTGCAATTATCACACCAAAGACATGAATAGCGCGTTGGCGGACTTCAAGATCGGCACTTGTGTCCGTGATTCGAGAGTGGACAACATCATAGAGCTTCTGCAGTTGTTGGTTCACATCGGTAGCGTTGGCAGAGACACGAGGGGGGGTCATGGCTTTCACAATCTGCTCCACAGACCCCAAAGCCTCACTGCTGACTTTGTAGTTGCGATCATTGACAGCGGCAATGACCCCAGGTACCAGCGCGATTAGGAACGGAAGCAAGGCATCGGAGAGGTGGGTCTCTGCAATTGCTGCGATGAGACCCAGTGTCTCAATTTGAAGGGTACCTGCACTAACAGCAGCACCAGTGTGAGCTGCCGTGCTTCCTGAGAGAGAGGAGGTTTCCAATGCGTCTGCGATGAGGTCTTCGATTTGCTGAAGGTGATTGGAGAGGCCTCCGTAACGGACCAATGAAAGGCTCTTGAGGAGGATAATTGCGGCTTGTTTGAGGGGAATAGAAGCTTGCTTCCACACCTTGACGAGGTTCTGAACGATCGAAGGAACGGAGCGGGCGAGATCGGCCTGGGGACCGGACTTGGGCGACGAGGGAACTGCAGGAGAGTCGGCTGCTGAGGATGTGCCAGCACTTGGCTCAAAGTCAATCATAGATGCATCGCTGTCCTGGCGTCTGCGCTTGCGGGAGTTCTTTGATCCACCCACGGCCTCTAGGAAGTCATTGGAAGTGACGATCATGGAGCCTTCACCAGTTTTGCGAACAAGCGCAGTCAATGTTGACACGACCTCCAGCTTCACGCTTTCTTCCCTTTCCTTGCTGATACGAGAGACCAGCGCTGGTGCGATCTGTTGGAACAGAGCTGAGTTGTCTGCGGCGCGACCACGGCCGTAGGTGGAGATCACGGTGTAAAGAAGCTTGGCAGCGCATCGACGCACTTTCCAGCTCATGTCGTCAATATCACTGTATCCTCCTTCCTCTTCAAAATCCTCGAAGTCGTCATCCATGTCGGGATCCTCCGTAGCATCGTCTTCACTCCCGTCGTCTTGAGTGCCGCCCATCTCCTCGTCGTCCTCGGCTTCGGCGACATTGGGGTCGTATTTCAGGAATCGAAGGGCGGAATTAGTGGTGTTGGTTAAATATGGCTGCATCTGTTGGTTGCAGGAGCTGATCAATGCCTCGAGCGTCACCAAGGCGGTTTCGCGGAGCTCATCCGCCTGAGGATCATGCTCCTCATCATCCGAGTAAGCTGACATTGTGAAAATCTGTTGATCCGGTATGTGAAATCCGTTGCAAGCTTCTTTAAATCGTATTTGCGCGGGACTGGTGAGCTCGCGCGTGAGTTGAGGCAGATGGTGCAGTCGGGGAATCAAGATGGAGCCCCGCGCTAGTTCCGATTTAGCAATCAGGTCACGTGCCCAACCTCTACTGCAAGAAATCAAGCAGGTCCAGCGAGGGCTGGGCTTGTTGTTTCGAGGCTAGAAGAGCTTGAAGACCACCTTGCTTGCGTGCTTTGGCTCGCTTCTTGCTGTTTTGGTTTTCACCGGACTTGGATTCAGTTGCGGCTTGCGCTGGGCCCGGCGCAGCCCCTGTTGAATCTTGAGCGGATGACGCTGTAATACCTACAGCTTGAGCAGGAACCTGGAAGTGAGGATTCTGTTTAGGTGGCAGTACTGTCCGCCGGTGGCAGCGGAGACACTTGTACACAGTGGCGCCCTTGGAGGCTGATGTAGCTAGATGTTTCTTTATCTTTGGTTTGATCTCAGTGACTTTGGTCCACTCGGGCTTTCTAATACTACCACAAGCTCCGCAGTAATCCCTTTGCTGTCGGACATTCAATGATTTGCCTGACTCACGTAAGAGGCGGGAGTGTGTCGAGAGGAGATGGGATGAAGTGGAAGAGCTCAATGGAACCAGCGAGGCCGCCTCCGTCAAGAATGCGTCGGGCATTGTATTCTGACCAATTGAAGGACAAGTGAAATGAAGTGAAGTGAAGGAGAACAATGAGCCCGAACAATGAGAATGATGGGGACAATAGGATGAATAGGTAGAATGGCACACCAATCGTAGCAAAGGCCGGCCAACGGGAGAAATTTGCTCGGGAGCTTAAATTCGGCCAGCTCCACCCGCGGACCTTTCCCATCTACATCTCTCGTTAACATACTTCGACTTGGCTTCCTTTGCTCTTTTCCCATGCTTTCTCCTGTCTCGTAGTTTAACTGCGCCTTGACAGGTCTGGTCTTCCATCCTTTTACCCCTCTGCTTCTGCTTCAACTTGTGTTCTTGGCCTTTCATCTTCTCTCGTTCATCCATTCAACATTGCATCATGGCACCCATGCGCATTGCATTCGAGGGCTGTGTAAGTCTTTCAATACATGGAATTATTCTATGTCAATCTCTTCGGCTGTTACTAACTCTTTTCTCCACAGGGCCACGGCAGTCTCAATGAGATCTACGATGTCGTCCAAGCCAAGGCTGCCCAATTGAAATGGGAGTCAGTTGACCTCTTGATCATCGGAGGGGACTTCCAAGTATGTCTCATCTGACATCAGTACCAAGTGAAATTTTTGCTAACGGATTGACTGCAGGCTCTGCGCAACTCAAATGATGCCACCTGTATCTCCATGCCTTCCAAGTATCGGCAGATTGGAGACTTCCATGAGTACTACAGTGGAGAGCGTGTTGCTCCCATTCCTACCATCTTCCTTGGTGGCAATCACGAGGCATCCAACTACCTCTTCGAGTTATCCTACGGCGGCTGGGTAGCTCCCAACATCTTCTATCTCGGCGCTGCTAACATCGTCCAATTCGGCTCTCTGCGCATCTCTGGCGTTTCCGGCATTTGGAAAGGCTACGACTACCGCAAGCCCCATTTCGAGCGTCTTCCTTACAACGAAGATGATCGCCAATCAATCTACCACATCCGTGAACTGGATGTTCGCAAGCTGCTCCAGGTTCGCACCCAGGTTGACCTTGGTCTTTCTCACGACTGGCCTCAGGGCGTTGAAAGATTCGGCGACTATGAGACTCTGTTCAAAAAGAAGAGGGGTTTCAAGGAAGATTCCGATGTTGGGCATCTCGGCAGTGTGGCCGCTCGTGAGCTGCTTGATCATCTTCGGCCGGCGCTTTGGTTCTCGGCTCATCTGCACGTCAAATTCACTGCATTTGTGCGTCACCGCCCTGCCTCTCCTGGTTCGAGCCCTCAAGACCCTGCCAGGGATGCCTCCAACTACCCAGCTTTTGTCGAGCCTGGGGTTCAGTCTTCGACTTCTTCTGGAAAGATTCCATCGACAGAGAAAGGAGGACAGCTCCATGATCAACACACATCTGCTTCCATGTCTGCTGCTCAGCGCCATCTTGGACTCGCCACAGGGGATGTTCAGTCGCGACTTGAAGCTTGGCAATCATTTGGCAAAGTGGCCCATGAGCAGGAAATGGCCGACCAGGCAAGTTTCATGGCTGCCTTCCAGGCCCGACAAGCTGCCGGTAAACCGCTGGGAGGAAATATCACTTTCGAAGAAACGCAGAAGATCGGAAAGGGACCTGCTCGGAAGACCAACCGCCACTTCAGGGATGGCAAGGATGTGAGCACTGCCTCCGCTTCCACTGACACTGAGAACCTTGTCACTGATTCTGGGGCCGGTGCTGATGGTTTGAACAACGCCGACAAAATCAGCCTTGGCAGCAGCAGTCCTGCCAGCTCAACTGGTGCCCGTCTTGCATCCGCTCCTGGGACACCCTCCAAGACCAAGCCGTTCAATGATGGGCCCGCCGACGTCGCAAACGACGACCGCATCAGCTTGGGCTCGAGCCCAAAGAGTGTCGCCAGCCAGACCCCTCGCGAGAGGATTCCGCTCTGGGATGCCCAGCTCGATGGCGCATCTGAGTCGCGCGAATTTGAAGTTCCCACCAACTGCCTCGTCGATGACGATCTGATTTCTGTGGCCAACGAAGTCCTCCCGCCCTCTCTGGAACGGTTGCAAACTCCTCCTACGGTCAACAAGATCCTTCCTCCCCCAGAGGCCATCTCTAACAAGCTGACCAAATTCCTCACTCTGGACAAGCCACGAAACCATGATCCCTTTGTGGAATTGCTTGAAATCAACCCGATTTCCACCGGTGTGGCCCCACAAGAACGCCCATTCCGACTGCAATACGACAAGGAATGGCTGGCCATCACCCGGGTTTTCGCCGATGAACTTGAGCTTGGAGACATGCAGGCTCACGTCCCGGCTCACAAGGGATACGAGCACTACCAGGAGCGCATCGCCGAAGAGGAGGCTTGGGTCCAGGAGCACATTGTCGATGCTGGCTTGTTGGATATCCCTGAGAACTTCGTTCGCACTGCGCCTGTTTACGACCCATCTGTTCCCATCACCACCGATGAGCAGCCAGTGGAGTACACCAACCCGCAGACTGAGGCCTTCTGCCGACTCCTCGGAATCCCCAACAAGTTCGACCTTTCCGATGAAGAGCGTCGTGCTCGCATGGATGCCGGTCCTCGTCCCTGCCGTCCTCGCCAGCCTCGTCGTGGCCGCGGCCGTGGAGGACGCGGCAGCCATAGCCGTGGAGGTCGTCGTGGCAATCGTGGCAACAACAGCAACCAGAACTACCAGGGCGGAGGCAACCAAGGCCGCTCCAACAACAACTTCCGTGGTGGTCAGGGGGGCAATGCCCAATGGTAGAGAACTCCGGTCTTCTGTTCTCGGTTCAGTTGGGGGTTTCAACGGCGCGAATGGGGTGGTCATTTGATTTGTTTTTCGGAGGCAGAATGATACTTGGAGAGCAGGGGATGATAGCTCGGGGACAGATGATACTTTGAAGATAGCTACTAGCCTTGGATTTTTTTTCCTCTCTTTCTTTGTGTTCTTCCTGCGGTCTAATTCAAGGTTATCTGGTACATGTCACATCTTATGAGGTTTCTGGGAATGTTCACATCGTTCTGGCGCAGAATAGGTCGGTTTCCTGGTTTCGCGTTCCGTGTCCATCCCTTTCCTGTTTCTTATTTTCTTTGGTCTTTTGATACCTGATAAACTGCTTCAATGGCAAAAAAAATACATTCTTCTTACAATCTGCAGTGAGTTCCAATTATTGTAACATTCCCACCTGGCAGGAGGTGTATTATCACCTGGCTAGAAGGCAGGGTTTTTTTCAAAAAAAAAAAAAAAAAAAAAAAGCATGACAGAGCCGGTAAAACCAAGTGTCTGCCATGTAGGAAGGAATTGGGCAGCAAACTAAGAGACAAAAAGACAAAAAGTTAGTGCATCATCCGTGAATCGAACACGGGCCTCGTCGATGGCAACGACGAATTCTACCACTAGACCAATGATGCTTGAGAGAACAGGTCGAAACGAACGCTGATTCGCTGCTTGTGATGGAGGCTCTGTAAAAAGAAGCATAACGTTTCACAGTTCTGCAAAGTCTAAAAGCTTGAAATCTACATCAATACCTAGGTATCAAACTGCACATGTCATTCTGGCTATCACAAGTTTTTATTATGACTACTAATGGTTATACTTAGCAACAATGCTAAATATAACTTAGTGCTGTTTTTACGCCAGTTCTTTACTTTCAAAGCTCGAAACTTGTGTTTGACGTGGCTGGTGTGACGAAGTGTCCGAGATATATAGGCTAGACATCTTCAATCTTGACACATAATATTTGCGCACTAATTCCAGGGCTTCACTCAATCTCTTCAATACGTGGGCGACCGGTATCTTCCACGCCGGCCATCGGGTTCACACGAAGACCCGCGATCCTACCACCGAGGTCAAACCTAGGATCCATGGCATGTTGACCTTCATGAGCGCCAATACCCCACATCAACGACTTCTCGGTCCAGGCTTCCAAGCTCTCAACCAGATCCCGAAGGTGCTGACGTGTGAGTCCATCCTTCTCTCGACTTTCGACGAAGCAAAGAGTGCGCAGCATGGCGGGGATATTACCAACAGTGGACGTCTCGCGCGAGTGACCCTGCGGCGATGCAAAGGTATCGTTGTCCGAAAGGGAGAAACCAAATCCAACATCCTGTCCCAGTACTTCCCGGGCCGTCTCGAGGGCTTTCAAGGTATCAAGAATCAACATCACACTTGAGCGGCGCATGATGGCAGTTTCCGTTGCTGTCTCGAGCGTGAGGATCGAAAGTGCGAGATCAATGGCGGACGATACAGTTGTGGCGCCGAGTCCGATAATGTTGGTGGTGATGGCGGTTCCCAGAATGGATACTGCTGACGCTCGGGCGCGAAGATCGTCGGGTTTATCGTCTGCAGATGCCCCAGCTGCCCACGCGGCGACTACGTTGGCTGCAAACTCTTTTTGCTCCTCTGTTTCGTTATCTGAGTCGTCATCATGTGCGCTGAGCTCGGAAACTGCTTTCGCGATCCCAGATGAAGTTGACAAGTCCTCGGACGTTTCAGGTCTCTTTCCTTCCTGGCCAGCGGACCTGGGATTGGCGGTTTTCTGTGATTTCGTGCTGGTCTTCTTTGATTGACCTTTAGTGCCACGGCGTCCAGCGACAGCAATGAGTGTTTCCCCAAGTATCTTCGCTGTTTCGCCAGACAGTGCATTTCCTATATTTTGAATCGACTGGACGATTGCCTGGCCTATCATGAGGCGTTGGTTGAGAGTATTCTTTTCCTGCCTATCCGCGTACTCTTCGACCAATGTTTTAATCACAGTGTGCGGGTGGCGTGTCGCCAACTTTCCAATCACGCTAGTGGCAGCTTTATGGTTGTAGGTCTCATCTTCCGAAGTTCCCGAAGTGTCCTTGACGACCAACATCATCCAACCGAGGGCCACACTGACATCAATAACCGGAGATGATGCAATAACAAGCTCCTCGAGAAGGAACAGACCTTCTGCCTTCACTGGTGGCATATCTGAGGTTAAATTGGCCATTGCCCGCCGGTAGGTCTCGAGGTCTTGTGTGTGGGCTGATGTCGTTTGTGTTTCGGGCTTCTCGGGAGTAGCGAGTTGGATCTCCAGTAGTAAGGATGAAGTGACTCCTGGCTTGGAGAGTGTTGCCGGAAGAAGTGGTACAAGCTCATCAAGATCTTTCTTCAGAGATGCCAGAAGCGGCAATATTTCATCGGTGGGGGAAAATTCAGCGGAGGCAAGGAGGGTCGACAGAAGACTGAACGCAGTTGACAGTGACTCGGACGAATCGTTTGCTGCATCTTCCACTTCGTGGTCATCTTTCTCCACGATGTTGGATAGCGACGACAGCGAAACTTTGCCCTGCCCCGAGGCAGTTCGTGCTTTGAGCCTGCGCAATTCTCCATCAACCACATGCTTTATGAGCTCAAGGACACGCAGCGGGCGTCGAGTAAGTGCATCCTTAAAATTATCGAGCAATTTCTCTGCCACTTTAGCACTGACGAGCTTTTTGGTAATGTCCTCATTCTCCCCTGCGCTATCGAGCATGTTTTTGGCTTTCTGAGAAGCGATGGGTTGTACTAGCCAATTCTCACTGACGTAGAGGAATATATCACCAGTTCGTTCTTCGCTGCTCGGATCAGAGCCAAGGAGACTGGCGAATATTTCTGCCCTTGTGTGCAGTGAATCCATCAATCGAATCAAGTTAGAATGGTCACCTGCTGGAGCGCTCCGCTTAGACAGCACAATCCGTGAATCAGCGTCCTGAGCGTACGTCCAGTTCACACCTCCATCCCAAAGAAGATTATCAACGAGCTTTTTCAGTGGCGGAGAGCCGACAGAGATGCCGAAGAATGTCTGGAGCAAGGGTAACACGCGCTCATGGAAGGCATTGAGGGACTGCTCTTCTTTGGAAAAGCATATTAAGCCCCACAGTGGGAGAAGAATTGGCTGAACGAGTCGTTTTACGACACTGGGGTTTGGGTGCTGCAATGTGAGGCACCTTAGCCTCTCCAATGCCAGATCGAGTGTAGTGCTATCCACAATGATTTTAGATGAAGGGTCGACTTCAGTTGGTACAGGCAAAGAGCCTTCAACATCTGTGAACCGTGTCATCCATTGTCTCGATTTCGGGTCAAGCTCTGCGGTGAGTGCATTAAAAATTGGCTCCACAAAGATTGAATGACCGATAGTTCCAACGGCTCCATATGCGCGCTTGCCCAGGACCCCATTGGCGACAACGTATGAAGCTGTTTTTTGCAGATCTGGGTCAGCGCCATCTATCAAAGCCAACAGCTGCGGAGCGATCGTTTCAAAGTACACCTTCGATTCAACCCCCTGTGGTACAGAGGAGAGAAGTCGTGAAGTTTGCATGATAGCTTGCACAGTCAACCGAGGGCCGTTCGATTGATCCTGTGCTTCTTGCCCCAGTGTCGGAGAGAATTGAGATGCAATGAACATGATGATGTGTACTACTCCACCTGGCCGCAAAGGAACGTGCGAGATCTGACTTGATATCGTTGACTTGAACCATTGGCAGGTGTCTGACTGAAGAAACACGGATAGTGTAGGTAGTAAGACCGTGGTAGGGGTTCTATCGTTGATCAGCAACCATTGAAGAGCGCAATGGCATGAAATTGAACATACTCTTCCACAATCTTTGATAATGATTTCTGTAGACTTCTTCGATCGGAGGATTCGGTAATGTTTGGATTGAACGCAAGGTCAGATAGGCCACTTATCACATCACTCAGGATACGACTCCGAATAATCGGTTGGATACTCGGACGACTGTCGTTGAGAATATCAAGCAAAACACCAATAATGCGGCGAAGAAGTGGTTGATTGTGAGGCACGCTACTGGTAACCGTGGTGGCCTTTTTCGCAATGATACCAGCTGGCAAAACTGAAATCACTCGCTGCTGCAGAGGTATTCCGACACCAGAGGACAGTGACGGATAGATGCCCTCCAGAGAAACCAGATCCAGCAATGCATGCAAGATTCGACGGCGCTTCGCATCTTCCATAGGCGAGTCTGCAACCTCGGAGTATGGTTTTTGAGACACCTCTTGTGAGGCAGGCAGAACGAAAGCTTCATGGATGTTGATCAAGATATCCAACGCCCTATTGATGACGGTCGGTCTCTCGGCTTCATCACTGGTATCATCATTGCCGGAGGCCCGGCTTAGGATCTGAAGCAAAGAGGTGCCTGTGGCTTTCTTGATTTCGTCTAAAGGGGCAGTCAGCCCTAGATCTCATTCCTTACGACTGGATGAGCATCACGATCGTGCATACCTCGATCAAGGACTGGTGTCAAGAAGTCATTGGCAGTGCCAAAGGCGTCTTGGTTCTGCTGCTCCACTTCCATCATGAGTTGTAGCGAAGTTTCATTATATTAGGATCATATCGATGTGTGGATGAGATATTCGTCGACGTCCAAAATGCGAAAAATGAATGAATAATCAACAAGTAACAGACGATCTTGGCGGCTTGGCGTTCGGATTTCCAGATTTCCAGATTTCTGATTATGTCAGCACACGTGCACGGTCCGCGAAGACATATCTGGCCACGTGACTGATATCAATCTGATAACATTGGCTCCACGGCTTTTCTGCGGCTCCTTCCTGATCAACTCGTCACCACCTAAAGGTGGTAGTTTCTTCATTTTATCCACGTTCTAGGAACACATGTTTTTCTATTACTCTCGCTATTTTCGATACAACTCACATAAGTAGAGCATCCCGATACAGTTAATATAAGCAATGGCGTCTGCTACAGTGGTGTTATATAAGTATTTGACCTCCAGTAATTTGAAATCCATATTTTGGCTCGACCAACTTGTAAATAACAAACTTTCACCTATCTTTTTTGCCGTCTTTCTAGTTGTCTTTCTAACCGTCTTTTAGATGCTACATCGGATCGAGTTACAGGGCTTTTTGTCAGGTAGTATTGAAAGAATGAATCTGAGGTCGAAGTACTCAAGGTCAAATACTTATGGAACACCACTGTAGGACAATTCAAACACAGGGTGCTATTATCCCCGCGTTGGACAACTCCTATAAGTATGTCCCATAGTCCCGCAATTGGAGCACGTTGATTCCTTCTTTCGCCTCTTCGGAAGCCCGTCTCCTTCCAAAGAAGATGTTAAATCATTATGTTTGCGCTTTTCTGCATGGTTCGGACGGGGGGTAGGTGGTGTGATAGGACCGATTTCCGCCGGCGGAACCTTTCCTACTCTATCTCGTTCGAAAGAAGATGAGAGATCACTCTGTTTGCCATTTTCTGCATGGCTCGGACGGGTGACGGGCTGTTTGATTGAAGCGGTCTCCGTCGGCGGGATGTGTTCAAGTCTCTCTTTACCCATGGATGTTAAATCGCACCGTTTGGGAGTTTCGGGATGATTCGGTGGGTGGTTCGGATATGTGACGGGTAGTCTCAGTGGAGCAGTTTCCATCAGCAGGATCGTCTGAGCCCTATCTCCCCCGGAAGTTGAAAGATCACTCTGACTGTGGTTTTCTGTATGGTTTGGGCGGGTAAAGGGTGGCCTAATGGGTGTGGTTTTCGTCATTGGGATATTTTGAACCCCACCATCTTTTAGAAAGGATGATAAATTATTCTGTTCATGATTTCCTGCATGGTTCAGATTTGTGATAGATGACCTGGTAGGATCAGTTTCCAACGGCGGGATCTTTTGAACACCAACTCCCTTCGAAAAGGTTGAAAAATCATTCTGCCTGCGCTCTGCCGTATGATTCAGATGGGTGACAGGTGGCCTCGTTTGAGCAGTTTCCGCAGGTGGGATCCTTTGAGTCCAATGTCTTTCTAAAGAAGATGAGAGATCACTCTGTCGGTGCTGTTCCGCAAAATTCGGGCGTTTGGTGGGTGACCTGACCGGACTAATTTCCGTCGGTGGGATAGGCACAATAATCCAAAAAGGGTCGAGTTTCAGAGTGCCCCCTGGATGTCGGCTAATCAGCTCATTGATTTTATCAATCTGATCTTGATCAAGCGTCCGGCCAACGTGATGATTGGTTGCGGGGTGATTATGGGATGAATCCCGCACAAAGAGCTCCCACTCCTCATTCTGGACTTCAGGAGGCTCGCTTGCGGTTCGATCCCGCTTTGGCTTGAACACGCGCTTGGCATAGAGGTTAAAAGGGCAGTCCAGCCTTCTTGATGGTCTTATGCGAGGATGCGTAGGATGACGAGGCCCTTCGCTAACCCTGGGCTTGCCAGAAAGCTTACATCTGATAGTGGCATTCCTGTTGCTACTGGACTTAATGACAGTTTTGTAGCCCTGGTTGCGTGCACGAGATTGGACGGCTTGAGATAATTCATCATACGAATTATAGACCCCTTCATCAGGGGGTAGTAGGCCTATGTATCGGTTAGTGGCAGAGAGGTACATTACTTGATCAGACAAACTTACTTCCATACTCATAGGAGCCACCGAGTGGCGCAGTACCCAAAGAGATGGACAGATCATCGCCCATGGAGGTCATGTCGTAGCGTCCCAAAGGACGGAATTGCTGAAAAGATCAAATAGCATCCAACGGCACCGATGTTATCGATTCAATTCACAGTAGAGAGCCAAGCATT
Source organism: Penicillium bialowiezense (assembly GCA_026122735.1). NCBI lineage: Eukaryota > Fungi > Ascomycota > Eurotiomycetes > Eurotiales > Aspergillaceae > Penicillium > Penicillium bialowiezense. The sequence continues at coordinate 239,809 of JAKZFB010000008.1, read as the reverse complement.
GATAAAGATGTACTAGATGATGGGGTAGCGTTTAAATTCACGTACAAGTAGGTCCGTCGATTTTGGCTGTAGTGTTATTACATAATCATGTTTCTGGGGTGTCTCTACGCGCCTGCCCGCGTCGCCGCGTCGCCGCGTCAATAAGTCGCGTTCACCGCCCCAGCTTATCTGTTGTCACCACTGTTTACTCTCCATCTCTCCCCACTCATCTTGCATCACTACAATCCCTAAGCCACCTCGTCCAGTTTCTTGACTTTCAAAGATCTTGCTTGTTTTGATGACATTCATTGGACCCGTTCTCCCTCCAAACGCGCCGAAGTTCCTCCTTTCTCGTCTCTTGGATATGAATCCACTCAAGTCACTTGCCTTCCGGGGCACATGTACAGACCAACCCTTCCAGATCTCTCATCATTATTCGCTGCTTTTAATGGCAAACCGTCATGCAAATCTCGGTGCAGATAATGGTGGAGACCAATCCCTAATCCCACCTCGGAAAAATGTTCTTATGGACATAGTCTCACGGATTGCGCATGCCGAATACTACGATTAGCTGATTCAGACTATGATGGTCCGACGACGCGAAAGAGATTCGATCCTCGCCAGAGCCTTCGGGCACCAAAGACGGTTATACTATGCTACCTCCAAACGGAGTACGCGTCGGTTTTCCTATGCTGGACAATGCATGCCGGTCACAACCGAATGGTCGCTCTATGCCTTGGTCAACAGTTCATCGAGGAGAGAAGGCGGGAGAAACATGTCGGGCACTTCGGTATCAGATTTCGCCTTGAGGGTCAACAACGGCAGCGCGACCAGGGGGCAATCGGATACAATTACCAAAGCTCGAATACCCTAGGGCACGAATTCATTTGATTCAGAAAATTGGCGCCTGAACACAACAGCTTCCTTACACACAGTCATGATGTCACCTTATTGAAAGGGCTCACTCGCCGGAATCAATTCTCTTCTCCCTGAATTTTGCCCAGGCATTTTCAAAGTTGGAGTTGTAGCGAAGTTCTTCTAATATGGTGCTCATGGCTCTTCAATCTGGTCTGCAAAGATCAAACTGAAAACCCTGGACTGTTGTCTCGTTCCGGAAGGCAAAGATTCTCCCCGAATGAGTTGGTGTTTTTTGGGCTTGCTTTTTGTCATTCTTTTGTTCACCCTGCTAGCATCAACTGTCTGTCCCTGCACATGCTTCACATCCCGAGGTTCCTGAGGACCTTGCACCTGCTTTCCAACTTCTTGAGCTCTGCTTTCCTTCAGCCTACCAGGCGGCTAGACACCTCGAATCAAGGCATCCGCCAACGATTCGGCCTCACCCGAGGATTCTGACCACCCGTGTTAACCATCTCTTTGCGAAATATTTTGTGAATCGATTGATGGGCACCGACTTCAACATTGACTCCGGTTAGTGTTCCTTCCTTCGGGAAGCAGGAAGCGGTTTTTAAGGATGTTGTTTGTCCGCTTCAAATGCCCTCCTGTGCGGTCTCCGGATCAATCAGGGGAGGAAACAAAAACCTGTCCCTAAGGGTTCTGTACCACGCACGAGTGACTCGGATTCATGTTCATTTGGCGCCAAAGTTGAAACGACGACGACTTGAATGGAAAACGCGGAGATGGATGTCTGTCAAGCAGATTTAGTGGGGAATACTGAGGCGCGGTCAGCTTTCGTTTGTTCTTGTGGGACTGTTTGGGCATCAGTGGGCTCGAGGGCATCAGTGGGTTCGTGGGCTACTTATTGGCGTCGGTTTCAGCCAACTTTCGACCATTCCTCGACTTCTATTTGCGCCTGTTCTTGGGGTTTATCCTGCGATTTCTCGATGCACGCCGACTGCTCTGGTTGGAAAAATACGCGGTTTCGATGTTTTGAACGCTTTGCTTTCTCAGCCCACTTCCAGTCGGCTTTGGTACATGTCTTGGTTGGATCAACGTATTGCATCATATGGTGACATTTGCGGGACCTCTCTCGAGTGAGGCTCAAAGCTTAGGCTTGTCTGCAACTTTTCGCCGCTGCTATACGTCCCACCAAGCCTTGTTTCCACTGTCTATCTGACGTGAACTGAAAAGCGACAAGACAGAAACCTGCTGCTTTCTGTGCCGCTAAGGAGCATTGGTCTGTCCGAGAATTGGTGTCCCCTCAAGACAGGAACATTTCATGGGAGCAGAATGTGTTGGGGCTTGTGTTGGCCGTTGGCCTGCCATTTCTACTTGCTTCGGCTTGTAGGAATGGCCACTTTTTTTCCGATAAGTCACACTGTCCCTTTTCGTGTTGATGAGATCCTAACATCAGTCTCGCAGTGACAGCGATAGCGACAGCTGTGTCATCTCGGTTTTGACGAATGAGTGTTCCACTGGGTGTGTGATTTTATGCCTTTTTGTTACCTTCACAAGGGTTATGATACTCAAGGTCGGTCATAACGAAGCTATGTAGACTTGGTCTGCTACTAGTATAGTGAATACGCAAAGAATCCTATGAGACTCCGTCCATCGATCAATAGCCAGGAAAAGTAGGGCTAAGCAACTTCCAAGAGTGGCCAGATGGAAACAATTACCTAATCATCTTTACTCAGCTGCCCCTCAGCCCCGCGCAGAAGAGGAAGGAATGTTCCCGTGGCGCCGATAAATTTTTTGGCGATAAGAATTTCTTGTGACGCATTGTAAATTCCTCCGAATTCACCCCACAAATCGAACATTGATACCTTTGAAGTCGATCCTTTCTCCGAATTTCGCGAACTCATACACGATGGTCAACCCAACCGATAACGATGCGCTTGAGGCGCAATTTGAGTCGCAATTCCAAAAGCCCGGTGATCTGGTGGAGCGCGATGAGGATGATACCGGCCTTATGGAGGTTGAATCTCTTTGCATGAGTATGTATCTGGTATACCCTGTACATCACGAACATTTGCTAACTGAACATGTACTAGACTGCCACGAGCAAGGGTTGGTTTTCGGCGCACGATTGACAGATGAGACAGAATACTGACTTTGTTTGCTATTGTTAGAACTACTCGCCTCCTTCTCCTCCGCGTGCCCTACTTCCGCGATATCATCCTGGAGAGTTTCGAGTGCCCCCACTGCCACTTCAAGGACAACTCTGTCAAGTCAGCTGGTCAGATCCAAGAGCGCGGCGCAAAGTACACTTTGAAGGTGGAGAACGAGCAAGATATGGCCCGGTATGTCGTGGCTCCCCTCGAAAATGTGTTGGAAACAAGCGGCTAGTGGAACATAAGCTAATCTCGACTTCAGCCAAGTTATCCGCAGTGATCTGTCGGTCTTCAAGCTCGAGGATCTCGGTATTGAGATGCCCCGTGGTGAATCGCAGCTCACGAACGTTGAAGGAGGTTCGTCATGTCGAAGAATCAATCCCGTCAGCTTCAAGCAGCTAACCTAGTATGCTAGTCGTCCAACACATTCACGAACACCTCTCGGGAGAGCAGGATCTCCGCAAAGACCAAGCCCCCGAGCTTCACGACGCGCTCGTTCCTATCATCGACAGCTTGAAGAAGATTCTTGACCGCGACGACGCTTTCCCCTTCACCATCTCTCTGGACGACCTCACTGGAAACTCGTGGATCGCACCCAACACCACTGACCGTGGCGGCAAGTACACTCGTCGCGAATACCCCCGAACCCACGAGCAAAATGAGGAGCTTGGAATTGCTGCGGACACAGACGCAGTCGATGCGGAGAAGTCTCAGATGGACTTTGGTAACCCCGAAGACCTTGACATCGTTGATGGCCAGGTCTACACCATTCCCGCCGAATGCCCGGGATGCAGCAAGCCATGCAAGGGTAAGATACATACATACTCTGCTACTTTGACTGTTCTATGTGCTAACCTTCATATCTGCAAACAGTCAACATTAAGAAGCTTAACATTCCCTACTTCAAGGAAGTCTTCATTTGGGGTACCAACTGTGACGGTATCAACGAGGCCGAGTCCTTCGGCCAGGTTCCCCACGAGGGCTGTGGCTACCGAAGCAGTGAAGTCCGTACTGGAGGTGCCGTTCCTGAGAAGGGAAAGACCATCACCCTTCGCGTCGAGAACGAACTCGACATGTCTCGCGACATCTTGAAGTCCGATACTTGCCAGCTTCAGAGTGACGATTTGGATCTTTCAGTGGAGCCCGGTACTCTCGGTGGGCGATTCACCACCGTTGAAGGATTGCTTGTCGAGATCCGCGACCAACTGAAGGGAACCATCTTCTCTGGTGCCGATGAGACTACCGGTGGTGATGGCATGGCTTCTTCTGATAAGGATACTTGGGGCCGTTTCTTCGAGCGTCTTGACAAGGCCATCGACGGCCAGCTTAAGTTCACTATCACCCTCAAGGACCCCATGGCGAACTCCTATGTGCAAGACCTCTGCACCCCGGAAGTCGACCCTCAGATCACCAGTGAGGAGTACACTCGTACCGAGGAAGAAGAGGATGACCTCGGCTTCAAGGACATGAAGACCGAAGGCTACGAGCAGGATGAGCAGACCAACGCAGCTGCCAAGGAGTAGGAGATTCCTCAGACTTCGTGCGCGTTTTCACGGTGGTCCATACCCATCTCATGATATGAGACTTTATGATTTTATTGAGACTTTCTGCATCATGGCGTCTGTTGTGTGTATAATTTGCTGTTTATTTAGATACCGGGTGATTAGATACATATCGATGGATCTCAAAAGTTATTGTATCTTTCCAGCGTTCTCTTCTAGTTCAAAAGCCCTCCAGGACACGACCTCGGGAGCTTCCTCCAGGGCTGTAGCCTATGGTAATAAAGCTCCACCTCTTAGATTTGGAAGGCGGCTAGACGTTCCAAGCCCTGGAGGTTGGTTGGTCCAGGGGTTTGTGTCAAGACCGACACAGATAAGTGTGATTCCGAGGTTGATGTATAAGAATACGCATTCAGTGGCTAAGAGTAATGGCTGGAGCTAATGAAGCTGCATACTAAGAATGGGTATTGTGTCTGTGGGACCATTGATCTAGCTGGATATAGTATGACATGGGTATTTCGCAACGTATCATACATTCATACTGAACCTTAAAACGCTGGAATCTTGGCGTCGTTTATGCCGCTATGAGCGGGCGGTATTTGATATGTCCTTGGCAAAAGATGCAGACAGGAATCGGCTCAGTATGGTGGTAGCTTGTTTTGCTGTGTGCTCCGCAGAGGACTGAGCAAAGCTTGCAGCCCGAGGCCATGAACTCTTGTCAAATAGACTGCCCTCAAGCCACATGAAGTGTTACCATCAAGGGGACAAGGCTATGCACATGATTTAACCATAGCTTCGCAGTATGAGACTTGCCAGAGACATTTCGACCGAGGACTTAGACATGCACTCATTTGGATTTTGAGATATCCCTCAGCTCCAATGAGATTCGCGCATGGAAAAGATCACTTCGCGAAGGGGTTGGCGTGGATAGTGACACGGTTGATCTTGAAAGATTCAAAATCTTCGCCTTCCTTCGGCTGAGAGACCTTGCCCTTCTTGTCAACCTTGACATTCGCCTTTTCAAGCTTTGACAGAATGTCACCGCCCTCATCCTGGGCAGTCAAATTCAACACCTTTCCAAATACAGTACTGGCACCATCCAGATGGGGCGCCGGAACGAACGAGATGAAGAATTGACTGCCGTTAATTGTTGCGCCTGTTGCGCCTTGCGATCCAGGAGCTGTCTTATCTTTGACTGGGCGCGAGGCCATGGACAGGATTCCCCGCGCATTGTGGCGTAGAGATGGAAGATGGATTTCTTGGTTCATCGCTGCTGGATGGTAGATAGATGTGCCACCTTTGGGAATTTCAAAATCGAGTAGTGGTTTCGTAGATGTTTGTTTCGCGATTGGACCGAGAGAAATGTCTCCGCCTTGGATCATGAACCCGGGGATAAGACGGTGGAAGGGTGTGTCATTGTATGCGCCGGTCGCACAAAGGGCGAGAAAGTTCTCTGCGGTTTGAGGAACTGCTTCGCAAAAAAGCTCAACCTTGAGGTCGCCTTGGGTCGTGTGCAACTGTGAAGAGATGGTTAGTTATTTGAAATAGCTTAAAGTGCATGAGACTGCTGCTATGTCCCTGGTGTTGTATCTTCCTTGCAAACTTACCGTGACAGACATTCTGAGAAAAGTGCTGCAGTGATATCGAGATGCAAGAAGTAAAGTAACCTTGCGGAGGTCTTCACGTTCCCGCCGCGGCACCTGGGCGTCAGGTTGGTTAGTCAGCTTCTCTTATCGGCGCTGGCAAGTGCAAGTGTTTATTGCCAGAGACAAACCCCTTCAGTTCATATTACTTCGCAATTTTGAGCTTTGGGTGACTCTATACCCCTTGTGAACTCCACATTTCAATTGGAACTGGCATTGCTGCGTCAAACTTGATCAGGGCTCTATCCCATCTTCGCCCTTCCCTTCACAGAAGCAAGAACAATGAACAACCGACCAGTCGAGCAGGCGTTGGCTACCTTGGTGCCAACGCACGCCAATGATCTGCCCCAGGAGCTTGTCAGCTATGCAATGTCTCTGGTTGCGCAGTCTCGAAGCTTCTCAGCCAGTCTCAAACCTGAAGAGGAAATCGCTCGTCCATATGCATGTGCGGAAATTGCCTGCAGAAGGTATGAAAACTCCCAAATGAATATATTTGCTGTCGCTGACGAATTATCTTTATACTATAGAATGAGTCGCACTCTGAAGCTGCCTCCGTTGCTAGGACGTGCGCCATGTCCTCCGCGCGTATACAAGAAGCTTTACTCATACCTCGACCGGTCTCTCGCTGCAAGCTCGGCTGGAATGAAACGATCAGCGAGTGGATCGGTAGCTGGATCACCGTCTCGCGCAGGGTCTACACAAACAACGCCTACGAAAGCTAGGAACACTCCATCCAAGGCGGTTGCTCCCACCCCGCGGGGACTACAGAACACACCTTCAAAACCTACTCCTTTGAAGCGGAGCATGAGCACATCACATCACCTCGAGAGTTCCTCGAAATCAGCTAGGAAGGTTGCAACACCGAAGCCTAAGAAAGTCACTGGGTCCACTGTCATCCCAGATGCTCCGGATTGGGTTATGACGGCCATTCGAACTGTATGCAAGATCCTCTCCACACCGGCACCTCGCACAAACACCTGGTCTCGGCCTCCAATCTCGAGAACCCTCCCTCCGCATATCTTCTCCGGTGTCTCGTCCATTCTTTACCTTACCTCCAGCATGTCCAACGACGAAGCAGGATGGGATGAAGAGTCGTTGCAATTCTTGGAACCTATCGTTTCAATCAGTGGCACTGATAAGGATGATGACTTCAAGGAGCTAGTGTATGCCATGGCCGTGGCTGTGTACTTCCTTGTTCTTGCGCGTCGACGTAATCCAGGACCGGGCGAAGAGGCCAATGTTGAAGCGCAGAAGATGGACAAGAAAACATTCATTGAAATGCGCCAAACTGCACTGAACAGTCTTGGCCTCACCAATGACCGGCGGCATCGCGATGATGTGGACCAATGGATTGCTTTGATCATGGAGCAGGGCTGGGCCAATACCCAAGAGTGGTTTGAGAACATCCCGTACGCTGGCCAACTCTTTGGCGAGGACGAGGAAGGGAGATCCTATCAAGATTTGGACCAGGAAGATGCAATTCTTCGAGGCGTTAGACCACCCAAGCGCTCTACTACAACTGACGGCGGACGTGCCTCGCACGCTGATCATCCTCCACGGGGTGGTCTCTTGCCTGGCTTGGGGACGATGATGCAGGATCGTGTTGACTGGCTGAGCGATGAGCGTAGAGAAGACTATGTTGAGTGGAAGGCGGGTATCATGACCCGTATCCAAGGTGCTGCTTGAGTGTTAAGATATGTGGGCGATCGCGAGGATTCGATTGCGGGCTGTAAGATTAATTGATACCCTAAGATACGAACAATATGTTTCCAATGCATTCATTCCACAGATTTTGCTAATGTATTTTCGAGGTTCGCCATCTATCTCTAAGCAAAAGCCAACATTGCAACATCTACGGAGTAATTATGTGTCTATTCCGTTCTTGCTCCCAGAGCATCGGAACCTGTAGCTGACCGGGTGAATCCATCCATGGATGCTTAATACCAAATGCTCCTCGTGCGGTGGTGAGGAATCGACTCATTATGCTCCGCCTCGAGGTTCTTCATCGTGTCATACAAGAAGAAGTCAATGAGGATAGCGTTGATGCCATATGTCCTGCTCGGCCTATTGTTATCTTCTGCCTTCTCGAGTGCGTTGTTCTCCGAGTCTTCGTTCTCGTTCTCGTTGTCGTCGTTTGCATCATTGTCATTAGAGGTGGCTTTGGGAGGTGACCGTTTACCGCTCATCTTGACCTCTGGGTGACACCGCTCGATTTCTCGTTTGATCAATTCCACACACCAGATACTCGTGCCTCGGAGCTCCACTTCCCAGTTCGAACCTGGTTCAATGGGCTTCAGGTCACGGATGTGACTCTCTAATTTGGGTGCATAGCGTATGCAGTTCAGCTGGTGGAGCATTTGCGGGATACGATAGTCTGGGATCCTAGGTTAGGCTTGTTCTGATTTCTCGGGGTTGTTCAAGCATACCTGCAAACATGGTGATTTTCTCAATGTCGTGGAATTCACCAAAGTCCTCGCCGTTAAAGCAAGCCCATAAGTCGGCAACCAGGATCTGAGCGCGTTTGTAGAGTCGGACTCTACGTCCGTGGAAGATGGTTTCATCCCGGAAGCACGCAAAGCTTTCTGTCAATAGGTTCACTAGCCCTGCAGCTGAGAGGTTCGCGCTATCCACGCAGTTTGCGAAACTGCCGCCGAATTCCTGCTTTGTTCAGCGTTTGCTCGTCTCGAGTCCATTTTTGAAGACTTACTTCACATAGAACCTCGCCTGCCTCGCGGAGACACTGTACTCGTTCCTTGAACATGGGGATCTCTTCGTCTGTCGCGGATCTGAACACATGTCGGAGCACTTCTTCTGTGCATTTCTCTTCATCAACCCAGAAATCAGGGGTTGTGATAGGAATATCTGAATATCGAATATCAAATCAACACATGTAAGTTTGAAACACCAATTATATACTAACCTTCATCAAGAGCTCTTTGCAAAGCAGCAACTAAACTCCAATAGCCAGTCCAAACCTTGCCCCGGTACTCGATGCAGAAACGCTTGGGGGCTTCTTCTTCGGCAGACCAGAAGCTGAAGTTCAGCAAGTCCATGGTAAAAATGAAATCAACCGTGCTTTCATCCTTGGTCTGAGGATGCAATTCATGCTCCGACCACGTCTGCGTGGAGTACTCTTTCTTCTGCATGAGACGCCATATCGTCTCGGCGGCTTCCTTAGTGAACTCACGGCTGACAGCCACATCGATAGCATTGTCAAAGACGTACTGAGCACCCTCGAGCACTTTGGTCTCCGGGGGCATATCCTTTGTGTTCCCGCCACCGAGTCCGAGATGCTGACGCAGAAGCTCTACCAGTTCTGGGTCTGCTTCATCATCGGAGTTGGCTTCGACCTGGTCATTTTTCCGGGCCGGAACTGGATCCAGAGATGGCATGGTTGTATTCTTTGCGTTTGAATTGAGTGTGAAATTACGGCAGACCTTGGTTCAGGGGTTTCTCTTTTCTGTTTCACGGGGAAGATGGCGGTGGGCAAACACGGTATATCTTCTCCCAATTGGATCACCCGTTGATTTAGGGGGGAAAGGGAGACAGGTAGTCCTTGGACGGATTCTTTCAGACTCCTCAAATGACCTTCTGCGGCGACTTTGTTGCTCTTTTTTTCTGGCTCTTGCCACACCGAAAATTCGACCCGACGCCCTCTCCGGCCAGGGCCCCGAAGCCTTTTTGACAGGTCTTATGTAAGCAATAATAGGCCCCTGATCAAAGTTGGGAAGACTTCAGGAATAGTAACCAAGCTTTTTTTCATTCATCCTTATATTCAATAGAAAAAATAGAGAGTGTGCAGTCAGTATAAGAAGTGTGTTGTGGTATGCTTCCGTCGAGACGCCTAGTAATCTCGCTTACTTCATCAAAAAGGGTCTTATGGACTAGTGGTTATGTCCGTGGTTTTTGAGAAGAGTCATCTTCAGGAATTACCATTAGCCCCGGTTCGAACCCGGGTAAGACCTCTTTGAATTTCTTTTTCTTTTTTTTCCCGTCTGCTTCTTTTTTACACTGTGGTGTCTACAACCCTTCTCGAACATCTGAGCCAACAGCCTTTTCATGTTATCATGTTTAGCAGTAGATACACCCTCCGTCAAAGGTCCAGAGCGATATCTACTGCGAATTTGTCTCTTCTTGTCTTAGTATCTTACATCCAAACTATGTTCCCATCTTATTATTCTATCACCTATACATGGTCCCTTGTATTTTGAACGATGAAATAATTTCCCACCATTTACATAGGGGACCGATGAAAAACACCCCCAGTTGATGTTACAACACCCCCATGTCTCATTTTTCAGGAAAATATCACCTGGTAACACCTTCTTACTGCCACGCCCAAAGATAGTTTCAGGCCTGGCATTTAGTTCCCAAGTGGTAATGTTGTTTGTGCCTGGGAAATCGGGTGTCTTACTTCCTAATTGGGACAGGGGAGTGTTTTTTTACCAGTCCCCTTTACATCCTAGTGGTCATATCCCACCCAACCTTGACTAGATAGTACTCTAGTGGATGAAGCCCCACGATTTGACCTGGACCTGGATGCCTATGCCTGGAATCAAATCAAAAAAGAGTGGAGGCACCAAATATGACCGAGTTCGCATCAAGATCCATATAAGCTTTTTACACTTAATCCCAATTGTGAGAATATTGCCACTCTGAGATACATGCGATGCCTGGCATAATAATAAGAGATAGTTTTATTGGTCCTGCGATGAAGAAACTAAGTTGAGGGAAGAAGAAGGGAAGGAGAGAAGAAGTGAGAAGTAGTTGATCATAATGCACTAAACTAGAGCCCTTTCCCATCAAAGGTCTTATGGACTAGTGGTTATGTCCGTGGTTTTTGAGAAGATTCGTCTTTAGGAAATACCATTAGCCCCGGTTCGAACCCGGGTAAGACCTCATCGATATCTTTTTTTTAATTTTTACTTTATTTGTATCTAAGCTGTTCAGCTTACCATTTTCTCTTCAAACGTTAGAAGAAAAAAAAAATAAATAAAAGGTGACCTTGATACCAAGTTAGAGTGATTCAAAAATGGCATGAGCCCTCTATAAACATTCAAGAATGTGTACTATGGAAAAGCGCCCAGTGAGAGTGGAACAAGCAAGGTGTACACTCTGTGCTTAACGATCAAGGTAATACTACATACAGTAAGTAAATAGGTCGTGCATCATTGATCGATCTTTGCTCATCTATGAAACTATCCAATCTTCAGCGAATGTTACAACTGCGAAGATTGTGGGCTGAACCTGCAGAAAGTGCACCCGTAAAAAGATGTAGATTCTGGAAGATGAAGATGAGAATTGAAAGAAGCAGAAAAGTGAATGCTGCTCAAAAAAGGCACAGGGACTCGTAGAATGCATAAAATTGGGATTGTGTAATGGCGGAAGGGGATCGCAAGTGAGGCTCCAAACAGGTGCCGTCATCGTCAACCTTGGAACTCCCGTGCTTCCGTTTCCTTTCACCTACTCATCCCACAACTTCTGTCTCCTTCAAAGCTCTTCCATTTGAAACCCTCAGCGCTCCCAACGCGACTCTCCTCCTCGGATCTTTAACCTCTCAAATTTAGCTCTCATTGACTTTACCCGCCATGCGGGACAGCTCGCTCAAGCGTTCTTTGGGGGTGGACCTCACGCGATCCATCAAGGAGGTGAGTTCCCTATACGCGCGCAGCTTCCACCGGTTGCGCAAGCTTGTGTATTGTTTCTGACGTCTCTCGTTATCTTTAGTCTCGCGTCCTCCTTGTTGGCGCCGGCGGCATCGGCTGCGAGCTCCTCAAAAACCTCGTCCTCACGGGGTTTGGCGAAATCCACATCATTGACCTTGATACAATCGACCTGAGCAACCTCAACCGTCAGTTCCTCTTCCGACACGAGCATATCAAGAAGTCGAAGGCCTTGGTACGTTCAAACGACGATCGTCGTGCGCTTGCGCCGCTTGAATCCGAATCTCCCCTCCTCCGTCCGACGTCGCGTGAATGCGCGGCGACCTGTGGCTGGAAATACTTGAATCAGAATTTGGAATGATGAGAGACTCATACGACTTTCTAGGTTGCGAAGGAGGTTGCGCAAAAGTTCCGCCCAGACGCCAAACTGGAGGCCTACCATGCCAACATTATGGATTCCCAATTCAACATCTCGTGGTTCGGATCTTTCACATTGGTCTTTAACGCTCTGGACAACCTGGCCGCACGGCGCTACGTCAACAAAATGTGTCTCCGTGCTGATGTGCCCTTGATTGAAAGTGGAACTATGGGCTTCAATGGCCAGGTCCAGGTCATCAAAAAGGTACGAGAGAGTTATCACCAAAACTGAAGATATGCGCTGTGATCTGGGCTTTTGCTAACCTTTTCTGTGATCCAGGGAGTGTCAGAGTGCTACGACTGCAACCCCAAAGAAACCCCAAAGTCCTTCCCCGTGTGTACAATCCGCAGCACGCCCAGTCAGGCTATTCACTGCATTGTTTGGGCCAAAAGTTTCCTTGTGCCGTAAGTACCCAGTTTTCCTTTGCTTGGGGTATGTACTTATAATCGAATAGGGAGCTTTTCGGGAACAGTGAAAACGAATCGGACGAAGTAGATCACACCGAGAATGCAGAAAATGGTTCGTTCCAATCCAATTCAGATTTGAGGATTTGCCTGACGATTGAACAGCAAATGAAGTCGAGGAGCTACGCAAAGAAGCGCTGGATTTTAAGGCCTTGCGTGAATCCATTGGCACCGAGGAAGGACACCAGAAGGTGTTTGACAAGGTCTTCAAGGCAGACATAGAGCGATTACGTGGCATGGAAGACATGTGGAAGACAAGAAAAGCTCCTGAGCTCCTTGACTCAGTGCAACTGCAAGAGCAGTCTGCGTCGATCGATAGCGAGATCTCTACAAAGGACCAGAAGGTTTGGTCTTTAGCGGAGAATTTCGCTGTGTTCAAGGACAGGTAGGACTCCATTTTATTTTGAAACTATGTGTGCTGACCCGATGTGTTACAGTTTCAACCGTCTCAGTCAGCGTCTCAAGGAGCTTCAAGCAACCACTCCCTCAGACCAAGCCCCTCCCATTTTGACCTTTGACAAGGACGACGTGGACACCCTCGATTTTGTGGCGGCGGCAGCCAATCTTCGGGCCGCTATATTCCATATCGAAACCAACTCTAAATTCGAGATCAAGCGTAAGTCTCGCATACTCCTTGGGCATACATTATCACTAACTTGACCTTTAGGCATGGCTGGAAACATTATTCCTGCTATTGCTACCACTAATGCCATGACAGCAGGACTATGTGTTCTCCAGTCGTTCAAAGTATTCCAAAATGACCTGGCGCATGCCAAAACGGTACGAACCTCGGACTTTCCATCAGATCTGAATCTTCGCTAATATGTCATCCCATCTCCAGGTATTCCTTGAAAGATCTGGTGCTCGAGCGATCAATTCTGAATCATTGAACCCACCGAACCCCAATTGTTCAACGTGTTCATTTGTGCAGGTTCGTGTGGAAATTGATCCTCAGTCTGCACAGGTCAAGGATCTTGTTGAAGTCCTCGAAAATGATCTGGCCTATACAGAAGGAATATCCCTTGTGTTCAACGATAGGATAGTCTATGACCCTGAATACGATGACGACTTGACAAAACAGGTTTCCCACTTTGGAATCTCGAATAAGAGCGTCCTCGTGGCGATGGATTACAATTATGAGGACACGCGTGTCAACCTTGATGTCTTGATTCTTGAAAGGTATGTTTTTTTGAAGCCACCGCAGCTCCAATTTCAGCTTACTAACCGTTCTTTAGAACCGAGCCGTCCTCTACAGAATCGAAGCCCGCGAAGCTGCTGGAGATGGTTGAGATTCCCCTACAGCCTAAGCCGCCAGTCGTGCCTTCTCCTGAGATGAAACAGTTGTCTATCAACACGTCTACTGTGGACGGAAAACCTGCTTCTGACGCTGCTGCTCCAGATGATGAACTTGCTACTGGCAAGCGCAAGCGCGAAGGAGAAGACGAAGGCGGCGACAGAAGCCCGGGAGGTTCCAACGGACACAGCGCCAAACGCCCTGCCAGTAAGCCCGCAGTTGACGCAGATAGCAGTGAGCCTATCGTCCTCGACGATGATGACGAGGAAGGGATCATTGAACTCGATGACTAACGATCATGAGAAAATCCCTTTTGGCACCGAGATCGATGTTTAAGAAAAACTTCTGTCAAGATCTTCTATTTCGTGGCATTGAAACTTTTAGACCGGTGTTTCCTGTTCTTTTAATTTTTTCCCCCCAATCTTTTTTTGTTTGGGGCTTTTGTCAGTCTCTTTATTTGTACAATATGGCATACAGGCGATTTTGCTTTCAGTGAAAAAGAAACCAGGGATCAAGGGTGGTCATACTTCGGAAACGAACGTGATAATGCATTATGGATGAACATTTTTGATATGATATGTGGCACAATCTGAACCCATAAATTACAGGCATCTACAGTACTTGGAGACTGCTGACAGCCTAGAAGCTTGTATCGAGGTTATTGGTTGGCATCGCTTGGGATATTGATCTTGAACCCTCGTAGGACGGATGTAGTTTGGATACTAAGAGTTCGCTACAAGCCATAATCGACCATTTGGCTACACGGCACTCAACCCTCCGTCCAGATTCAGTACACAGTTATTGGCATACTCATTCTGCGCCAAGAAGACAGCTGCATCTGCAACCTCGCGCGGATCTCCAAATCTGTGAAGTGGAATGAGAGCCTTCAATCTGCTTGTTTCGCCAGGCGTGAAATCTAATTTGTCATTCAGTCAGCATTGGAAACAGATAAGCTTGAAGAACCCTGCATACCTGCAACCATTGGCGTTTCAATATATCCCGGTACGATGGCGTTCGACCGGATCACGATGTCCTTCATCGAAGCAGATGCTTCAGTGGCAATTGATCGAGTCAGTCCCAGAAGCCCAGCCTTGGAAGCAGCATAGGGGACTGCCCCGGTTCCACCCTTTAGAGCGAGCAGAGAGGAGACATTGATGATGCATTTAGAGGGGACCTTCTGGCCTGCGGCCGGGTCACTCCGATTGCGAATGCGGCTGCGGATTGATGCTCGCATCAGCGCTCGTGAAGTCAGAATTGCGCCTTCGAGGTTGGTGCGGAGGATTGTTGAGATGTCTTCGAGCTCGGATCTTGGCAGAATGTTGGATATCGAGATTCCCGCTGCATTGACAAGGATATCTACATTGGCCTGTCTATTCTGTCAGTGGTCAGGGACTTGGAATTGAATTGAAGAGGCTTGCCATTTCTTTTTCGAGTTCGCGCATCCACGATCCTGCATCGGATACGTCACCGACCAGTAGGCGGATGTTTCCTTGCGTGGGTTGTTGACTGTCTTCTTCTGGGGCTCGAGTGGCAATCTTGCCATTTGGCTCTTCAAGTACAGGTAATTTGTTTGTGAATGGTTCCAGTCTTGATGCTGCCTCTTCCAGACGCTTGTGGGATCGGCCTACTAGGACTATTGTCGATGCCCCTTCTTGTAGGAATCGCTCTGCGATGGCATAGCCAATGCCTGAAGTGCCACCTGTGATCAAACATTTTCGACCTGACAATCTATTTCCAGGTTGGAAAGTGGTGCTGCTGTCAGAGATATTGGGTTGAGATGAGAATGATCGGGATGTATATCTTGGACTGTGAAGTGGTGGTTGTCGTGTAACCCCGACATGATATGAGCACAGGAACCTCAAAGAGCCAGGCAATGACTGTTTAGACACCCTAAGGTGAGCGACTGCTGTTGAATGCATCATAATGGTTCTTAGTGAGAAACAATCCCGACTGAGACTCCGGAGACGTGCGTCACAGCTTGAGCACGGACCAGGCACCGACCCTCAAAAGGCTCTTTTCGCTCCACTTCACCCATCTTCCTTCAACTACGCGTTCCAAAATGGCAGACTCAGCTTCTGAATATGTGACATTAGTCTCACACGATGACTATGAATTCATCATTCCGCGTCGCGCAGCTTGCATCTCAGGCACCATTCGACGCATGCTGGACCCTTCGAGTACGTGGATTTAGTATCCAGTGCTGCGTGGGCTCGACTAACCACCCACAGGTAAATTTTCCGAGGGTTTGACTGGCCGCTGCAGGCTGGATGACATGTCGTATGTGCTTTGTCTCAACATGACCTTCAAAGGTTGTCCAGATTGCTGACGAATCTTCACCCCACAGTGGCATCGTCCTCGAGAAAGTCTGCGAATACCTTTGTTATAATGAAAAGAACAAAAATCACACCAACGTCCCAGACATGGACATCCCACCCGAGCTGTGTTTAGAGCTCTTGATGGCTGCCGATTACTTGGATACTTGATGGGTTCGAGGTGCTCTACACGTCGATGACACTCGACTCGACTGACAGGCCCGACCACGTATCGGTGCATCGACTCCTTCTCTTTCCACGATTCACGGCGCAACGAGATAACATTTGATTTAATAACGATACCACAAGGAGTTTGGAATCTCAAACAGGCTCGGTCATGGGTTTATGTCCTGGCTTTGATTCTTTGAGATAGAATTGATCTCGCATGAGTTTCTCTCCCTTTCACTGGTCCAGTATCTCTCCAATTAGAGGCCCTTCGCAGAAGGACTGCACCCATCTGAGCATATGCAAACGGTTCTTTTCCCTATGGCCGAATTTGTCTAAAGATGATGGTAGATCGATATCCAATGATTGCGCGCTTGTCTGGCTTTTACAGACTTGGGCTTTGGATCATAGGAAACATACCTTAGACAGTGTATTCAATATCAAATATCTTTCAGGACTACAGTGGTGTTGCATAAGTATTTGATCTCGAGGACTTTGGAATCCACCTTTTAATCTGACCAACTTGTGTATAATGAACTTGTCTATCTTTTTTGATGTCTTTTTTGCTATCTTTCCAACCCTCCTTTTGGTTATTATACTAAAACGAATTGCAGAGCTTTCTGTCAGGCAGTATTAAAAGAGTAGGTCTGAGGTCGAAGTACTCAAGGTCAAATACTTATGCAACACCACTGTAGCTCTCCATGGACCTGCCAACCGGTCAATTCCCGCGATGATGTTCAGGTGCAAACATAGAACCGGGCTAGCAAGGAATCCAAAACACTCTTCGAACTCTTTGACCACAACTTGAACTGCAAAGCCATATTCTCTTTTCCTATCTCGATTACTGCCCTCAGCCCTGAATCATCTAGCAATACCGCCTGGGCAGCTGGCAGTTCTGGGCCTCGGCAGTGCTTACGTACGCGGTTACCGGCGAGGAGTGCCCGCTATCGCTCCGCCGCTCTTTCATATCATACTCGTACTGTCTCCATTTGCGGGATGCAGGTTACAGGAGCGTTGCTCACTGTATTTCACCTCCTTGTCACAGACTCTTATTCCACTTCCTCCCGTGCTCGCTGATTCCGCCTGTACCCACGGTCTTCGTGTGGACTGGCGGCGCTCCGCTTTGATTGCTTTCCCCAGATCACCGATAAGGGTCATCTACAGAAGAGCGAGGGTCACCAGCTCATCATGTCTGGTATCGTGGAGCCCTCTACGGTACAAAGCACTTCCGCGTCTTTGTTACATCATTTAAATACTACAACGCCGACCCCAGACACATCGTCTTTGTCCTCTTTACCGCTTCAACTCCTCTTCGCCCCCCTTCACGCCTTACAGCACGCCGAAACCTTTGCCTTTCGAACAGTCCCACGATCCATCGGAAGAATAAGTGGAATCTCTAGCCTTTGGAGTGGCGCGGGCTCAACAGCTGGAGCAGGCAGCGCGGCGGCTACCCATGCAGCGGCGGATATGGCGGGAAGTGGGTTGGCTAATGTAGCGGACCAGGAAGGAAGCTACTACTTCGCCGAGCTTTTGGTTGCCATCAAGAAGCTGGGTGGATTCTTTGGTTACTTGACCAGCGTATGGTCGTTTGCATGTCTATTGGAAGTGAGCTCAGGCCTTGAACCCTTTGTATAGTTGCCACGCTAACAGATCTAGGCGTTGATCTTGAATCGCATCACCATCTATGCTTCCACTCGACGACACCTTCGACTAGGATGGGAAAGACGCGCCGCTCTTCGCCTGGTTCCGATTCTTCTCTTTACCTACCAGATTGTCAGCCTGCTTCGCGGGATACGATGCCAGACATCTCCGTCCTTCTCAACGATGCGATACGGTTATCCCGGGAAACAACTCATCTTCGACTACTCGAGTGATGGAGGCGCTCTCTATTCCCTCAGTTCCAGTCTTCTGGGTTGGGAGTCGGAAGAGCAGTCTTGCAGTGCTGTGAAGATGTCACGCGCAAGCGACTCTGAACTTCCATATGGGTCATTCTCTCTATTGTGGCCGACATTCATGATGCTATGCCTGAGTCATTTTATTGAAACGCTCTCGTGTGCGTTGCAAGGCAGGCAGGTGATGACGGAGACCGGAATGTCTATATTCGAACACTCCCTCGCCTTCGCCGAGGCCGAATCAATGATCGGCAAGTCAATTGGACTGGGCATGTTCGGTCTTCCCAAACAAAGTCCACTGAGTGCTATGGCTAGAGACTCCAATGACAGTTCGGCTTCAGTTCTCCAACTTCTCACAAGATCACAAGTGTTGCAGCGCATGAATGTTACGCCAGAGTTGTTGCTCATTGCATTGATATCTTGCTGCAACAGTGCATCTTCCCACATCCTAGACATTTTCGGAAAACAGAGCAGATATCGACTTTTCAACACTGCTCTTTGGGGTGCCTGCTTCATGGCAGCCATGTCGTGGGGATTAGACGCCGGCCCACCGGTCAGCCTCGAAACGGGCGTACTCAGGTTCCCAACGGTGTGTATTGTGGGATTCATCCCTCACATCATGGTACTGGGTGGCATCACCATATGCTGCGTGATATACGCGCTGGCGCTCACCATCACCGCTTTTTCACTTCCTTCTGAAGATGCCCACCCTATCTCACTTTATGACCGGTTCATGCTGGCCCATGAAAACATGCAAGGTTCGAACCAAATTCGCAGCATTCGCATCAACAGACACGAAGACTTCTACACAACCCTTCTGCGAATTGGATATGTCGCTCTGACAGCTGCAAGCGAGGCGGTATTCCTGAATGAGGGCAAAGCTGTTATTGCAAGGCGTATGACATGGCTGGAGGAAGACCGGCTAGCTGAAATTGAAGCCCATCGGCAGAAGTCCTCCCCGTGCGGAGACAGGCAGAATGGACCCAGCAATCGGTCCATTGAGGCCATGGGCTTCGCAAACTTTGACCTGCCAGAGAAATCTGATACGTGGGAAAGTGGCTATAAACGCGAACGGAAGGTCGATCAGCCGAAAAACGGATCTCGTGGCGTTCGTTCTGAATCCGAGCTAGGAGGAGTAGGAGCAGTGCGTGTTTCCATACGATTGATCCACGTTTTCGCTTTCTTCCGCGCGATCTGTCTTCTCATTCTTCGATGGACCACATCCGGACTTAGCAATGTTCTTGACCGACTGGGGATCACTGCCCGGCCAATGTGGCTGAAACGCCTGATTGGCCATCGTCGACAGCCACCAGGTTCCAACAAGGAACCGTCCAAACAGTCATTAGACTTCTGGATCCTTTCGGATAGCGGCGAGCTCGAACTTCCCGAGAATGGTGAATTTGACGTCGAGACAGAAATGCGAAAGCGAGAGCGTGTAAACAGACCAAACTGGATGAGCACCGATGAGAATTATCTGGATGACAGGCTGTACAGCTGGTGGAAAATCGGTGGTGCTTGGGGAAACCAAGATCAAACCTCAGATTACAATCCGCCAACAGATGACTTTGATACTACGAGTGTGGTCTCGATGTCTACCAATGCCTCCGCCTCAGAGTGGGAAGATTACCCCTCAGATGATGGTCGTCGAACCCCTACGCAGGTTGAGCCCTATGCAGACAGAAGCCCTCCCCTCCAAGATCCATTGTTGGACATGACCACGCTTGCGCGCCTTCTCGACCCCCGCGACCGCGAGACAAGAGAAGAAGCCCAGATTCTAGCCGCCCACCTCAAGGCCAACAGCGAAGGTCCTCAAATTATGACACGCAGTCGGTACCAGAAGCAAGTTGAACGGGAGAGATCCCGCATTCTGTTTTCTTCGCGTCTTCACCAATTGAACACCGCGGAAGAAGGCCCCGGAGGGCGAAAGCCTACAGCCGAAGAAGAATCCGAGCTTCTAGAAAAACTCATTCTTTCACGCCGCTCGGAGGTACCGGACGATGATGATACTCACACATGGGAGTCTGGTGCCACAGGTCTTGGTCCCAATGGTCCGCCATGTGTCGTCTGCCAGACAAGCCCTCGAGCTATCATTACCTGGCCCTGTCGCTGCTTGTGCATTTGCGAGGACTGTCGCGTGAGTCTTGCAATGAACAACTTCGGCAGCTGTGTGACTTGTCGCCAAGAAGTTGGGGGTTTCGTGCGTTTATGGGTTCCATGATTGGTAGAACTTATTTCATATTCTATTTTTACTCTTTTGCAGTTGGAAGGTCTCTCGGAGTTTGGCATCACCAGATAGCTTGTATAATATTGCATTTACACCATTATGATCTTGGACTGCTAGGGTATGCCTCATGACTGACGAAAGTCGACTTTGTCGTCCCTCGATCATAATAATTTCTAGTCTCACTTCTCACCGACGAGAGGCCTGTAGTCCGCGTCCCACATCTGGGCTTGGATCCATTCCCGGAGCTCTGAGTCTTTGTCGGGGATTCCTTCCTGCTGCGCAAGCCCCTCCTTCACCGCACATTTGACGACCGCGGCGGCAATATTGACACTAATCTCACGCACGTTCTGGACATCGGGGAGCAGCGGCTTGTCGGCGTCTTTCAGGGCCGGTGACTCTGCTTTGAGTGCTTCCACCGCAGCGACGAGCATCTTCTTGGACATTAACCGGCATTGAGAGAGGACTGCACCAAGCCCGATTCCAGGGAAGCATGTTGAGTTATTGCACTCAGCTGTAACGTTGTTATTAGTTATGAAAAAGACATTAACGTTTAGATGCTTTGGTCTCTCACCAATTTCATATTCCGTGCCATTGTACTTGACTGGTTGGAATGGACTTCCTGTAGCCACGAGAGCCTTCCCTTCGGTCCATTTGTACAGATCATCGGGCTTCGCCTCGTGAAGTCGTGTGGGATTGCTGAGAGGGAAAATGATCGGTCTTTCCACATGGCGCGCCATCTCGCGGATTGCATCCTCAGTAAACGCGCCTGGCTTCGTAGACGTACCGATGAGCACATGAGGCTGGACCTTCTTGATTACCGACTGCAAGTCCCGGCCATTGTCCGACCATTCTTCGTCATCTCGTGCGAATGGACGTTGCCCGTCAGTCAACTTTTGATCCAGGGATTTCACAAGAAGACCTGGCTTGTCAATACACCTAGTCACATTAACAACGTTAGCGGAAGTCTGCAAGTATCAGTCGTTGTTCCGTACCATATTTGCTTCGATGCATCCTCCTTCGATTTGTTTGTTTCGGTTGCGATGGTCTCCGCAATTTGATCTGCGATGCCAATGCCGGCAGTGCCCGATCCGAAGATCACGACTCGTACATCTTCCAACTTGACACTGCTCACTTGCAGACCGGCTAACATGGCGGCAAGAGTAACGCAGCCTGTTCCTTGGATATCATCATTGAAACATGGGATCTGTGACTGGTACCGGTCTAGGATTCTTCGTGCGTTGCTCAGCCCGAAGTCCTCGCTGATTCGGTTAGTTGTGTTTGATCACCGAGAGGGCCTGACATACAAATGAATATATGCTTTAGGGAAGCGCTTTCGAGCAGCTTGGACGAACTTGTCCACGAAGTCATCGTACTTTTGTCCCCTTTCACGATGCTGCCGCAAGCCCAGGTAGAGATCATCACTGAGAAGCTCTTCGTTCTGATATAAAATTAGCATATGCAGACTATGTCAATATTGAGAGATCTTACATTTGTTCCGCAATCCAATACTACTGGAAGTTGGCGTGATGGATGGATTCCCGCACAAAGAGTGGTAATGACCAGTTTGGCCACCGAGATGAGAATAGCACCCACACCTTGATCGCCGATACCTAGGATCTTTTTCACCTCGATTAGTCCATCTCTGCACACCGGTTGATCTATGAACTCACCTCCTCTCCATCGCTGACCACAATATAATCAATATCTTCAACCGTTCCAAAGGCCGAGAGGCTCTCATCGATGCGTTCTTGGTCATTGATATTCAAGAAACATCCCTCGGGCTTTCGAAACAGCCGCGAGTAATCCTGGATCGCATCGCCTTCAGTAGGTGTGTAGATAACACTGAACATCTCCTTCAAATGAGTTTGAACAAGCTGATTGGAAATTAGCCGTGCAACATTCGAGCAATTCGGATGCTATTCGCTAACCTTGTAATAGAGCACTTCATTCTGTGCTTTCATGCTAGATAAAAATGTGTTCTTTGCTAGGTCATCCGACCGGCTGCTGTATTGCTGGTAGGCGCGGTGGACCTGCTCATCCAGTGTCTGGATATTTGGTGGCAGGAGACCATGCAATTTGAACGCATCTCGCTCATGATGAGGAAAGGCAGACCCTTTGTTAAATTGTGATGACTGAAGTACAGATGCACCCTGACAATGTCAGAGAAAGTTGCAGAGTTCCCGCGGTCACTTCTGCTCACCTTGTATGGACATTTCAAGGGTCCCGCTGTAGCGCGGGGTAAATGACTGAATTTCGACTTGAGATTCGACATCGAGCAATACTGTTAGGATGCAAAGTGGACAGAGGGAAAGAAATAAGCAGCGACGATCGGAAGATGGAAGTAAGCCCAAAAGGCTTGTCTGACCCCTCTGATGTCATCGGAGCCACTCTCCAGGGCTAACCTCATCCTGTTTGTGTATTCCCTAATCCGGCTCCGCACATCCACTGCCCAGGGACCTTGGAATAAGGTGTCACTACATATGTATGAAGGTTTGACCCTCTGACCCTCTACAGCAATGTGTGTGCTGAGATTGACGTCAGAGATCGCAGATCCAAACCTTGGAACTATGGACACCTGCTCTACTGTCAACACAACCCTGAAATACTGGAGAATATTGAAACCAAATCGTAGTAGCATTTTCTTATCAAGAATAAACTAAATGGCACATTGTATTAATAGTTGCAACTGCACAGGAATATAAACCCATGCCAGCCAGCCCAACCGCCGACCAACTTGGAAAAACAGCAAGCTGTTCCAAACCCCGACAGCACATATGAATTATAAATATATTTACAGAACGTAAGCGGCGGCAGCGACAACAGCAGCAACGCCGGCAAGGTTACCCTTGACATTGGCGGCAGCGCCAGTGTAAGCGGGAGAGGAAGCCGAAGCCGAAGCGGAGCCAGTCTTGGTGCCCAGAGGAGTGGAGGTGGCAGCACCGCTGGAGGAGCCAACAGCAGTGGAGCCAGCAGAGGTAGGCACAACCGCGGAGGACTCGGAGGAAGCGCTAGCGGTGGAAGAAACGGCGGCGCTGGAGCTCTCGCCGGAAGTGGCAGAGGCAGTCGCGGTGGGAGTAGCGCTGGTCTCGGCTGGGGCGGAGCTCGAGGAGCTGGCTCCAGTGGAGGCAGCGCTGGTGGCGCTGGTGGTCTCGACGGGAGGCACCGAGATGGGGTAGCCGGCAGAGGAGCATTGGGCGACAACGGCGTTGGAGACGGCTGGTTGGGTTAGCTGGTGTATGTGAAAGGGAGGGGAATTGAACATACAGACTTGGGCCGCGACGTCGCAGGCCTTCTTCACGCAGGGAGTGATGCTGCTGACCAGCTCGGTCTTCTGGCAGTGGCACTTGAAGTCGAGGAGCTCAGAGCAGCCGTCGCTGCCGAGGGCAGACACGAAGCAAGACAGCTAGAGGAGTCAGTGGTCACGTTCTCATATGTCTGATTGGGCTGTGATATGTACCGAGCAAGGGGGCACATCGGGCAGCTGGGCCTGAGCCAGGCCGGCGGCGACAAGGGCAACGAGGGTGGTGGAGAACTTCATCTTGACGATATTGACGGGACTGAGTATATGGGATAGAATATAAACGGCTTGTCGGAAACGACAGTTAGATAATCAATGAGTACGGATGAGCTGTCGAAAAAAGAACCGAGTCTTGGACGGGAATGCCCTTCTTATAAGCTTTGCCAGCAGCTTAATATGCACTGCAGCGTCCTAGCAGGGTCGCACAAAAAGGCTGGCAGAGGGAACCATCACATGTCTCTGCAAGTTTAATGTAATGCATATTGACCAACGGGCAGAAGAAGACCGCGGTTGGCTTGAACCTGTAATTACCACGGACTGCGACCCTGGTCCGCCCTTTGCAAAGCCAAGCCAAGCCTCATGGCTGACACCAGACCCTGAGCTCAATGGTCGATTGAGCGTAGCATTGAGCGATGGCTGACTCAATAGCGCTGTCTCGTACAGTGTACGTATGCTCGCGTTACCAAGTCAGGATTAGACCGGGAGGAAGGTGGGAGGCCGTCAGAGGCTGGCCCAGTGGCAATGGGTTGTGCAGCGGTTCCCATTTGCAGCTAGTCTTACGGCCGAATGGGGCACTGGGGGCGGTAATCTCCACCCTGTCAGGCCAGACTTGGGGAGGTGGTACTTTTCATGTACGAGCTTGTGGTTGGCGCAGGTCAGGTTGTGCAGCGTCTCTGCTGCGGTAGGCCTTGTGCACGTTGAGCTGTGAGTGGGCGGATAATCCACCTGAGCAGCGGTGTACATGAGGAATGTGGAACGCACAATGCCTCGTGAACAGCACCCCAAACAGCACCGGAACAGTAGAAATTACCAACGATTCAAGTGGCAAAGGCAGGAAAATCCGGGGAAAACTGGACCCCCGGCCCGAGGGTAGTATTGGACTATCCCTCTTTGGGTCTTGGTCCGAACCAGCAATATATTTTTGCCTTTTCTTTGGCTTTGTTCGGGGTAGTACAGCGTACGTGCCCCTTCAGACTTCCCAGGGTCCAAACTCAGGGGACATATAGTATCTTAGGATTGAGGGCAACCGGTGGCGTTGCTACCCAAGAACTCACGATAGGGTCCCAGGACTCGTGGCAAATATTTCTTGGCCTGTTGACCGGAAGGAATCTCGAAGAGATACCGGAGCCAGCTCTAAGTACTAAGTCCTTGGCGCTTTATGGCCATTTGATATAGTTCGGGATAAGAATGGGCTAGCGAGATGACCGGAGTGTTAACTTTGTCCGAGTAATATGAGTCGCTCTTGAGATACTGTACCTGCATGAAGTGAAATTGACGCCAGTGTACCACAATTTCCCTCCAATTTGGCCACTGGTTTGTATGTTGGAGGTTGTATCCGGCTGGGCCATGGTCCAAGTCCCAAGTGCCCAGGTGAGACATTGGAGCGGGGGGGCCAAAGACTGGACCAGAAGCTTCGACCTTACAATGACCACAGGGCTTGCCAAGGCCGCTAGTGGTCAGTGGTCACTGGAAGAGATCTGGAAAAATCAGGGACGAGGCGATCACATGGGGTCTTCTTAGCGATGCTGTCCAGCCATTTTTAAATTGACTTTCAGGATTCGCCCCCAGAAAAGGCTGCATCGGGATTTCATATAAATTGAATGAAATTAGTCCTTCATTTCCGGGAGTGCATTGTAATGACTCGTGAATTCTAGGATTATGGCCGAGGAATGGACCCGATCAGAAGCATTTCGTGCAGAAAAAGCAAAGATATCGCGGGGGCGGGTCACTCCGCTTGGCCCCGACAGATCCATTGTCGCTGAGATCCACATGGCCCTGGAGTTCACGGGTGTGGACTTCGAACCGAAATGAGATGGCGTCGTGCCTGACTGATAGGCTTTTCGGGAGATATTGAGTCAGATTGAACAATCTTTCATGGTTAGCACAGCCCTGAAGACCCTGAAGTTTTTTTGTTCAGATAATCACTCGCGAACGCTAGCTTTTCCCTTGCGACTGTTCTCGAAGCCATTGCTGTGTAGGTTCGGTTTGCCTGAAACATAAAGCATAGCCTTGGAAAGCGTGTCGCTGCCTCGGCTGAACACATGAGAGCCTGACAACGGCGATACAAAGGTCATGCCTGTCCAAGCGAGGCCAAGAGAAGAAACAGACACATGAGTTTAGGAAACCTCGATCGGACTCTTGGGGGATTCCACCCACCAACTGTGAATTAGGCATATGGGTATTTACATATGTCAGTCTCTCGACGGAAGGTCTCGATTGCTACATTAGGCAAGCCCCAAGGGATCTCTCATCGCATAAGACAATTATTCCACCAACACCATGCTAAAAATCAAAATTCAACCATACATGTCCTCATGACAGCAGCTCGTCAATATATGATCGTTCCTTTATCTCCTTTCCCTTGAGAAGAACCGCAAGGACTTCGAGGGGAGGGTTGAGGTTCAGCTGGTTGGCGCGACGCCAGCGCTTAAGTCGAGCGATTCCAATGCACGGCTAAAACATAGGTTAGAGACCTCGATTGCTTGAATTTTGGACACTCTATCACATACCCCATATTGACTTGAGAGATCAAAGTGTCTCAGAATCTTTTCTTCCATGTCCAGTCCCTCTTGGTGTGCTATCGAACAGAGTCAGCTTAGCGGTCTTGGCCGTTTGAACTATGAAAGCCTTCGTTTACCTCGAGGTGCCAGGCGGGCCTCGTCTAGAGCCCTCCAGTATCGCCAGATGTCCTGCTTGTTCAGCTTCAACGCCCGCCGATCCTCTTCGGTTTGCGGGGCTTCGGCTTCGGCTGTGGCCTGCTGGCGCACTACCAATTCTGCGACATGAGGTTTGGAGGTTTCCGGGACATCTGACAATGACGACTCTGGGGTTGGAGAGGGTTTGGTTCGTGTAAGCGAGTCAAAGGCTTTGGCTTTGGCCTTGGTGGGTGCAGTGACTGGTTTGGTGACCCGGGCCTGGGAGCCGAACGACAGTGTGGACTGCCCAGTCTTTTCTGTTCGGCGACGAGGAGGCATAGTGTATGATTTATGCGTAGTATGAGTAAGTAGTAAGAATGCACGAAGTAGGTGGTTTTAAGCTCAGTGGAGATGCAAGAAGTAGAGTCGAGGGGTGGAGAAGAACGTCATGGTTGCACTGGCAACCAACCAGATGGGAATTTTGACCATGGAACGGTTTCGGCTTTATTCTATGTCTCTAAATTGTATACATCTACTTTTGCAGCTATATATTCAATCTATACTCTTCGCGCTGACTAGTAATCCAGTGGATTACATCACAATGTGATCGGCCCTAAGCGCCCATGTGTGATGACGATGATGACATTGCGAATTGGACTTGAGACACATCTATACCTCGCAGAGACCTCGCATTGTAGAAGAGGGAGACTGTAGATTGTCCAAAGTACGTGACACGTAAGAGCTGTGGAATCAGAGTCGAGTAGATCAAAGCGAGAGGCTCAAAATCACGAAGTTGGGGGGGGCTCGGCTCACCTTTCCCCACCGTCAGGAGCTCAGCTTCTTAATCACCTTCTCCGTCCTCCGCGTCCCCCCAACTTTCAGCTCTGACGCCCCTCACCCTTCTCTCGATCGACCTCATCATTTCCCAGTGCAATCTGTGGACCCGTGCAAACTGCGAACAACCGTCTCCCGCTCCCCGTTCACTCGCATCCCCTCCACGAACCCATCGACCTCCGCATGTCCATGGTGCTACAGGCACACTTGATTCGAGATGGCCGCCTTCGTGCGCATTTCAGGCCCGGCAAATGGCAATTTTCTCCTCGGCTACCCGGGAATCTCTGCGACTATGGTGAGCACCCTCTGTGACGGCCCATGCGACAAGGCTGTCCGGCCCCCTGGTCCAAGCCATTGATTGACACTTTCAAGCCACGCATCGAGGGTAAGGTTGAAATTCGCCCCTGCGCTGGTATCACAGCCCCCGTCAACGTCTCGCTGGTCACCATCTCCCTCCTCCGCCGCGAAACCATCCACCCCTCGGCCGACTCCGTTGCAAAGAAACGCTTGGCGCCGCCGCGCAAAGAGATTACAGATATCGTGGGCAAAGAGATGCTCCTATTCCGATGCCCCGCCGGAAGAGAATACGAAGAGGTAATATCTATGGACCTGCCTTTTGTGCTATTCATTCCATTTGGTCGTGGGGGTCGCGATGCCTCCCGCCGTGTGCCCCCGGCTAGTGTACAGCTCCAGAGTCGAACCGCCGAAACATATTACGAGATGGTGGTGATGGTTCAGCAAGGACAACAAGAACAACGCAAATATACCTTCCCAGTGCCCATCTCGCGCTATGACACACTTTCCACTTTCGGCATGTATAATCGTCCCGAGTCCGCGGAACGGGTATCCGATCATTTGGTCACACTCGCCATCTCCGTACCGCGGTGGTCCTACGGTCCCCTGGATCCCGTGAGTGTCTATGTCAAATTATCGCCGAACGAGAGCTGGATGGGCAAAGCACGCAAAGTGACCATCAGCAAGATCACCATCGGCATCGACGAGGAGATCATCTTCAACCACGAGGGAGACGAGCCTCAACGCAAAGTGAAGGTTCTAGCAAAAAAGACGGAGATTATTGGCGTCAAACTGCCTCAATCCGGTTACCTGACGAATCTGGGATTGGTATTTCCTGCCAAGGACCTGCGCGACGCCGAAGGAATCTTGCCCCGGAATCGAGCCGCGTTTCCGACTTACGCCGTGAGTGGTTTTACCACCACGGCCAGTCTATATAAGATCGAGTACTACCTCACTGTGCGAGTGAGTCTCCCCTGCCGGTCTTATAGCATACTGCTGGGATTACTGACACCCAACAGGCACACTTAACATCCGCCAGAGACATCACCATACGCCAGCCGATCGTAGTTTGTCCGCTTGACCATGCCGGCTGCAAGGAAGAAATGGAAGCCATCGAGCAAGCCGCCCGCGACGCCGCGCATATCAATCCAGACAACCCAATGCTGCCTCTTCCGGCAATTGTACGACCGAACGATCACAACGCACTCAGCCACATCGGCTGTGCCATCGTGGGAAACCAGAAGAAACCGCTCATCGACTGAAGGCGCATGCCGTTCTTGATCATGAAAATTGACAAATATCCTTATTTAATCACACCCTACATCGGTCCGCTGCTGATCCGCTACTGGATCGACGACCCTATCTCAAGGACCGAGAGTGGCCTTAATCTTCGGTGCCTTTGCGAGCGGCGCGGAGACAATATCCAACCCCGTGCCCACGCCACATCATGACATGTCTTATGATTGCATAGATCCTGGAGTTTGTTGCATGGCATTTTTTGAAAGCTGTTTGCTTATTAGGAACAGGGGTATGGGGGTGTTGGTGCACTATCGTCAGACTTTTCTGGGAACGGGCTCATCTAATTTGCCCTTTTTGACTCGTTCACATTACCTAGATGTGCCTTGTTCTCATTGAACTGGCGCGGGGGACATTCAACCCGTCAGTACCGGAACACAAAATGTATTCATATGCATGTGTCGGGAAATGTATCTTGACTATATGTGTCTTATCTGAGGATCTATTGAGGTATCATCGCTTCAACATTGATAAATGATATGTATCGCTCCAATGCAAAATTTGTATAACAGGGGTATCAACTTTATACACAATGCTCTTGAGGTCCTTTCCCACCCCACTTTTTTCACTTCCCAATGTCTAGAAATCCCATCGCGGTGGTGAGCATGTCTTCGTCAACCACTTGATGTTTGCTCTGTTTTCCGCTTTCACTTTCAATGTCTCGTAGACATTCTTTTAATATTTCCAAAATTGCCTGGTATTGTCGGGAAGATGCTCCAAATGTATTGAGTGCGTTCTGAAGACTGTTTGATATCTGGTGCTGTGTTATTTCGAGACATCTGTTGGTTTTTTTGGTAGAACACACCTTGCGTAAACTTTCATTGTAATTGACGATATTTTGAGTGTTGGAGTCCATCGAGAGTGCTGAAGTCCTGTAGGACCGAAGTACTCGAACTCGAGGATACTGGAGTGTGCGGCTTGGACCTGAGGGGCATTCCAAAATTGCGTATATCAAGCCGCCCCGTCACCGCCTAAGGAACTATACCATCGTGGGCAGACAACTTTTCCTCCCATGTAAGGTTGGCTCATCAATTGGATATTCCAATCTCCTCAAGTGTCCATGGTCTCTTGATCTCATCATCCCCTCTCTCACTAACCGGATTGGCGAATTCCACCAAAAATCTAACCATCCACCCATCCATACAAAAGCTCGTATCGACCGAACGCCTACAAGCTCGATGAAATGCCTGCAGTCGCTCCATACAGATATCAAGCGTGGGCCAAAGATTACGAAGCCGAGTAAGAATACAGAAGTTCCTCTCCAATCTCTGTCTCGCCTGCGCAATACTCTCATTGTCAACCCCGAACAGCAACGTGTGGATCTGAACCGTCGATGCAATAACGAGGACATGCCCGACCATATTGTACAGCACGTCGCAGCCGGCCACCTCGTCAGAGCTGTAGATCATTTCGCACAGCAGCACGGCGTGCTCTTTGCATTTGTTTGCGTAGAAATGGGTTCGCGGCACGCAGCCGCGTACATCTTCGTGTAGGAATCGGTAGAACAGCATTTGGCCATAGTGATAGTAGCCTAGGTAGAGGGTGACGAAGAGCTGGCCTAGACCGTTGGATGCGAATGAGAGGAGGTTGGCGCGGGTGTCGTGCATGTGTGCGGGGAGGCGGGCGAGCCAGTCGTCAAGTTTGGCGGAAAGGGCGGAGACGTTACTCATTAGATAGTCTGTTGTTAGGGTTGTGTTGGCGGCTTGGATGTTGAAATCGTTGATTTCGCAGAGGATGCGGTTCAGTAGGACCATTTGCGCGAGGAGGGACGAGGCACGGTCGGTGCCCACGTTGACCGTGAAGCCTTGTGTGCGGTTCATGTGTAGGAATGCCATTTCATCCATTGGGAGGGGTGTATCTGGTTTTGGTGACAGTAGCCGTGGGAGTCGGACCCCGGTTGAAGACCAGACATCTATCATGCAGAGGGTCCACCACACTTTTGAAGGTTAGTCTGGGTTGAGTAAATCGAGTGCGATGCAGACCTCTGATGTATAGTTCTTGCTCCACCTGATTTGAAGCCTGGCAATTTGGCAAATCGAGCAATTGGGCTATGCGACATGCAACTGCGTAGTAAATCGTTTCCGATGCAGGCTTGCCATCTACCACGCCGATGGCTCCCAGCAAGACACAGGCCTGAATGGTTGTCACCGAGACATCATTTAGGTCTAGCAAGTCCTCGCATCGTTTAGCATAGCCTTTCCCCCTTTCTCGAGGATCTATCTCTGCAAGGGAGGGATGGGTTGAGAAGCTACCGGAGTCAGTTCCAAGCCACTCGGGCCGAATAACAAGGATCATACCGGGCCGAAAGTGCCAACATGCCATATATCAAAATTTCAGGCGCTTCTCCTTGGAGCATGTCTTCCATCAGACTAGGCCGATGGAAGAGTGAATGAAATTTATCATGCACATAGTCAAAGTAGAGCTGCACAAGACCCGCACAAAGAGGTTGATCTGGCAGAGTGCAGACCTCGAACTCCGACAGAGCGTCACTCCTAGAGACCGGAGTGGACTTGTCTGATACAGATGCCGGAGTTTTCGGAACCACTGACTCCGCCCGAGTGCATGTCAAATTCCGAGTCGAGCAGTATGTGCAAGCGAGGCCAGGCCTCCGGATGTCGCATTTTCGGCGCCGTTCACTGACATCGTATGAGCGCGGGCTGCGGGGGCGAGGGATAAATTGCTTACCGGCATACTGAACATGCCTTTGCCAATCTCATTTTGTGCTAGCCTGCGGCATTTGAAGCCACCTTATACGTCATTTAGAAGAGCAAGGAGATTGGAGAATTGGCGGAGCAAACAGTCGCGGCGGAATTGAAAGGAGCCAGCCAATGAGGGCGGTTCAAAGCCGACGCGGACAAATGCCGGCTCCTCCGCATTTCGAACCCCGCAATTTCGACTCCACGCCGGTCTTTTATAGTCCTCTGTTGGCCTGCGATCGGCAGGCCGGTCATTGCTAGAGTTGCGAGTGTGCTTGGCATTTCCATTGTTTTTGCGTGGGCGCACTCTTCTTTCTAGTCACTGCACTTATTAAGTTTGCTGTTCTATATCCACTACCGTGGATGTAACCTCCCCACACGAAGTGAAAAAGGTATAAAAGGTATGGTCTGCTTCTCCCACTCATGAATTGGAGCTCCTCAGATCACAGCTAAGATGGTTCGCTTCACAAGGAATGCCGCGGTGGCTACGAGCCTCGTAGCTATACTTGCGCACTGTCCGACTGTCATGGCGAAAAACACGAACACAAAGCGTGAGTGATAATCTCCAGGACTATGGATTGTTGTTTTCCTTGAAACTAATTGTGTCATTCATAGCAATTGTGGCGGACGGAACTTCATTTGCTCTCAATGGCGACAATGTCTCATACCGTTTTCATGTGGACAACAGCACCGGTGATCTTCTCGGAGACCATTTTGGTGGCTCTGTCACTGGTGACATTCCACTGGAGACTGTGGGCGATGTCAATGGCTGGGTTGGTACCACTGGTCGTGTCCGCCGCGAATTCCCAGACCAAGGACGTGGGGACTTCCGTATTCCTGCGATTCGTATCCGCCAGTCGGCAGGATATACCGTCTCTGACTTGCAATACAAATCGCACCGGATCATTGCAGGGAAACCTGCTATCCCCGGGCTTCCCGCTACCATGGGTAGCGAAGAAGATGTCAGCACCCTAGTCGTCAGTCTATACGACAAGTATAGCGATGTTGCAGCCGACCTGTCGTATTCGATCTTCCCCAAGTACGATGCCATTGTGCGCAGTGTCAATGTCACAAACCATGGCGAAGGAAACATTACAATCGAGTCTCTGGCTAGTCTCAGTGTCGACTTGCCATTCGAAGACCTGGAGATGATCAGCCTTCGGGGTGATTGGGCGAGAGAAGCCCACAAGGAAAGAAGAAAGGTTGAATACGGCATCCAAAGCTTTGGAAGTTCGACCGGCTACTC
Source organism: Penicillium bialowiezense (assembly GCA_026122735.1). Lineage (NCBI taxonomy): Eukaryota > Fungi > Ascomycota > Eurotiomycetes > Eurotiales > Aspergillaceae > Penicillium > Penicillium bialowiezense. The sequence goes on along the minus strand of JAKZFB010000008.1, from coordinate 206,729 downwards.
ATCTCACCTCCACAACCCATTCCTGGCATTGGTTGAGCCTTCCGCCACCGAGTCTCAAGGAGAGGTGTGGGGCTTCTCGCTGGTGTACACTGGATCGTTCTCAGTTGATGTCGAGAAGGGCTCTCAGGGTTTCACCCGCGCCCTTCTTGGATTCAACTCCGGTCAGCTCTCCTGGAAGTTAGCACCCGGAGAGACTCTCGCATCTCCGGAATGTGTGTCTGTGTACTCTAAAGACGGCCTTGGTGGCATGTCGCGAGCATTCCACCGCTTGTACCGCAATCATCTCATCAAGAGCAAGTTTGCCACCAGTGATCGTCCTGCACTTCTCAACAGCTGGGAGGGTCTTGGATCTACCTTCAACCAAAGCAGCATCTATAACCTTGCAAAGGAGTCCGCTGAAGTGGGCGCCAAGCTCTTCGTCCTGGATGACGGCTGGTTCGGCGACGAATACCCTCGCGTCTCTGATGAGGAAGGCTTAGGTGACTGGGTGCCCAACCCTGCTCGTTTCCCAGACGGTCTGGAGCCAATCGTCAAGAAGATCACGGATCTCAAAGCCGGAAACTCTTCAACGAATTTACGATTCGGTATCTGGGTTGAGCCAGAGATGGTCAATCCCAATTCCACCCTGTACAACGAGCACCCGGACTGGGCTTTGCACGCGGGCCCCTACCCACGGACCGAGCGACGTAACCAGCTCGTCCTCAACCTCGCTCTCACCGAGGTTCAGGATTTCATCATCAAGTCTGTCTCGGACATTCTCAACAGTGCAGACATCAGCTACGTCAAGTGGGACAACAACAGAGGTATCCATGAGACGCCTTCTCCCGCGACGAACCATGCGTACATGCTCGGCATGTACCGTGTCTTCGACGAGCTGACCACTAAGTTCCCCGATGTTCTCTGGGAAGGCTGTGCCTCGGGTGGAGGTCGTTTCGACCCAGGTGTTCTGCAATACTTCCCTCAGATCTGGACGTCGGATGACACTGACGCTGTGGAGCGCATCTCTATTCAGCTCGGTACTTCCCTTGCATACCCGCCAAGCGCAATGGGCGCTCACTTGTCCGCCGTGCCAAACCAGCAGACCGGTCGGACTGTTCCTGTTGCGTTCCGTGGCCATGTCGCGATGATGGGTGGATCTTTCGGCTTGGAGCTCGATCCTGCTGAAATGACTGCCGAGGACAAGGCTGCTCTTCCGGGTCTCATTGAGCTCTCGGAGAAGGTCAATCCCATTATCCTGAATGGCGACTTGTGGCGGTTGAACCTGCCAGAAGACTCGAACTGGCCCGCCGCTTTGTTCATTGGCGAGGATGGGAAGCAGGCTGTCTTGTTTGTCTTCCAGCTCGCGCCTAACATCGATCACTCTTGGCCGCGTATCAGGCTTCAGGGCTTGGATGCGCAGGCTTCGTACACGATAGATGGTAACGCCACGTACACTGGCGCAACTTTGATGAATCTTGGCTTGCAATTTCCCTTCTCCACGGATTATGGAAGTCAAGTTGTCATGTTGGAGAAGCTGTAGAAGAAAGGGGGGATGTATTTGAGGTAGAAAGATGTGGGTTTCAAAGGAAAACTCCTAATTTAACATTTAAATACCAGTTTGAGTTATACACAATCAATAAGGCTGCCTGATATTTTTCTCCGACATTTATTCAATTCCGAAGTGCCTTGAAGTGTGCAAAGCAATGATGTAGACCATGAAGGCGGTATCTTTCTGCCGCTTCATCTTATCGATAAGCGCATCTTTATCTTTTCTGACTCCGACATTCCTCCCCTCCAAGAACCTGACTGTCAATTGCACGACACGCCATTTTCAATATGGCGGACGCAGACGAGGATGTCATACAGAATCCTACAAATGCATCCACGCAGGAGGAGGTCGATCTGTCCGACGAAACGCAGGACTTCCGGTTCCTGAACAACTTGAACATGCAGGTGCCATGGACTACGTTTGGATGGCTGTTTGCTAATTACCTGGGTTATACAGTTATGCAGACTCAAGTAGTCTTCCGCGTCGTGGAGAAAAAGATTTTGAGCCAAATCCAACAGAACACCAAACCGGCGTCCTTTCCGAATCGCGCAAAGCTATGCACAACGCGCTCTCATTTCCTAGGTTACATGGCGCAAAATCTCATGTCGTGGCATTCTATGCCCCTGATGGATTTACGCCTCTCGCCGATATTTCTCCCCCAAAAGTCCCGCAACAAACAGAGAAGGGCCCGGAGCCAGCAGAGAAGATCGCAAGGCCGACACCGAGGTCTGCCAACATACACCCCGATGTATGTGTCTATGTACCTAATCCCAAGGGTACACTATTCAAATCAATCGGTCAGAGCGACCGATGGAATCGTCTCTGGCTTTTGCCCGAAGAAGCTTTATATCTTCTCGAGAGAGGCAGTCTCGATATCAGATGGCCCAGCTCGTCCAGCCCTGCAGTCCCAGGGGAGGAAGATCTCTCTATACCAATGAGTTTGCAGGCAGCTTATACATGTTTTGTGGGACACGGCGGTCTGACACTCGAGCGCTACTCTGTTTATAGTGGCCTCAAGCGTCTGGGATACGCACTCGGTCGGGCTCCCGGGTGGTGCGATGAAATGGAGCAGGATGACACTGATAGTCTGGGCACTAATGGAAATGCTACACCCACACTACGCGGAGCTGGCCTGGCTGGTATCTTTGGATCATTCTTTAATTGGCTTCATGACCCCCACCACACAGCTTCGACATCAACCGGTCCAATAATTGGCACCGGAATTCACCGTCACTACATGGATGTATATCGCAAGCTCGCAATAATTCCATGGTACGACCCAGTCACTGCCTCTACTTCACAGCCTTCTGATACAACAACACCGTTCCGAGTCGTATTCCATGTTTGGAAACCGTCGACTGCATACAAAAAGTCAGCACCGCCTGCTCCCGACTTCCGTCTCGCGGTTCTGAGCACCCGTGACCAAACTTCCATGCCGACAATGACTCAGCTTGGTGCATTGCTCGAAAGCACACCACTCGATCCGCCCAGCGGAGAGAAAATGGAGCGCATGATGTACATGCGACTGCGGCATGGGTATCGCCACGTCATCCTGGCTATTGTAGACCAGGGTGTCGTGAGTTACTTGCGTGTCGCAGATTCAGCATTCGGAAAGGAGAAGCTGTACGAGAATCAGGGTGGACCCCGAGGGCCTAAACGAGGTGGCCGTGGACCTCAAAAGTCGAAAAGACGCTAACATTTATCAATCTACTTGATTAATTATCATCATTTGACCCTTTCAATGAATGGGATGTCTACACGCAAATTTAAGACTTATCATGCGGACTTCAGTTCCATTTCATTTCTGCTATAGACCCAGAAAATAGGATGAATAGTGTAAGCCCTGTTTAGACGTTCACAGCCTGTACATCTCACTCTTGCTTCTGGCCCCGTCGAAGACACACGTGTTGTCCAGGGGACCATACTGCCTAGTGAGTACCTTCAAAGCCTCCTGCGCAACAAGTCCACCTGTCAGCGAAGAAATATTGTGCAGCTCACCACCCTCGGCACGACATAACTCCTTGATCGCGCGCCCGATTTGCTCCCGCGCCGCTGGTTCAACAGCCGATCCATCCGCCCCAGTCAGTAAAGCCAAGATTCGCTCCGTGTGACTCTGCCACAGAGCACTGTCGTTGACTGATCTCTCCTTCTCCAGGCCGTTGGACTGGATTTCGTCTACCACTGAATCGAGGATCTGAGTTGCGATGAAGATAGGAATGAGGGAGTCTTCGGAATTGAGCTCGTTGCGGATCTTCTTCAGAGTGGAGGCATCGCTGTCAATGCTGATTTGAGGAATATCGCGGCCTCGTACGACTTTAATGTGCGCGGCATTCTTGCAGAAAACCTCGATCTCCCGGTCAAGAATGGTTGGTGATTGACGACCGATTTGAGACTCGAGCTGGCGTACCGTCGCCGTCACCTCTTCAATGTCTTGTCGTGCTTTGGTCTTATAGATGTTTTGCAGTGCGACATAATCTGCTGATTGGGCTTTCATATCGGGTAGAGAGCCAGGCAAAGGCAAGACGCCATGTGATGCATGGAAAGTTTTGATGGCTGATGCGATTATCCAGAAGTCCTGGGACGCAGATGTCAGTTGCTGGCATTCATCCATATTGAAGATCTCCCGAATTGAGCTGCGCAATTCGAAAGATGAGATTGTCTTCAGGACAGCGGAAACAGCCTCGTCAAAGTTCTCTTCGCCTCCCTCCGGGTTGGAAGTTCGTGTCTGGGCCCGAACAAACTCTCTGAACTCGGTCTTCTCTTTGTAGTTCTTGGGCGCGCTGCCGTCATGTGATGATTTCCATTGCTCTAGGAAGTGAAGCAACAAAAGGATGTAAGGTACGTGGCCATGCTGGTGGTCATCAAGATTGTCCAGGTCATTCAATTTGGCGGCAGCAGCGACGAGTTCAGACCAGGGATTCAGAAGACGCAGGTCTTGGGTCGATTCTGGATCAGGGTGCGTCTCAACAATGGGGAATTCCGCGGGAAGTTGGACTGAAAATGTGGAGTAGAATCCAACCGAGTGAAGGTACAGTACGGGAATTCCCAGGTTCTTAGCTTGCCAGCACAGAGGCGCTAATGTTGATCGTCTGATTGGACCAGAGATGATGATTAGCTTGTGCCGGGGCAAGAAGTCGTTATCGACGATGAGATCCTCAATGCGCTGTGTTCAAAGTAAGTCTAAAGTGACGTTTGCACAAAGCTTAAATTTGGATATCTTACCTTGGAGTAGTGGTATCCCTGTACGTCAGGATTCAATTCTCGCAGTAGTCGGCATGTTTCCTCGGCACGGGACTTGCCAAGTGACTCCTCTTCCAGGAAGAAATTCACACCGAGATCGGACTCGGTGACTGTTGCGGGGTCAACTATAGTGAAGCCACCGATTCCAGGCAAGACAAGATTCTTGAGGGTCTCGACACCCGCAACGCCGGATACACCGGTGTTATATTGACCAAGTGGGCCATCAGAATTCACAAGTAAGACGCGTGAATCTTCAAGTGCTTGTTGACCAGTTGCAGCCCACAGGCGCAGTTGGCGGTCATACTTGCGCTCCTTGGAGGTTGGGCCTGTGAGGGCGGCGGGGAAAGCATCCGTCATGGTGGATATCACAGAGTGCGGGAAGATGATGGTGGGAAGATGGTGGAGAGCTGAACTGAGGGAATTTCAAGACACCGCTTGATAAAGAAACCCCGGATACTTCTGGTTTTGTACACTTAATCTCTCTTCCTGTGGCCTTGAGAGCTCTCAAGTTGAGCGATGTTGATTGTTTAAGGTGTCGATGCCTGCTTTTACTAAGCAATTCAGGCATCAACAAGAGATGAATCATGGATGCCTGAGGCACCAAATGACACTGAACGCTCAGGCGATCTATCTGGGCATTTCTTTGAATATAGAAGCTTTAGGATAGGAATTCATTTACAATCGAGATATTTGGCTGACTATCCAATTTCAAGTTCGGCATTGTCTTTTTCGTTATCGTCATGAAAAGCGAGTAGATCAAACTGATATCAATTTGATCAGATTGAAAAGCCCGTCAAATATTATTAGCAACTCTGAGGCTATGCTATCTTGAATCAAGTCCTTCTTGTAGCTTTTGTCACTGCACATGTTCCAAGCCACACTAATCTCATGACAAAACCACTCGCGTCTTGTAATTGGGATGTTTCGGGTTGCGTCAAATCATTTCCAATGGAGTTGCGCACGGTATTAGACACTGAAATGAGTGTCTCCAAGTCATGCTGTGCCTGAGGATCAAGAGGGTGGATCACAATGTTGAGAAACAACGACATGGCCGCGGTTGTCAAATAGGACACGATAAATCTGCGTCGAAGGTCAGTTTGAGATAGCTGTGGTCGAGAAAGCACCCCGATGTATTGAAAGATAGGAGCCCTATCTACTTACCGGATCTTTCCTTCTGTAGCCTTGATGCAGAGAAGCTTGATACACCAGATTGTAGATCGACTGGCCTCAAGGGATATGTCGAAACTAGAATGCACCACATGATGTTGATCACGATATCCATCACCGGCATCTGGTATACACTTTCGGACTGTCGTGTGAATGACCGTCATGAGATGATGATACTCCAATTGTAGGGACATCAGTCGGCTGAAATGAGAAGATTGCCCATCAAGGGTGTTCAGTGGGGAGCTTTGTGAGACAAAGAGTGCAGGGCGAAAGTGGGTGGGGATGGACAAGCGCCAGTGTTCTATCTCATCATCAAGTTGTCGTATATTAAGGAGAAGTTGGTTGTTGTCATTTTTCAATGCTTGAGCGGAGAAAAGATTTCGGGAAACCTTTTCTTTAAGGCAACTCAGACGAGGATCAACAGGAATATAGGTAGTGAGGTGCTCAAATAATTGCCCTTCAGGTTGGCGTGACTCTTCTCTTGTTGGTAGATAACCATAGTGTTGCATATAGTCTTCGGGCAAAGAGAGATCACAGTAGGTATCGGTGAGCAGTGGCGGGCTTCCTGTTCGAAGAGAGATGTCTTTATCAAGCATGTAGGAAACCCAGAATAGCATCCGAATATGCCGGGCTTCACGTTCTTCCGGGGAGTTTTCAACCTCAGGGGAGTTTTTAACTTGCTGCATGTGCCCACCGAGAGAGCAAAGAATGGAGCACGCCATGGAATTGAAGATGCTAGCTTTTTGCCAATGACCGTTGAACATAGTTTGTAATTGCTGATTATCCAAGTCAGTATCGCGCTTTGGTATACTGAAGACGAACAAAGGAGTCAAAAATACCAGGAGGATTATTGTTTGAAGAGATGCCAAGCTGACGTCTCCAGTGATTTCCACTAAAAGATGGTGTGCTTTAGAAGCACACCTCTCTGCGTCCATAGGATTTAAAGTCTGCCCCGAAATGTTGAGCCAAGATGCCATGGACGCAGTCGCCAAGGTACAAGCCTTAGCTGAGAGTTGCGTGGCTGAGAGTGATTCTGCGCCCACCGAGCCGTAGGCTAAATCGACGGTCTTTTCCATAAGGAGCTCATCCAAGACTGGAAATACGAGGCGAAATGAGGACCTCAAGTACACATCCAATATTTTTCGGGTGGTATACTCATCGGGTAGCTTGACAATGTCGGAGAGAGACGAGCATATACTCGAGATAACAGTAGCCTCCCTTATAGGAATGCAAAAGTCTTCTAGCGAGACAACCTGATCTGTCCTTGTGGACATCCAATGTCTTCCTGCCTCGGAGCAAATAGGCATGCCATTGAAAAACCAGTTGGGCCCCAGCTGATTTGCAAGCGGAAGGGCATTGATCTTTGGCCTCTTGATGGAGCTTCCACTGGAATCATGAGGAGCTCGTGTAGGGCTGAGCACAGCTTGGTCGACGGAGGCTTCGGTGGTGGGAATTCGTTCTCTTCTGACAGATGGAGTTGTTATTTCCGGCTCTTCGGTGCTTGCAAAAATTTGACCTGTAGCATCCCGAGCAGGTGAAGCTTGCGCTATAGCTCCTTCCAGTTGCTTTATACGCTCCGACAAGCTTTGTACTTCCGTTTGGTTCGCACTGAATGGGGCAGAAAAGAGAAATGCATTAGACAATCCAACAAGATCCTACTAATACGCTGCAAATACCTGTCACGTGGCTTTTTGCGTGGCCTTTCTCGGTCGAAGGTACACTCGAGACTGCGGTGTGTACACCATTCACATGGACCTTGTGTGCTAGGAAACGAGCATTGAATCTACCAAGCCGTGCGATACGATGAGCAAGAATAAACCCATAAAAGATGGATTGCTGAGGTTCCGAAACCAAACTCACCTTTCTGCGATGACAGGCGTCACAGGCTCTCTTTTGAATGGACGGTCTTTTGGGCATCGCGTCGGCGCAGAAGTTCCCGACATCACCGAAGCCTGTGGAGACGGAGATTTCGGCCCGTCATGTGATCAGCGGATCCACTTTCTCCACTTTTCCGAGTGATGGCCGAAATATCTCCGTTCATAGATCAGAAAATAACTCAGGATGTCTACTCGTTTGAGCAGAGTTAGAAATGACCCTCTAGTCCTATTACGAGAATCAAAATTCCACAAAGTTTTCGGAATCAGCAATTGCTTGAAGTATTATAGAACTTCGCTTTTCGTGTGTCGTGTAGATTCTAGAAATCTGATGACGTTATTCTTTCCCAGCCATGATGCCTTGATCTCCTAAGGCTCTCGGGCGTCAAACACATAGGAAGGTGAACCAAGTGTCCCCGTTGGATCCGAACGAAGCTGGCATAAAGTACGCCGGCGAGTGTCACTGCGATGACACTAATCAAAACGGGCCATTGAAATTGATCAGGCCGCGAGAAAATGATAGTGGCAATGTAGGAACAGATCTCAAAGAGGTTCTGCCATGCAGCTTCGGTAGATGAGAACGAGCCTCGTGAGCTCGCGTCAACACCCTAGATCCATATACCATGTTAGCAACCGAAGAAGAAGAGCGTGCATGTGTAGGGTAGTGAGACTGCTTCGCTCGGCTCTTACCTCCTGTACAATGATCTGAGCACATAGATCGAATCCTCTCAAGCCGATACGACTGAGGATTGTGCCCCCCACAATACCAGACGCTGATATCAGCGGGAAATCGAAAAATTCCCAGAATATGGACATCCCAGCCACAAGACAGGCAATCTGCCAACAGGCCAGCCAAAGCCCAGCGCGTGTAGTTCCAACTCTTCCCATAAGCCAGGGAGCAATCCAGGTAGCTAGAAACTCGCAGGCAACAGAAACCGCCCTGGTTACTGCAATCAGAGCGGAATCATAACCCGCAGAGAAAAGCCAAGTGACCATTTGGCCGGAAAATGACAGCACAGTTAGATAGAGTAAAGCCCCAGCAAATGAAGGAAGGAACACGGGATGTCCAATATAAGCCACGAGGTCTTGAGCAGATTTGTGTGCCATGGCTCGACAAGGCTTCCATATTTGTGCTTTGAGACCATGTGGCCCAAGATCGTTGCTGGGAGGGTTGGGACCGACCGGCTGCTTGGGCTCCTTTAATTCTGGCACCATGTAATATACCTGAAACGACGAACGGCAGTCAGCATATCTTGGGCTCATAGCCATGTACCGGCTCGATGTGACCAACATACCTTTGCGATTGAGTGGTATTCAACGACAACGGAACACACATTCATCCCAAAGTTAACTAGAATGGCAGTCTCTGTCGAGACAACATCCATGAATGCAATGAAAAGAGGCCCTATCAGCTTGCAAACAAGGTCGATTCGCCTCATCTGGGCATTCATAGCTAAAGCACGCAGGAGAGTTAGTAAACAACAGTAAACAACACGTTCTCGGTGCGACGAGAGGTCCACATACTCTTGAGACTCTGATGGTCATCGCCGGCAACTACCACAACCTAATATAGGAAGATCAGAAATGGACTTCAAAAAAAGAGCTTTTCCCCTTGCTAAACATACCCAATCTCTTTCTACGGAGACCAAGTTCATGATGGAACAGAGCTTCTCGATGCATGCCAGAAAAGCCAAAATTGCGAGAAGAGAAATCTTCAGTTTTCGAGGCAGTTGGTTGTTGACTTTCAGCAGATAAAATATCGCACAAGACGCGGCCACGGCAAGTCTTTGCAGCACTGGAATTGGGAAACTTGTGTCAGCGCGCAAAATCCATGGACAGCAAGATGAGAAGCAACCCCACCAATTGATAAGCGAACGACCTTGAGTCGATCTGTCACATCGATGTAATGGCCCACCGCAGAGGCCAAGATAATCGCTGCCAACCCACGAGAAAGTGCATAGACTGACATGGGCAATAAGGTGCCGGGATAGATCGTTGCCAGATATAATACCGCGCCGAACTCAAAGACTCGAGAGTTCCATGTTGACAGAAAGTGAGAGAGATATAGCCCATTCGCAAGCTTTGTAAAAACCTTATCTCTGGGTTCGATTTCATCTCTCTGGGAAGTAGACACAGGTGCTGCGGTGTTCTGATCATCGTGAAGCAAATGGGTATGCTCGGATGTTGTATCTTGCTTTCCTGGTAGTGTAGCCATCTTCAAGCCACGAGTGCAAAGTGTTTACCAAAAATATTGGGTCTCATGAAAGAGAGGGTATTGCAAGGTTGTCTCGGGGGATGGCAGTTTCCGTCTGTGGAATGGAAAGGCGACAAGGTATTTATATGAGTTTCCTGGAGGAATTGCTCTCCTGGGAGCTCTGGTACCCACATAGAGGGCATTGTGATTTGTAGATCGTAGCTTATTCTGAAACCCGAGCAAATAAGACCCTCCGATTGGCGTGGTAGTGCAGGAGGACGCGCCAAGCACACATTTAGATTAAGTAAGCGGTGTTTTCGGCGACCGAACTGTGGATCTCGGGATTTGTGGGCCTACTCCAGATCCTGTCATCCAATTACAAACCAGCGGTGGACAACAGCCATCAACCTTGGGATTCCCAAGGCAAACTCCTTGAGACTCCTCTAATCAATCTGCGAGTCGAGATATATGGAAATTCAACAACTACCGGGATGGTCCGTTTGTCCACAGCCCCAGAAATGCTCTCACCCGAAGTCCCAAGGCATTCTGTTGCAGCGTCTAATAGACCGGGTGGCAGCTCTTTCCTTTTTTTTTTTCTTTTTCATTCTATTTGCCTCCCTCCATGTGCTCTGTTGACATGTGGCCTCTGATTTGTGAAGAGAAGCCCAGTTGTGGAAACCCTTTTTAAACAATTACATGGTGTTCAATTGCTCCGCCGTCTTCTTCTAGCTTCACCTCACTCGCTCTTCACTCCCCTCAAGTGAATGTTGACTAATTTACCTGGCCTCAAATGTGCGCACTTGTCTGTACAGCTCCAGGTCGAAAATAAAAATCATCCGAGGATGAGCTTGTTCAAAGGATCAAAAAACCTTCAATGTTCTTATCGTCCCACGCAAGAAGGATGTCCATAGTCTTGGACCAGGAGGCTCCAACACTCGAGAGTGCGGTCCCACCTGCCTTCTTCAGCCTCATGACATAATCGTGCTTACACTCAGGCAAATCTTTCCAACGTCTGAGTGGTGAGCCAGCCACCTTGGCGAGAACCAGCACGTATCCAGCTGGAAACAGCGAAGAGCAGCAGATGGTGCCTGTGGCGTAAAGAGAGGGAAAGGCCCGAAATCCAGGAGGGCGCTTTTGGTAGAGCTTCAGGTAGATGGAGGATATTTTGCGGAATCTAAAGAGATTGTCATACTGTTAGCTTCCACGGACTAGCTTAGAGGGCATTGGATCAAAGTACTTCTCAATATGTGACGGATTCCAACACTTCGCGACCGCGGGCCTTCCATGCCAGACTACCTCAAAGACTGTATGTTCTGTGGTTTTTTTTATGCGACGCAAGGCTGTAACCTGGTCCACCTTCCCCGAGGGCGCACCATAGAAGATGGTCCTGGCCAGCTCGTTGGATGTTTGTTCGGGGTTTGCGGCGACAGCGTCAGAGGTGGAGGGAGATCGATCAACCGAGGGCTGGGAGACTTTCTTCTCAAATTCGACAAAATAATTCTCTCTTTCCCTCGTAAAATATGTTTCTTTCATCTCGACCTTTGGGGCTGCATCTTGTTGGACCTGTCGCGAGTATACGTCAGTTGAGCGTCCTGAGTGCTGTCAATCATTTCATACACTTGGTATTTCGGCCTTTGGCACAGTTTTGAGGATACCGGCCTTTGGCACAGTTTTGAGTATTCCGGCCTTTGGCACGGTCTTGGGTATTTCGGCCTTGGACTCGATTTCGGGTAAGAACTGGGGACCAGAGGCCATGATGAAGATGATATCGATCAGGTCAGACGAAGAGAGCAGGAAGGTGAGCCCACGGAGTACGGAGTGAAGTATAAGAGCAGGTGCGGGTCCCAGACCCACTTTTACCCGCCGCCCGGGCGTGCTAAAAGGAAACTTCGGAAATGTTTACTTCGTCAAGGCACTAACATTTCAAAGTCGTGCTGGGAGTTATCTTGGTCTAACCCCTAATCCCTGTGAGGGCTCTCACTTAAAAGACCTCAACCTCTGGCTTCTCTGAGCCTAATAACCCTACTAATCTTCCATGGACACCTCCACGCTCTTCCCTAATAAGACGATTAAAGCCTATTCTCTCACGGGCATAAAAAACGATGAAGACCTCTCCTAGCATATTAACTCGTAGGAACCTTGGGAATCTCATCATATGACACTTTGAGGAGCACATCATATCCACCCTCTAGCTCTTGAGTTGCATGCCTGATTATAGAAAAGAGGTTCTCCAGGCAGTAACTCAAACACCAAGCAACCAAAGCTGCACCCATGGACACGCCAAAGTGTGAATAGATGACCTGGCTTGGAAGCCGCTCAGGAGTTTGAAGGCAAAATGGGGTCATTGCCCTTGGTGACCCTGGAGGTGTTGTCAGACCATATGCTATCCAAGGTCAAGTTGGCATTAGTACGATTGTCGGTCACTAACGCAAAAGAAATATTTCCAGCTTTGCCACCCATATCAGTGGATTTTCAAGGCGAAATATTATGAATGAGGAGAAACACATAACCCAGGCCTTGAGTTTCCCGTACGATTGTCGTTCAGGTTTGCCTCATAATGAACAGACCAAAGAAGCATAGCCATTGAAAACGGACGCGATGCAATTTTTGCGGCCCACTGGAACACCAGTTCTTGGAGGCACTGATTCCTTACAATTTTTTTTGGCTGCACTTGACGGCACGATGACGTTTCCAATTAAGGTTTGCATGCCGATTGATGTGCCCCTGCAAGGTACTAACTTGTGACACAAGATAGCCGATTGCCGATCATTGTGTTCTATGTTACACTATACCCAAAATTAGACTTGATTACTGGTGAGAAAGGAAGTTCCGGAACCTTGGAAGCTTACGCGGCGTACTTGGAGACACCGCCGTTTCACATTATTGTTCCAGACTCCGGTTCAACGTCAGATCTAAACTAATCCAGGTCCATTGTGGGGAACCAAATATGGGGTAAGCCCAATCAGCCACAAAAACAAGATACGCTACAGCAAGGCGGCTCTCAAATTGTGGTCGAAACGGGATCGGCGCGGGATCGACAAGATTTGGCTTCAATATTCTGTCGAAAGATGATCATGACGCTTCATCTCAAAATCAAAGCTGGAAATAGCAAACCCTTGGGACAATGGCCAAAAGTATTTATACGGCTATGTGATCCCAATTCTGGTATTGTCTTCAACCCACACTGCAAACTATCGTCTCCTCTTCCCAAACTTCCTCAAAACCAAGTCTCAATCTCTTTCCCAGTCTCTTTCGAATCACCAAAATGAAGTTCATCGCTGTCGCTGCCATCGCCTTTGCCGCTATTTCTCACGCCCGATCTCTGTCTGACGTTCCTCCTTGTGCCCTTCCCTGTCTCGAGGATGCTGTAAAGCAGAAGACCAGCTGCGCTACCGATGACTACCCTTGTATCTGCAAGGACCAGGATGCCGTCCAGTCAGCTGCTACAAGCTGTGTCGTGTCCAAGTGCGGTATCAGCACTGCTGAGAGTAAGTTTACCTTATCGGAACGTGGAGGCACTCAAGCTAATTTCACACATAGACGAGGTCTTGCCTGCCGTCAAGAAGCTTTGTCAATAAAGTCTCAATGGCTATTTGATCTGATGCGAGCTGTTTCATACAGCTACCCATCTAAGCTTCCTCCGACCTCGGCTGGCCCGTGGCATTCATCATGAAGTGAAAAGCTATTGTTGAAAGTGCAACAAGCTTTATGTGATTCAATGACTTATGTACATTATTATAAACAGGTTGTTGCACAATTATATGAGTATTCTTGCCGTTGCGCACCCAAATTGTTGCGTATAAAGTGCACATACCCTCAATCGCCCCGAAGGCATTCAAATATGCTTCCAAGGGTTGAGTGTTCAGTTGGTGTAGACAAATGATTTCCAGAACTACTGAGTCACGATTTCGAAGACTCATCAATCTATAAAATCATGACAAAGCTCCCGTCATGCCAGCATGGCTATACAGACTGCTCGGGTGCTTTCAACTATGGCAAGCATTGTTCATTAGGAGTTTGCAGCAGCTCCACAATGCGTACATTGTAAGAGTGGATTGGGAGTAATTGGGTAATGATCACTTTATAAAATAATTTCTTTTGTAGATGCTGCGGTGTACCATGTAGCAGAATGTATCATATCCCACAGGTCATCTTGTCGGGTCGCCGGAGCAACATTGCAAGCTTCAGTGCCCAGGGGGAAGTAAACATTAACATTTGAACAGCCAATTGATGACTACGGGCCACTTCACAATCAGATCTTTCCAAGTTCAGCCATATGAGTCAATTGAGGTCTACTAATTGACTTAGCATCTGCGGCTGGACCTACCCTGCGCTTAAATTTGCCGAAGTAGGACGGTAGGATGCAAAGAATGCCGCTCGGCCCAATGACAGACCCCACTAGTGCATGACGTTATGTATTGGAACTAGTATCTTCTGCATCTACACAAGTCGACGGAGTACAGAGGGAGAGGGAATTAATACGAGCAAAAGAGCACATAAAACGGGTCCCATGTTCCAACCCGCCCGCTTCTCCCCTCTTTTCTTCCGACCCCCCACACTTCTTCACTTCCGTCCCCAAAGATTCCATTCCACCATGGCCGCTCTCATTGAAGAAGCTAAGCGCGCTGCCGCTAAGGTCGCTGTTGAGAAGCACTACCCCCAGGATGCCCGTTGGGTGGGCATCGGTAGTGGTACCACAATTGTGTACGTCGTCGAGGCCATCAAGGCCCTCGGCGTGGACACCTCCGCCACTAAATATGTGCCTACCGGCTACCAGTCCAAGCAGCTGATTATCGGAGCTGGCTTGACTGCCGTCGAGTTTGATAGTATTCCCTTCGGCACTGTTTTCGATGTGGCCTTCGACGGTGCCGATGAGGTTGATGAGGATCTGAACTGCATCAAGGGCGGCGGTGCCTGTTTGTTCCAGGAGAAGCTTGTCGCCATGCAGGCCAAGGAGTTTGTTTGCGTTGCCGGTGAGTTTGTCGCATATGAAATCGCTGTTCCGGAGTTTCTCATTCCTGACAATGGACAATGGTTGCGATCGCTTTGAACTTTGCGCATTACTGACTATACTACTAGACCACCGCAAGCTCCAACCCCGCCTCCTCTCAAACTGGAAGACCGTTCCCATCGAAGTCGCGCCCATCGCCGCTCACCGCGTTCTCCTCAAGCTCAAGGACATTGGTAGTGTCGAGCCCTTCATCCGAAGCTCCGCAAGCGAGAAGGAAGGTCCCCTCAAGACCGACCAGGGATTCTTCATTATCGACGCACCTTTCCCACCCCTGTTGATCAAGTCCGATATCGCCGCGGGCAAGGAGGGCAATGGCAAGGATGGTGTGTGGGCCGTTGAGGAGCTGGCACGCAAGATCAATGAGATCCAGGGTGTGCTCGAGGTCGGTATCTTCCAGGGACAGACCGGCCCGCAGGCTACTGCCGCTGGCGGTGTTGGTGGCCAGCGGCCCGTCGCGGCCTACTTCGGTATGGCCGATGGATCGGTCTCCGTCCGTAAGGCTGAGTAGATGTCACATCGTATGGTGGACAGTGGGAAACACACAAAACTACGTAAATAGATGAGATGATACCAAGATTTGCCTTTTTTTCAGCTTTGGAAAAACGCTACGATCGGAATTGGACTGGTTTGAGATGTAGGTTTTTGAAGTGTTTTATGTCTTATTTGCTGTGGTATCAAAACGCTTCATTCCGAGCAGAGAAAAGAAAAAGAACAGTGTTTTTTGGCCCCAGGTTCATTTAGCTCCCTTGCCCTTGGCCTCTGTCTCGCCCAGTTCCCGCACATAGATCTTCACTGAGCCCTCTGGGACATCATCGTGACCATCTTCGAATCCGGGGCTGACTGCAACAGCCAGATGCTGGCCGCTTCCGCTGAACGCAACGGCGGACACACTGGTCTGGTACTTCTGATATTGACGGATACGGCGCTTGGAAATACCGTCCCAGAGAGCGACAACACCATCACCACCACCGGAAGCGAACGTGCCGAATACGGGGTGGAAAGCCAATGCATTGACGGGATACACAACATCAACGCCATCCTCTGCGGTTTGGCGATGACATTTGAAGGCGTACTTGCGGGCCTGGGATTCGGGAGATGGGTCGAACCACTCTACTGCGACACGGCCCTCGATGCTCGATGAAGCATAACCGTTGTCATCGGGCATGCAAGCAACTGCACGGGTCATGAACTTCAAGCTGCTCTCGCGGCGCTGCCAAGGCTCGATCTCCACGCGGTTTCCACCGGGAACAGTGCTGTCTGTTTGCGCAGTGAGAAGAGTCAATGACTTGAGATCGTAGATGTGCAAAGACCGCGACGCCATGGCGACAACCAGCTTGGTCGCGGTAGTGGAAATGGAGAATGGCTTGGACGGGAGGGGAAGGATGATAGGCTGCGAGTCGAGATGTGAGGCAAGGTGGATGTGGAGCGTCGAGTCCCATGAGGCTGAGATGACAAGGTTGTGCTCGCGACTGTATACGACTTTGCACACGCCGGCTTCGTGGCTGCTAAGCACGGTTTGTTCGGCCGTGTTGAGGTCAATCCTAGAAATGTTAGAATCAAAGAGGAATCAGGATAATCGCTTGGTTGCCGATCAGGTCCAATTGAGGGAGACTCACTTCCTCACATCCCAGTCCAGCCCAGCTGTATAGACCTCGTTCTCGGTCTCTCCGAAGCAGACATCTAGAACAGGCGCGCGGTGCTCAAACTTCTGCAAAAGCTTACCCTCACCAACTGTGCCATTCTCATCACGCAGGTCATACAAGTAGACGTTCTTATCCCATGACGAAGCAACGATTCGGGTGGAATTGGGGTCGGGGGAGAACTTCAGCGCTGAGATGGCATCTGTCGGTGGCGAGGCCACGGCGAATTGTTCTGCATACACGATTAGACATATGCCAGATCCAGTGGAAATTAGCGACGAGGGACAACCTACGAGAAGTCATGGTAACTGAGCTGCGGAGGTGAAGAGCTCAAGCCGGAAAGCTCCTTTGGCGCTTGTCATTTTCTGCCGTCACAAACCGCCTCTTATTCCCCGCGCGTCGATAAGCAAAAAAAACCACTGTAGTCTGACATCACTCTTCAGCATCTAAACGCATATTCGGATAGACCCAATATGCCTTTCGCCCAGTTAGTCATTGGCCCCCCAGGTGCCGGGAAATCAACATACTGCAATGGCATGCACCAGTTTCTCGGAGCGATCGGCCGACAATGCTCTGTCGTTAATCTCGACCCCGCCAACGACAAAACTTCGTACCCATGTGCGCTGGACGTGCGTGACTTGGTGAAGTTGGAGGATATCATGGAAGAGGATAAGCTGGGCCCAAACGGGGGTGTTCTGTATGCCCTCGAAGAGCTTGAGCACAATTTTGACTGGTTGGAAGATGGACTGAAGGAGCTCGGAGGTATGGATATTGATTCTTAGTGCACGTCAAATTTAGCTAATCTCGTGTTTTCAGAGGACTACATTCTATTTGACTGCCCTGGGCAGGTCGAGCTTTTCACGCATCACTCATCATTACGAAATATCTTCTTTAAAATCCAGAAAATGGGCATACGGGTTAGTGACAAGACCTTCGCAGCATCAAGATAGCGAGCTAACCAATGCTGCGTACCAGTTGATCGTCGTTCATCTCGTTGACTCATACACACTCACCCTCCCATCAATGTATATCTCCGCCCTCCTCCTCTCACTCCGCGCCATGCTTCAACTCGATCTCCCACACCTGAATGTCCTCACCAAAATCGACAACCTCGCCAACTATGCCCCTCTCCCTTTCAATCTAGATTTCTACACAGAAGTGCAGGATCTTTCATATCTACTCCCAGAGCTAGAAAATGAATCCACACGACTATCACACCAAAAGTTTGGTGCTCTCAATAAGACTATCATCGACTTGGTCGAGGAGTTTGGGCTCGTTGGCTTCGAGACGCTGGCCGTTGAAGACAAGAAGAGCATGATGAGTCTCCTGTGCGCTATTGACCGCGCATCGGGGTATGCCTTTGGACCGGCAGAGGGTGCCAATGATACTGTTTGGCAAGTGGCTGTCCGAGAGGGTATGGGCACTACCGATGTCCGCGATGTGCAAGAGCGCTGGCTGGATGCAAAGGACGAGTACGATGAGCTCGAGGAAGAAGAGCTAGAAGAAGAGGTCCGTCTACGGAAAGCAGCCAGTGAAGTCGAGACCAAGGGTGCAGCCGGGAGTGACGACGAAATGGACGACGATGACGGGCACGCCTACGACGAAGAGCTGGAAAAGTGGAAGCAAAACATGCCCGATAGCGGTGTCCGGGTAGAGCGCAAAAAGACCTAATTAATCTAATCCTCGGCCCTGGCATCTTGATTGGAATCATCATAGCTTAGCATTGAACAAGCACCGTGCAATTGGGGTATCTCATTAACATATAAAAACATCAGTTCTAATCTACTCGTCATCCATAACTTCATCCTCACTCTCATCCATCACAGAATCAATAACGGCAGTTCCCTTGCCCCCAGCGATCCCTTCAATTAAATCTCCAAGAACGCCTCGTTCTTCTGCATCCTTGACGCGCACAATCTCCGCCCTGGCCCGGCGAATCGCCTCCTCCTCCGCCTTGCGCATAGTCCCCGACACACGAATAACGCGGAACACGCACCCGCGTTCTCGGCCTGATCCGCGCTTTTGTGGATTAGAGGATGGTTCCGGTACGCCGGACATGTATGTAATGGCAGACCAGACGATGCGGAATGCGGCGCGGGGACACCGCACTATTGCCGTTGACGTTGCGGGGGAGAGGTATTTGACTGGCGGTTGTTAGTTCAAATTAGGATATCAAACATCGCATGTCAATGTGACTTATGTGACCATGTCGCTTACTTTGAATACCGCCTGCAGATGCACCGCCCAGCTTTCCGATTCCCCAATCACCATACAGCTCCGCCACGGATTCGCGAATCATCTTCGCGAGGAATCCTGGCGTGAGCGAGTCGGAGGTTGGGGAATGGATTGCTAGCGATGGGTTGTGAGGAGCAGATTGGGTTGTTGCTGGCCAGGTCGATGGCTCTGGGTAGAGTATGTCCATGAGGAGGTAGCGGCTCTTTAGGCGAACCATGATGAAAATGTTGTGCTCGGAGTCTGGCAGCCTAAGTCGAGTTGCAGGCGGTTTGGTCTCACAGTGTCGGAGCTAAGGAACGAAATCAAACCTGGTATTGTGTGGTGGAAGGCTTTGGAGAGGACTGTTCGCGTCAGTTGTATCCGAGGTTGGCCTTGGAAAAGATTGCGGTTATCAGACGATAAGGATATTTCCTAATCTGGCCCACTTTGACACCTCGACACCTGAATAGTTGGACCAAGCCCTGGAGCTCTCATGCACATTAGTTACATTGATTAGATTTCATGAGTAGTTTCAAGGTAGCTTAGGTAGTACAGGCCTACAATGTTTATCGCAAAAGATATATCATGCGGCAATGGCACGTTCATTATTCACCAAAGAGGTCTAGTCATCTACTGTAAAACGAATTAAATCAGGTCCGTAGCCGGATTGCACTGTTTTTTCGTGCCAATCCGTCAACTTGGTCATGCCACATGAACGCAGTACATCGATACACATAACTGCTCAGAAAACATAAAAAAAGAAAAACCAAGGGATGAACCATCCGAACTCCACCGCCCTCAAGGGACGGACTATATGCCAGCGGACGGCGCTGCAAAACGTCACAAACAAAATCACAGGTTGACCTCAACACGGCCCTCGGAACCGCCCTTCTGGAGGGTGGGGAGGAGGTAGGTGATGTCATCCCAGGGGTGGCGGTAGAGACCGGTGCGCAGGCGCTTCTGGTCGAGGTAGTGGGCAATGAGACCGATGGAGCGGCCGAGAACGAAGAGACCGTTGAGAACACCCATGCGCATGTAGTCCTCGGTCTCCTCGGGAGTGAAGGCACCGCAGTTGCGGAGCAGGTCGACGAAGCAGACGGCGACACAGCCATCGACGTTGAGAATGAGGTTGTCCTTCTTGGAGGTGGTGACAGTCTCAACGGCGATAGCGTAGTCGAGCAGCTTGGTGCTGGGGAAGTGCTTCTTGACGAACTCCTTGACGAGCTCGACACGGAGATCGGGGTTCTGGCGGGACTTGACCTTGTGGCCAATACCGGGGATGAGCTTGTTCTCCTTGCGCATGATGTCGACGAAGTCACGGGGGCTCAGACCCTTGTCGAAGGCCTTGGTGAACTCCTCGGCGGCGCCGTCCAGGGCACCACCGAAGCGAGAACCGATGGTAAGGAGACCGGAAACGAGAGCACTGATGAGATCCTTGCCGGCACGGGTGGTGATAATGGTGTTCATGGCACCGGACACGGCGGGACCGTGATCGGCAGTCAGCATCAGAACCATCTCGAGGAACTTGCTGGCGTAGGGAGGCAGGCGGCGGCGGAACCAGAGGAGAGACATGACACCACCAATGCCGATATCCTCACGGAAGACATCGGAGATGGGCATACCGGCGTAGAGGAGCTCCTGGCCACGGTCGTCGGAGATGGTGGAGATGAAAGCAGCGGGCTTACGGACGAGACCAAGCTCCTGGGCCCAGGAGTAGTCAATGGGGATCTTGGGGACAACGGGCTCAGGGGCGGGGGTGATGGAGCCCTTCTTGACCTCAGCGTCGTAGACCTGCTTGAGGGTCTGGGGAAGGTCCTCGAAGGTCTCGGGGACGTAGATGCCAGCCTCACGCATGGCCTTGTTCTTCTCAACGGCGGTCTCGAGCTCAGAGTTGGCGGAGGCACCGGCGTGACCGAACTGGACCTCGGTCTGGAACATGCTGGCGCAGGTTCCGATAGCCCAGGCAACGATGGGCTTGGTGATGGTGCCGTTCTTGATGGCCTCGATCACACGGTACTCCTCAACACCACCGACCTCACCGAGGAGGACGAGGATCTTGCACTCAGGCTCGGCCTGGTAACGGAGCAAGTGGTCGATGAAAGTGGTACCGGGGTAACGGTCACCACCAATGGCAACACCCTCGTAGACACCGTCGGTGTTCTGGGAGATGATGTTGTTCAATTCGTTGGACATACCACCGGACTTGGAGACGTAACCGACGGAACCCTTGCGGTAGAGCTTGGAGGCAACGATGTTGTCCATCATACCACCGGTGTTACCGATCTTGTAGGAACCGGGCTTGATACCACCGACGGTGGCGGGACCAATGATAGTGATACCCTTCTCCTTGGCAGTGACCATGATCTCACGGGCACGACGCTCGGGCACACCCTCGGCGATGATGGCAATGGAGCGGATCTGGGGGTTCTCCATCAACTGCATGGTGGAGGTGTAGACGGAACGGGAAGAGGCGAAGTTGACAACGGTGTCAACGTCGGGGTGCTTGGCCATGGCCTTCTCGACGTCCTGGTAGACGGGGAGGAGGGTCTCGCTGGTACCCCAGTACATCTTGCTGACGAACTGGCCACCGAAAGTGTAGATGATACCGGCCACGGAGGGGGTAGTACGCTTGCAAATGAAGTCAAAGTCGAGCATGCCCTGCACGGCTCGGGGTTGCATGCCACTGTTTCCCTCGTTAGCTGGGGATCCGGTTTGAGCCAGAGCCAGAGCCATTCATCACTTACTATACGAAGCATCGTGTCTTGTTGTGGAAGAGGCTGTGTTGGAGGGGAGAGAGGGCCCGGCTGGGAGGAGCGAAACGGGTGATGTTGTCGTTAGCAGACTGCTGGCCGTTGCCGGCGGGGAGAGTAGAGGGCATGATGAATCTGAGGGATTGGATTAGTATAGATCGGGAAGAGAGATAGAGGCCGAGGACATACAATTTTTAAACAAGCCGCTCAATGCGAGATAATTGGAGAGAGAGAAGAAAGGAGAAGGTGGGAATGAAATGGGGAAGAGGGCAGCTGTTGAGAAAAATCCGCGGGGTGAGTATTTCGGAGTACTCGTAGATACACCGTACAGCTCCTACTGTCCCCACCCACTTTCAATACGCAGCTCAACACTTGGCAGTCCCCAAAGTACTGGGTACCGTCAGTACCGTTGCCCCACTTGATCATTCCGAGGTACCTGGTACACAGCCCATACGGGGAGGGGCATGCCATTGATTAAGGAGGATAACTATAGGATTGAGGATAGTAATAAAATAGTACTCTTTGATATATACTCTGTAGTATATACTGCCTACATATAAATTGTATAAGTTATATATTACTATATCAAGTAAGATATCAATTGATGTCTAATAATTGCATCTGACATGTACATATCCAACCAGCGGTCTACCACTCAACAAAAAAATTCCCCAAAAGAAGCGGTATCGGCGTCAAAACAGACCCAGAAGTACTTCGAGGTAGGGGGTTAGCGGTGGGCGCCACTGGAAGTACCGGGTACAAGTGGAGTCGAAGTTTCCAGAGCTGTACTCGTACATACTTTTCCCAACGAAGAACCCCACCGTGATCGTCTCTGCTTTTGGTCTGTTCTCAACACTGGTGGGACCGGCCGAATTGTACGCTGTAAGTTCCAGCACAACTTTTTTTGGTATTGTACGCTGTACACTGTGTCCCCCCTCCTTGACTTTTCACCTCTCTCTTTAGCATCTTCAATTCTCCCTTCTCTCTCTCCATCTCTCTCCCAAAATACACATTCACACATCATGTCCGCCAAATCTATCTCCGAGGCCGACGGCAAGGCTATTATCAACTACCACCTCACCCGCGCCCCGGTGATCAAGCCCAGCCCTCTCCCCGCCTCTACAACACACAACGCCCCTCCCCGTCTCGCCTCCCTCTACTTCCCCGATGACAAGACCGTCAAGGATGTCCTTGACCAGGCTGAGGTCACTTACCCTTGGCTCCTCGTCCCCGGCTCCAAGTTCGTCGCTAAGCCCGATCAATTGATCAAGCGCCGCGGTAAGAGCGGTTTGCTCGCTCTGAACAAGACTTGGGCTGAGGCCCGCGAGTGGATTGAGTCTCGCGCCACCAAGGATGTTCAGGTTGAGACCGTCCCCGGTGTCCTCCGCACTTTCCTCGTGGAGCCCTTCGTGCCCCACGATGCTTCCACCGAGGCCTACATTTGCATTAACTCCGTCCGCGAGGTAAGCTTTCCCCGGAATTCCCCCCCCCAATTGATGAGACTTCGAGCTAACGGTTTTGATTTTAGGGTGACTGGATCCTCTTCTACCACGAGGGTGGTGTTGATGTCGGTGATGTCGACGCCAAGGCCGAGAAGCTGCTCGTTCCCGTTAACCTCAAGCAATACCCCTCCAACGAGGAGATCGCTGCCGGTCTGCTGAGCAAGGTCCCCAAGGGTGTCCACAATGTCCTGGTTGACTTCATCACCCGTCTCTACGCCGTCTACGTCGACTGCCAGTTCACCTACCTTGAGATCAACCCCCTGGTCGTCATCCCCAACGCTGATGCCACCTCCGCCGATGTCCACTTCCTGGACCTGGCTGCCAAGATTGACCAGACCGCTGAGTTCGAGTGCGGCACCAAGTGGGCTATTGCCCGCAGCCCCGCCGCTCTCGGCGTCACCGCCGTTGCTACCACCGACGGCAAGGTCAGCATCGATGCCGGCCCCCCTCTGGAGTTCCCCGCTCCCTTCGGTCGTGAGATGACCAAGGAGGAGAAGTTCATCTCCGACATGGACGCCAAGACCGGTGCCTCCCTCAAGCTCACTGTCCTCAACTCCAAGGGTCGCGTCTGGACCCTCGTTGCTGGTGGTGGTGCCTCCGTCGTCTACGCCGACGCCATTGCTTCCGCTGGTTTCGTGAGCGAGTTGGCCAACTACGGAGAGTACTCCGGTGCCCCCAGTGAGGCCCAGTCCTTCCAGTACGCCCGTACCGTTCTGGACCTCATGCTCCGTGCCCCCATGCACCCCGAGGGCAAGGTTCTCTTCATCGGTGGTGGTATTGCCAACTTCACCAACGTTGCTAGCACCTTCAAGGGTCTCATTCGCGCCATCCGCGAGGTCGCCCCCGTTCTCGTCGAGCACAAGGTCCAGATCTGGGTCCGCCGCGCCGGTCCCAACTACCAGGAGGGTCTCAAGAACATCAAGTCCGTTGGTATCGAGCTTGGCCTCGACATGCACGTCTACGGCCCCGAGATGCACGTCTCCGGTATCGTTCCTCTCGCCCTCCAGGGCAAGAAGAGCGATGTCAAGGAATTCGGCGCATAAACGGGTTCACCCCTATATCTGATGTTTGTTATTTCTTTGCAGCGTGTGTCCGTTGCATCGGTTTGTGGTATAATGCATGGCATGACATGACTTCTTTGTTTGTTTGTTTTTTGCGGGATCCCGGGGGTCCGCGGTCACCCCGGCGTCTGTCCTGTTTTGCTGAGGCTATGGCGTTACTTCCCGCCCGGACGAAAAGACCCGGTCCTTCTGGCGCCGACGTGCTCTCCGTTGATTAGATTTCATTTTCCTATGTTCACTACCGGGGGATTTAGATCGTGTGATGTCCCGTCGGATAATATCAATGATACGAGGCATTTATTGTCCCAGTCTTTTCTGTGTAACAGATGTAGATGTTCCCTCTACTTAGATGTACTTATCCCTCCACGACTAGTGATAATACGCGGTTTTGAGTGGTGGTGCGCATGTACAGTGGTGTTGCATAAGTATTTGACCCCGAGTACTTTGACCACAGATCTACTCTTTTAATACTGCCTGACAGAAAACCCTGGAACTCAATCCGATACACCATCCCAAGGAGGCTTAGGAAGATAGCAAAAAAGATAGCAAAAAAGATAGGCAAGTTTAGTGTATACAATTTGGTCAGGTTACAAGGTGGATTCCAAAGTACTCGAGGTCAAATACTTATGCAACACTGTATGGCTGAGAGGGCGAAGACAAGAGCAGTCAAAAATACACACCAAAATTACACACGTATCGCGTGACGGTAATTTTGGGAATAAGCTCACATCCAGGATCCAGGAACCCAAACAAGCTCCCGGACTCCACACAAGCTTCACCCCGGATTGACAGGGGCAGATCTAAGTAGCTCAAGATTCGAAGATAGAGTAGGGACCGTGCTGGAGCAGCTTGCAATACCGAGGGTGGACGCGCTTCCGCTGCCCCGAGATTAGGGCATGATAAGCACCGGACGAACGGGGGCTACTGGAGCTGAGTACAAATAGCGAGCGAGGTACGTACTTGTGGTCTACCCTGATTAGGCTTAACATCGAGTCTAGAGGATATACCTTAAACGAGCATATGAGCTCAAATCGCAGTGCTTGTCAGACGAGTTGAAGCGACGCTGCTGTCGAGGTTTGGACGATATAATGCTGAACTCTCTTTGTAGCTAATTTACGCTCGAAGATATTGCAACCCTTGGGACTGCAAAACTGAGACCTCACCGGTATCGATCCGCAGTCGATCCGCGGGTGACATCGAATTGATCGCGATAACCTGATTTTTTACGCAGTACTTCCAGCTGCTCTGACCCCGCAATACCTAGCCTCCAGGGTTAGGCCCGGATGTCTCGCCATCCAGTCAGTTCGTGGGTTTCCAACCGCAGCGAACGGCAGTCAGTCTTCAGATGTTCAAGCACAGAATACCAACACTCGAACTTCGATTATGCACACGCCGATTTGAACAATAACAAATGATCAAGGGATGCATGCAAGCGCAGACCTGACCTCATACGAGATGCATGACAAGGTTGGAGCAGGGATTATTTCACGCCAAGTCTCTGTTCCTCCGCTCCTGAGCTCTCATAATTAGGTCTTCCAAGATGCAGACCCAAAGAATATAACAAAGACAAGGACAGACCTCGGGAGAAGTTTTGCTATGCAACTGAGCTCACCCACGACCCACCGAGGCAAAAGGATGATGGCTCCGGGTCTTCTTATATGGAGATGTGTGGATTTCGCTACCCAAATTTCACTCACCACCCACCTGGGCAAATCTGACACATCTATAAATTCTGCACGAGATAGTGCGAGCTTTTCAACGTGCAATACTCCGTACGATTGTTGGATCGTCTGAAATTCATGTGAGTTGATACATAAACATCATTAGTTCATATACTCCGTGCTCCGTACTGCGGATAAGCACGGGGGCTCGGCACGGCCTCCTCGAATTTAACCAAGTAAGGAGAAGTCTTCAGTATTCTATTCACAAGTAGTACACAATTCTCCGTATGGGGTTCAAATTACTCCGTGCCATCAAAACATGCAAGGGGACCCGGTTTATGCGCAACAATCTCCACTTAAATGTACTATTGACCTTTTCATCAATTGATAGATCAGACTGCTTCAAGAATGAAAAAGCAATGAGCAAGATGTGAAGATAAAACCTCGATCAAGCCTCCCCAGGCAACAGCTGGCCGTCATCTAATCCTTGTATAGCAGCCATGGATAAGCATGAATACCAAACAAGTACACACTTGGTCAGTTGGTACGTGATCGGGAACATCATCCCCATTGTGCTTATTACTACAACACCGAAAGGGTCTCCACTGCGCTACCTCGCCATTGCATGTATGATTTGGATCATCACCCAAATACAAAATCCCATGCACAGCCCAATCTACCTTGCGGTATGGAGTTCCTGGGGCTGCGTGATCTTGGTCTTTTCAGCTCTCAACCACCTCTTGATCAAACCCAAAGACAAGAATGATTTCATCGACGCCAATGGAAAGCCCAAGGGCTTTTTCTCCCGTCTTAATGATGCAACTCGCCTTATCACCTCTATGCGCGCAGTCAACACCCCCCAACAAGCCAAAAACACACCCTCATGGCCGGCGTACTACGCCGAAAAAGATGGGAAGATTTCCAGAACCCGCTTCTTGACGCGAGAGATCTCTATTGGTCTCTGGCAATACCTGCTTCTTGACGTTTGTACATTCGTGACCTTGAAGGATGCCAGAGAACGAAAGGAGAGCGGGAAAAATGTTGTTTTTGGCACCGACTGGGATTTTCCTATAGAGCAGTGGGTCGAGCTCATTATCTTGAACATCCTCGGATTCTTTGTTCTAGGACGAACCGTGATTAGCTCCCTGTATCGCCTTTCTGCAATTGTGTGTGTATCCACTGGGCTTGGATCTGTCTCAGACTTCCCACCACCTTTCAACTCCATGTCAGACGCCTACACTCTGCGAAACTTCTGGGGGTGTGTATTCCTCTTCATCTCATGTCTTGCGGCAATGCTAACATCTGATAGTAAATTCTGGCATCAAATGATCCGACTTCCTCTCACTGGTGTCAGCAATTTTATTTCGCGTGACCTGCTGCGTTTGCCCAAGCCCTCACTGATAGAGAGATATTTCAACATATTCTTGGTCTTTTTCTTCTCTGGCCTCATACATCTTCTGGCAAATCCTGCTCAAAGTATATCATTGCAACAATCCGGTGCTATGTCGTTCTTCCTCTCCTTCGTCGTCGGGTATATGATCGAAGATGGCGTCGAATCATTATGGAAGCAGATACGAGGACCGCAGTCTACTGGGAGTCCTTCTCTGTGGGAGAAGGCTGTCGGCTATTGTTGGGTCTTTGGCTGGGTAGGAGTCTCGGTCACCTTCTACTTCGGCCCACAGATGGGCAGACCAGAATGCACCGGGATCCTAGTCCCTTTCAGCTTTTTGGACTTATTTGGCATTCCTGTGGTGAGTGCTTTACTTGTTGTTGGTGGGATTGTTTTGAAATTGAAATTCAAGGTTGAGATTTAATTTAAAACTCACGGTTGAATGTTGGATCTCCAGCAAGACCATGTGCCCCCTCTTGCTACTGCCATCTACCATGTACATAGAAGTTGGTCATTTAATTCAATAAACATGCTGTGAGCCTTCTTTTTCTTCTTTAGCTACCTTTCATGGTGACTCCCACCAGTTTCCATCGTTCATCAATTTTTACTGAAAGCAGCCCTTTGCATGGATTCAGAAAAGCTGGCACTTCTTTCAACAACCCACGCTCCATTAAGTGGATTATACTCAAGCAGATACAAGCCTTGTTCAGAGCCGCTATAGTGATGAGCGAGCTCAAGGTTCGGCTCATTATAGTGACCCATGAACTCGAGCTCGAGCTTCAATTCCGCACCGGGCTCAAGCGCTTCGCGTACATGGATCGTAAATGGCTCCGCGCGAACGATACGCCGTGTACCCTCAAGTCTGACCGATTGAAGGAAAGTCATAGGAGTTCCATCGCTTTCAACTCCAGTGAGCGTTATACGATGGCGGTCTTCTTGCGTTTCCACATTGACCACAAGACGCCGTCGTAAAATGAATGGCGGAATTGATAGACCGAGTTTGTTCATCACTCTTTCCATCAGTACATCTGCTTCTGCAAAGACGCGAATGTCTGAGAGATCGTCAATTGGCGTCTGCTGCAGGTTGCATATAGCAAGCTTGGCGTCTTCCTTCTGGCCAACAATTTCGGGGATACCGTTGGCGGGCGTAACGGTAAGTGAGGATCCCAAAACGAGGCACAGGTCTGCCTTTCGTGCATTCTCCCGAGCAAGGTCGAGATCTCGAGCTGGTAGATTCTCGTCAAAGTTCACTATGCTGTCCAGCAGAATCCCGCCACAAAGCACGCATTTGCGACCCGTACGATGGTCATGGTCACCCCTTTCGTAGGTTGATACAGCCCGGAAATCTAGGATGGTTAGCAGGTTTAGATGGCTGCACATGGTTCAGCTGGCTGACCTCGCATATATTCCTTGTCACAATCCTTGCAGTATTCGCGGTTGTTATTGCCGTGCAATTCAGATATCATCTCCTTCGAACAATGAGCTGGAATTCTATGAATGGCCGTAGATAAACATACTGGCAAGATTCCGCTTCTTCTATGAAGACCATCACAGTTCTGACTGATCAGATGCTTCAATAATCCCTTGTTCTGCAACTCCACGAGGGCCATGTGAGATAAAGTAGGGATGGCCTGTAGCGTGTTGGCGGTCTTTGTTGGCTGTTTACCTTGGGCTCGCATTGTCCAATTGCCATCAGGGCCACGAAAGTCGGGTATTCCTGACGTTCAATGTCATCAAAAGAACCAATTGGGGGCATGCTGTTTTTGGAGGAAGGACTTACCAGCAGAGGTCGAGACCCCGGCACCAGTAAAAGCGATGAAATGCTTGCTGCTTTTTATCTGAGATACTAGAATTGCTGCTTTCTTGTCGACTGCAGCGATAGGCTCACGACGCTCCTTTGCAGCAATCTTTGGGGCGTTGTTGGCCATGTTGCTCTAAACAAGGAAGCTCAGGTGGCCGATATCTAGATGACGTTTCCGGGCCCGAATGTAACTCTTTTTGATTAACTTGGATCAACGTGATCGTAGACCTTGCAAATTGAGAGATGTTGAAAGTGATAAGTCAGAAAACAGGGGGCCTAAGTGAATGCGGCTCTGCTGCGCCCCCACCCCCACATTCCCCCGGGCCCGCGAGAATTGCCTGGGGCCAATACTCTTCCGATGTCTCTTCCAATGATCTATCGACCAAGATAGAATTGATATATGCTATACATTGATTTCTATAGAATCGGAGTGGATGCTATCAAACTTCGACACTGCATAGTAGTTGACATCAGGTTGGACTTTCCCTTAGCATGAAAAGGCTCGAAGTTTCAATAATTATGCAAACATGTTAGCCAATAAAATTGATATCAATTTCCAAATCGCTCCAAGAGGGCATCTCCTGGTGGAAATCCAGATGTGACTGTCGGAGCTTGGGAGACATGTAGAAGACGAGTGCGATGTTGTGCAGGGGGGTTGGAAACTTTGGCTGTACCGAAAATTGTTAGTTGTATTCCCCAGAATAAATTGGTTAGCACAACCCACTTTGAGTGTCCCAGTTAGGACGGATAGACGGTGGTGGCATTGAATGGTCACCAGATGTCCTCGACCTTGCTCCCTTGGAGCTACCAGTGCCACTTCGTTGATGTCGGTGGAGTTGTTCGACCCCATCTTTGTTAACAGGGAATGGTGGCGTACGTGGAAATTTGGAGCTCGACATCTGGCCTCTTGGTGAGCGTGTGGCCAATGGAACCGTGGTAGTAGGTGCATTCAGCGAGGTCAATGTCTGAGAGACGGTGTCCGATGCCGCGGTCTGCATCCGGGAGCGCATAGCTCGTGATTTGAGGATATTATAAAGATTGGTCATTTGAGACAGCTTGTTGGTCTTTTCACGACACAGGTCATTCAGTTCCTGGTTTTTCTTCTGGAGGTCATCCTGGGCCGATTGCATATCTATTGAAGGAGCATCGATTAGCCTCCCCGGCAGCGACGACAGCAACATCATGAGCGGGCCTACCAGAGATCTTGTTCTGCATGGCCACTATTTCAGTGTTCGCATTGTGGATGACCTTGTCCATCTGTGTGTTCAGGTTGGTGTACTTCTCCGTAAGCGACTTGGCTCGGTATTCTTGGTAGAAACTACCAAACGATCAGCTTCATGGACCTTTCACTGAGCCTAGAGCCTGACACTCAAAGCATACATTTCCTGCGTGCTCTGATATGCCCAGAATCCAAGTGCACGCCCAGCGCATTCCATAATTGTGTTGGGATCCAGTCCGCTCAGTACGCTTGTTTTGTAGTCTTCAGTGGGGTTCAGGACGGTTGAGACGGCGTCATCGGGATTCAGAAGCACTGTTTGACATGCAGGACAGCGCCGGTTACTCGTGGTTGGACGGGATAGGCCAAGGGTTTCTGCGCAGCCATGGCAGAAGATGTGCCTGTAGTCGTTAGTATCACCCTGGAGCAGACCCAGAGACATCTCACGAGCAAGTCGTTACCACTGCCTTCTCCTTCAACTCTGCCCTGCATTTCAGAGAATTGCACCTCAAGGCGAAGTCCATGCTGGTGATGTGGTGTTGGGGGAGATCGGCTGAAAGGTAAGAAGGAGCAACTTCCCTCCCTACTCAAATGTACCTGCGGCCTGACCACGAGGCCATTGGTCTAATCAAAATAGATCAAGATTTCCCCCTTTTTTTACTTGGACATGTTTATTCTAAAAAGGTTATGACATTGCAAATTACATGGTTGTTTTCCTCTGCTACTTGTTGCAGAATATAGCGCTTACGACAATGGAGAATCAAATCGGTATTATGTTGTAATAGACCTGGAGTTAGATAGGATTCCAGTTCGATGTATTGGATCCAGACCGGTGGTGACACGGTTCTGCGTCTGTCTAAGCCACTTGCTCCCCGAGACGCGTGAACAGCTCCACCTCCATCCTGTGTCCAGCATCTGGCTGCTCGAGGATCTCGCCCATATCATCGCCGCCAAGGTCACCGTGCCACACGGGCCGAATATCGGCATTGGCCTTCATATTTCGATAGACGCACATCCTTAAATGCCAACGCAGGAGATGTGCAGAGACTCGGTTTCTTGGGTTGGTACCATTTCTGGCAGAGTCCTTGAGGCATTTCCCTCCGAGTTTTGCTGTGCCTTCCTGAAAAATGATGATCTTGTAGCCTGCCTATGTTTGTGAAATGTCAGTTTCGGTGCAGAAGAAAAAGAGTATGCCACAATTTCAGAGAAGCTTACATCCGGGTCGATCCCTATATCGAACTCATCGAAATGATGATGAAAAGCCACGTGCAGAAGAAGCCCGTTTTGCAGAGAATAAATGCCGCTTTCTCCGATTTCACTGGGAGGGCTGTCGTCGGTGATCCAGTTGCGTCTGCGGTGATTTCTGTTCCAATCTTCAATCATGCTTGTTGGGAAGATATGACAGCCCTCCATCCCCGAAAATGGATTATTTGCACTGCGGATCAATGGGGGCCCGGAAATTACACAGTGAGTGTCTCTTGTCAGAAGGCCATCCCGGAACTTGTTCTGCTGTAGAAATGATTAGCCACAAGAGATACGTATGCATTTCTCGCTATTTCCAAGTCAACGTACCAGTCGATTTCTTTCGCTCCGTCCTGCCAATTGAGCGTGGTAGTCTGGAGTTCTAACACGGCGCGGAGCAGTCTCAGTGGTGAGCTGAACAGTGATCGGTTGTCCTCCTGTAAAATTTCAGAAACTGATAGAAGTTGAGGAGTGCACAGAGTAAGGGGGACGATCAGGCACGCGCCATTGGCGACTGTCTGCCAGCATGACGCAGCTGCCATCAGAAACGCCAGCATTCACGGACGTTCCAACGCTTACTCACCTTTATCCAGCACAATATAGTTGCCCGGTGAAATGGGAGCTCGACCTTGAACACGGAGCGCTTGGCCACGGTCTCCATTTGCACGCAGGCAAAAGATCGACCACTCTGACTCGCTGGGGATGATGAAGATCATGCCACAGTAGCGATACAACATCTCGGAAGTAATGTACCTGTCGCTTGAGTCTGGGCTGACCCGAAAGGCTGTCGATGTAACATTAGTGGCTGGCGTTCTTGCATTCCCTAGTCTCGTTTGCAGAGTGAGCTTTACTTACTCGAGAGAAGGGCTCCATCATTGTCGTAAATCCGGATATTGTGATCGGGGTCGCGTGGATGCTCAAGGATACGTGTCGCCATCGTGGCAAGATAGACAAGAGAAGAGGGAAGAACGCAAGAGCTGGTTGGAGTAAAAAGATGAGAATTGCAAGATAATGCAGGGGCGAGAAGATGATGGAGAGTGAAAACACGGGGAAAGGGGAGGGTGAGGTGGTGGCAGGGCGAAGAAGGTCTGAATGAACGTTTTGCAAGTCGAACTTGGGAGATGGATGGTCAAATGTTGAGCAACAAAAAGAGTAGCTGACTCTAACGAGCCCATCACCATCAATCGATAGTAGGCCTGCGAGGTAAACATAGTCAAAATTTTGCTATGACGCATGACAACCGTCAGCTCTTCGTGGGTAATCTATCAATGTAGGAATTCCATTCTTGATATGCATGCCAGTTGGTGTGAGATAAAGACATTGGTATTTGTCTATCGTTATTATTTTTTAGTACATTTGCACGCTTTTTTGAAAAAGATTTCGACAATTCAGAAGAAGAATGTATTGCCCTGTGCATCGCGCCGCGTTGAAGTCATCTTCTCCTCAAACTTTTTACCGGGCTCATACTCGTGCCACAGACTGGCCGGGTATATGTGTTTGTTTTTCTCGAACCACCGTCGGTCTACAACCTTGGTCTCGGAGTAGTCCTTGTCGGCGCCCTCTAGTTGCTCATCACCGACGGACTGCAGACCACCGAGCGACTGCTCTGGAGGAGGCTGATTGGAATAATCGAATAGAAGCCCCCCGGTACGAGAGAAACTTTGAACCTTGTTGGAGATAAAATGGTAGAATTCGTAATGCTGCGTGGATGTTAGACGAGATTCAAGCATGCGAGACGAGAGACTTACGTGTGGGACAATGATATCGCCTTTGACAAGCATCAAATCATCGACACTGACCCGTGCCCATTCCCGACGAGTATCTTTCTTGGCCTGGGATGCGTTACTTCCGCCGCGCACACCCATCTCAGCACCGACCTTGCGACACCGATCTAGGAAAAGCCAGACATGGTCACCCTTTTTGACTTTGACTGATCCAGCGGGTATACTAGTGCCGTCGTAGAACACAAATGGAATTAAGATATCTGTGTTCTTGACGGCTTCCTGCATGACCATAAACTCTTTCCGGAGAGTGTCGCGGGCCAGCGCGTCAGCCTCTAGGGATGCTTTTGTTAAGGCTTTCGGGGGAGGGGGTGCATTCGGGTTCGCTTTCATGCGTCGAATCGCGCTGTCCTCGGCGGGGGTTTTTGAGCCGGAGCGTGACACACTTGAGTCGCGCTGCGTGGTGGCGGATTCCTCCCCAGTCTCGTCCTGATCGTCGCCGAAAGAAAGCTTGCTCTTTGCGAAGGGCTTCTTTTTCTTCTTTTTCGGGGGGCCGGTGCTCAGAGGAGACGCGGATCTAATGCGCCGTGGTCAGGTTTGATGATGGAAGATGGGACTCGACGCTTGACTCACCCGTCAGTCACTTCACCCGTAGAGGGGGTTGCGCTCCTTGAATTACCAGATGCCAGTCGACCCAGCGACTTATCATGCGCTTCGCGCTCTTTATGCTCTAGCACCTCGGCGCGGCGCTTGCGGAAATCGGAGAGATGAACGAGACCAACGGTTTGCTCCTTGAGCATCTCTTCCGCGGACACGCTTTGGCCGGCAAAGGACCGCGGAGTAGATGTTTGACTTTCATTCTCTTCTGCCATGGTGTGAGATGTAACAGATCACTCAATAAGACCACTATGGGACGAGAAAAGCGGATGTTGAAATGGAGATCACTGACGTCTTTGTACCACACGTGACCTTGAATTTCTGACTCTGAGAATGCGATTGCAAAGACTCCAGAAAATGAGAAGTCCAGAAGATCAGGTGTGCAATAGGAGACAATCAAGACCCAAGAGTTGATCTCGTAATGATCTCAAGTAATCAGACGAGCGGGTCGTGAAAGGTGCAAAAACACTCTATGGTTGAGCTCTTATACAACGCTGCAAACAAGTCAAACTCGGCACGCAGCGCGCAACCTGCGTCGATCTCGATCCTCTTTGACACACCTATTTGTCCAACTTCCCGTGCAATCGAAAGCTAGCAACCATGGACGAAGAAGACGATGATTTCTATGACCCCGTCGATACGGTGCCGACGACCCAATCGCAGCACCCGCCTCAGAATGCAGACCACGACGATAACCACATGGACGACGACGAGGACGTCGAAGAAGAAGAAGATGACGATGTGCGCGCATTCTCCAAGCTTACTCACAGCTCCCGAAGTCTCTAACCAAACTATAGGATGACTTCAATATCATTACAGAAGCCCCCGAAGGCGCACCACCACCACCCGAGCCGTAAGTTCTCTCGCTGCGCGCGCCTTGCACTCATACTCATGTTACTAGCTCCCATCCTCGCCATACAAGCTTAAGACAAGAGCCCTCAAGACCATCCTCCACCGACCCGGGCTCGGTAGCGCAATCCGCAGCGCCATCCGCTACACCGCAGTATGGCAGCACTGCTCCGCAGCCTGGTCACCCAGCCGTAGGAGCCCCGAACGAAAAGCCCGGTTCTGCCTACCCAGCTATCCACAGCTCAACCATTGACGTCAATGCGAACCCCATGCATCCCACGACGGGGAAGCCAATCATGTCCACTGACATGGACGCCGATCTCCCTTCCGACGACAAGCCCTGGCGACGACCCGGTACAGATCTGTCAGATTACTTCAACTACGGTTTCGATGAATTCACATGGTCAGGATACTGTCTCAAGCAACAAGGAGTGCGCCAAGAAGTTGGCAACCAAAAGAAGCAAATGGACGATATGCAGGCTTTCATGGGTATGGGTATGCCCATGCCCGGGGCGCCACCAGCTGCGCCCGCCAGCGCCGCGCCCCCAATGCCCCCCATGCCCGGTATGCCAGACATGAACCCGGATATGATGCAAGGTATGCTGGCCTCTATGATGTCTCAGGGCATTGATCCGTCCACCATGGATCCCATGGCCTTCATGCAACACGCACAGTCAATGATGCCTGGTGGCCAGCAAGCTCAGCCTGGATTCTCCGGGCAATCTCAAAACCAGGGCTTTAACCAAGGAGGCCAAGGCCAAATGGGCGGCTATGGAGGATACGACCAACGCGGTGGTGGCTATGGTGGACGAGGCCGTGGGCGCAGATGGTAGTCCAATTCGGCAAAGATACTCTCTATGTGGTTTTAACTTGTGTCCACCTCACGAGGAATTTGACTTTCGGCGTTTAATGCATACAACAGGAATGACAATGGCTATTAACGGGTTATAAGTCCATTTGGCGACTTCATCCAAGTAAAGCACCAATTGAGCTTAATTGAAGATATAGTCACCTCACTTAAGGGCCAAGTACCGATAAGAGAAAAAATTGCAAACGTGAAACTAGCGTAAAAGAGGGCATTCGCAAGTGAAGTCCGCTAGTCCGTTTGTTTGGCCCTCGGAAAGAAGCTCATGGTCGGTCTTGGCATTCTGGAAATTTCTCCAGTCAGATCTTCTTCCCCCGGTTCCATCTTCTCCCATCTCCATCATCCCCAACCTTTGATCTCCCCATCACACTCTACTTCACAATGGTATGTGTTATCCAAGATGTTCTCCCATGAAATGTCCACAACTTCCCCCTCAGCGAGCTCCCATGTTCCAGCCCCAGCTTTGTCTTCCCTGAGCCCGAGGCCGAGATAGCCGAAATCCTGCGCGACGTGCGCCAGCCAACAGATCCAATTGCCTCAATGTCTTTCAATATACTGATTAATTGCCTTTTAGTCTATCCTCCGCAACATCAAGTCCCTCACCCCCCTCCTTGACCGCGTCCTGGTCCAGCGCATCAAGCCCGAGGCCAAGACTGCCTCCGGTATCTTCCTCCCCGAGGCTGCCGTCAAGGAGCAGAACGAGGCCCAGGTCCTCGCTGTTGGCCCCGGTATGTTCGACAAGGAGGGCAAGCGTCTCCCCATGGGCGTCGCCACCGGTGACAAGGTCCTCATCCCCCAGGTATGTGTCCCGTTTTCTGCCGCAAGTCTATCCGCTCGGAAATACTAACTGAATCCCAGTTCGGTGGTAGCCCCATCAAGGTCGGCGAGGAGGAGTACACTCTCTTCCGCGATCACGAGTATGTGTCTACCTCCCTACTATCAATGTGAACAACACTAACAGCACCACAGCATCCTTGCCAAGATCAAGGAGTAAGCAGATCTATAATCTGTCTCCATCGAATGTGTCTCGCCAACCCACCCCCCTGTCATGTCACCGATGATCCTATTCGTTGTGATTTACGAATGGGCCGATGACATCTGACGTGTATTATATCGACGCGACGCGAGCTCGACCATTCTCATTGATCTCAGGAACAAAGTAAAGGAAAAAAAACCACAAAAATCTACAGCGAATCAGGAAGGATGATTTCTTTTTGGATTTACGATTGGATGTCTGCTCCTTGATTCGGCTCTGTCTTTCTATTTTGCATATGAGTTTTTGAAGCGCTGGATTGGCCCTGGGTCTTGCATGTCTTTGTCCACTGTACTTTTAAAATAAACAGCGGCTTACCTCCTTGTGTGAGCGGGGTTGGTAGTCGATAATTGCAGACTTGATCATCTCCCCTCCATTATATTCCGGTAGTACAGCCTAGTGTGGCCTCCTGCATATTCTCCTAGGTCTTTGTGCAGGGGCTCCAAGTCTTCCATGCTTCGAAACTGACTTGACACGAGAAATAGGCTAAATAAAGAGTTCTGTGGGTTGTACGTGGGTTTAGAGTACAACAATCCCAACTCACTTCATGATGACGAGTGCCTTGCTCTGGCTGTTTGTAACAAACTTCGATTTGTGCGGCAAATAGTTCCCCCCTCAGCTTCAAGGTGCTCATGTACACCCATGGATTGGCCAGAGACATCGTTTGAAGGACCAAGTGGGAAATGCTCCAGGTGCAAGCCCTGAAAGTTTTGTCTGTCGTCAAACTACCTTGTATCTAAACAAGTTCTTGATACTTCGAGATTACTGGTCCATGTGTTATTAAGACTTGTAGGTCAAGTTTCCATTTTTTCCATTTGACTTGAGTAATCGTTACATACCATTCACTGCCCACAGGCTCAAAGGCCGGATGATGAGCTCGCTAGTTCCACGCCATTTCCGATATTATCACACATTTCTTGAAACAAGCCTTCTCATACGCGCGGTGCCATGGCCCATTTGGCCTTTGATGGGGGTATCTCAGGGGATATCTGCCTCGGCAAGTTGCTTGGTTGGTCAGCTCTGGGTAAATTGATTGAAATCTGCGTCAGGTCATGTCTTACCTCGCTCTGATAAGCTTCTTAAAAGTCATCAGTGCCCTCGAAATCGGCCATAGGAAACAGATAATCCAGATCAAAAGAATCATCGTTTACAACATCATGGTCATGCTGTTTCAGTCAGTACTTTCAGTCGGGATTGATGATGCAGTGCATACCTGAGGGTTCATCCTAAAGGGCAAACCGATGGGAGCAGGCCAGGGGTTGTTATGCGCATTGGCCAGCTCAAGTGTCTCGCGCCTAACATCCATAATATTGTGCAGATGCTCGACAGACTCGCGCAATAACCTGTCCGATTCATCCATATTCGCAGACCATTCTCGGCTCTGCGGCATGAGGCCCTGATGTTCGATCATCTCAGGTAAGATAGAAACCTGCATTCCACTTGACCCGGTAGTGGGATTGAGAGAAGCGATTCGGCGTACGGGGTACAGGAGGTTGTTTGGAACCGGCTGTCCGTGATGGACACCGGAGTTCTCGATTGTCGGTTGCGGCATAACGGGACCAGGCACGGGACCGATAGGAAGAGCATCACCAGGAGAATAGAAAAAGACCTCTTCTTCTTCATCATCGTCATCGTCATCGTCATCGTCTTCCTCCCCCTCAACTGCGTCTTCCCAATCATCCTCGTCATCTTCTATTTCTTCTTCCGCCTCCTCGTCAGGAACCCTAGACCTGGCAGGCGAGCCAATCTGAGAGACAGAGCGCCAGGGAAGGAAATAACTCGAGACGGGACCCGTCTCTTCTTCGTTGAATGTATTGAGGAGAGGCACAGGGGCTAAATCAGATGTCCTCAGGGTTGGAAGCAAGCCACGCCACACGTTGCCCATGGCTGGCTTTGGCATCAACGCCTCTCGCAAACATGGCACGTCTTCGGCTTTGCCGCGCAGTGGCTCCTCCAGAACACTCTTGCAAAAAGCGTCATGCACTTCCTTCATGCGCTTTTCCGGGACCGGGATTACCAGACCAGCGCGAATCGGAATGAGAGGTTGAGGCTCACAGGCTTCATCGGCGAAATGGGAAGTTGGTAAGGCAGTGGGATCTTCCGCCAACCCGTGCAACCGTGCATAAGCCAGAAGTAGGCTGTCAGGTGAATCCGCCATGATGAATGCGATGAGAGTGAGCACGCATCAGGAAGAAAACATGGAAAGAAAGAGGAAAGTGAAGGTGAAAGAGACAGTGCCAACGGGAAAGGGAGGGAAAGAGTGGCTATTCGGGATCCCAATTTGGAAAAGATGAGTCGTGCGATTCAAGAAGGCTAACGTCCACAGGTACATGCGTATTGTCTGATACGGTACCGCGTTGCCCGTCTAAGGTACAAGGGAGAACACCTGGGCAGGTGACCGAAACGAGAGACCGAAAAGAGATGAACGGTACGTTGGACGAGCTCAGGACTCACACACTATGTATCTATAGACTGTCAGCATAAGTATTCATGGATGCATTAAACAAGGCACATCTTATCGATGCTCCAACATGCCCAAGTGCTCTGAAGCCGGCTTACCAGAAACCCACCAAGCGGGTAAAGTCCAGGCAAAACGAAGGGAATGCATATCTAGTAAATCCATTGATACATAAGAAAGGACATAAAAGGATACTAGCTTCCAATAGTCTTCGGTGCTCATCCTGTCCATGGTTAGGTCTTACTTTCACCTTTACAAGAACACGACGAATGTCAAGAAAAGAATGAAGTTCGCTCATTTTGATGTATCGCTAAAGGCTATGAAATTAATGAATGCCTCAATGGCAAAAAGAAGACCTCTTTAGTCATTGTAGTTTGACTGGCGAGATCCATCCTTGTTAACTGCCGGCAGTCCGTACAAGGCATTCAACTCATCCTCCTGTGAGATTCCAGTCTCCTCCAGCACAGGCTTTTCAGCTTGAACGGCCACACGAATGGCATGGCGGCGGTGCGGTGTGAATCCGTAAGAGGCACTGTGGTTGGTAGACCGGTTGTCCCAGAGTGCAACATCGTCAGCACCCCATGAAAAGCGGGCGTGCATTTCCTGCGTGGTGGCAATCACATCTGTGAGGTACCGGATGATAGCATCACTTTCGGCAGCAGGGATGCCAATGATCTTCTTCACGAAACCGGGGTTGAAGAAAAGGCCATTCCAGCCGGTAACAGGGTTGGTGCGAATAAGAGGGTGCACGGTTGTGACGGGGTCACGGCGGACGGGACGGCCCAGAGCCCGGGAGTCGTTGGCTTGCATGTCTGCCGAGTGGGCCGCTGACAGGTTCTTGAGATAGGCTTGCATGTGGGACGAAAGATTGTCATAAGCGGCGTATTGTGATGACCACAGAGTGTCGCCACCGCCTCCCCGGGGTGGACCACTGAGGAGCTTGAGGGAGGTGTAAGAGGGTGGCTGCAGCTCATAGGTCACGTCAGAGTGCCACAGGAAGCTGGGGGTGAAGAGGGCGCGGTTGTCGGGTGAGTTGTCGCCAGTGTAGACAACATGGACATCCTCGAGACCTGCCTTACGAGGAACTGAGGTGGTTGCGTGCTATGTATTGTTAGAAAAGATACATAAAATGTGGAAATCAGACTATTGGTACTAACCTTGTGCAGTTTGCCCCAGTATCGTCCGAGTGCCCGCTGGGCATCAACATCGAAGTTCTTCTGAGAACGGAAGAATACAACACCCCGGTAAGCAATCAACCGGGCGAGATCATCCTTCTGAGCATCGTCGAGCGAAGCAAGGTCCACGCCTTGGATTTCAGTTCCAATCTTAGGGTTGTGATCGAAGACTCCGGTGGCGTCCCTCAAGAGGTTGCGGAACTTGGGATCACCTCGCAATCCCTTGTCTTCGTATTCTGTATATTCAAGCGGGGCCCAATGGATGTCTGGGAAGTTGGGCAGGAAGTCATTGTGTGCGTAGTTGTCATGTTGGGTGACTGGCGTACGGCCAGGCTGGTATCCGAACTTGTTATCGCCAGTAGCGGCGAGAGTCTTCTTAAGCACCGGGACAGTGAAGCTTGGCGTCTCAGCCACGATGGGCTCTTCCAGTGAGGGTGCCATTGGGGGTGATGTTATGATATGTGTAAGAGGATGCACAATATGTAGAGATGCCAATGCAGAGGTCGATACTCCGTATGTCAGTTCGAGGATCTCTTATCAGATGTATAAACAAAGTTTAATGAGACCCAGGAAAGAGGACAGCAGGACTTATATAGATCCAAGGGCGAGTCCATATGAGTCAACCCCGGATAACGCCATCGTCGAGTGAACGGATCTTGCATGCCCCGGAGTTCACGGGGATTGCGCCATTTCAAAGCCGAATCACCTCAGGCGAGTAATGACGGTCCACTGGGAGCACGAAAAATGGGGCTGCAAAGGACGTGAGACCCAACAGAGACCCATAGATCTTCTTCTCCCCCAGAATTCTCTAGAAGAAGGGGCTGATCACGTCATTTCGCTGAGGCGAGACTGAAACCCGAAATTTTGTCACCAATATTAAGAATGGTTTTTGAAGCAATTGTTACAAGTTACAATTGACACACCGCTACTCCGTAGAAGCAGGATCGAGATATAATCTAAGTCGATCGAGATAGTATAAAGTACGTGATCGAAAGGGCTTATACATAGAAAATTAAAGTGGAGGTCAAGATTAGGAATGGGCGCTAAGCAAAAACGATCACGCAAGAGTGGCGGCTTCTTGCGTTTCTTACTCAGCAGGATCCACAGCACATTGAAACCCTACTACAATCTTCGAGTACACGTATACAGTGTTGGAAAGATCTTCGCCCTTCTCTGACATTATCAATCAGCGGGAGATTATCAGCAAGATCTACCTAACCTACTCGTATGATCTCTGAGGCTGCTTATCCCTGGAAAGGATTGCCGTTGACACCCTCGACAGGCGCTAAAAAGTGTTCATGTTTCCCATACGCCATAGCGCTTTAATATTACATGCTAGATAGCCCGGTGAATTTATCCAAGGTGAAACCGCGCATCTCCTGATTGCTGCCCAGAGAGATCCTGCACCTGTTCGGACACGGTGCTCAATCGGGTAGCAACACCCATAATGCCTGCCTCGACATCGGCAAGGACAGCTGCAAGCTCGTTCACAGACGACTTCGGGGCTGCGCCGGCGCCGTCACGAGACTTGGAGCTGACAAAGTCACTGATCTGGCGATTGAGCGTAGCTTCCACCCCGTGC
This sequence comes from Penicillium bialowiezense, assembly GCA_026122735.1. NCBI lineage: Eukaryota > Fungi > Ascomycota > Eurotiomycetes > Eurotiales > Aspergillaceae > Penicillium > Penicillium bialowiezense. The sequence continues at coordinate 164,898 of JAKZFB010000008.1, read as the reverse complement.
AGGTGATCTTCGATCTCCTTTAGGTTTCCAGTGTATTTGCCTAGGACACCCTTCATCTCCTTGGAGCGGTGTGAGAAATAGTCAATCAGGTTGACTGGGATGCCGCTAACGGAGGTTGCGGACGCATCACCCTCCACCCCATCGGGAAGAGCGAGCGTGTTCTTGCGGCTGGAGCGCATGGACCGCTCAGGGATGTTCTGGTCGGGACCAGACCACCATCCACCGCCATTGGACTGGTATTGCAGGGGTAGTTTCAGGGTATCAATGGCGCGGAAGGCCACCTCAGCCTCGGCCGCGTCACGTGTGACAAGGTTTCGAAGTCCGTCGATATCGCTGGCATCGTTCTCCAATGCGTGCTGCATGGTCTCCAATTTCCCTTGCACAAACTCCACGTCATTGGGGATCGAGGCGCCCTGCTTCTCAATAGTGGGGAGCAGATCGCCGACTTCGTGGCACATTTTCATTTGGTTCAGAATGTGGTTGTCGATAGCCTCGATTTGACTACGAATTTCATCGGCACAGCTCTCGTACTTGGTGGTGGGGAGAAGGTTGCTAACATCCACCTTGACGCCCGGGATCACCGTGTTGGCGGTCATGCTCTGCTGGAGTGGTTGTGTTGCTTGCGTGTTAGGTTGGCCGAATACACCTAGGCTAGGCTTCGCCGGTTGCTGCTGGGTGCTTTGGCCACCGCCGCTGTACACAATTAGAACTCTGGATAAGACGAAAGGTGGTTCCGTAGTAACTTACAACATGCCTCCTCCCGTTGTTGACTGCCCAAGTGTCGATCCACCGAGACTGAAAGGCGGCTTAGGCTGAGTTTGAGCTGTGGATGCGCCGCCGAACATGCCGCCCGTTGTGCCTTGGGTGGTGCTGGTGCCAGCGCCAGCGGTTGCGCCACCGAACATACTAGGGGCCGGAGCTGATGTAGTTGCAGCACCTGCGTTAGCGAAGAGGCCGCCGCCGGCGGGCGCTGAGGTCTGTGTAGCTCCGAACATGCTGGATCCGGTTGATGGGGTCTGAGTGGGTGCTGCAGGCGCGCCGAACATGCTCGTTGCAGGCTTGGGTGCGTTTGCGAAAAGACCGCCGGTTGTACTCGTTGCTCCGGGGGCAGCTGTGGATGTGGATGTGGATGTATTGTTGCCGCTGTGAAGAAGTCGCGGTCAGCTTTTCTGCCCTTCTGATGATGGCGGCGTAGACACCGGTCGGCAAGCCACAGAAAGTGGCTGTGAACCGAAGGTTGGAATGACGATCAACTGGACTGGATCCGAGCAAGGGGGCTTGAAAACCAGGTCTGATAGGCCCAGCTGCATGCCCGAGATCAGAGACACGCAGATATGGGAGCACTCACAACAAAGAATTGGATGTAGTATTGAGAGAAAGCGCACTAGGCGCAGCTGTCTTGGGAGCAAACATTATGGCAAAATGTGAGAGTTTTTTGTTGTCCAAAAAATAACAATGGGAAGCTGCCATAGCAGTATCAAAATGCGGAATGCGCGACCTCGGTCTTTAGTTTTTCCCGTCCCGAGATACACTATTCCACTGCCATCTCTAGCTCTATAGTTCTACCTAATGTTATATCTTCGCTTCAATCTCTTAAAAATCTGATTCGCTGCAACAAAACATATTGCCAAGTTAAATTGCGAGATTCGCATGTGGAGCTCCTCGAAAGGTCATATCCACGCACTGTTTGAATGCAAGATCATGAGCTCTATCAAGTGTGACCCACTGCAAGATCCTAGCGCAGGTAAACAGTGAAGGTCGCGCGGGTAACCGAGAAACGGAACTTTTGCAATATGGCCATCGAGAGTGCCGGCGAGCCGGTGCCGATATGTGTTGCATCCACAAGACAACACAATGGTGGAGGAATTTCTCCAGATGAATCAGATCAAGCTTCTTCGGAGCCCTTGTCAATACCCAGACACTCGCCATCTACGCCAAATTTAGATGACCAGTTGAGTGGGGAATATAATGACGCGAATTGGTTCAAAAGCGCGGAATGGTAAGCCTTCGATTAAAGCAAACATCGGGCGATATTGACTTTTTACATACAGGTCCCCGGATGGGACGACGTTGCTGACGGACTCAGCTGATCATTCTATCCGGACGTGGATCCTGTGAGTTGGCATAGTCCTCCAAGGCAATCAAGGCTAACCTAACCAGGCCACCAGATCTGCTAGAGAAGGAGTCGGTTCACCGACTATCGCCATACTCTACTCTTCCATCGGCAGAGCCGACTTATGCTACGGCAATCTATCCATTTTACAATCTCCAGGATCCTTCGACTACACTTTTTCTCTCTTCTGTTCGTGATCATCCAATCCGACTTTCATCCGCCCTCGCTCCAACGGCGATAGCAAGCTACTCATTGGTTAACCCAATGACTGAAGCATTCATCACTCCGCACTCTATGGTCTACCCTTCAACTCTAGGCGGCACGCATTTCCTTACTGGCTCAGACAGCTTGATTTGCCTCTTCGATGTATCTCGAACAGGGTCGCAGGGCCCGGTGTCTTCGATGCCAACCATACCTAGCAAACGCAAGCAAATAGTGGGTGGCGGAATTGGAATGAAGGGTATTGTGTCAGCTCTGGCAGTGAATCCCAGCGGAGACGGCATCCTCGCTGCAGGCACTTACACAAGACATGTTGGTCTCTACAACTCGAATGGCTCTGGTGAATCCCTGGGTACATTCAGCATTGCCAAAACCGAAGCGAACCGTGAAATCGGTGGCCGTGGTATCACGCAACTTTGCTGGAGCCCTTGCGGCAGGTATCTGTACATTGCCGAGCGAAAAAGCGACGGTATATTAGTCTACGACGTTCGCGTTACAGGTCAGATGCTTGGTCATCTGCGCGGCCGCAAGGCACTTACAAACCAGCGAATGAAAATTGACGTTGTGGCTGCTGGTCCGGATGGGTCTCATGAGGTCTGGGCCGGCGGCACAGATGGATTCATGCGAGTTTGGAAAAGCCCGGAATATTCCGCAGGTGGACAGGATCCAGATGCGGAATTCAAAGTGCACGATGGTATGAAGGCTCCTGGCTCCTCCCAAGATCCAATACTGACGATTCTAGATGTTGTGACCAGCGCAATGTTCCACCCAATGGCTAATGTCGTTGCAACATCCTCTGGGCAACGACATTATGACTTGGATGATTCTTCCGACGAAGAGAATGGCGACGCATCCAAGCATGTCCATAAGGTTGACAATAGCCTCAAGCTCTGGTCAATGCCGTTTCCGCAGTCGGAGCCCGAGGCCCACTCTGATTCGGCAAATCCTTGTTAAACAATGCATGCAACTCTGATGACACCCTTTCGTGAAGAAAAACGACCCTGGGAACTTTTGTCTCCCTGCCAACCTTGGAAGGTTCGAAGAAACCTGCGGTGCTCATTTAATATCCGACTTTCCCGGGTTTACAAATGTAAGTAACTCAACAATAAAACAGCATACTTGGCGAAAGATCACTATGTCCCCTATTGCAAATTATATGTATCAAGCGCTCTGTTGGAAGTTTATGTACATTAAGAAGCTCTTAATCGAAACATTTCTATCCCAGGATATCCCAATCGATGAACTGATGCGATGAGCATTCAAGGAATGCGAATGCCATACTTCTCATACGGGAAGTTTTCCAATGAGGAGTAGATCTGGCCAAATCCATCGCCAATCTTGCCAGGCTGTCCAGCACCCTTCACACGCCAAGCCTGTAGCTCCTCGGCCTCCTTTTCAGCATCGGCCTTCTCGTTTTCCTTGTGCGAGCCCGTGGCTCCGGCAAGAACCTCTGCCTCCCGACCCTTGAAGGCATCCAGGAGTCCATCCTGTGGGACCCAAGCGACCTGCATGCCGGCTCGGCGACCTGCTTCTACGCCAGGGACCGCATCTTCGAAAACGAGACACTCCTCAGGCTTGACCTCGGTCTTCCCCTGCAGGCGCAGCTCGACGTTGATGGTCTCTAGTGCGAGCAGGTAGATATCGGGGAGAGGCTTCCCTCGTCCTTTTCCAATGCGGGGGTCGTCACCGAGGACCTTGTTCACTTCGGGGAACACAGACATGAGCTCTTCCAGGTGATCGGTTTTCAACTTGTAGTTTGTGTGGTGCGAGGATGTGGCCAGCGCAATGTACACGGGCTCGTCTGTTGACGCAGTGGATTTGAGGTTGGAAAGCAAGGTGGTTACACCGGGCAGCGGCTGGGAGCGCGGGAAGTACTTTTGCTGTAGGGCAAAGCGCTCTGCATTCAATTGCTCGTCGCTAATTGGGAGCTGGGCAAAGTCGTGGAAGATCTTGCCGGCCTGTATATATCGTTAGTAGTGAACGAGATTTATTCTGCATTTGACAAACCTCCGGCTGTGGACGGCCCTGCATTTGCGCTTTGACTGACCATGGCAGCAGAGGCCTGTCATATTTCTGGAGAATCTCATTGGTGATCACAGTGTACAGGTCCTCTGAGTCAATCAACAAACCGTCCATGTCAAAGAGACATGCTCGGATGCGGGGAAGTCTGTGAACCCGTCAATTGATGCCCATCAGCCACACCTAGCACAATGTCACTCACTCAGTATTAGTAGCCATGACTTTCTATGTCTGTACAGGGACTTTTTTTCGGAGTGGGATGTTGACAGCGTTTCGATAAGACGCGGGGAATAAAGCTTATCGGTCCCGTGATTGGCCCTTGGCAACATTGAATCATCTCGCTCGACTTACACTTCCCACCAGGATGACGAACTCTCCAAGCGCGCCCGAGCGCGACCCCCAGGCCGCCCATGACTCTGACGACAGTGGCGATGAAGATGTCTTTCACGATGCCCACTTTCCAGCCGAGGAAGAAGCTGTGAGCCACACCGGACTTCCCATTATTCGCGCCGCGTTGCTAATATCTATCTTTGCAGCAACTCCTGAAGGAATCGCAAGATATCAAGTCCGAAGCGAACCAGCTATTCCTCGCCGCGAGCTACGATCAAGCTATCTCCTGCTACGACCGCGCGCTCGCTTCCTGCCCGAATTACCTTGATTTCGAGGTTGCGGTTATCCACAGCAACGTTGCCGCTTGTCATTTGAAGTTAGAAGCTTGGAAATCGGCAGTTGATTCAGCAACCGTTTCAATCGATCGCCTGGAGAAGATCATACCATCTGCCCCAGTGAAGAAAGACGAATCGGGCAAGGGAAAGGAGGCTACAAAATCTGATGGAAAAGACACCGATGACGTGGTGGAGATCTCGGGTGATGACGAAGATGCCGAATCGAAGGAATTACAACGATTGAAGGAGCAGGATGAGATCAGAGGCAAGGTTTTGCGACTCCGAGTTAAGATTCTCATGAGACGCGCAAAGGCGAAAGCCCAGATCGGGGGCTGGGGTAACTTGCAAGGTGCCTCAGAGGATTACCAAGCCCTGGTTGCAATCGAAACTGTCTCGGCCGATGACAAACGCATTGCCCAACGGGCATTGCGGGAATTGCCTGCCCGAATCAACCAAGCGCGGGAAAAGGAGATGGGTGATATGATGGGGAAGCTGAAGGATGTGAGTACTCAAAATCCAGTGGGTCTCTTGTAATTCATGGGCAAAACTGACTTTGTACAGCTCGGAAATGGCATCTTAAGCCCATTCGGTCTTTCCACAGACAACTTCAACTTCGTTCAGGACCCGAAGACTGGCGGTTACAACATGAACTTCCAGTCCTGATATAATAGACCCCCACAAGATGCTTCTAGCAGCTGATCATTGGGGGACATTGGACTAGACCATCAAGGTCCTACTTTGCATACCAGGCAGCATGCCTGAAGGCGTTGTGACTTTGCACACCCTGCACATTATCATTGCATCATCTATCACAATCATATTTGCGATTAAAAGCGTTTTTGTCCACTGTCTCAAGGTTTCTACAAGGACCAGGTACGCGCGCGCATACGCTTCATTCTTAGTCCGACTGCAATAGCGGTCGATGCAATCTTCTTATTTTCATCAATGGATCCAGCCCCAAAAGCAGGCTTCCGTAGAGCGCTACGGGCTCGACCAGGGTTACCATCGAGCCAATGAATTGAGTGAGTTTACAAGCTAGTCAAGGTAGCCGTGGGGGCTACTAACCAGCTCGGTTTGTTCCGGCACTAGCGGACATGCGCTAAGCGACCCCGTACAAGACGCAAAGACAATCTTGGACTTTTCGCTGTCCCCAAAATGTCTCAAATACCGTTGACAGTTTTCAGCGGGTATGTTGCTCTCCATTTGATGTGAAGAAAACTTGGCTTACAAAAATAGAATCCTATCTCTGTTGGTCTTTGCATCCTTCATCCCCCAAATCCGCCATGTATGGCTAAGAAAGGAGGCCGGAAGAGTCTCCTTGAACTATCTTCAACTGAACTTGATCTATGCTACGGAAAATCTCTGTCTGGCATTTTTTCTCACTGTCAGTATCAGAGAGGATGTGCCTCTTTGGTGGGCCCATGTACCCCGAATCGCCCTTGACTGGGTCAACTTGATTCAGTTGGGTGGCGTATGGATTTTATTCAATGTTTGGTAAGTAAAAGCCCCATCTGTTCAAGCTATCGCAGTATCAAATCGAATCCTAACAATAAGATGCAGGTACTTTCTGGCGGTCTATTACAGCCCTATCAGCCGTACCCGCAAGGCTAAGAAGATTGTCCCGTATATCCTCTTCCTGGCTATTTCTTTGATCCCCTTATTCCTTGATGCCACGACGGACCTGTTCTGCTCTCCAGGGAAGACTGGTTGTAACGTGGAAAACCGAACACTGATCATGATGCTCGCGGGGCTTCACGTCAATTTCATTCGACCGGTGACCATTGCGATCGTGGTTCTGTCCTTCTACGAGCAAGCTCGCCAACCAAGAGTTGACCTCAGTGTCACAGGTCTCAAGATGCAAGCCCTGGCGTTCCTTGTATCCTCTGTTTGCTGGACCTTCCGGGTGCACCTTCCCTGGAAAATGATCGGGGAAGAGATACCGTTGACATCAGTGTTTACCAAAGTTGTGGTCTGGTTCCAGATGGTCGGGTTGGCGGTTGGTGGCGATGCAGTGTTTGCGATCGGGCAGTGCATCTTGTTGCGGCTTGTGTTACGGAGATCGCATGAGGATGCATCCCACACGGCAGGAGAGAGGCAACCTCTGCTGAACCCACCACAGGTAGGCATTGAAGATGTCTAGAACTGAAGTTAAATTTCATCATTGGACTTCCATGGTCTCATGACCATTTAGGCCAATGAGTGTTGGAAATGCAGTATCGAGAAAAAGGAACTAGCTCATATGTATGAATTAGTTTCGTAGGTGTTCCCGATAATAAACAAAACACTCTGAATGCTCCTTTGATATGAGCGGGGCTTCAAGTTCAACTGTGGCAGCAGCATCTATACATCAAACCTTGGAAGGCAACAGCCTGACCTCTATAAAGGGCCCGGAGAGACAAGTCATATCTCATTTACAATCTATTGAACAATCATTATGACTGAAATGTCTACACAGAAGAATTGTGGTTCTTTGGTGCACAAAGGTCTAAGCGCCGGCAGCCGCATCACCCTGTTTGACAGATCAACATCAAACATAAAGAGCCTGCCTTCCGTCACACCCTGAAGCCTCACAGATAGCCCACGCAAATCCAAAAGCAATGCCACTCAAAGTTTATACCACAGAGTCGATCGGCGCACCGCGAAACCACATTGCCATCTACATTGAGACCGCCCCAAGCGAAGATGCAGGCTGGCTCCACCATGTCACCGGGACGATCCTCAACGGCATGGACTACACACCAAGGCTGACACCTAACCCTGTGTCCCTGCCCGAGCATGTGCCATCCTCTATGAAGCAGATTGCGACAATCGAGGAGGGAGATCTGGAGAAGTTCCGGGAGGAGGTCTGTTTGGCGATCCCGCCGCCGAGGGCCCAGGTCACGCTACGAGGAGCCCGCCTGTATCCTGATACTCCACTCTACCGCTGTGGGGATTGGCTAAAAGATGTTCAAGAGATGGCGTTCCAGAAGGGGATCTTTCATTCTGTGTGATGGGAATTGGGGTGAAGTGCAGTTTGACTCTGTCCGGTTCTTGCGCTCGAGGTTCTGCCATAGAGCCTTTGCCCGTTTTAGACATGCTTTGAGAGTGTACTATCTTGCTTGATACACTTTGGATAAAAATCGCATGAAAATTTAGTATTTATGTGAAGAAACTATAGATCTCACCCTCCGGCTCTTCCTCCCATGCTTGTTGTCCCTTGATATGTCCCACTATAGCCCTCCACCTTCTCACTCATCTGGTGTACCATAAATTGCGCCAGCCGCGCCGACGGATACACCCTCAGCCCCGCGGGGTTCACAACCTGAAGTAAAGCCCCAACCGCGCCTTCATACCCACTGTCCATGACCCCGGCATGGATCAACACGCCGGATCTGAACAACGAGCTGCGCACGAAGATCTGGCCCACGACATCCACGGGGACGGAAACCGTCTCGTTGAACTCCACGAGGTATGAACCGTAAGCGAGGTCTAGAAACTCCGAGGCAAAGTGGATTTCCTCGGTCGAAGCGGTCTGCCGAAATTTGTTGTCGAGATCGATGACGCCGGGCGAGGTCCACTTCAAGACCCGCTTCAGGGTGAGGTCCACTCCACAGGGTTGAGCTTGCAGCTTCGGAGCCTGCACATTGCGAACGATGCGTGTCAGTAGGGAGCGGCCGGGAATGATCATCTTTGTGCAACGTGTCAAGTCACTCGTCCTGCGAAGCTGAGTAGACTATGGAGTAGTGGGAATTGAACACCTAGTATGTAGCTGGTATGTGTCAACAGGACGGGTCCGAAAAGGGGGAATTGAAAACAAAAAGTCAATAGAATCCACTCTTCCGCAGGGATCGCCGATTGGCTCGATGAATCATCTAGAGGAATCGTATCTCTGCAGATCAGTATTGAATTGATCGCAATTGTGGAGAATAGTTCCTCGCCAAACGAGTTCCACCGCACAGTTCCGAGGTCCCAGTGACCACGGTGTGAAGGAGAGATGTTGTGCATGAATTAATATATTGATGGATATTCCAAGAGTGAAGAGTCCATAGTGAAGTACTCCGCACATCAACCTCGGTGATGATAGCCCTGGAGGTCTCGAGTAATCATATGATGAATAATCCGAGCTGAGCTCCGAGGCTGAACAATAGTACACTTGTGTCCTATACAGGTTAGACCGAGATGAAGTGTACCGTGGATGGGCGCAGATTCAGGAGAGATTAAGTTGGTGAGGTCCAATGACAGCTGCACGGCTTGGAACTATGGAGACTCCCTGCTTTTCTTTTTTTTTGAACTTGGACCTCGGACAATGTTCCCGGTTAGTCGATCATTTTGTTTTCTTTTCTCTTGTAAACTTATTTAAGTATCATATCTCTGCCGCGCGACCGGCTTCGCCTCAAACTTTGCATTTTGCACACATTCTCTTCTCACAATGGCAGTATATCGTTCTTCCTATCCAGATCTCGACATCGAGTCGATCGATCTGGTCTCCTTCCTTTTCTCTAATCCTCTCAACATTCCCCTCGACCGACCTCTCTACGTCGACGCTGTCACCGGAAAACAATATACCTTGGGCGATGTCATTCAGCGCACTCGCTCGCTGTCAAATGGTCTCCGCCAAAGCATTGGCGTGAAGCCCAATGATGTCGTCGCGTTCTTCAGCCCCAACTCCATCGACTACCCCATCATCTGTCACGCCCTTATTGGATCCAGGGCAATTGCCTCTCCCACGAGTGCAGCTCTGACGCCGCTGGAGCTGAACGCTCAGCTCAAGACCAGCGGTGCACGATTCATCATCGTGCACTCGTCTCTGCTGGAGACTGCCCAGAAGGCAGTCAAGGGAACCGCCGTGGAGAGAATCGTCATGGCGGACGGCGACTCGTTCGAGGGTAAGCCCACCTGCGAGAAGATGGCCAGCACCTTCGCCCCTACCGAGTTCCTTACTGTCGACCCCGCCGAGGCCGATCGCCAACCTACCTTCATCTGCTTTTCCTCCGGCACCTCCGGTGCTGCCAAGGGTGTCATCACGACTCATCAGAACATGACTTCCAACCTCCAGCAATGGCGCTCCGTCATGCTCGAGACCGGTGACGCCTCTCAGCGGCCTACGAGGAGCTCGGCCATTGGATTCTTGCCTTTCAGCCATATCTACGGTCTCAACGTCTTCATCTGCCAGTGCCTCATCTGGGGTACAACTGTCGTCGTCATGCCCAAGTTTGATCTCGATTCATACCTCGGCTACATCCAGCAGTACCGCCCCGACGAGCTTTTCATCGTCCCTCCCATCGCTCTGATGCTCGTCAAGGACCCCCGCGTCGCCAAGTACGATCTCAGCTGTGTGCGCAAGATCATGTCCGCCGCTGCTCCCCTCACCATCGAGTTGGCGACTGCTCTCGAGGGTAAGTTCAAGGAATTGTGGAACATTGAGGTCTTCTGCACGCAGTGCTGGGGTCTGACAGAGACTTCACCGCTGGCAACTGCCATTCCCAACGATCGCCTCGAGAAGCGCCTGACTGGAGTTGGCTGCATCGTGCCCAACATGGAGTTCCGCTTCGTGGACCCCGACTCGATGAAGGATGCGGCGGTTAACCCCACTGGCCCAACCTTGCCCGCTGAGATCTGGGTCCGTGGACCCAACGTCGTGCTGGGTTACTACAACAACGAGGAGGCCACTAAGAGCTCTTACCACATCGACGAGGACGGAAAGAGATGGTTCCGCACTGGTGACATTGGCACCATCGATCCCGAGGGATACATCTCTATCCACGATCGCATCAAGGAGATGATCAAATACAAGGGACTGCAGGTGATCCCCAGTGAACTTGAGGGCAAGCTCATCGACCACCCCGACGTGGAAGACGCGGCCGTCGTGGGCAAGTGGGTTGACGAGAGGGCTACAGAGCTGCCGGTCGGCTTTTTGGTTCTCAGTGCCCAGGCTAAGCAGAGGGACGAGAAGACCGTTATCGCCGGAATCAACACCTGGCTGAACGAGCGCGTCGCCAACCACAAGCGTCTGCGCGGTGGCATCCATCTCTTGGCGCAGATTCCCAAGTCGCCCAGTGGCAAGATCCTGCGCAGGGAGGTCAAGGAGCTGCTCAAGAGCAAGGCGCCCAAGGCCCGTCTGTGATCGAACTTCAAAACATAATTCTTTTGTACTATAGTCTGCACCTCGCTTTATAGATAGCAACCTGGACCGTCTAATTTGAAACGCCCCCTGTTTTGACATCTGCATGATCCACGTGTGTTGAATAGTGCCATTTTTTTGAAACCCTTTTCTATGGGGATCAATGGCATTAACATCCAATGCTCCAATCAACCGACGAGGATCCGACTAGATCGTCTCCCCGACCCGCCACTATTCGGTGCCCGCGGGTCCCGAACGGAGATGAGTCCACGTCCGAGCCATCAGCTGCAGATTGTCTGACACAAAACTCGAGAACTTGCCCAGACATTTTGTGCGATCATTCAACAAACAAGCTCATTACACTGACTTGAACAAGCCTTTCTTCTGTGGAACGTCGGTGTATACGTTAATTCTCCGACGCATTTCAAGACCCTTCAGCCGTCGATCCGACCCACATCTCTCTCCTATTCAGAGACTTCACATTTTTTTTCTCGCAAAAGGGCTTCATGTTTATGGGCCTGTGGAAGAATGATGAGCGACCTAAATTCGTCGAGCTGAGGTCGTCAAGATGGTTTATCATGTTTGTGGTCTCCTTTGCTGCAGGCACAGATATCTTCATGTATGGGTTGATTGTACCGGTAACGCCAACTGCACTCAAGGATAGAGTCGGACTATCCGAAGACAGTATCCAATCCTGGACCTCTATCCTCCTCGCCTTATATGCGGGCGCTCTATTGGCATTCGCCCCCGTTGTCGGCTACCTCGCTGACCGCGCCGAGTCGCGAAGATGGCCACTGCTGATCGGGCTTGTGGCGTTGGCCGCTGCTACAGCTTTGCTGTGCGTTGGTACGAACATTGCACTCTGGATTGTCGGTCGATTATTCCAGGGTGCTGCCGCTGCGATTGTCTGGACCGCTGGCCTTGCTCTGATGGTTGACACAGTGGGCAAGGATGGTCTCGGCCAGGCAATTGGGTATGTTTCCATGGCCATCAGCGTTGGAACACTAGGCGGTCCACTGCTCGGCGGTGTCGTCTATCAGAATGGCGGATACTACGCCGTTTATGGCCTTGCATTTGCCTTTATTGGATTGGATATTGTCTTCCGATTGCTCCTCATCGAGAAAAGACATGCCCTGAAATGGCTTACCCCAGAGTTGGAACGACCTGAATCTGAGCAAAATTCAACGCACAAGGAGCCGGTCGTCTTCGAAGTGCCCCCGACGCCGAGTACTGGATCGGATACACAAGTTTCCCAGAAGCCTCCTTCACGCAGCGCATTCGCGCGTGTCTCCACTTTGTTGAGCTCGCCTCGCCTCGTCGTGTCTCTCTGGGGATATTTTGTCATCTCGCTTGTACTGGCCTCTTTCGACAGTGTTCTGCCGCTCTTTGTTCACGACACCTTTGGATGGCAGCAAAGTGGCCAAGGACTCATCTTCATCCCGCTCATGGTGCCGCATCTCGTGGATCCACTCACTGGTTGGGTGATTGACAAGTATCCCAAATCTATCCGTTATTTCACCGCCACTGCTTTCCTCTCTGCCGTTCCTGTGATGGTCCTTCTTCGTCTTGTGACCGATAGGTCCATGCAACACAAGATTCTACTTTGTGCTCTTCTCGCTCTTGTGGGCCTTTGCTTCGCCGTGGCCATGCCGCCTCTTGTTGCCGAGACTTTCCACGCAGTGAAGGAGAAGGAGGATGAAACCCCCGGTATCTTTGGTCGCGGTGGAGCTATGGCGCTCGCTTTCGGGTTGGTGAACATGGGCTTCGCAGCTGGTGCTCTCATCGGCCCTTTCTTTGCCGGCTTCATTCGCCAAAGTGCAGGGTGGGGAACAATGGGATGGGCATTGGGTTTGATTGCTGGCGTTTCATCCGTTCCAATTCTGTTGTTCCTCGGTGGATGGATGTTACGGCCAGCGACGTCGGATGATGCGGCAGTCGCGGACCCTTCTGCATCTTGAAACCAAAATTTATATCCATTGCATATACTCTTTTAGTTCACTTAATTTGTATCTAGTCATTTAATACACTATATCACCGCTCTTGATTCCGCACGGCCGAGTCAATTAGCATCTTCTTTCAAGTGGATATAGTCCAAGCACTGTAGTTGTGTACAGCATGGACACTCCTCCCCACATCCCCGCAGCCCCACAAGATTCCTTCAATTTGGGCCTCGGGAGTTGATGGATGGACATTAGCCGTTACTACTACAACACTACTATCTAGCCCTTCTCGACTTTGTGATACCCATTTCCCCCTCCTTGACCATGGCAGAAGTTCAGCATCAAGGCCTCAACGCCACATTCAAGGGCACCCGTGTCCAGGTTGAAGGAGTCGATCAATTCCTGGGTATCAAGTATGCCAGTATTCCAGCCCGATTTGAAAAGGCGAAGCCAGTCCAGAACTGGGAGGGTGCAATTGTAGACGCCACCAAATACGGGTACGATATGACATCCTTCAACCCTCTCAAAACGCTACATTCATCTATGGTTGGATGCGATCTGACCGTGTTCTAGTCCAAGATGTCCCCAAGCAGACGTAGACGTCCGCCATCTACTCCGCATTCCAGAAGATTTTGCAATCGCTCTAGAAGCCGAGGACGAATTCGAATGTTTGAACTTGGAGATCACATGCCCTGCCAACTCACCGTCCGCAGGACCATATCCTGTGATTGTGTGGATCCACGGCGGTTCTCAAATCGTTACATTCTGCTCCGCGGCCTCCAAGATCTGCGACCCGACCAAGATTGTCGCGGACTCGGTCAAGGCAGGAAAGCCAGTGATCTTTGTTTCGATCAACTACCGTCTGAATATCTTCAGTTTTGGCGATGGCAAGGAAAAGAACTTGGCCTTGAAAGATCAACGCCTGGGAATTGAATGGGTGCGACAAAATATCGCAGAGTTTGGGGGTGATCCTGTAAGTGAATTGCGTGTTCTTATTGGTTCTACTAGGATAATTTGCTAATTGTGCGAAGCAAAACATCACTCTTTCAGGTGAAAGTGCAGGTGCTATATACACTCATGCGCACCTTATTACAGGCCCGCCGGTAAAGCGGGCGGTCATGGCATCCGGAACGCTTTACCTCTCCTCGCCCTTGCCAGTGGAGAAGGGTGATGGCTTGATTAAAGTGCTCGAGTCGAAGGTTCAAGAGCTTGGACAGCCGTCTTTGAGGCAATCCTCAGTCCCTGTCTTGATACAAGCACTGAAGGAATGCAACGTGAACACCATGTGGATCCAAGAAGAGCCTGAGCTAGCAGGATGGGAGACTAGACCAGAGCAGGTTGAAGAGGTAATGATTGGCGATGCCGAATACGAGGTAAGTTGAGTCTTTGTCCCCCAAATATTTGACCTATTGTTGACCCATGATGCAGTCAGTGATTTGGCGCAACGGCGTCGAACAACTTGATGGAGACACCATCGCTGCCGCGTTTGACAATGAAAAGATCTGGGGTACCCGGCTTCGAAAATTATATCAAGTTGTGGGCGACCGTCCCACAGCAGCGAAACTCGGTGCTCTGGATCTAGTCAATGATGTCCGGTACACGCTTCCCGTTGAGGTGATTGCCAACAAGCTGCGCAGTGCCAATAAACGCGTGTTCAAGTATGTGGTTGATCAGCCCAATCCGTGGCAACCGTCTAGCCGTGCGCACCACGCAGTTGATTTGCTATTCCTCTTCGATGGAGTTGACCTGTCCTTTAACCCGGCAGCCAGTGCGGTTGGAAAGGAGATGCGACAGCGCTGGGTTCGGTTCGTCAACGGGGACGGTCCATGGTCTCCTGACCGAAGATTTGCCTTCGGACCGGTGGGAGAATGCAAGGAAATCAACGAGGTGCAGTTTGCTGCGCGCAGACGCGTGGAACACTGCGAGGTGCTCAAAGAAGCTGGTCCCAGCGCTTACATGCCCATCGTCTTCGCTTTGACAGCCGGGCGCATCAATCTGTTGAACTAGAAAATAGTTGAAGTATTTCACAATATACCATGATTCTTGTGGGACAATTTTCCATTCTTGTTGAAACACAGAAATTGCCACCGAAATTTGGCCAGTTGGCTCGTTCTGCTTGACGGTGTTCTCGGCAGTTGAGATCCGTTGCGACTCCCGTAGATCACAAAGCATCGATCGCCCAAGAACTTAGCTTCCCCACGCGCCCGTTACTCAGGCCTGACTCATGTGGGGTTTCTTTTATTGAGACAACTGCATCTCTTCATCTGGTGTGTTGAAGGTTCTCCCCGCCATCCATTGCACGAATCAGCTCCCTCATCCGGGGAGGTCGGCACATTCAACCCTCCGTGTCTGCCGAAGTATACACAAGTCCTTCTTTGAGGCAAGGCACCGGCGTCTAAGCACCATGCAAATGGTCACTCGCACGGATCATCCGTTATATCCGTACCTTGCCGTGCTCCAACTTGTACTCGTACTCGGAGGCGGCTCGATGATGCTTGGAATGCGGTGGCCATGTTGACCCCACAACTTGGGCTTCGCAAGAGCTATATAGGGGTCATATTTCCCCATCTCTTCGTGTGAAGTGGAATATCTCATCTCCAACTGAAATTGTTATATCATGCCTTCCACCGACTCTTTGTCCGATCCCCAGGAGTATCAGAAGATCTTCCACTGGGCTGAAACCCAAAAAGATGGTACCATCCCTTCGTTCAACACACGACGTAATGATCCTTATGAGGTACGACGCCCTCTGCGCAAGTTTTTTTTTCCCTGCTAATTCCTCGCAGTACCAATCTGGCTTTGGCAATGCGTATGTATTTTCAACTCATCTGGCTATTCAACATGCTGATGTAGTCCACTCGGAATAGCTTCGCATCCGAAGCAATCCCCGGCACCATTCCACAGGGCCAAAACAGTCCTCGCAATGTGAGATTTGGACTCTATGCAGAGCAAATGACGGCCACGGCCTTCGTCGCTCCACGTCACTGCAATAAGAATGCGTGGCTGTACCGCGCCCGTCCTGCTGTGGCCCACCAGGGATTCGTATGCATCCCCTCGACCTGCCAACCACCGGCGCTGACATATCTGGCAGACCGAGCTTCCAGATAACAAGGATACCGAGGCAAACTTTTTGCCATTGAACCCTCGTATCCATGTTTCTCCTACCCAGCTGGCATGGCACCCGTTCGATATCCCCGAAGGTGGGGATGTTGACTTTGTTTCGGGGCTCAAGACGGTCGCTGGCTCGGGTGACCCTACCTTGCGTGAGGGTCTTGCCACGCATGTTTACGTTGCCAACACCAGCATGAAGAAAAAGGCCTTCGTCAACTCAGACGGCGAGTTCCTCATTGTTCCCCAGCAGGGTGCCCTCGATATCCAGACCGAGTTTGGACCCATGCTTGTTCAACCCGGTGAGCTCTGCGTTATCCAACGAGGCATTCGCTTCAGTGTGAACTTGCCTGATGGTCCGTCTCGTGGGTACATTCTGGAGGTTTGGGGCACACAGTTCGAGCTGCCTGAGCTGGGTCCCTTGGGTGCCAATGGGCTCGCAAATGCGCGCGACTTCTTGAGCCCAGTCGCTAAATATGAAATTTTGCAAGAGCCATGGGAAATCATCTACAAGCTTGGAGGCAAGTTCTTCAAGAGTACACAAAACCACAGTCCATATGATGTTGTCGCATGGCACGGCAACTATGTGAGTTCTCCTCTCTCCTGGGGTTACCCTCATCATGCTGACCATTACCAGGTGCCTTATAAATACGACTTGACCAAGTTCGTCAATGTTGGTTCTATTTCCGTGGACCACATCGATCCCTCCATTTTCTGCGTTCTCACGGCCAAGTCCCGCGATTTGACAGCGCCGCTTGCTGATTTCCTCACATTCTCCCCTCGTTGGGATGTTGCCTCTCGTGAGTTCATCGAATCCCTTTTCTTGGTATCATTGCTAATCTCAGAAAAGACACGTACCGCCCTCCATACTATCACCGCAATGCCGCCTCTGAACTGATGGGCTTGATCTACGGTGGCTACGGCGGTCGCTCAGATGCCTTCCAACCCGGCGGTGTTTCATTTGAATGTGGCAGTATGTTTCCTGAGTCGACTTCTTCCCTTGACTACAGCAAGCTAATAATTGCGTTTTACAGTGGTCCCACACGGTGTCGCTTATGAGGAATTTAAAGAAGCTACTGATAGCGCACCACCAGCGATGCAAATATCCCAAGCCTCTATTGCGTTCATGTTCGAGTCTTGCCGCCCCTTCACTATCACTGACTATGCGTGGAACAGCGAGAAGAAACATGAACATGAGCCTAAAATGTGGGATAGCTTGGTAGACAACTTCTCGAAGCATGCGGAGGAGATCGAGGAGATTCTGGCTCGGAAAGCCAAGGGGCTGTCCATTTCCTAAGGGTTGAGTACAAAGACACACTCATCATGTACAGATGAAACTGGAAGAGACTTCCTTGAGCAACGTGACCTACTTCCAATATGAATGATACGTATACGACAATTGATATAGCTAGACAAAGCTAGAGCATGATTTCCAATCATTTCATGCTTCCTCCCAATCACCGCCATTGAAATGGCATAGTGAATGCCCCTGAGATCCGAGGCACCAAATCAAAAGTAAATCCTAGTTGTTCCAAACTAGCACCGGCTTGATGACATCCCCTCTCTTCAAGCTCTCAAGGGCTTTGGGGTAGTCTGCGGCCTATCACTTGCATCAGCAGTTACTCCCAAGGCAAAATGTTCACATGGGTCACACACATCAAAATATTCCACAAGCCGTTCTAGAGGAAACTTCCCTTCTCTGTACCATTGAATCATCTGGGGAATTGCCTGCAGCTATGGTCAAACTAAAGTTTTGATAGATTCGCGAGCTTTATACGCACGATTTGAGGATTGCAATCTCCCTCGATGCATCCAAGTATAGATCTGCCTTTCTATAATCAACGCTCACGGTTAGAAAATACTAGCAGCCGTGGGGAATAAAGAGCCTCACGTTCATATGTTCCGAAAGATTGAGGTTCAAAGTGTAGTTCGGTGGCGGAATTCCGATATAAACAACTTTGCCTCGAGCATGAGTTGACTGAATACTCTGCTCAATGATAGATGCCACGCCAGTGGTTTCAATCGCGATCGAAGCCCCTGTAGCAACAATGCTCCGGACTGCATTGTCCAACGTAGAAAATCCGGAGTGGCTAGTGTTGATTGTATGTGTCGCTCCAATTTCCTTGGCCAGCTCAAGTCGGCTCTGAACTCGATCGATCGCGATGATTGTTTTGCACTTTGCGATCTGGGCAGTCTGTGGTCTATCATTAACCCCAGTCTCGCTTCTCCAAGAGGACATCCACTGACCATAACCGCACCCATGCCAACCGCACCGAGACCTGAAACCATCACGACATCATTTGGGCCTGCCTGGGCGATATTTTGGACTGCGCCCATTCCAGTCTGAAATCCGCATCCTAATGGGGCGAAGAGCTTGAGCTCACTGGGATCACGAATGAGAGCTTTGGCATTCACAACGGTAGACTTGTGTACGGTGCTATACTGCGCAAAGCTAGACTGCCCAAAAAATTGCGACCAAGGGAGCTCGCTGTCAGTATCCATGTGCATCGATCCCTGCTGACCGATGTAGTTCTTGGGCGCAAAAGAGTCGCAGTATGCCGGGTGGGATGCCTCGCATTGTGCACACTCCGAGCAGGAGTAAAATGATAGAAGGACTGGGTCCCCAACTTCAACCGACTTCACGTTCTTTCCAGATGCTAGGACAACGCCGGCACCTGTAGGGCTCTTTAGTCCGACTGCTACGTGAGATCCATGGATTACGCTCGCTTTCACCATGAACTCTTACCTTCGTGTCCAACTACCTTGGGGTATTTAATACCAAGTGTCCCCTCGGGAACTGCTGACAGGACCACGTCTGTGTGACAGATTCCCGAGGCGTGTATCTGTACCATTACCTCGTCGTCGCCTGGTGGACTTACTTGGACCTCCTCGAGTGACCATTTCAGTGTCAGAGGCTGATCTGGCTCCCAGGCTACTATTGCTTTGGCATGCATATTTGAATCTCGATCACTGTAGAGTGAAAGATCTCCGCGAGCGGGCAGACCCCGCATTTCTTATCCGGTAGTTAGCACATGGCGGCTATATACCCAAGCGCAATCAGATTGCAGTGAGATTTAGCTTCTGCACATCTTCCGGACACTGTCCTCTATTGGCTGGTCGGAACATAGGTTACACAGGGAAAGTTGCACTGCTCCGCAATAAGTATACATTGAACCGATCGAGAATGTGGAGAGTGGCAAGTCAACTTGACAGGCTGTGTTGGTTTCTGGGCAAGAATATAGAGCCCGTGATCTCCAAGATCACACGAAGACCCGAGACTCATTTTGCTGAATGCATCTTAGAAACAAAGAATTGCCTCGAAGGTTAAAACCAGCGTTCACGTCGAATGGGCTTTGAAGGGATCAAAAGGGCCAGGGATGCCAGTGTCGATCCCATCGGTGGTCGGCGTTTCGGCCTCCGACCTGGCGCGCCGGGGCCCGACGAAGCGCGATGCAGACGCCAACTCTCCTACTTGCTCATTGTTCTTCTTGAACACGGTGGAATCGCAGCATATTAACCCCGATATGTAGGGACCGGCCTGCTGAACTCGTGTTTTGGTGGCTTTTCTCGGCCTTTTCAAAATTGGAGGTCCGCCAGAGTTTGTTTGCAGGTCTCAGCCCACTGCAAGTATATAGACTGCACTGGTTCATCATGTCTTAGTTGTTTAGGAACTGAATATTGGGAATTTCAAGTTCTTTGTTTACCCTTCATATTCCAAGGGCCCGCCCAGGATATATACCTAGGCATCCTTCCTCTCCTTTTATATCGCCATCGACCTCGGACACAAGAGCGCGTACCCAAGCCCGAGCCTTCGATCAACCAGCCCGTTCGATACCGCTACAAACAATGGGGGGTCCCTATATGCCCAAAACAGCGGGAATGGGCCTTCGACCTACAATTACCCTCGATGTACCAATATGCGCCGTTTTCCTCGCCCTGTTCCTGATAGGCGCCGTCTGCCATATGACTCTATTTCGCCGCAACCTTGCACGAGGACACAAGTTCATCCCATCAGCCATGACATTTGGTTTCTGCATGTCGCGAATCGTCGCCAATGCTATTCGGATTGCATGGGCTTGCCATGTCACAAATATAAGTCTTGCTATCGCGGCTCAGATCTTCGTTGCCGCTGGCGTACTGCTGCTTTTCATTTTGAACTTGCTTTATGCCCAGCGTATGTTCCGCGCAGTCTATCCTGGGCTAGGCTGGTCTCGTGCTTTCTCTTGGGCTTTCAAAGCCCTGTATGCCCTCGTCGTTGTTACCATCATCATGGTTATCACGTGCGTTGTTCAGAGTATGTATACTCTCAACACCAACACACTACGGATCGACCGTGACATCCAATTGTACGGCCAGACATACTTTGCCATTATCTCATTCCTGCCAATTCCGATGCTCCTCGCGGTACTCCTGTCTCCAAAGAGAAAGCAGATAGAGCAAGTCGGCTCAGGCAGTTGGATCATCAAGGTGATTGTCGTTGGACTTGTTGCTGTGCTCCTCTGCTTAGGTGCCTCTTTCCGTGCTGCTACTTCCTGGATGCCACCTCGACCCGTCACAGACCCTGCATGGTACCACAGCAAAGCTTGCTTCTATGTGTTTG
Source organism: Penicillium bialowiezense (assembly GCA_026122735.1). Classification (NCBI taxonomy): domain Eukaryota; kingdom Fungi; phylum Ascomycota; class Eurotiomycetes; order Eurotiales; family Aspergillaceae; genus Penicillium; species Penicillium bialowiezense. The sequence goes on along the minus strand of JAKZFB010000008.1, from coordinate 144,134 downwards.
ACTTTGCAATCGACATAATGGTTGTCGCTCTGTTCTTCGTCGCGCGTGTTGATCGACGGTTTTGGGTTCCAAATGGAAGCTCCAAGGTGCGCCATTACAGGAAATTTGAGGATTACGAAAAGAGCACAGAAAAGGATGTCATTGGAAATCTACACCGGGACCAAGAGCTACGAGACCTCGAGACTCGAAGGAGTAGCCTCTCTCGTGAACTGGACGACGTGAAGACATGATGGGACTGCTCGCTTTTCTTTGAGGCTGCGATATTCCTTGGAACCGCGAGGAAGAAAATATAATGTATACTATAATGCAGAAAAATGTTAATACCTCCAGGAAATGCACACAAAATTCATCGGTTGCGCCGCCTTTGAGTTCTTTCTGTACAAGAAACGATGTCAAGTTCCTAGTGCAGAGGCCATAGACACCAAGCTTGCTGGATTGGTTTCGAATGCAGTTACTGGGGATATTCATGTCAAACATGTCCATGACAGATAAACTTTTACCGCGAGGCTGATAGACGCAATTTTGACGAATGGCTTAGTAGAAGAAATGCGTGTTGCTTCCAAGGTTTCTTACAAATCCCCCGTTACTTGCCTGCTAGATCCAATACCTGCATCAAATGCTATAGCCATACCACGACTTGATAGATTCTAGTAGTAGATATGCTAGCTACGAAAGCAAGACCTGTTAACATTGGAATTTCTTAAGTACTTATGACGCAATACTTGACTGTCATGGACGTGCTTTCCTTTTCCAGGGTTGTGTGTAGTATGAAGACCCTCAAGGCCGTACTTTCTTTTAACACTTCCCTTACCCTCTTCATCTCCCTTGTACAACCATCACTCCATCGAAAATGCTCTAACGAGAGTCACGCCGGCGACCCACGCCTAGAAATTTGATGAAAATCCTCACGTCGCCGAAAGACTCAGGTGTTCTGGTTTAGCTCAGAGCAGGAACGAACCTGTTGCATAGAATGGGGTCTTTTTGGCCCCTCCTACCCTCGAGGCTTTTTGCATTACAACTACCACATCATGGCCACGATGAATGATACTACGATCACCGCGAGCCTATTGGCGCCGATTACGGCGACCACAATCAGCAGCCCATCCTAGCGGATAAGGTCTGGAAGATTTCAAAGAAAGTAAGATAACTCTCTTCTTTGGGTATTTCCATCACTAAACATAAGGCATACCAGTTGACAGAAGTCAAATCCCAGAGTTTGAAAGAGTTCCTCAATGCCCCATCGATCATTGCGGCATCGAGTATATCCTTCCTTCGACCAGTCGGGACCTTCTTTTCCTCGAGTGCAGATCTTTATCGGTCAAAGCATTTCATCACTAGCCAGCCGACTGTGAGCAGACACAGTGCACTGCACCTTGTCTACCATGACACTCATCTCATCACTCTACTCCTTCCATCCACAATTCTCACTCAACATCCCGCAGACTTTCTCGGTATCATCGCGAGCCTGTCATTATCTTAAGACCTTATAAGCTCTCTTGACGAGCAATTTGAGAGACTCTGAAGCTTCTCATTCTCTGTCTTCTTTCCCATCTTTCGAGCAGTCTTTCACAATGTCATCCGCACCCTAGTAAGTCCCAGTCTCTACATGAACGTCAATTCGTGCCTGTCGGGCAGAAGCACCTTGCTGACAAAACTATTCTACGGACAGAAAGAGAAGGCAGTAAGAGAAAACGCAAAGAAAAACCAGGAGCAAACAGCAAGAGAAGACAAAAGCACCTTTCAAATTGTGAACCTCCCGGCCGAAAAAGCCAAAGAAGATATTACACTATCCCGTGGACAACAAAAATGAAGGGACTAACCCTGACGCTTCTACAAACATAGATCGGCGAACAATGATCGTTCATTGTGCTTGAACGCCTGGGTGTTCTGGTCCACAAAAGACCCTAGCCTTCCCAGTTACTGACGGCAAAGGACCGGGGCTTTAAGGGAGACCGTCACATCCAAGATGTGTGCTTGAAGATCCCATCGAACATCGGACTCAAGAGCCAGAAGACTCCATGTTCCCATACCAACCGCAATGGTTCGAACCTTGGCCGACTGATGCAGCTCGCGCCCGAACCAAGCCAACTTCGAAACGAGCCCTCACATTATCCAATCCAGACTACTTATATGGGCAACCCATGACGATACTTCTTTCGAATTGAAATCCGTTCCAACACAGAACTTCATAAAAGTAATAATTATAAGTCATACCTTGTAAACTAAAACCTTTGTAAGCTTTACAGTTTCCCGAATTCTTGCAAATGGTCTTTTATTTTCATGATTGGTATCAACAAGTGGCCAGGCATCGAACCATACAGAATTAAGTAGGGAAGAGCCCCGTTCGAATGCAACCCCCATTCTTCCGCCAGTCCAATTGCCTCTCGCGAGACGAAGAAGAAATCTATCACAGGAAATAGTCGGGTGTGCGCCTCGATACCATAGGTTCTCCCGCTCGGGGGCAAGGGTCGAATTGTAGGCTGCGCGGGTGTTAGTGATTGTGACGAAAGCGAGTATTTGCAGGGATACTGACAATGTGTATTTCAAATGCTCGTCGATCTCCATAATCGCGGCTTGGTTGCCGCATCGGTAACAGTAATTAGGGGCTGGAGTCGGGTTAGTCGGGGTGTGGCTTGTCAAAATTCCGGCGACGAGAATCATACCTGAGAAGATGGTAACCACGTTGCGATCCTGCGACCAGTTATATCCTTCCATCACCAATTGATGGGCACGTGCCACCAGAGTCAAGCCGTTGTTGTGGTTGAAGGCTTCCGAGATATCCTGGCCGAATGTGTATCCAGCACCGCGGGGGGAGATTCCCCATCCGCATCGGTCATCGGGATCACTCCAGAGCAAGTCACACATAGGACCCTCGTGGGGCACTTCTTGGATGCGATCAAGCGACCGGATGTTGTCCAGGGTGTCGATGGACGGACTCAGTCCACCGTGAAGACAGAAGATCTGGTTTTCGATGAGGGCAGTGAGGGGAAGGTAATCGAAGAGGTCGGTGAAGTATTTCCACACGTTGGCGTTGCCGTATTTGCGAAGACATTCGTCATAGAAACCGTAGACCTGTGTGATCTGTCGGGACTCGTGGTTTCCACGAAGGATGGTAATACGCTGGGGGTAACGGATCTTCAAGGAGACGAGGAGGGTCACGGTCTCCACGGAATAGTAACCACGGTCGACGTAGTCACCTGCATGAGAAGAACAGAAAAGTTAGGTATTTTACCCCACAACGACTTCATCCGACCGACGCCACTCACCCATAAAGAGATAGTTTGTGTCCGGGTTGGGACCACCAATGCGGAACAGCTCCATTAGGTCGTGGAACTGTCCGTGTATATCACCGCAGACTGTCACTGGGCATTTCTGTCATGGGCATCAGTAAGCTGCGTAGGAAAGACAGCATCCCGACCGAGGAACAACATACCACTGGCTGCACGTTGGACTCTTCCTGCAGAACCTCTCTTGCCTATACGACACACAAATGATCAACTTGAATTCATCCAGAGCTCACTTCCAAACAAAGAAACCCACCCGATCGCACAGCCGTCGCACGTCCTCCTCCGCTAATTGCTTGCAAGTCATCAAACTCTCAATCCACCCGTCCAGAGTCGGTATGGAGCCGGGGTCGCTCGCGGGCGACAGGCGGTGTGGCTCGGGGGACCGCGCAGTGTCGATTTCCATGTTGTTGTCCATTTCGTCGGTATGCTCAGCTGGCTGAAAAGGAGGGGCCAGCTGGGGGAGGGGCGGTCTCGTGAGAAAACAACGGAATTCGTGGATGGGCGCAGCTGTCGTGGGGTCTGAAAATAAAGGAGATTTACACTCCAGATGACAATTCAATTAAAAGACAAACTCCCAAGATCGATTCAAGGGATAAGGGGATGGACTTGGGAACGCGAGAAAGGGAGAAGAGATGGGAGTTCGGGAAGGTCAAGTTGAGAGTGGTGAAAGCAAGATGCGCCACACTTCGCACTTCAGCCACACCGCTTTGCTGCCCCATACGCAATTTCTCCAAACTACGACATCGTACATGAAGGTAAATCTCCGTCGAATGGTTTTTATTTACGGCTGCAAAACATTGGATGAGTTGAGAATGGCAAAAGGCAGCTATGGTCGACGTATGGTCATGACTCGTTAGATGATGTCCCCGCCAAACCCACCACCGAAGCCTCCAAAGCCTCCCCCACCTCGCCCATTGTTGCCATAAGGTCCCCGGTTGCGACCGAATGGTGGCTCACCAGGTCCAACCGGGTCATATCGTGCTCCAGGGGGTGCGCGGGGATCATGTCTACCACTACCGGTTCCCTGTCCGCCAAAGAGGGGGTCGTCAAAGGTAGGATGCATACCCCCACTACCTGGTCCATAACCACCCATACGTCCATTGAACGGGTCATGGGGAGAAAGACCTTGGGGATAAAGATCTTGCGAGCCGATGCTTCCTGGGGCCCCTAATCCTGATGGGCCATCTCCAAGGCCGGCTGGCCCTGCTCCTAGCCCGGCTGGACCGCCGCCCAATCCTCCCAAGAATCTCTGTGGAGAGGGGTACATTTGATGTTCGTCTTCAAACCCGGGAGGGGCAAAATCTACTTGTGGTTTTGAGCGGCGGGGTGCTGCCGCCAATGGGTCATCAAATGGACGCGGACGAGCAGGCTGAGGAACAGAGTCATCACGTAGCGCAGCTCGCTGTCTGCTTTCTGCCGGTGATTCCCTTGGTGGTTGAGTTGTGCCCTCGTAGTCTTCCTGCTGCAAGCCAGACACGATCTTTTGAATCACGTTGATTTTGAACAGACTGATCAGGTCGCTCAGCCGAGGAGGCGAGGTGAACACATCCCGTAAAGAGGTACCGATGTCATCGGCGGACAGAGGGAGGGCGGAGGCGGAGATGTAGTCCTTGGTAGGGACATCGAAGGAACTGGTGCGGTCATCGCCCAAGGCGAGTGCGAAGACAACTGCATTTCCTCCCATGCGACTCACTTTGAGTAGATACTGTGTCTCCGAGTTCGCATGCGAATATCGGAAGGCGATCGTGTCATTAGTGTTCCATTCTGAGGGGAGAGAAGATCGATCTGCAGATGAATCTTTGGAAATGTCAGTGCAATTATGTAGGATAACTGAGTGAAGACAAATACCTAGGTTGTGGTCTTCACCAAGGCCAACCAAACTGAAATCCAGCGCTGCCAAGCAGGCATGGCCAATCAGTGCCACCGCTTCATGTGGTGCTTTGAGGCTTGGCTGGCCGGGCTTGATAGCCTTGACGGCAAGGTCCAAGATATGATCCTGACCAAACAAATCTGAGCCTGTCATTGTTGGAGGGTTTAAAAGTCAAGCTGATGATAAAACGAAGTTAGGAAAAAGCATAAGATATGAGGCTCACTCTTGATGACCTCACACTTCACCACGTGAGCCAAGCCTCCAGGGCTGAAGATGATGATGACTAAGACCTGGTCCGAGCGCTGCCCAAAAGCGGGTCAATGGAGCTTCCAGCGTTAACCTGCGGACCTTGAAGAACCAGCTTGTAGCAGAAGGAGTTTGACTAATAGGGAAAACCCGGTATATGTAGGTAGATGCATAAATTGGGGAAACAAACTTGGAACCACCTGGGCATTCTCAAGATCCCAACGTACGACTTGTCTACACGGCTGCATAAAAAACACACCATACTGAGCAGTACTGAACGCTTCATTCAATTAATTTACATGACTATCATGGAAGAAAGATTCATCCTCTAGAGCATTGCCTTCGGGAAATTCTTCATCGCTTGCCGGACTCCCAAATCCGCCAGAATTTCCTCAGTTCCGCCCAAAATGGCATCGAACTTGTACGTGCGGTGGAACATTTCGATGATCTTGCCCATTCCAGACTGGGTGATACCACGGCCACCGAAGATGTTGGTGGCATGGCTGGCAATTTCACCGGCGGCTTGAGTACAGTGTGACTTGAGTAATCCGATCGGCCCACCGAGGTGCTTGGCTTGCTCGGCGTAGCTCATGTTGCACATCTGATAAGCAATAGACTCAAGCCAGGCCTGGTTGGATTCCGTGAGAGAGATCATGCGGGCGAGCCTGTCATTTGTTAGAAGGGATCGTGTCATTTCAATGTTCGCAGTTACTCACTTTTGGCGAATGGCGGGCTGTTCAATCAACTTCTTGCCGAAGACGATGCGCTGGTTGCACCATTTCATTGTTTCTTCTACCACGGTCATGGACATTCGAACCACGGCGGCTACCATCATGAACCGCTCGTGGTTGAAATTGCTCATAATAACAATGAAACCCTTGTGTTCCTCGCCAAGAAGGTTATCGACGGGGACCTTGACATTCTCGAACTGCACAAAGGCAGTGGCGGCAGCAGTCGAGTATGAGGTTTTGATGGGCTTTGTCTCAACACCCTCGCCTCGGGGAATCAAGAGCACGGAGAAGCCCTTCTCGGTGCGACATCCGGTTACAAAATAATCGGCGAACATGCCGTTGGTGATCCATTTCCTGTTGTTTGTCAATGCACGGTCTCTTGCTATCACTTTTGCCGAAATCGATGGGTGAAAACTTACTTGGTACCGTTAACAATATAATGTTTGCCGTCTGGGGTCTTGACGGCAGTCGTCTTCAAGCCAGCGACGTCGCTACCAGCAAAGGCCTCGGTGATCGCCAGACACGACTTCTTCTGGCCAGATAAAACCTCGCCATTGATCCGCTCTTTGAGAACAGGATCTCGCAGCCATTGCTGTACTGCAGTCAAACTGATGGCCATACCCGCCATATTTCCATCCTGGAAGCCTCGGGCGTTTGCCCGAACCAGCTCCTGCGTCACAATCATGTCGTGAAGGTAATCGAATTCCTTTCCGTCCACGACCCCACCAAGCAGACTTCGACCGTGAAGATGCTTTCCAGGACCGAGTCGCATGGCGAGGACATTTGTCTCGGCCATCCGGTCGATAAGCTCCTGGCTGATGTAGGTGCCATCTCGTTCCTTCTCTTGGGCCTCGGGCGTGACGTACTTGTCTGTGAACTCTCGGACTGCCTTTTGGAGTCGTCGGTGGGTCTCTTTATAGTAAGGTGACTTGAACTCAGGTCGTAGCCATAGTGGCTCGGCGTAGGGCACGGGGCTCAGGGCACCAGGTACCGGGACGATGACCTCGGACTTTTCGCCCTCGATGGTACCGATGCAGAGCTGGTCTCGGTACTTCTCTAGAACTTCCTGGCGGTGCAGGTTGTAAAACTCGGTAGTCGCATCCTGGCCGGCAACCTGGGCCAGGACCACGCCGCCGCCGGGATGGGCGTCCACAAAGTCTGTCAAATCATAGACTTGGTGGTCGATGATGCACCAGAGGGACTCCTCGGTGTTGTGTTTGGCAACTTCCGCACGTGTAAGGATTTCCGAAGGCATTTTTCAGAATAGTACAGATCACAAACGGGGAGGGGCACAGTAAATACCCCAGACCAACAAGCTCCAATCACGCCGCCTCTGATTCAAATTCAGCCGAGGCCCGAGGTGATGTCAGCATTTTTCACTGCAACCTCATTCCTCTTGTTATGCATCTTCGGGCGCCATGTCTTGATGTGGAATGGTGCGCGTGTTCCAGCAATATGGAGCCATCTCTCGCCAATAAAGAGAGTGTAAATGGCAAAAACTTCCACGTTGAGGGAGACCCACCTCGTGGGCCCGCGGGCCACATGATCTACAACGGTTATACTTCAAGGCACGAGGTAATCTCCTGAAGTTAATCTCCGGAATATCTTGAACTGTTAGAATTGTTACAGATATGGATGATTATATCCAGCAACTTGGAAAGCTCCACCGTAAGGATCGAGTGAGCCCACTGGGAAAATGTCGGTGTGTCTCGTACGACTCCAAGATGGCACCTGGGTGGGCGCGGGATTACCGAGGTCTGATTATGCATCATGTCCATTGAATTACACTGCATTGTATTTCATACATAAGCTATGCTGGTTCTACTGCCTGGTCACATTACAAAGAGATAACAGGTCACTCGAGACATTTTCAAGGACACAAGGGGTGTTGATGTCGCGAGGGTTCCGTGTGCACTAATTCGTTCGCATGGTCGGACAAGGAAAATAAACGCCAATAGAGTAGCAATCGTGAACAGGGTTGAGTATACATCTAAACATGACATAGTATGCATTTTGGGACATCACTGAGCGCCCTTTGAGCGACTAGACTTCATATCCTCAATCTCCTCCTCGATTAACCACTCACAAACGGGCTCCGCGTCACTGCCAACGCGCCAACTGCCCAAAACAACCCCTTGGTGCTCGAGAATATCCGTGGCACGTTCCCAGCGACGCCGCCAGAGCTCTTCCCGCTTGTTGGGCAGGGGCGCAGGCGGTACTCCAGAGTCGGTGGATCCTTGTCGGCTTCCACCAACGGGAGACCCGGAGAAATTGAGGCGGTCGCTTGCATACTGGAACCCTTGGTACGCGGCCTGAGCTGCAGCTGCAGGGTATGATTGAATTCCACTTGCCGCTGCAGGGGCGGGAGTAGGAGTCGTTGAGTCGCTTGGAGTAGCAGATGGACTCTGGTCAACACTGGCAATCGATGACCCAGTGTTTGTCCGACGGGGTGGTGGACGAGGTGGTGGCGGTTTGGCACGAGCAGCTTGCGTTTGGCTGTTATCCTTATCGAGGCCCTTGAGCCACGAGGACGGTATATCGTTCCCTGATGCCGCGGTGCTGCTTCTAGGTAAGCCCGGTGAGGGATCCGACTCTGGCTTGGACCCAGAGCCCCGTTTGGGTGGCACAGGTGGTACGGCTTTGCGCTTGGGGGGTTCCTGTGCAGGAGGCTTGGAATCACTTTCTGCCGAGTCAGAGTGCGTGGCGACTTGGCGCAGGGAAGACGGCCTCGAGGCCCTGGCCAGGTCAGCTGGAGTAGAAACCATACGCAGGGCAGATGGTTTGATAGGCTTCACTGGCGGTGGACGAGGTGTGCTTGGGTGTGTCAGCCCAGAAGGAGGTGGTTTATCGTCAATGATAAGATCGGTCAGGTCAATGAGATCTTCTAGTTCAAGGTCCTGTGGATCGGGCTCTGCGCGCACTGGGGGTGAAAGAGTTGTGCCGCTTCGAGGCGGCAGCCTCGGCCTGTTGGACATCGCATCTGAGTGGTCTTTGACGTCTGGTGAACTTTTACTGCGATTGGACTGGCTGAATTGACTGACAGATTTGTCGAAGAAAGGCTTGGTATGCGGAGTCGTCACGTCGCGGATGAAGATTCCCAGGATCCGGCCGGGGTTTGCGAGGACGATCTCGGTGTAGACCTCTAGATCAGCTTCGCCACTATCGCCGACCAGGATGAATTTGCGTTCGGGGAAATCCCGCAGAATTTGCTCCAATGAGCCTCGCTTTCTTTCGGCTGTGGGCTCGAAGATACCTTGAAGCATGCCAGAGTATTGCTTGAGATGGAAAGATCCGGGAGGCAAGCCGACCATTTTGAAATAGCGTTCGAGAAGAGGGTACAGCTGCCAGGGTGCATTTGACACATAGTGAATCTGCACACCTTGCTTGGCTAGGTTTCCATACCAGTCACTGACTCCTTCGACCTTGAGTTCATCTAATTCACGGATGAAAGTGTTGCGGAACATTTCCTTGGCGCCGCCAGCAATGGCAGAGTGCTTGACCGTATCATCGATGTCACTAATCAGACTGATTCCAGTGGGCTCAATGATCTGAATTGGTCTGGCAGCCGACAGGTCCTCTGATGCCAACACCCGGATATGAGTGGGCACAAATGGCAGTGCAGCGCGAAGAGTGAAATGCCCAGACTCATCCGTTGTGATATTCCTGGACTTGCTCTCATTTTCATCAAAGAAGAACACAGTGACCGGCATGCTGGAAACAGGATTTGTCAAGAATGGACGAAGTCTTTCCATAAGGTGTGCGTTCGCCATAGAGAGTTCATCCTTGCTCAACGGAGCCGCGGGCTGTTGTGACCGATCCAGGTTTGAGCTCTTCCAGGCGGGGTCTGCGTCTTTGACGGCTGATTCGACGAGCGACTGCATCTCCTTGTCAACGTATTCATCGTCCCCCTTGCCCGACACCTTGTCGTCAAGTTCGTCGTTCGCAGAGCCGGTGGGCGCAGGGATTCCGCTGAGCTTCCTTGCCAGGGCGATCATCAATCTGTGCTTTCGGCTCATCGGACCTCGTCCAGGAGCGTAGATCCAGCCACGCACATCGACGGCCACAACCGAATCCTCAGTCTCTGTCTCGTCCCAAGCGGGTGCTGCAAGGTCATCTTCCTCCGCAGTAGCTGCGCCGCGATATTCATCGATAGTCTCGGACCACGAATCACGTCGACGAAGAGGGTCGGTCTTTTTGTTCGGGGATAGTTTTCTAGCGTAACTTGGGAAAAGTACCATTTCCTCGTCGCCTGAACGTGCGATTTCGACATCTGGGAAGGCACCGGGGGTATTGTAGTAATCTTCGTCATGCTCATTTCTCTGGCCAGCCCATTGGGAAGTATAGGCTTGACGCAGCTCGTTCGCCGCTTTGAAATATTCATAGACCTTCTTGCGGCGGCTGCCAGGCGCAGCGGCACCATCACCGCTGCCCGGTCCCCATGTCGAAGGAAGGCCGGGTTGGGCCATTGACTCGTTAGATTTGCGGCGGGGCTCTCGGATCGACTTCGGGTATGTGCTTGTCGGATTACCGGATCCAACAGGCGTATTCTGCGTCTTTGAGCGTCGCTTTTTCCCTAACAAGGAAGTGAGAAGACGACTTCCAAGTCTCTTATCGCGCGCGGCGAGTCGCGCCTGTCGCTGGACGAGCGCTCGGTAAATCCGCGATTGGGCCCGGTGCCGGAGCGCGGGAAGGGTCTCGTGCCGAATACCCCAAAGACGGGAGTGGGCTCGTCTAGTTGCGAGCGGGCCGATCAGGAGACGGAGGATTCGAGAGAATTTGCCAGGTCGAGGCTCGCGGGGGAAAGGGAAAAAGGTAGGCGAGCGCCTGAAGAGGGGGGACCTCGACCGGAAAGTGGGCCAGCGGAAATGGGATTTAGGCGCCAGGGTCTCGAAGGGCAATCAAGTCCAGATTTGAAGAGGTAATAGTAATTCAAAAAGTCATGCGGAATCCAAGTTGAAGGATCACCTGCGGGGAAAGAGATCGCCCATGACGATGATTATTCGGGTGCTCACCGCGTTCCGCACTGTCCAGGCCCGACGGTGAGTCTTAGCGGCCATTGTGGCAAAAGGGGGTGTTGTTCCGCGCGAACACGCCTCCTTAGGTGGGATCGACCGAATGGTTACTAAAACCTTCTGCAGATAAACCTGCTTTTGTTCGGAGAAATTTTGCACATTTCTGTCTGTTTCTGTGATTTTCACATCTAGATTACAAAGACAAGATCTACTCTTTTAAACAAGGAGAATTATAAGGGAATCATTTATGTTTAGTGTACAATAAATAGTATACAAGGTGGCACTAAGCAGCGACTCATGCACTGTCTTCAGTGTAGTTCACTTTTTTAGCACGAGATCTTCTCCGAGAAGGCGAGGCTGTAGTTGACGCATTTTCTGGCTCTTCGACCTCATCGAGCTCTGGGGTGGACTCAATCTCTGTGGCTTTTCGTTTGCTGCGAGATTTGCTAGCAGGGGGAGTGCGTTTGGTGTTCTTCGCTGCCGTTTTCACCGGTGTCTCTATCTTAACGGTGGAGTTTAGAGGCACATCATCGGCGATACACTCAGTTTTGACCTTCTTGGAGGCTGCCTTTTTGGGACTCGGCGTGGCTTTGGGTTTCACCACCTTCTTCGCCGGTCGTAGCCATTCCTCCATTCCCCGAGGCCAGTAGACTCTGCCATCGGGACCACCCATGCCAACTTCTTCGTCGGGTATGATACGAGGAGGGGGTATTGAACCTTCAAGGTCGACAAAGCCCCCATTCTTCTTGGACTTCTTGGGTGGCTTGAATGGTTGGTTCTCGTCGGTGCGTATGTATGGAAGGAGTTCGTTGACAAGATTGTGACCGGGCAGTTTGAAGTTTCGCATCAACTCGAACACCGCTTGCTCCTTATCCTTGGCCTCGATCATCAGATCCATGGTAGGATCACATGGAGGTAGAGTTGCGACACGATCACTGTGCTTGCGTCGTTGCCGCGGGGTAATAGCGGCGGCCGTTGGCTCAGAGTAATGCATCTTTTGCGTAATGTTCTTTCGAGACCAGGTTGCCGATATGCGCTCGTAGAGGGGGATAATGTCCTCTGTGCCTTCACGGACCTCATTGGCGTCGAAAATTATATTGTGGTGATGATAGTCGAGAACGAGAGGGATATTGAGCTCCTCACAGATAGGCAGTAAGTCATGAACAGACCAACTCACATCATCGTTTTCCAGAACCAACCGGTTCTTAATATCCTCTGATAGCAAAGCATAGTTTTCTCTAAACCGGTCAAGGGTTGCTGCCTTGTCACCAAAGACTCCGCCCATGTGGAGGATCATGACCGCATCCCGGTCTTGCTGCGGAGGCAACTTGAGCAATTGGAGCAGCTCCGAATGGTATTCGAGGTCACGGTAAGAGCTCTCTATGACTTCTCTTCTTGGTGACCCCAGTTGGGTGAATTGCCCAGGGTGGACAGACGCTCGGTGTCCCAGTTCGGCCAAAACTTGGCCTGTGTTTGCTAGTACATCCGACGCAAAGGGCGCCAATCTATAGCCGTATTCCTTGTGGCTGGCGAAGGGGAACATCTCACTGCTGAGACGCATGAACTTGATGCCATATTTATCGTTCCAGCGAATGATCTTCTCTAGATCACGCGCGTTTGCCAATCCGAGCCCCTCGACAAAGGCTTGGCCTCGCGCAACATCCGCAGGTTGCTCGCGGTCTGGGCGGTTCTTTATCGGATGAGCAGGTTGCTCTGGATCTTGAAGAGGGTGACGGTTCTCCAGAATTGATGCAATACGACAAGTACGCGAGCAGAAGACAGAGGGTGTGGAATAGCGGAGGTAGGTATTCAAACAAGCCTGTCACCATCAAAGTTAGCTCAGCTCGCAATACATCACCGCGGGCCTGTTCTAGGTTAACTTACATATCCCAGCCGTCCTTTCCAGGGAAGTGGTAGATAGCTGCTGTGCACTGGAGGCGGTCGTCCAAGGGCTTCCTTGAGTTCATCCGCCTCAAGTGGAACCTCCACGTCAGATTCCGGGTCGAGAGAGGCCTGGCGATCCGCCGATGGTATATCCCCATTGAGGATGTCCGCTGGCTTCTCGTCGGATCCAGTATTAGTTGCAGAGGCCATGTCTGCTGGGTCCAGATACCTTGAGTCCAGGCCGGAGTCTGGCGAGCAATCTTGCGAGTATCCTCGATAGAAAGCGAAGGAAATCCGTGTTGGTTTAATCAAGGAATGTACAACACGCTTGGTTGCGAAGGGCGAAGGATTGAGAGCCGCATGACGGACGGATCTGGTCGCCACGGGTATCGATCGATCGGTAATTCTCAGTGACGTGTGGCGACCCTGCGGGCCAGCTTCCAAGGAACGAACATGTTGGAGAGACAGGTTCTGCAGCCGAATTAAAGACCGCCGACACATTCGGCTTTTGGGGGTTGAGTGTTGCAGATGTCAAGGGCGGGATCATGACGCGCCGAATACGCGACGCATCGCTTCCGCTCCAATCAAAGTAGGTGAGCTGTCAATGCTATGGCATCGATGCTGCTTGGCTATAATTTAATTGCTATAAATTAAACTTCCAATCGCACTTTGTATGACCATCCGTCTGCACAATTGAGGCTCTCAAATGACCTTGCAACTTTGTATCACCGATGATATCATTGCTGCCTCAGGCGCCCATGCAAATCATGCAAATCGCACCTTTTCATGCGCTAACTCAACAGCAGCATCCCATCCCAAGCTAATAATCCTCTTTTTAATTGAGCTCTTGTTCTTGCGCCTCAGGTCGAGAGCACGTGTGGATCGACGACTCAACAGACTTCAAGTCAATTCCTACTGATCAACATGGACCCAACAATGCCTGGAATGCAAATGAATTCGTTCCAACCAGAATCAATGCAAGCATGGCTTTACTCTAGCGCTTCCGGTGGTCTCGAAAACAACCTGACATTTGACCCGGTTGCGCGTGCACCGCCTGCACCAAAGGGCAACGAGGTTCTGGTGCGAGTCCTGTCTGCAGCCCTGAACCCAGTGGATTACAAGTTGCCCGAGATGGGCTTTCCAGCAAGCCTGCTAGTAAAGAAGCCCGCATCCCCATGCTCGGACTTCTGCGGCCGCGTGGTCGCAACAGGACCCCTTGCAAAGCATCTCAAAGAGGATCAGTTGGTGCATGGCATCCCGGGAATCCCGACCCAGTTCGGCTCGCTAGGACAATATCTCATTATAGGAGCGGAGAAAATTGCGGTAGTTCCTGATGGCGTCTCGGTAGATCATGCTGCTGCTATCACACTCGCTGGATTGACTGCGTACCAAAGTTTGGACGGTCATGTGAAAGCTGGAGACAAGGTCCTCATCAATGGGGCTTCAGGCGGCTGCGGTGTGTTTGCTGTTCAGATTGCGAAACAGCTGGGATGTCATGTCACGACAATTAGCTCAACTCGAAACATTGAGCTGTGCTTGCGCATGGGGGCAGACGAAGTCATCGACTACACGGCGCAGAACGATCTTGTCAAGAAGCTCCAAGATCGGAACGTTATATTTGACTGCATAGTTGATAATGTTGGTCTGCCTTCTAATTTGTACTACCAATGCCACCATTTCCTTAAGGAGGATGGAGACTTTGTGCAGGTTGGTGCGTCGAATCTGACCACCTTCCTCGGACGAATTGGGTGGCCATCTTTCCTTGGAGGTGGAAAGAGAAAATACGTGGTTGTGATGACGAAGAACGACCCGAAGCAACTGGCTCAGCTCGGGCAATGGATGTCCGAGGGCAAGATTCAAGTCCAAATCGACAGTGTCTTTGAGTTCCATGAAGCACCCAAAGCATTCGAGAAACTTCGAGCGGGTCGTACAAGGGGCAAACTCATTGTGCATGTCGGCGATCCCCACGATCAAAGCATGGAGTCGTTTGGCATTGGACTTTGATCATGACTCGACGCTCGACCTTCAAATCTTGCATCCTCCCTATTCGCTCGCCTTGTGGTTGGGGGAAAACCTTTATCCAATAAACGAAGGAAGCAGATAGTTTCTTTGGACCAGTCTCAGGCCACCAGGCTGTTTTAAATACCCAATGTTTATGCAATCAAGATTTTGTTTCTGCTAATTTAAATTCCTTGGGGATTATAATCCCCAAGCCATCTCAATGCCAGCATGTTTCCCGAGACAGTGCCACTCATTACTTTTCCTGTGAACAATGCTATGGCACAAAGCGATGGCTCTCTTCAATCACATTTCTTTTTCTGGTAAACTCGAACCACATTCCTTTAGAAGCGATTTTTAAATACAATTTACACCTTAGACACTCACACTTGTTTGTCGGCCCGTGCCTATAGATCGAAGCAGAAAATGCCTAGATATATTGATTCTGTCTAGTAAAAACATACAAGGGAAAAAGAAGAGAGAGAGAAGGAGCTCTAGTTCAGGCCTGTCTCACACCTGACCAACACCCCAACAAGACCGCAACTTTCCAACGTTGATATTGATCTTCACCGGAGACTCGGCGGGTCAAGATCAGTTCATCCCTCTTGTTAATTATTGCAACGCCATTGCCTGGTCGACCCATGATTTGTGAGAATACCACCGAGGCAATATTCCAGACTTCGGGGTCAGTTGAGTCACTCCCAAGGCTGGAAACCCCCCAGGTACAACCTCCGCTCGAGAATGATTCCAAGGTCGGTGACATGCTCAACGCTTGGTAAATCGCACATTCTTTCTTTTCCAAATCATTGCCACAGCAAATATCTGCGCTGCTGCAAAGGCACCACACATCTTCATCTCCATATTGTATGCAATCGCATAGACTTCACGAACTCGGAGTTGATTCTCTGGTGAGAAAGTCTTGATTGCCTCGGTTGTCTTCAGTAGGGCAGCCAGTTCACCGGGTGACAGCGTGGATGACAAGCGACTTTGGAGATAATGGAAGAGGATTGCGCTCGAAGCCGCGATTCCAAGAACGCCACCCAGCATACGGAGCTGTATACCGATACCCAGCGCAATCGACTGGTCTTCTATATCCACAACAAGTGACGTGGCCATGTAGAATGCGGATACCCCAAGCCCACATCCTAGCCCGGCCAAAACTAAGTATCCAAATTGACCTGGCCATAGCTCTATGATGGGCTCAATCTCGGAGAATAGGAAAAGGCCAACCACCTGACACACAAGACCGATCAGTGCAATATAGGCAAAAGGCATTTTCAACCGTCCTGCCAAAACAGAGCAACCTATAATGCCGACCAAGCAGCTCAGCGCGAATGATAACAATTTGACACCCGCGCCAACCGGGGAGCTTCCGTTGACAATCTGGAACCTTTGCGGAATCTCGATCACACAAACGGTCAACGGCATACCGGTTGTGAAGAATCCACTAAACAAATATTCAAATTTTAGCTGAGCGCAAGAATCACACTAATTTGAGGGGAAGACGAACAGTGCGATGCCCATGAAAAGTCGATTTTGTGTTAGTCTCCATGGGAACATTGGAATAATCTTCAGATCACGTCGGCATATGAACCACTGCCAGCCGACGAACAAAATCCAGGAGATGCCGGAGATCACCAGGAAACTGATGACGAGTCCCGAACCCCATGAGTACTCATAGTTTCCCTCTTGAAGGGCAGCAATGATGAATGAGCAAGCAGTCAAGACGAGGAAGGCTCCCAGGAAATCCACCTGATGTATGGCTGTCTTCACTTTCGCCCAAATCGGTGTTGCTGTTGATTGATCATTTAATTCCGGTGCAGCATTGGGGAAATGAGCCGGAATTATGAAGAAAGTCAATAACCAACCAACTGCTCCTGCAGGAACGCTGTTACTGTTAGATCTGACATCGACAAGATTGAATCTACTCACTTCAAAAGAAAGACCCAGAGCCATTGTCCATTGTTGGAAATAGCACCTCCTAGCAAAGGACCGATGACAAGACCTATCGACAGAATTCCACCGGCGAGGGAACTGGCTTTGTCGTATTGCTCATAGGGAAAGAGTCTGAGGATAGAAAACAATGACAGACTGTAGATACCAGCACCACCGACGCCTTGAAAAGCGCGGCAAATGATCCTGCACTCAGCACTCCGTTAGCATTGTCTGCGTGGCGCATAGAAGGGAGTCCCCTTACAGCTGGGTAATAGTTTGGGCACCAGCACAGCCACCAGAAAAAGCAATGAAAATCGTCACAGCTGTGAGAAGACTTGACTTGACTCCAAATATGTTACTCAAGCTTGCCCAGACGATGAGAAACCCTAGAAACGCATATGTTAACTTGGTCAAATAAAGGTCAAGCAAGAGAGAGTACCTGTATAAGTGAGAAGATATGATGTGATAACCCAACTGCTCTGACCTGCGCCCTGCAGATCGTCGGTGATAGTCACCAGCGAGGTGCTTACAATTGTTGCTTCAATGCCGGTGAGGAACAGAGGTAAAGCGATACTAACAGGATGTTAACATTAATTTGACATAAAATGTTAACATGACTGGGCGACTTACCCTGCTATCGCGAGATACAGTCGCACGCCTTGCAATGCACCGTCCCAACGGACTGGCACATTGCCCTCATAGCCCTCGTTGAGATCACTGGCATCACTGGCATCATTGACTTCTTTGGCGGCCATAGGTGAGATCGATTAGGATCACGGAGTGAGATAAAGTTTCAATCTCAGAACAGCGCATGAGGAGCAATATGATCAAACTCGAAGCACTAACTATGTTCGATGGGCTGAAAAATGACAGGTCATAACGTAGTCCCTCAAGTTGATAAACGGGGCCAGGCTAGTACGAGCTTGCAGATACAATGTTAAGCACGGAGTACTCCGTACATGCTGACCCTCTTATTTGATTCACCCCTCGAGTTTTAATTCCTCCATGGCTGATCCTGTAGGTGGAATTTCCACCGCCGATCAATTCAAATCTGCAAGAGCGCCACTTATTGATGTTCTGTCCCGATTCACTCTTCTCCATCAGTGCGTCTCACCTGCATCGGGCCCCACAGCTCAGCTTTGTATTTTGTTCCACTGTCCCCAATCTCTTTAATTCTGCAGCACAAAAATGGGACAGATTTGTACTAAGGAGTAGTCACCCTGTGCCGAGAGTTGGGACTCGATTGTGTCTTTTAGAAGAGTCCAACGTACGAGGTCAGGAAAAGGATCGTGGGAGTACGGAGTAGATGGTGACTTTTCAGAGGCCCATAATTAATCGGGAACACCGAGCAGTTCGCACAATCGGGCCAAATTGGGATCTACCGGGATCACCAAGCTTAGTTTAAGTTAATCTACGGAGTACGAGTAGCTACCTAATTCACTAGTTGATCGCTTGGAAAATCTGATTTCAGCTTTCTCACTAACCTTGAAAGTAAAGCACCAAATTCGTCACCCCCGCGTCCCCCTCCCATCCCACCATAAACCGGAACAAATATCCAGGAAAATTACTTGAGAGAAAGAGAATTCATCCAGTCATCTATCATTCTTCGCTCTTGTCGTCTTGGCACAAGTCGATTCTCATGGGGGAACCCGTGGACACCGCTTGATGGTCAGACCCGCTACGGCACGCTTCATGGTACGCGTGTTCTTCGTTTGATTTTTGTCATACAAGCTGCGTCGATGCCATACTCTTCCAGGCTGACGAAGAAAACGGATTGTTTTCTGAACAGTCTCGAGGTACGATAGCAGCGTACAAGCCTCTGTTCAAAGGTATTGCATAATTTAGAGCCCATTCACACTTGGTGTGATGTCTCTAGCTGTGGAAGCCAAAATAAAGTCGCCCAAATTCCTACAGCAACGGCCAACATGGCAAGCAAAATTGGCTGCAAGACCGTCACTCCCTTGGCCTGTGCAATAGCGCCAATCATAAAAGGAAACACAGCACCACCGCCCATGGAGAAAGCAGCCGCGAACCCAATCGCAGCAACGTGGACATTCTTTGGCAGCATTCGAGTAGCAACAATGACAACTCCTGGAAAGATAGTTCCCATGAAAAAGCCAACCAGCGAAACTGCCACCGCGGAGACAATGAACTCCGGCACAAGCCAAAATATCAGCTCGAGAACAATGGCGCATAAGAGGTATACGGCGACCGATAGCTTTTCGCCGATTCGCGGTGACACGAACCCAAGCACAAAACGACCCACGGTGATGCCGAGCCAGAAGCCGGTCTCCGCCATACCAGACTCGAAGGCGCCACCATGTCGGACATTGGTCATGAAAACAACGATCCATCCACCAATTCCGACTTCGACACCACCATATAAGAAGAGGAAGACAGCACATATCCAGGTTACCTTGTGTGAGAGAGCAATCCGAGTTTGATGGAATGCTCCTCCGCGGCCTGGAGGGCTTGGGTTTTCTTGGTGGTACTTCGCGGCTGTATCATCCCAAAAGGCGGCAGCGGTATAGATCAAGGACAACGCAGCCCCGCCAGTCTTAGTTCAACTGTTAGTTGCTGTATAACTAACTGTGCTGATCCTGAAGAACAGGCTTGCTTACCATGATATAGTAGTATGAGTACCACTGCCAACCAGCCTTGGTTATCAGTGTTGTAGCCACCAAAGGACTGATGGTAGCTCCGATTCCATAGAACCCATGGAAAAATCCAAGCACTTCATTCGAGTTCGCCATGTTTCCAATCCACACATTCCACGCAGCATTGTGGAAGCCGCTGCCAAGGCCAACTAGCACATAGACAACGATAAGTACTGGAAATGGTGGATGAACTGATATTACCGCGAAGGCAATCGAGTGACAGATGGGTGCAATGATAGCGATTCCTCTTCTGCCCAGGTTTTGGTGGACCAAGTTACTTAACACGGCAGATAGAGTGTAGCCAACAAAGGGCGAGAGGAAAATCAGCGAGACAATCGTATAACTCTTTCGGTAGTAGATCTCAAGCTATCGATGTTCGAATGACAATCGTCAGCGGTCAAGTTGTGACGGGGTTTCAGCAGTACTTTACATAGGGGATGATGGCTCCGTAGGCGGCGTCGTTAGACCCCATTACCAATGCGCACCAGAATGTCGCGGTTAGCTTCCATATTGTTGATTTTGACTCGTTCCATCTCAGCGCGACGTTGACTGCGTGTAGTGGTGGGGCCTCGTCTTCGGTTTCGGATGCGGTGCTTGTCTCCGGAGTGTCTCGATACTCAGATACTTGGCCCGGTGAGAGGCACCCTGGCTGGGGAGTGAGATTCTGGCTTCTGGACGCCATGGAGCTTTGTGTTGATCTTGAAGTCCAAATCAAGGGAAGTTTGATATCCAGTTACATTGTGGGGCGTTGAAACGTGAGATGCGGGGGAAAGTCCGCTGCAGATGTAACCCTGTCTGCTGGTGGTTTTTAGGGTTGATGAAGCTCAGTAAGAGCCGGTTGGTAGCTTGTTTCACTTCATTCTCGTGATTTGGTTGATTTCCAAGATACTTGGGAAATGAGGTCTCAATGTATGCACTGCTCCCAATGATGGTAGTACAGTAACCGCCCGAGGACTATCTTGTTTCCACTTCACTCTCGGGGTCCTGCAATCATGATTTTTCTGTGATATTCGAAACCCAGGCGGTATCATGGTCAAAGATGCCATATTTTGCACCAACTCGAAAATAGAAACAAGAAAAGCCCCGAAACATGCAAAACACTCGACTCTACCCCGGGTCACGTGGTGGTATTGTAGGGCTCCACTCGCGGTTCTCGTTTCTGCAACCTCCTCTGGTCATAACAAACACATCTCACAGCTCGAATGCCGATAAAAGTCGATCTAGAGGGTTATCTCCAGCCTCTGCGGGTGGAAATTGAGACCTTGTTTGATCTTTCATGTCGGCTCTCTGAATCGTACACCAAGTTGGCGGCGGAGTCATCGGAACATTTTATTCCCACGGCCATCACTCAGCTTCCAACGGGTCACGAGACAGGTCGCTACCTCGCGGTTTATGTTGGCCTGTCGTATCTTCGGGTGGCTTTTATCGATCTGTTGGGGGATAAACAGATCGAGGGTCATGCACGCGTACGCCGGACGTTGGAAAAGGCATGGCCTATCGAAGAGCACTTACGCAAGGATCACTCCGCTGACCTCTTCACTTGGATTGGAGATTGCATTGCCGAAGTCGTGGCGGACAGACTTGCCAATCCGAGTGAGGACCGAATTGACCAAATAACGACAGGCATATCTTTCTGCCTTCCTATAAAGTATCATTACCTGCCAGGCTATTTTTTTTCCTTTCTGGCACTAATCTCATGTAGGCAAGACTCCCTTGATGAAGCTATCCTTATGCCGACGGGGAAGGGGTTTTCTCTAAGTTCAGACCTCAACCTCCGCCAATCATTACTCAATGGGTACGAGCGTCACACATATTCGTCTCATGGAGATGATGCAAACCTACCTGTGAAAAGACGCCGATTGTTTTCTCTTCCTAAATTGAAGGTGGCTGTCATGATTAACGATACAACGGCAACTTTTGCCTCCTTGGCATATTCCATCCCTTCATTACCAAACACCCGGGTCGTAATGGGGCTCATAGTGGGCGCGGGCTGCAATACCACTGTCCCTATGAAACTGTCTAATTTGCATGCGTCAAAAGTGAAGAACGTGCTTGAAAAACATCCCGATGCGCAGAACGCACTGATTTCAACCGAATGGACTCTCTCTACAGCGGCAGCTCCGTTCGATGAACTTGGAATTCGAACAAAATGGGATCATCAGCTGGATAGAAACTGCAAGAGACCTGGTTTCCAACCCATGGAATATATGATTGGTGGTTCCTACACTGGTGAACTCGTTCGAATCGTGTGTCATGACTGGTTCCACGGAGCTCTGGGCATACCGAACTCGAAATTACCAGTGAAGTTAGTCGAGGAATACTCTCTCACCACAGATTTACTCTCTTTAGTCGTGGCTTCCTCTCTATCCGATGAGAATTTGGCCACCGAGCTTTCCAATGCCATTCAACCACCAGCGAATAGTGACTGGGTCTGGTCGCCTGAATATGCTCGGGTTATTCGCACCGTTGCTTCGGCAGTGCAAGATCGGGCCGCTTCGTTGGTTGCATCTGCGGTTGTCGGTCTTCTCGATTGTACGAACGAGGTAGCACTTCACGAATCGGACTCCAAAGGGACGAACGGATTTCAGGATACCACCAACACACAGCATTTTGGACCCACAGAATCACCGTCTACCTCGGCATCTATACTAGGATGGGGTAGCGGACCTGAAGAGCTCGCCGTAGCATTTTCTGGGGGAGTAATCCAGCACTACCCTCATTATAAAGAAAGTGTACAGAGATGCATTGATCGCCTCTTACTGCGCGCCGGTCCGCAAGCAGGTGGAAAGAGTGTGTTTTTACGGGAGGCCAGCGACGGTGGTCTTATTGGCACTGGTGTCCTAGCCGGTTCTGCATCAGGCGAAATCGGCGAGATCAAAGTCACTGTAACTCCGACATGATTTCACAAAATATAATGGTCACAATAATAAATTCCAACTGAATTTTGCTCTGTCCAGGTTCATAGAGAAGGGCCCACACTTCGGCTGCAGAAACCCGATCTCGGGTGCAAGTACCCGACAGCCTATTTTCTTCTAGTCGATGCACTTCTTCACCTCACCATTTGCGAAATTGAGACCAATTACAGGCGGGAACCAAGCTGATGTCCTTGTGAGTTTCCGGTGTGAATTGGAGACTTGTTATCGCTCTCAGAATATATCGCCTGCCGTGGGTAGATGCTGCCAAGAAAACAAAACGCACTATTTAAAGGCTTCGTTTGCGCGCTTCGTTCTTCACACCAGACTCGACATTTCACAATGAAGTTCTTTGATGTGCGTACACCTCGTCAACTTGTAGTATATACGCCGCTAATGCATGTTACAGGTCGCTGTTACATTCACTGCCGATCAATTCCAAGGGATCTACCGAGGAAAGCAGTATCATGATCCGGACTTTGCAGAGGTGCTGAAAAGAGCACGTGAATACGAGTGTGATAAAGTGATGCTCACCACGATGACCCTTGAAGGCGCAAAGCAAAATTTGGAGGCAGTGAGGGAAGCACCTTCAATGTGCAAAATGACGCTGGGCGTGCATCCTTATCATGCGGCTGAAATATATGAAAAGCCGGAGTCCCAATATCTGAACGAGCTTCGTGAACTCGGCGAAACTTTGCTTGCCGAGAAATCTTCTCCTCTGGCGGCCTTTGGCGAGATTGGGCTGGACTATGAATACCTGGAACGGGCAGACATGGAAACGCAACAGCGCGCATTCCGCGAACAATTAGAGCTGGCCGTGCACTTCCAGCTACCAGTGTTCCTGCATGTTCGCGAGTCCACTGAAGATTTCATCTCCATTATCGAACCTTATCTCCCACGACTTCCTCGGGGCGGGCTGGTCCATTCGTTCGCCGGAACGAAAGACGAGATGCTCCGACTTGTGGGACTGGGTTTTGAAATCAGTGTCAACGGTGTCTCATTCCGAACCGATGAACAGTTGGAGATGGTAAAGCACATTCCACTGGACAAGTTACAGTTGGAGACCGATGCGCCGTGGTGCGAAGTGTTGGGCAATGATCCGAAGATCGCACCGTTCCTGGAAAAGGCGAGACCCTTGCCACCCAGTCGCAAGCACAACAAGTTTATTATGGGCCAAATGGTCAAGACTCGCAACGAAAGCTGCAACATGGAACGTGTGGGCTTGGTAGTGGCTGGATTAAAGGGGATATCTCTTGAAGAGGTGGCTCAAGCAGCGTGGGAAAACAGCAGTCGCATGTTTTGGTAAAAATATATTTGCACGACCGAGTCAAAACATAAACATAAATTTTTATTTCGCCCCATCAAAACACCACCTGGGCAATTCTCGATTATCATCCATGATCTCGCATGAATTAGCTTTCATTCACAAATCCCTTGTCCCGAGCTGTCTATACCTAGTATATTTCAACGATCTTCCAAATGACGAGCGCGTATATCAGATTCTAAGGGTACTAGGACTCCAACTACTGCCCAGGTGCCCAACTGTGTACACTCCACCGGAGCCATGACCCCATGTGAGCCCCGCAATGACAAGCTTTCCGACTAAAACGTGAAGAAAGTTACCGACACAACATGTAGAAGACCGACATAACGGTAAACAAGACCCTGGGCAAAGGGATGGCTATCATTGGTGCCTTGGCTAGGGTTGCAGGGAGGCGCACTGCCATCCCTTGGGTGCCCCGGAGGCAGATAACCAACCGGATTTATCGCATACCCCGGGAATACAATTCTTGGATGAAATAAAAAGTCTCGACTGGGCTCGGTTCTTCATAGCGGACCATATGATAGCTGCGACGCGTGTTCCGTGCGATAGCTCTGACATCATGACGGAATTCTTCGTATCACTTGGCTTGCGGAGATTAAATCTGGCTGGAATGAAGGAAGACATGGTGGCTCTCTTCATATCTGAGCCATTTGGGCCCGTTAGGTTTGCAATCCACGGCCCCTGAGGTGGTTGCCACCAAATGCCGAGCTTTGCCAGAGATAAACTTGGAAATTGGAGTGGGAAGGATTGGAATTGGAGCTATATACATACGGCGCGTAGATAAAGTTTGTAGTTATATTGAATTCTACGTGACACGAACAGAATCAAGAACAAAATAAGTGGCTCGAATAGTGTAATTGAAGGCAAAATATCGGATGATGCCTGGCTTTATCAAATGAAGCAGTGGGCTACTACGAGTGCATAATACGTAGTGTAGTGTACGATGGGAAGGTCAACATTCCTCACGTTGCGAGGGTCAGCGCAGCTTTGACCACAACATCGTGGCATCTGCCATTCTTGTCAACAACTATGGAGAATGTTATGATCTCCAACCAATGTATTTATACTGCTTCTCGAGCACCCATAGCTCCTCATTGAGCCAAAGCTTCTATCATTTTCACAATATTAACCCTGGTGGTTAAGTGTTTAGTATCACATTGAGATATCACTCTTTATATCAACCCTCTTTTTGCAAAGACTGTAAGTAACTTCACGCGTCAATATCGTGCTTTTCTCGGCATGCGTCGATGTTGCCATCCGTGGGAATGATCACAACATGAGGCTAATACTGGATGCAGAAACACTTCAATCACAATGAAGGGTGTCGCTATCATTTCCGGTCTTTTGGCCAGCACTGTTACAGCTCACATGCAGCTGAGCACTCCTTACCCCATCCGCAGTCCTCTGAACAAGGACGCCAAGGGCCAGAAGGACTACTCCTACACCAACCCTCTGTCAAGCTCTGGCAGTGACTACCCTTGCAAAGGATACGCCGATGATGATTTCGAGGCTGTCGCAACATGGCAACCCGGTTCTTCCCAACACATGGAGCTGGAGGGAAGCGCTACCCACGACGGTGGTTCATGCCAGCTCGCCCTGACCTACGATAAGGGTAAGACCTTCAAGGTCATTGAGTCAATTGAGGGTGACTGCCCCGTTGCGAAGAAGTACGACTTTGACATTCCCTCCGATGCTCCCGCTGGTGATGCCCTTTTCGCCTGGACCTGGTTCAACAAGGTTGGAAACCGCGAGATGTACATGAACTGCGCCATGATCACCATCGGTGGCTCAGACAGCCGCAGTGCTAACGGTACCGCCGAGAACGAGAAGCGCGATGAGATGGAGGTTCCCAAGCATGTGCCTATGGAGAAGCCCAGCCCTAAGCCCATGGCGCACTCCAAGAACAACAAGGCCGCTAAGAGCAGCTTCGACAGCCTTCCCGACCTCTTTGTTGCCAACGTTGATCAGCCTGGCAAGTGTGTTACCACTGAAGGCGAGGCCGTCCACTTCCCCAAGCCTGGCCCCAAGGTTGTTGGAGAGGCGAAGGGCCCGGGCTACAAGTGCTCCGAGAAGGCTCCTTTCCTCGACGAGAACTCCACCTCCTCTAAGAACTCCACCGCTACCAACGACACGAAGGAGACCAGTGACAAGAAGACCCCTGCTACCAGCGACAAGACAGCCAAGGTGGCCAAGCCCTTCGGCAGCGCTGCCCCCTCCGCCGACTCTCGCACCCTCGACACCGAGGCCTCCACCAACAACCACTTCCAGCACTACGTTGGCAAGTTCAAGTGCACTGATGGTGAGCTGCTTTGCTCCCCCGATGGATACACCTTCGCTCTCTGCAACTTCGGTCGCCCAGCCTTCATGGGCCCTGTCGCTGCTGGCACTGTCTGCCGCGGTGGTGAAATCATTGCCGCTCGCTAAACGTCTTCTCTTCTTTTATAAAATCTTTTTACACAATTCAATACCTATTGCCTTATATTTCAGCACATTTATTGGATTTGTCAATCAGACGTGTCCTTCTATGTCTCTCTTCATTCATGTTTCTTTTGGATGGCCTTCGGACCTCATGTTTCTGCTACCCTTTTTACCCTTGATCAATCTAGTTGTGACCCGGCTGGTTTTGCTGCTCTGGTGTTATCACCATAGCACTGCACTTAATGAATGTCTACCAATGTGGCTCTGCTTCATCATCTCTCCTATAAAGGTTAAATCTAGACCTACACGCGTAGTCCATTTGAAATCTTGGATGTCCCACTTCCCGAGCTCAGTATAAATCTTGAACCCCAGTTCGGGCTCCCCAAGATTGTCCTGTCAAAGAAACCCCGTCTGTACCAACCTAGGTGTAGTGTTACCTAAATCCATGGATGTTGGGTGTCGAAGCTATCTCCAGGGCTACCGAATGCGGAGTGAACGGATGCGGAAGGTAAGGCTTGAATGCTATTGTTAGAGTACTTCCAGGAACACAAATTACGACCTGAAGAAAAGTGGGTATTGTGATGAATAGTAGTTCATTAATATTATGTTGACCAGCTAGTCTTGATAGACCCTCAGTGCCCGCCAGATATCCTCCATCATATTGTACAAATCCAATCTATTCACAAACAAAGTAGTGGTATCTTGGCTCCCAGCTAACACAAATGGTCATAGAATCATCGAATGGTGCTTAAACACCAGGCCCGTTGCGGATGGTCGGCCAGCAAAAAGCTCGACCATCCGCCTCCCCGGCAGACTACTGGCAAGTTTAGATGTTGCCAGTGTATGCCGAGTTGCCGTAACCATAGCCCGCGCCGTTTGTGGCAGGGGCAGGGGCACCGTTGGTAGCGGTGTTCTTGTTACGGCCGAAGCTGTACCACTTCTTCTCGTTTTGGGGCTCGGCACCCATCTCAACGTCGTGCGGAGTGGGGTGGCCGGGCAGGGTATCAGCGGCGCCGGTGGCTTCGGGGTTGTTCTTGTTGCGGCGCCAGAAGGCACCACGGCTACCGTGAGTGTAGTTGTTGGTGGGCGAAGGACCGAAGCGCTTCTCGCGCTTGTGGTGGCGAGCAAGCAGGACTTGGAAGAGAATGGAGACCAGGAAGAGGAAACTAGGGGTTCGGTTAGTATGCTTGGCGCGGTACCATAGGGCTGTGCTTCAAAGATCTGTACTCACATTCCAATGATGGCCACTGCAAAGACAACCTTCTCCAGTGTGCAGGTCATGCCGAAGGTGAGACCCTTAGAGAAGGTGTCGTCGTTGGCATTTCCAGTTCCAAGTGGGGTGTTCACCGTGCCCGTGCAATGGCCAACACCCTTGCGGGTCAAGATGGCAATCGCAACCATCGCGCCCACGAAGCAAACGTCGAGGGCGACGCCCAGGAAGGCGAAGAACGCGACGCCACCCAGACAACAGGTGAGGATCATGCCTAGCAGACCATAGAGAGTCGCTGCACCTGCTAGACCCTCAACGGCCTTCACCCATGTTTCGATATGCTGATTGTTCCTGGAGAGGACGGCCAGGTAGTAGGAGAAGATGCCAAGAATCACAGCACCGTCGAGGAACTGCAATACTCGCAGGAAAAGATTAAAAAAGCGAAGGATGACTCCACCAGCTCCCATGATGAATGATTTGACGATGTTTCTGTATTATAGATGGTAGGTGACCTTTAGGTCCAAGGGGAATATATGAAGGAAACTCAGGCAACAGGATTTGGGCGACTTATAAGGCGAAGACCCTGAGCAGACGCAATTGACGAAGATCAGTGGATGGCGAAGGAGAAGCTTATAGCTCAATGGTCGGGAGCGTCTGCGCCACACTTTATTCGGCTCCAGGTGACCCACCCACTGATGTCAGTCCCACGGTTTGTGTCCCCACCTTACCGCCTTGGGTTAGACCCGGGGCCCCCCAAAGCGGTCTGATTTGACCTGTGGCCCGCCACATGTGAAAAGTTGCCTTTTGGGCAATTTTGGGTTGGCCGAAAAAAGAAGAAACCCAGCCACACCAGCCACCATGACCATTACATCGATTTTATTTAAAAATGCGCTTTGAGTTCAAATGTTGTGTGGGGTTGAAAGTGCTGCCTACAGAGTGCAGCGTTCAGGCTACTCCATTTCTGCCGTGGATACCTGCATGACCCTTGCCAAAAATAGGCGCGAAGAGATCGTCCTTAAACTCGAAGCTGCACTGGGCAAATAAAGTTTGAGCTTCAATAAACCGGAACTAGTGAGGTTTAAAATACAGTTCACTGCAATGTACAGAGTAGGCCGTACTTACACAACTGCCAACATTTGAATCTAACACCTGCATAGTAGGCACTCTCTTAATCTCCACAAACGTTATGACGACCACCCTTGCTGCTTGCTGTATTAGGATCTGCAGCACAGACCCTTTCCCGTCCAACAGCTCTGGTACCCGCCACGTTGGGGATGACGTTTAGACCCCCACCGCATTAGGTCCACGCCACACTGTAATTACCGTTGATCAATGCCGGCAATGGTTTGGAATTATACTGTAGATTCTCACTACGCAATATTGTAAGTCTGTTTACCAGTAAACTACGAGTATATAACACATCCATATAATACCTGAATTAACATGCACCAAGATTATAGATTGTCGGGTCGAACACCGCCTGACCGACTTTATTCAAATCTCTTACAGTTGGCCAAGGCAGCCAAGAACCTGGGCAACGCAAGGTATACCTAGTAGGTGGGTAACACAATTATTAACAAACAAGGTGGGATAGATTCATGGATAGAGGTGGAACAAGACGCATGTATTCCAGCCTTTATCAGAGCTCGCTAACTGCCTAACCAACGTAGAAGGGTCCGAAAATGGATAGATGCTGCCTTCAATATCCAGATGCATAGCACCAGGAGATAGTGTACACTTCAGATGATGTGGCAGAGATTTGGTGTCGATGTTGAGAAAGGTTGCCAGTAGGTGTTCTTTCATGAATGGAGCATCATTCGGAGAGACGTCTTTGCTCAAATGAGAGTTTGGCAGCATGGGGCAGGTTCTCTTGTTGATAATTTGCGAAGAACGAACAGCTCTTCATGGAATTCCCTGATCTGAGCGAAATGGAGCGTCCATTGACAGTGTTGGAAGACATTTTCCCAAATGAAAAATGGCCAAGGCTGAAAACTTTTCGCGTTCCAACTCATTTTCCATATATCCATCTTACTTCAAGGTGTGTTCCTGGTATGAGGCGACGGATCTCCCCTGCATGTAGTGATAGGCATCACAGACCATTGAATGTTGTTGAGAAAGAGGCTTGCCAGTCCACAACTCAGGGATCCTCCTGGCGCTGCTTCTCTTTCTCTTGCTCAACGAACGCACGTAGAATGGAATCAAGGCCCTCATTGCGGCGTGCGAGCAACATCACATCGGACAGGTTGATGGTAGATCGTCCTGCATGTCTATAAAGGACGCTCATATCAGTCACACCCTTATGGTTGCATAGTCAAAACAGAAACGACAATCTGCCCTAACCAAGCATAGAAGATGGCTGACTTACTTCGCAAAGGACTCCAGATCTTGGCTCACAGTTTCTATGACAAGTCAGAGTCCATTCATGAGCAGGACATTACAATCAACAGTACATACCAATCTGTGCCCAAACCATCTCCGTCAAAGCACCAATGAACTGCGGTGTCGCATTGACGCCCAGCCTGATAGTCTCTTCATCAACGATCTTGCCGATTGACAGCCATAAGCTGGATTTCAGGCGCTAGAAATAGTGAGTCCTGTACATAATAATCAGCTGATACTACTGACCTCTTCCAAGCTCGCCTCCTCAGTCTGCTCCATGGTGGACGTTGATAGAGACAACTAGCGACCTCGGGAACGCGTCTGGAGACGGAACTCAATCTGATTGGCCACTGACGCGTCCGCGGAATAACGGCTAATCCGGCACCAGACGCTAGTCCGAAAGGGGGAAACTCATTGCGGCAGCCCGCGGAATTTCAGAGAAACGCAAAGCATCGCAGATCTGTTCATTAATCCCTCAATTTTTGCGCAAATTTGTCTTCTCAAGCAGCGCAAACCTCTACACTCATCCCCTGAAGTGTTTCTACCAAGTCCAATCTACCCCTATCGCGGGCCTCCTTTCCTCTACCAAGTCACCATGGCCACGCCACAAGCTCAAGTCGACCTTAGCGAGAAGGCCGCCGATGCCTTCCAAGATTTCTTCAGTCAACTCTACACTTTATTCGAGACCGTCTGGACGCGTTTCTGGAAGAATGGATACGCCTCAATTGCGCAAATGAGCGGCAAGCGCTGGACCAAAGTCATCGGCAGTGTCGTCTTCTACCTCATCGTCAGACCCTACATTGAGAAACTGTTCAAGTGGATGCACGACCGTGACCGCCGCAAGGAGAAGGAGAAGAAGGAGAAGGAGCGCGCCGAGTTCGGCAAGGTCAAGGTCTCGGCAAACTCGCTGCGCAGTGGTGGTGGCGGCAGTGGCGACAAAGGCAAGGTCCTAGGCGAAGTCGAAAACACCGATGATGAGCTCGAGGATGAGGAGGACATCATGGCCGCTGCCAGTGGAGTTCCCGAGTGGAACAAGATGGCTCGCAAGCGCCAGAAGAACTACATCAAGAACGTCAAGAAGGATCAGCGCGCCCAGGACCTGAGCCGTGAGCAGATCATGGAATTGCTTGACTGGAGTGAGGATGAGGAGCACGCTCCCCAGGAAAAGAAGGATCTGTGATCTGTGATGTTATGAGGATCTACTTGGGCGGTTTTTCTATTGACTTGAATGTCTGCATTGCATGGTCTCTGGGGGGAAGTGCTTACTTCTTGTATTATTAATTGGTTTACCTCTATTCAACCACGCCTCTCAGGGGCCCTCTTAGCTCTAATCAATTTTTGCTCACACGCTCTGCAAATTGTTCAGACACAGAATCACAGTAATTTTGAACATCTTGCATGGAATTCGAGTGAGGTATTCTAATCGGGGTCATGGCTTCTGGTCCAGAATGTCCAGTTCGTAATAGTTGTCAATCGCGTCTCGTGATAGTCATCAGCAATTCGTCCCAGGTTCCCAGCACAATCAATGCAGTCGTCGCAAGCCCTCGATCATCTTCTTGACCTCCTCTACGTTAGAGGAGCCAACCTCGTCAACGATCTCCTGCTGCATGCTTGGCGAGCAATTCAAGAACTGCTCGATAAGCTCGCCATCCACAAAACGGAATGGCGCCTCAGCGGTGCGGACCGCAGTGCGGAAGCCACGGTACCTATCGAATGAAAGGTTGCCCAGGGAAACGATCTTTGTGGAAAGTACCGTTTGCAAAGTCATGAGGAAGTCTTGGTAATCTGGGTTGATCAACGCAAACAGGTAGATAGAGCCGTCGATCTGTATATGAGTGAGTGGTGAGACTGACTATGGTTAGGGGGGGACGTACTGTTGCCATGAAGGCGCGTGGTGTGACTGCTGCACTGGCGAGGTGTGGGATGTGCACTGGTCGGATTCTGTTCACCAGTTCTCCCAATGAAATCTCACTGGTCGCAAGTAGACGATGCTTGTCTTGTGGAGTAACACCTTCTTCGTTCCGAGAAAGGACGGTAAGATTGCCATCACCATCGGCTAGGAGGAAGGTTTCATCGCCAACACAGGCAACCGCTGTGGACCATACCGTTTGGTAGTGGCGGCCGACTTCGATGAGGCTGTCGGGCTCACCATTGTTGCCCTGCTCGTATCTGACAAGAGTCAAACTCTTCATCAGATCTGCCACGGCAATCAAGTTTCCGACAACGGTGATGTCAACGGGCGCAGTCGAGGCTCGGAATGAGGCGACTTTCTCAAGTTTCATCGGTCCAACGTTGTTGGTTTGCATTTTGAAGACCACAACCTGCGAAATGTCAGTTAAGATTTGAGAAAATCGACTTCTGAACATACAGTCTTGATGAGGGCTGCAACGATACAATCGCCTATCATACCGAGAGCTCGGCAACCACCCCGGACTTTCAGCTCAGCAACTTGGCTCAGCTTGCGGCCATGCTCAACTTCCAATACGAGGATTCGGCCGCCAATACTACTATCCGATGCATCACCCTCTGGAAGAGATGTACCGATAATGAACCGGTCTCTAGTTATGTCTCTGCCATGTCCATCCTTTGAAGCTGGTGCCTCGGCTCGTACAAGACTCTCAACCAGCTCTTCGGTGCCTAGTTCGACAGAATCGAGCTGTTGAAACATGATCTCATCAGCGAGAACAAACCGACCTTTGACGTGCTCATGGCCGCCTTCGAGCTTGCGATCAATGATTCCAAGTCCAAATGCTTTTTCAGATGGCGAATACGCAACACGTCGAACCGTCGAGCCCATTGGTAAAGTCTGGATTTGAGTCGTGCGTTCTTTGTCAACTAGAGCGATTTTCAGCTCTTTCTCGGTAGCCACCGCAATAGCGTTAGGGTATGACTCTGTATTTAAATGACAGATTCGTGTTGCGCCTTTGGAGTTCACAGCGGAATAGATGATTCGACCTTCCGAGCCATAGATCAGGCTAGGGTTTTCGCAAGTGGCGAACACATTGTAGAGACCATCACCTCTGGGTAACTTCTTGAATATCGGTTGCTCAGAGCCAAGGACCAGCTTGTTGCTTTCACTGAGCGAGTTATCATCCGGGTTGAGGGAGAAGGTCACAACACATCCATCTGCCATGGAGACAAAGAGGGTTGGTGGGCTATTGGCGAGTACTTGGGCCACTAGGACTGATCTTGGGAAACTCTCTCCGGCAGGGCCAAGCGAGCTAGCATGTAGCTCTGTCAAATCCTTGATGGTCAAAACAGATACTTGGGCCAATTGCGGGAAGCCCGCGATGAATATTCCTCCTGGGGTAGACGGAACAGTCAAACCAGAGATTTGCTGGTCGTCGCCGAAGTCTTTGTCTGTGATGAGTTTGACACTGTCTCTAAGATCGAATGATGACACAATCCGACCACTAACAACCAAGACAAGGTTGTCATCGCTAGCCGAGGCGGCAGTGATTAACTTGTGTTTCTGGGTTGAAGGCTCCCATTCGAAAGTGACCATTCCACTTTCTAAATCAACCACCAGCACCCGCTTCTCTGTGACCTGGAGGATACGATCGCCAGAAAGACGCGCGGCAAGCAGGGTGCTCTCTGTGAGTACAAGTCCGAGGAACTGGTCCAACTCCTCCACTTCGCCCATAGGGCCGAATTGGAACACTCGGGTTTCGTCCACGAAGGTCACAATCAGCGTGTCCAGTGATTCGGGATTGGTGCTGCTCTGGCTTCGCAGCCCCCACATATCTGTGATGTGTTCCATATCACCTAACAAGGCAAGCTCGTCCATGCCAACACCACTGCGCACACTTCGTAGGGTTCCATCGTCGAAGGCGCCAGATCCTGTCACAATACGAGCCTGACCAGATGAAAACTCATGGGTTTGGGTCTCATCTGTGCGATTGCCGAGATCCATGATGGTGAAATCAAGAATGGGGCCAATGTTGGAAAGGACTTGGATAACTTCAAACGAGCTACCATTCAGCCGGAGCACCTGTGAATCACCATAGTGAGATCCTACAAACAACATGCCACCACCCAGATAGACGAGAATAGCTGCGCGAGCAGTGGTACCCAGAGTTTCGAGCTTCCAGTCGTCAATTTCGCCTTGTCTGTTCAAAATGAACGACAAAAAGGAAAGTCTGCCGTATTCATCCGCTAGAAGCCACCGCTGGCTATCGACTTTCTCCCAGGCGACAAAGACAGTCGCCTCGTCAAGATTCCGCGTAAGCACATTGTTGGCATTGTCGTCAATGTATTTTATGGTGGTTTCGCCGAGCACGATAAGGCCACCCAGTGGGGCGGGAATTGGAATCAGATGTGAAGAGCCAAGATCGAGCTCTTGTCCGAACTGCCCTCCCTCGAGATCTTGAGCCTCATTGAATGTAGCATCGGGAGGAGTCCCATATGTTCCAGGTGTGAATTCCAACTCTCGGATCCTCAAACGCACCTTCTGCGAGTTGTCTTCGTACAGTAAGGCCAACCACGGATTTGATTCTGAGTGAAGGAAAGCAGATGATCTGACAGCCAGCTCATCTATTCTGGATGAAGTCGGCTTGTCGAGCTCTCCCACCCGGGGAGGATTGTCCACGCCAACCGTTGAAGTCCGGCCTCGCTTCTTCGTTGGCTGCACGATAGGCACGACAACTATCACGCCGTCATAGATCTCCAGTGTCATGAATCGCCCAGTAGGGTCGACATGGCAGCGATGTATGCAGTTAGATTCCCTTGAGGACGGCTCAGCGATATCTACGCAGCTGCGTGCTGTTTGGATCACGTTCTCTTCCGGGTCCCACGACGTTGTGAAGTAATTGTATTGGTTGGTACCGATGAACAAGTGATCAGTGGGTGAGTTTGAAGGTGCTGGGAGCCTTTCTAGCATGGTGATCTGCGCAGGAATCTTGCGAGTTGCTGCGAGGGTAAGACCATATTCGGTGACCGTGTAGAACTCGAGACGACTTGTCTTGCTGCGAGTTGAAATTAGCCTCGGACTCATCATTGCCATGCCGGATATGAGGGGGTTGTATCTTACGCAACAACCAAGCACTCTTCTTCAGCCGAGAAAAAGTTGAGCTTGACCGCATGACGAATGCCACTCGGATCGTGGATAGGCACGACATAGGCCATGGTTGCGGTGACCGCCCAAAGCGCAGAGTGAGAAGTCTGTCGGCGCAATTACGTATGGGTGGTAATTCCACGGTGCCGTATGTCAAATAGAATGGGGAATGAGTGGAACCGAGACGTCAGTAC
Source organism: Penicillium bialowiezense (assembly GCA_026122735.1). NCBI lineage: Eukaryota > Fungi > Ascomycota > Eurotiomycetes > Eurotiales > Aspergillaceae > Penicillium > Penicillium bialowiezense. Next base: position 109,024 of record JAKZFB010000008.1, on the reverse strand, counting down.
ATCAGTGTATCATGACGCTGAAGTCCGCATCCGCTCATCTCATCGTGTATTCTGCTGGCAGAATATGAGTCAGCTCACTGCCCCGCCCAAATGTACCGCCTCGGTGCATGTTATGACATCGCTATGATACACTGCGTGTGTCGATCTGGGCAAGACTCGTCTGTTGATGGAAATCCCAAACCTGACCACTCAATGGCCGAGTCTACATAGCAAACATCCCAAGAGAGAATTAAATTCCGTTCTAAATGACAAGTCTACGATCATAGAGATAAACCCCCCAGAGCATGCTCCCTGAAAGAAGCCCCAAAAGGGTGAATGCTGGAAATACATGAAGAAAAAAGAAACCCAAGAGCGAACAACATGCCGATATAAATGCTCGATCGTCTAAGCGGGAAGAAAGCAGTAATCATCATTCGTGATCTCATGACCAAACATCCTCCTGGTAGCTGCCGCTGCTGCGCATGTGCTTGACCATCTCCTCGCCCTTTTCGGCGGGCATGCCGCGCTGCTCGGCAATAATGTGGCCAAGCACCAGGTTCACCTCGCGAGCCATGTTGGCAGCATCACCACAGACATAGAAGTTGGCCTTCTGCTTCAGGAGTTCACTGACAAGAGCGGCCTGCTCCTTGAGGCGGTGCTGAACGTACACCTTCTCGGAACCTTCGCGGGAGAAGGCGGTGACGATCTTGAGCGAATCGCCCATCTGAGCTTGCCAAGTCTGTGATATGTTAGCTTGATCTCGAACCGGTTGTATATCAGAAGGGGCTGCATACCTTGAACTCATCTTGGTAGATGAAATCTTCATCGCTCTTGCGGCATCCGAAGAACAGAAGAGTGGTTCCGACCTTCTCGCCCTTGGCGGCGAGAGCAGCACGTTCTTGAATGAAACCGCGGAAGGGAGCAACACCAGTACCAGGACCAACCATGATGATGGGCTTGGAAGGATCAGACGGCAGCTTGAAGTTGGAGTGGCGGACATGGACAGGCACGTGGATTCCATCGTACTTGTTACGAGGACCGGTAATGGAGTAGGTCAAGCCATGCTGATCGGGCTGCGCGTCATTGTTTTGCTTCTGCTTGAGGGCCAGAAGGTAGTTGGTAGTAACACCCTTAACCATGTGTGAGGCACCGGGCAGACGGACAGACTCGACGACAGCAGTAATACTGATCTTGTCTTTTTGGACAAGAGAAGACGAGGAGATAGAGTAGTAGCGAGGCTGGAGCTTGTTGATACTTTCAATCAACAGCGAGAACGGAACGGCAGTAAAGGGCTTGGAAGTGATGGTTTGAAGAGCCTGGGCAATGTTGAAGCACTTGTTGGTGATCTTCTCGTGGAAATAATCCTTGTCGTTACCCAATCGCACGATTTCAGCTTTGCTCTCCTCATCGGGGGCGAAAGCGGCCAGAGTGGAGACGAATTGACGAGAGACCGGAGCGCAAACCTCCATGTAGTAGCGGATGGCCGCATCGTACGTGGTGGGAGTCGGGATAGGAACCTTGGCAGTGACATCAATACCCTTGATGCTGATGACGGAGTGACGCTTGTCTTCGATTCCAAAGACCTCGAGGAAACGATCAACCTCGGCGCCGGCGTTGGTGGGCCAGATAGCAATGTGGTCACCGGTCTGGTAGCTGAGGTTGCTACCGGCAATGCTGATTTCCATGTGGAGGCAGTTACGGTCCTTGACAGTGAAGAGTTCGGAGGATTCGACGATCGGGGCAACGTATGGGTTGTGCGCGGAGTAGGGTCCCTTCGCAGCACCCTCACGGTGGGCAGAGGTTGGCTCACCCAGATAGACAGAGTCGTCCTCGGGGGTTTTGAGCTCATCCTCAGTGACAGAGAAAACAGCTTCGTATGTAGCCTCACGTTCCTGAAGACTCATGGCATCCGACAGGGCAGTCCACATAGGCTCCTTCCAGGCCAGGAAATCTTCCTCCATGGTTCCGGCACCATCGTCACCCTCGCCGGCGGTTCCGATGCGCTGGGCGCCGAGCTTAGTGAGGGCAGTGTCAACCTGGCGAACCATCGCGTTGTAGTGTTCGTAGGTGTTGTTTCCAAGACCGAAAGTGACATATTTCATAGCAGATAGAGGGGAGTCTTCACCAGTCGCGCCGCTCTCGAAAGCGACATCCTCACCGGTGAAGAATTGGTAGAATTCGACCGCGTTGTCCGTGGGCTCGCCCTCACCATAGGTAGCCAGCACAAAGAATGCGACCTTGTCCTCGGGGAATTTATCCAGGTTCTCGTAGTCATAGTCCTCAATGTCGGCCACCATAGTCTTGAGGCCAAAGCGCTGAGAGCCTTCCTTGGCCAGTCGGGAGGCGTAGTCTTCGGCGGTACCGGTCTGCGATCCGTAGAAAATCACGCAGTTCTTGTTTGTCTCTTCCATCTTTTCCACGATGTCGCGGGTTTTGCCGCTTTTGGCGGCTCCATTGGCGGCGGCGCTGGAGGCGTAGGGGTCTTTGGGGACGGCCCAGTAGCTACCCTTGGTGAAGTAGGCAACGCTACCCACCAAGAGAGCCACCAGAACCACCAAGTCGAGGGTATCCAGTTGCGCCATTGTGAGGGGAGGGAACAGGGGGAGGGGGTCCCAAGATGTTCACCAAACTTTAAAAACCCAAACAAATATAACCAAGCGAGCAGGAAGAAAGAAATGTACAAGGCCTGTACAGAATGTGCCGTGGGGAGTGTACCCTTGAAAGACCCTCAAAGACCCTAAGTTGAGCTCGGAGGAAGAGGGAGGGAGAGAAGCAACGAAGCAACGAAGCAACAGGTGGTCTGATCCACTTTCTTCGTTCTTCCGTGCGTCGATCGACAACCTCGGCCTTCACCGCTTCTGACTGTACTAGAAACTCCGACTGCGCTGGTGTAACTTGGGTACCCAAGAGAAAGAAGAAAAAAAAGTCCAAGATTGTGTAAAAATACAGAGAATGTAGAAGCAAAAAAAGTAATGAAAGTCAATCCGTCTTTCCCCAGTTCCTTATATATGTGGGGAAGATGGCCGAGGGAGTTCTACGCCGGGAGCAAATTCGGCGTGTTTTGGCATGAAAGAGGCAAAGCCACGGGCAATCAGATCGCAGTACCGTTCCCCTCGTACCCATGTTCCTCCAGGCCATCTCCATTTTGCCTCAACGTCCAAGGCGGAGCTCGGGTAAGTTGGGGGCGCCACGGCCAACGGCAACGCCAGCCGGGAGATAATTGTTACCCTTTCCGTCCACCGGCCCATCTCCATTTGGCTATTCTTCACGCGGAATCATTCCGTCTTTCAGCCTCCGGGCGATCTCTTTATAACCTTGATGTTGACACCTCCATGGAGTCCATGGAGTCTAGGGTTCAAATAGGAACATGCTCCAGGGGGTCACAAGCCTTATTGCCTCTTATAGACATGGTCTGTGGACCTCTAGTTGTATGCATCCGTACTCCGTACTTTGCAGACAACACCGACATGCGCCATAGACTCCCACCCTGCCCAGTCAGGCAGATGTTGTCATATATCAATGCTATTCGGAGCGTCTGGATTTGTGCGACGAGCTTAGAACGGAGGGAAATTCTGTCGGTCCGGAGAAAATGCTCGAATGGCACGTAGTACAACACATCATCCGCTTGATGTTATCAGGCAAAGGTACACTTTTATATTCCAAGGTTGTACTGATCCCAAACCCGAGAGGTTTCCCAGGAGGTATGCACCAGGGCATTACCGAGGTATGTAGACTTATACAACCTACCAAGCCTTGTAAGCAGGAGAAACCTGGAACGTTGAAATTGATCGGGAGGGAATATCAACACACTTTCGATCATATTTGGGGATTTCGTATATATAAGACACCGTGAGTTTCATCTCATGGGTCAGGTGGAAGACCCGATATATCACAGCTACTCATCAACAAATTTGCGATTCCTTCTTCCCCTCTGGGATTCTTGGAACCTGCCCAGGTGGACTTCGGAAATTCCCAAGGTTTAGAAGAGAAAAGTAGAACTTAGCCTTGGAGGTCTACGGGTAGCGCCTTCAAATCCAACCGGAAAGACTGACAATAACTTTGGGACTGCCAATAAATCTATGTACGACCTGAAACAAACGAAAGATCAGCGGTAACCGTTAGCAGTGCTGAGTTCGCTATTGATCGCTCCGTGTATCAGAATAGCGCTAGAGCCCAAGCCAGACCCCTGGGGCTTTGATACCCTCGATTTTACCACGGACCGATCTATTTCTGCACTTTCATGCACCTGGGCAGACATGTTTCGGCTTGAACAGATGTTTACAAGATTATTTTGTACCACCTTCGTTTCCTACCGGACTATCCGCGCATGGTACGCAGGACTCAGAGTCGTTGTAGAATGCCTCCTAATCCACCATGTGGGGAGTCAATATCGTCAGATCTGTTTCAGACAGCAGAAACCCGACTCTCATACCCCGCTCGGCACTTGAAACCGATCAGACGTTCCCCTGGGATCCTGGTGCCTTACGTCAAACCTGCATCTCACAGTTGACGGAGTACTCGGTACGGAGTACGGAGTACGAGGCATGAGCTGACAGGGAATAAAATAGTGAGATGACTATGAATAGCCTGCTCGACTCCAACTGTATCGTTCATGTCTTTTGGTATGTTTTGCGCTGAACATTTGCCGTTTTTCTGCCAAGGGACGGATTTGTACGGAGTATGCGAAACATGAGGCTCTCTACTCCGTAGATGGGAGAGGCTAAGTGCCCGCTCAAACCAAAGGCAGTTCGATAGGAGACCAAACAAGAAAACAATGAGATGTGCTACAGCCTCCCAAGGGGTTCAGAATGGTGATAGTTCCTGAAAGAAGGGCAGGCTTTAGCTTAATAATGGACGTCCCTTGTAGACCCGTGCGCCCGTCAAAAACATCAAGCTCACATCATCTCGAGCACCCCTTAGCTCCACGAATGGGACTATGTGCAGCATTGACGAGCGAATAGAAACAATGACGCTGGACTTACTTTCATAAGTAAGTCAAGATCCCCTCCGCCCCTGGCGGATCCGAAACTCGGTTTAACCATCACAGTGGCTTCAAATCCTGCCAAAGCTGGCCTAGGCCAAACAACGCTGCCCCTCATCCCTGACGACCTGAAATCTGCGTCGCACCATAACCTTGCATCCCCGTCCGAACGGCGAGGTACCCGAACCGCCCAGTCCACTCCTATGCACAGTCGCGAATCCTCCGCCGCCCGAGGAAGAGCAGTAGACCCGTCCACACTTGCTCCCATACAACCTAGACGCGGTCATTCCGGTTCCAAGAGTCCAGATGTCTCGGGAAATCGTCCAGGATATGAAGTGGGCTTAGAGCGACGACCTTCCAATTCATACGGTCACCACCGGCAGACCTCCATCGTTCACGGCGTGCAGCATTCTCGAAATACGAGCATGGCAGGCTCGACTGCGTCGACAAGTCCGTTGAGCCCGGAGCTCATCGCGTCTCTCGGTCGGGGTGCGTTCGATGAGGCCACCCTACCTGCCAAGTTCGACCCTCTCGATTCGCACTCGGGCTATACGACGCCATCTGGATCTTCCGCAACATCCGTAAGCCATGGGCTACCGTCGACACTCAGCCCCATCACGGATACCGATAGAGATGTGTTGGACACAAGCCCTGCAGCCCTGCTTCACAAGCGAATGAATTCGGGAGGGAAAACAAGACGGGAGAGGTCACACAGTCGTTCGCAGTCGAAACACTCGGAGTCAAAGACGGTTGGTGAATATGCGCTGCACCACTTGTTCAACTCCTTTGTTGGTCAGGCGGACAGCAAGATCAATCAGGCCATCATGAAATTGGGGGAATCCGAAGCTCCCGTGGAGGAGGTTTGCGGTCCTGGAGCCGATCCAACGTTCGATCAATTGATTTCAGCTTTGGGACATATCGCTCGACAGAAGCCGAAACCTTTGATCGACACTATCATGTTTTGGCGCAAGGCCAAAGGAGATGCGGCCATCACAGCTCGGCAGATGACGAATGACCAGAAGCCCTCACCCGCCACAGAGAATGGTCCCTTGCTGCGTCGTAATACCGAGCCAACCCAATTCATGGATCCGACAGTGGCTGCAGAGCGTTCGAACACTTCGACGCCCTACGTCAGTCGTCCTGATGATGTCGCTCTGGTCGAGCGCCGGGCAACGGTCTCGGTCTATTTGGTGTGTAGAGTTTTGATCGAGATATTCAACCAGAGTAGCTTGGCATCCATCACCCTTGACATGGCGGATCGTCTGGAAGACATCGTTTTTGGTCAAGTGAAGACCTCAGACCCTGATCAGATCTCGGCATCCCCGCTTCGAATGGCGAACTGGAGAATTTATGGTCAGCTATTAGGTATAATGAGTGAGGCAAACTTCACAAACGTTTCCGGACGCTTCCTTGCGGAGCTTGATCGGTACCAGAAGGATGAGGCAGCTCGGGGACCTTCCCGCGATGGTGACTCCAAAGCTGAATTACTGATTCTCTGCATGAGATATCTGCGTTTGCCGATGTCACTAGAGGGATGGCCCAAATCCTGTGATTTCATGCGATCGCTGGCGCGCTTGTTTGTCAACGCCCACGGGCAGCGCATCAAGCAAGCCTACTGCTATGTTATTGAGAAGCTGCTACTTCCCATCGCGGCCAACCCGAACTGTGATCTGTCACTGCCTCGCTGGAAGGAGTTTGTAGACTTGGTGCAGCCGCGCCTGGCTCAACTGCTTACCAAACCTCGCCATTGGGCCTCATCCTTCTCACTGAACGTCCTGTTGCTTTGCATATCAAACAAAGAAACATTTTCCTCGCAGTGGCTGTCGATGATATCGAGCTTGCCTGCTCGGCTGAAGGACCGTCCCACTCGTGCGCCCGCACTCCACGCCATCTGTCGACTCGTCTGGACGTACTTCTTCCGTTTTTCTGATTCCCCAACAACTACCCTTCGCAAGGTCGAAGAAGTTGCAAAAATTGCCCTACCAACCGGCCGGAGAACGTATCTAAGCGCAGAGCCGGTCTTTGCTGATCCGTTGATCCAGCTGATTCAAATAATCGGTTTCAAGCATCCGGATGTTTGCTTCCGTAACATCATTTTCCCTCTGATCAATTCCGATCTTTTCTTGTCTGGTAAAGAGTTGAGAATAGAGCAGATGGAGCCAGAGAAAATGGTCATTGGCATTCGCGCTTTTCTAGCTACCATGTCGGATCTTGAAACCAGCGATCAGCTCTGTCCTCCCATTCCGACTGGCTCGCTGCCAAATCCTTTCACAGACGCTTCCACGCCAATTTATTTCCACCGCCCTCAGTTACTCAAAGAGCATACCGTGGTAAATGCGGCTGAAAAACAAGACCCAACCTCCTGGCAACCCGTCAACACAACACGGCTGAGCGAGAATGTGAAGGAATATTACTTCCGCTTCTGTGAAGTCTTGGGCAAGATCACCTTGCTCTGTGACAACACGTTTGGTGGCCAAGCAGTACTGGATGAAAAGTTTAGCGGAACCACACCCAAGACTCCAATCTCGGAGGCTTTCAGTTTCGGCCGCCGTGATGACCATGTCACTACGCTAGATCAGAAACAGGGCTTTTACGACCTGCTCCATGTTGCAGTTCAAGCTCTTCCCCGATGTCTCTCCGACCACATTCCCTTCAACTCTCTCATCAATCTCCTCTGTACTGGAACTGCACATGTTCAGTCAAATATTGCTACATCCTCGGCTGAATCACTGAAGGCCATTGCACGGCAGTTACATGCTCAACAAGTTACCATCGGGTTCGCCAGGTTCATCTTCAACTTCGACGAGCGTTACTCTACGATGTCAGACGAGGGGATGCTTGGGCCAGGTCACATTGAATCTACCCTGAGGCTCTATGTTGAGCTACTGCAAATTTGGATCAACGAGATTAAACGCAAGACGAAAGGTGCAGCGGCAATGGACCAATTGGAGCGGTCTATTTCGGGTAGCCGTGCTCTACACCTCGATTTATCAAGTGTACTTGCGCATGTTGAAGAGATTGAGTCACACGGACTGTTCTTCTTGTGTTCGCAATCAAGACGGGTTCGTGCATTCGCCATCACAGTCCTGCGCCTGATCACCGAGTTTGACAGCGCTCTTGGAAAAGAAAATACTCGCATCATTCGAATCCTCGAAGCGGATTCCCAGCAGATCTTGGATCTGGATGATGAACATCTGACAGTCGCCGAACGGAGCCGAATCCAAAAGGGGAAAAGAAGAAGTGCCTCGCAAAACACACTCATCGAGTTATGTAGCAGTGAGGTCTCCTACGATTCAACATTGTGGGCCAAGGTCTTTCCGAACATCATCCGCATCAGCTTCGAAACTTGTCCGTTCGCAGTCACGCTGGGACGAGAGATCGTGTGCGCGCGTCTTGTCCAGATGCACAAAATCATCACCCATTTGGCCGAGAGCATCAGATTCCCTCAATACGGTTCGATGGATGCTTATCAGCCTCGCCCCATCGGCAGAAGCAATGTGACGTCTGAGATTTTGGTCGAGCAGTGGAAGCTTTACTTGGTCATGGCATGCACCACTGTCACCAGTGTTGGCGCTCAGTCTCAAAGTCAATTGGCAAATGCCCAACACGCACGCAAAGCCTCCAAGGGAGCTCACCAGTCCCAAGATAAAATCAGCTCCGCTCGAAGCTTATTCGCATTTGTTATTCCCCTTCTTTCCGCGGAGCGAGATTCCATTCGTAGCGCCATCGTGGTGGCTTTGGGATCCATCCATAAGAACCTTTATCGCACTCTGCTCGAGTCATTGCAGTATGCTGTCACGACCTGCAACGAAGAGGCAAAGATGCGGATCGGCAATCACTACCGCAGTCCCAGTAGCCCTCGGCGAAACCGAAAGACAGACCGTCTGCGTACAGAAGTCACCAATGTGTACAAACTCACGTCACATTTCCTTCAAGAATCGGAGGTTTACAATGACGACTGGATCGTCAACAACCTTGTTACTTACGCGAAGGACATTCGAATTTTCTTGAGTGACGCCGAGGTCCAAAACGACTGGGAATTCCAACGCTTACGCTTCCATTATTGTGGCTTGATGGAGGAACTTTTCGAGGGCATCAATCGCGCTAAAGACCCTTCTCGTTGGATGCCATTCGAATCACGAAAATCCGCATTCTCTCTCATGGAAGACTGGTGCGGATACTCACCAAATCAAGCCCAAATAAGCGAAAGGGAAGAAAACATGCGGAAGTTCGCGATGGCTCAGCCTCACGAGACTGGCGAAATGAGAAACACGGCTGCTGCCATGGAAATCGAGAAGAAAAATCTACGGGCAGCCGCCCTAAGTGCAATGGCTTCTCTTTGCGCTGGCCCTATCAGCATCACCACTGAGAGTGGCTCGGTTCTCCAATTCGATGTCAGTCGTATGCTTTCATGGCTTGAAATCATCTTCAACACTGTCACTGACAAATGGCATGGCATCGGCCGACGGGCGCTTAAAAACCTCATCATCCACAACCAAGAACACTCATATCTGATGGAGCGGTCTATTGAGATGTGTTACGTCACGGAGCGACCTAAGACCATCGAAAGTTACATCGAAGTGGTCAGTCAAGTGCTTTTTGAGTATCCAGACTATCCCCTCAGATTCTGGAGAATTTTGGGAGCAGTCCTGGTGACACTGGGTAATGAAAAGCGCGAAATTCGAATGAAGTCTGCAAAGCTTCTTCGAAAGCTGGAGGAACGGCAACAAAAGAACTCCAGGCTCCAAGACTTCGATATCAGTATCTCCGACAAGACCACCGCGGTGTACAAGCTTGCTCAGTTCGAGATCTCTAAAAGATTAGCCAGCCAACACTGCGACTTGGCTTTTACCATCTTCTCCGAATTCTCCTTGCATTTCCGCAACCTGCAACCAGATAGCCAGCGCAACATGGTTGCCGCTATTCTGCCGTGGGTTCAGACAATGGAGCTTCAGGTTGACCCGAATGGCGGTCCTACTGCCAAGTCATACATGCTGCTGGCAAATTTGTTTGAGATCACCATCCGCTGCAGCACAACCCTTCCGAACCAGGTACAAGCATTGTGGCAGGCTTTGGCAACAGGCCCTCATGGAGGCAATGTACAGTTGGTCCTCGACTTCATTATCAGCATATGTTTGGAACGCAAGGAGCAGAATTTTGTCGAATATGCTAAGCAGATGGTTGTGTTTTTGTCTGGAACACCAGCTGGATCGAAAGTCATTGAGTTCTTCATGTTGCAGGTCGTACCAAAGAACATGGTGCAAGAGCGAAAAGACCTGACCCCACCTCCTTCAGATATCAGCAGTCTACCATATGTCGCCGACCTTGGCACGGTGTTGCCTGTCGGCAACAAGCAAGCCGGCCTTTCCCTTGGACAGGTGGCGTTGATATTCCTCGTTGATCTCATGGTTGCTCCAGTCACCTTGGCTCTTGAAGACGTTGTCAAACTGATACACATTGTCCTAATCCTTTGGGATCACTATACAGTCACTGTGCAGGAGCAAGCTCGAGAGATGCTGGTTCATCTCATTCACGAGCTGATAGCTGCAAAACTTGAGGATGACGCCCCGGCTGGTGCCCGACAGTCTGTGGAGGACTTTGTGGAATCGATTCGAAAGAGTGATCCTGCTGTTGTCTGGGAGTACGAGGAGAACCATGGCAAGGATGAAGATTCCGATGACCGTCGGGTGCCTGCCTCCATGGCCTTCGTCACCCGCGATGTTGTCAAATTCTTTAGTTTCGCGTATGAAGGCGTCGGTGACTTGTGGGCCAAGGAAGCTTTGAACTGGGCTACCTCGTGCCCGGTGCGGCATTTAGCTTGCCGCTCCTTCCAGATCTTCCGCTGTATTTCTACGTCGCTGGACTCAAGAATGCTCGCTGACATGCTCGCCCGACTCTCGAACACTATCGCAGACGAGGAGACGGACTACCAAACTTTCTCGATGGAGATTCTTACCACCATCAAAATTATCATCAGCTCCCTAGCTCCCTCTGACCTTCTGCATTATCCTCAATTGTTCTGGACGACTTGCGCTTGTCTGAACACAATTCACGAGACCGAATTCGTCGAGAGCATCGGCATGCTTGAGAAGTTCCTCAGCCGGGTAGATCTCAGCGATCCAGTTGTGGTGGCCACCCTCATCGAGGGCCAACCACCCAGATGGGAGGGTGGGTTCGACGGTCTCCAGGACCTGGTCTTCAAGGGAATGAAATCATCCGAGTCGTTCGATCGTACACTTGATATTCTGCATGTTCTCAGTGGTCTTCCCAACAACAGACTCATCGGGGATGGAACCCGTCAGCTGTACACCGTGCTGGCTAATCTGCCCCATTTCCTTCAATGTTTCGAACAAGACTTCAGTGATCCCAAACCTATCGCTCGTGCCAGCCTTCTTGCCCGCGTGGCTGAGAGTGAGCGGTGCCCGCGCTTAGCTGCTTCGCTGTTCGGATTTGCAAACCAGCAGTACAAGACTGCCGGTGTCTTCCTGGATCATATCATCACCGAGATCAAGCTTTATTATTTCCCCCAATTGGATTTCCAGTGTTTGATTTTCCTCATGGGTCTTCTGACAAACACCACGGACTGGTTCCGTGTCAGAGCGATGCGAATTCTCTGCGTTCTGATCCCCGAGGTCGACATGAGGCGCAATGAAGTCACCTGTCATGGCCCCGACCTGATCTCCCCGCTACTCCGGCTTCTGCAAACTGATCTTTGCCCACAGGCCCTGGAGGTTCTGGACCACATCATCACCGTCTCTGGTAACCCGATGGAGCGTCATCACCTTCGTATGAGCATGGCATCATCGGCCTCTTCACGCGCAATTCGCAAGGAGTATGAACGGATCCAGAGTCTGTATGGCATTCCCGAGCCCACGGGTTGGTCGGTTCCTATGCCTGCGACTCAATCCACCATGACTCGACACAACGTCCACGCTGTCTTCTACACGTGTGCTGAAGCCGAAGACATGGATGAAGAAGAGGTGATGACCCCTGGTGTTCCCTTCCACGCAGATGAGTACAGCAGCACCGACTCGTTCTTCCCCATGAGAGCCGATACCATGAGGTCAATCGAAACGCAGACCGATGGAAACATAGGAGATCTTGTGCAGAAGCTGGATAGCTTGGACGACTTCTTTGAGGAAACAGACCCCACAACTCCAGTATTGAACCCTGTTGCCCCTCCAATGCTGCGGGGTTTCACGGGCACATACATGGTAGATACCAATGCGCACCTCTATGACCAGCAGACCGCGCCAATCTTGCGGAAGTCTCTCGCTCGTACCGGGTCTACCTCCTCTTTCCACAACGGTCTCGCCGAGTCGCGCCCGCCCAACTTCCGCTTTGATGGCCCCACTGCATACTCCCCAATCAGCGCAGTGCCTCAGAACACGGCACATCTGTTGCGTCCAACTTCCCACACCCGCTCCGTCACCTCTCCCGCCAACAACCTCTATGTACATACCGCGTCTGGTGCACCCACTTCCCACCCACACGTTGGACTCAGTGAATCCGCCTTCATGTCGGACGAGGAACCTGACGAAGTGCACTCCGATCTAGAAGAACGTCCGGTGACTAAACGGTTAAATCCATTGCCTGCGCCTATGGTCCGCAGCGCTACTGACAGTCCACATTCTCTGGAATCCATGATTCGCAGCGGTATGCGGAGGCTCACTGGAGGTGCAGCCAACCGAGAGAAGGAGCGCCAGCGAGATCATATCCGTACACAGCATCGTACCATTGCCCAGACAGCCAATTCACCCCGTGTGCCCAAGGTGCCCGAGGAGTATCTCTCAACGCCAACCAGTCATCCGGCATCACCTAGGTGAATATCTCGATCACATCTATCCTCGTTGCCATTTTCGTTGTTCTCTTACTCATTGTTTTTTTATTGTTTTTTTCGTTGTCCGGGAAACCTTTGGGAGTTTGGTCCACATACTATATACTACATACCCTTTTGCCGTCCAAGTACTTGGTCAGGTCATTGATATTCCCAAGCGTTGGTTCATGCTTCTGCATCCTGTATATACACTCATCCTGCGGAAGTGGGAACTACATTTTTAGGTGTTTTCAAGGTTGCATTTGAATGCAAGTCTACATTGCATATCTATACTGAATATACAATCACATTATCTGAAGCGACTCTCTGTGAGACTCAATATTGAGAAGAGTATACCCCACACGTGACGGTGACGCGCTTCCCCACGGCTTCCCCAAAGCGGTCCTTTCCCCGCAAATCAAATACATCTCCGAACTGCACTCCCTGCATTCTCGGCAATCCACGGCTTGATCTGTGCAGCGGCAGAGTGCTGGCTTGTTTTAAAGAGCCCCTCCCCCAGCCCATCGGATTGTCTGTTTACCCAAACTGCCAGAATCACGTTCTCCATATCTGGCGTTGACATTGTACATTTCCCGCATCACATTCTTGACACGTCGTCGCATTGACAGAGAAACCTTGGACTCTCGCAGAGCATTCAGCAATCAATCAAATTCAGAAAACATGAGTCTTCGAACGGTATTAGGCGCCCCCGGGAGGGCGAAACTGTTCCATGCTTCCGCAGTGGATCTCCGACGCTGGCCGTCTAGCTCGGCCCGAGCTTTCTCCACGACCATGCAGCGTGATGCGACGTGGGGTTTTGTTGGGCTTGGACAAATGGGTATGTTTAAGACCTATTCCAATAACCTCGTTTATGCCCGACCAATTGCAACATGAATTCATTGACTGACTATCTCAAGGGTACAATATGGCCAAGAACCTTCGTGCCAAGATTCCCGCATCCGATACCTTGATTGTGCGCGACATTAATGAAGATGCCATGAAACGGTTTGCTACGGAGGCCCAGGAGGCTGCACGCAGCAATGGCGCAGGCGCCAATGAAGGCCAGGTCGAACTTGCGGCAACCCCACGAGAGGTCGCTGAGAAATCGGTAAGTACCAAACTCGGGCGGGTCTTGTGGCTGGGCTAGCTCCTGGACCGTGCTCTATACTCGCGGCTGATCTCTTCTTCAGACAGTGATGGTCACCAGCCTTCCAGAGTCCCAACACGTCATCGATGTCTACCACTCTATCTTGAAACATGGCGCGCTTCCACCCCTTGAGCAGGAGCGTCTCTTTATCGATACATCTACCATTGACCCGGTTACATCGAAGGATATCGCCAATGCCATCCACACCACGCAGACTGGTCGGTTTGTAGACGCCCCTGTGTCAGGTGGTGTGGTTGGCGCTCGGGCCGGAACTTTATCATTCATGTTTGGTGCCTCCTCGCAATCGACCGAGTTACTCGAGCGTGTCCGTGGCGTGCTAGCTTTGATGGGCAAGAAGGCCTGGCATCTCGGGGAACCTGGCGCTGGTGTCTCCGGTAAGCTAGCCAACAATTACATCTTGGCTCTGAACAACATCGCCACTGCCGAGGCTATGAACCTAGGTGTTCGCTGGGGTCTCGAGCCCAAGGCGTTGGCTGAAATGATCAATTCGTCGACCGGTCGGTGCTGGCCCTCCGAGATCAACAACCCCGTTCCTGGCGTCGTTGAAACCGCCCCGGCGTCGCGTGGATATGAAGGTGGCTTCGGGGTGAGTCTGATGCACAAGGATCTGCGATTGGCTCTTGCGGCTGCGAAAGAGTCTGGTACTCCTCTCGCTCTCGGTGCTCAGGCCCGCGAGGTGTACAAGGAGGTTGAAGAGAAGCACCGTGGCAAAGACTTCTCGGTCGTCTATAAGTGGCTGCAGGAGCAGTCTGAATAAAGGAATGCTGGTATATGTGGTGCCCCTAATGTCTTGATGTACTGCATGCTACTTTTTGATATAGATGGAGAAAGCGCGAGTTGTTGCAAGCATTATTACCAACAGCGACATAAAAATCTCAATCTTTTCAAGCTATAATAAGATCTTCTCGACAAGGGAGTCCCATGCTAAGAGTGCATGCTCCAACGCAAGTGCAGGTAGGGCCGCCGTGCCCCATGTGACTTTCCTCTCTCGTTCTTTCCCCCGGATGACCGAGCTCCTTCTCTCTCCCCACGCCTTCCTCATGTAGCTCGTTCGACTTCCATCCCCTCTCCCTTATTCTTCCCATTTTATCCCCATCACCATTCTCTTTGCTCCCATCTTTCCGTCTATTCATCCCGCTGGGTGTCGAGAATTTCGCTGTCGTATAAATCAGCCTAGAGCTGTGGGTCACTGTCGGTCCCCAGAGAGAGCGCCCGTCTGGGCCTGCAGGTGAGCCCCCCTTCCATTTTTGGCCACGTTCTGTCACCTCTGGTTTCCTGTGCTGGTCACTGACGATTCTGGACTGTGTCCAGACTCTGTCGGAGTTTATATAATTCGAACAGGAAAACAGGTGAGACTTCTGACTATGAAACCTTCTCCCACATGGGAATTTTGATCCAGATCAGAGCGAGGCAGACAAGACTTGAGCAGCAGACTAACGCCATGCGTCGAACCAGCCAAGGTATCCCGCAATGCACCCCCAGGGATCCCAACATACAAGCTCGTCTGGCTCCGGCCAGACATCAAGCTCGCAGTCGGGACAGTACCACCAAAACGAGCCTCGCACGCCATATGGTCCGCGATACCAGCAATCTACCAACCCGACCTCCTGCGAAAGCAGCAATGTGAGTCTGAACCACATGTTCAACCGTATGAACCAGAGCTCTCGCTCCAAGTTCGGTGGCTCGAAGAACAACGCTTCCGCTCAAGTGAACACGAGCGTGGACTGGTCGAATGCGAACCGTGCGTACAACAGCCCTTTCATCTTGCTTCCCAGCTCATCTGTCTTCAATGGTGTTCCGACCGTGTCTTCGTTTGTTCCCAACACCGTTCCTGGCCAGACTGATCAGATGGGCTCATTCTCCTACCTGTCAACTGGTATCTATCCAAATGTCGGACCCGTGATGGCTGGTGCTTATTCCTCCTGGCCTTATGTGATGAACTACGATGTGCAGGATGGAAAGGGTATCAAGCAAGCTGGCTGGAACATGACCGACGCTCAAAATGGAACCCAAACGGAGAATGCGAACCAGTTTCATCAGTACTACCCTTCCTCTTCTTACCTTTCCTCCCTTGACGGCAGCTCCATGTCATCAATCGGCACTTATTCTTACGGGGGCCTCGCTTCTCAGATTGGGTCGCTCTCACTGCCTCTCCAAATGATGAAGACTCCGAATGGATATGTCGTTCAAGATCTCGAAGCCATCACCCAGCAAGAACCTGCCATTCCCCGTGCAGTTCCTGCCATGTGGACCAACCCCTCCGAGTTGACGCTGGCGAAGTGCCTTGAGAACCGCGAGGGCATCACAAATGTCTACATCCGCGGATTTCTTCCTGAGACCTCAGATGAGATGCTGCATTCTTATGCTGCTCGCTTCGGCAAGATTGAGCGCTGCAAGGCCATCGTTGATCTGGACACCAGTCTCTGCAAAGGGTACACTCCCATCCACCCCACCAAATATTCAACTTGAATTGTGCTGACCGTGAAATAGCTTCGGATTCGTTCAGTACTATAACTTTGAGTCTTGCGAGAATTGTATCCGTGGGTTCTTCTTCCTTGGCTATCAGGCCAGCTTTGCCCAAAAGTCTCGCAACTCTCGGTTGAAGGATCTTGAGGACAGGTCCTCTACCAATATTTATTGTACCAACATTCCAATTGACTGGACTGAGGCAGTGAGTTTTCTTCTGTCATTCACGAACTGGAGTCCTAACTTCCATCACAGGACCTTCGACGTCATTTCGAGCCGTGGCGTGTGGTTTCGGAGAAAATCAGCCGGGATGAGAAGACAGGGGTGAGCAAGCAAGTGGGGTTTGCACGGTAACAGAACACATGCTTGATCCCCATGGCTCGCGCCAAGCTAAACATTGTACCCTGATCAACAGCTTCGAGAACCGCGAGGTTGCCGAGAAGATTCTGAGTGAATTCCACAACATCACCAAGGAGGATGGAGTCAAGCTGCTCTTGCGCTTCGCTGATACCAAAGCTCAGAAGATTCTGAAGCAGCAAAGTAATGAGCGTCGGGCTTACCGCGCTGGAGAGTATAACTATTCAGTGGAGGTGGTGCAGGGGTCTACTCCCTCCCCTACAATGCGACGTGGCTCTCATCTTACACCCAACTCTCAAGTCAGCTATGTTTCCCCAGTCGGGGTGGGCTCTGACTGGACTCCTGCCACTACAATCTCCCCATGGTATGTCCCAATCTTACCTTTTGGTCTTTTCAAGAGCCTACGGCATGCTGACAATGGTGACAGTCACCCACACATGAAGAAATCATCCGGCAGCGCACGGGATAGCTCGTTGTCATCTCGAAGCCTCAATGCCCTTGACGCCACTGATCGTCGCGGCCGAGCTCTTTCTCTGGGCCGTCGCTCTTGCACTGATGTTTCCGGTGGCTCATCCAAGACTGCTGTGCCAGGGAAGCCGATGGAGTCTCACTCATACGCCTCGACTCCTCGCAAGGAGAACACTCGACCTCGATCCTCCTCTGCCGACTCGGCGCCCATAATCATTCTCTCTCCTGTCCGCTAATGCGCTCAGCCACCAGTATGACGCCACACCACGCATGAACTCATGTATGGGATACTCTGCTGGTTCTTACCGTCGATGGTAAAGTCCGCAGGGCCACCGCGAAGTGTTTAACAGTTACAGAATACGCAGCATCTCTTACTATTCGCAGAATGTATGAGGATGTATGGCTCAGCTTTGCCTTTCTAGGACCGACCAGCTTTACGATTCACGATTCACGATTCACGATTACGATTCACGATTCATGACGTTCAATATTCTTTCGGTTTCCACTATTTTTATGGGGAGTGAGCGGGAGCGAGATTCTTCTTTTCTTTTCTTTTCTTCTTTTTCTTTTTCTTTTTCTTTTTCTGACTCGCAGTTATAAACCTTTGCATGTTTTCCGCAATATGTGTATGTTCCAGACGCATGTTTCAAGACTTCGTTTAAGAGCAACATCGCACCTGAGGGGTTGCGCAGACTAATATGATATTATTCCAGACCAAAGAGTGATTCCATGTAATGTTCATGTTCGAAGTTCTGGTGAAGTGAGCACAGCTGTAACGTGCAATCTATAAAAAAAAGCAGTGGTTCTCTCAGTCTATACACAGGCAAGATACGCGCTATCCAAACTTAATTCCGCCCAAGCCTCTCCTCGACATCCTCCGTGAGTTGGTACGCAGGGAGATAGTCCCCATCGCTCTGCAATTTCGGGTTCGGGTGGGTATCGGATGTTCCTCCGAGACTCGTGTATCCCTCGTCGTACAGGGAACAATATCTCAAGTCCAGATGCCGAATGAACGCCCAAATCTCCGCATAATGCCAATCGATCACGGGATGTACTCGCATGAAGTCGGGCCAGCCCCCATCCGTCCGGTCAAAGTGGGTCAGCTGTGCCCCGTGCGGATCTGTCCGTCGAGTGCCAACGAATATCGCCCGGATGCCAGGGTGTCGCGTCAGGTAATCCTCAAAGCTGGAGCGTAGCGTTGACGCGGGCGGTAAGGTGGTATACTTTGTGATGGCGAGATGGTATGCTTTGGCGGAGGTGACGACGAAGTCTTCGACGGCATCAAAGGGGTCCGGGGGCAGAGCGTAGATAGATGGGATGAATGTTGCGGCAGCTATTTGGGCTTCGGATTCTGTATTTTGGGCTTCGGTGTTATTCTCAGGGTGTAGCCCGGCCAGGAACAGAATGAGTAGAACTAGACAGTCCTTGCCGCCGTTATAGGAGACGGAGAGTTCGGAGAGTTTGTATCGCTTGAGCGCGCTTGACACCACGTCCAGGGAGATGCGGGTTTGGCGCTGCACCGAGGCGAGCAGTGAGTCTGGGGGGTGCGACTCATTCAAGAAGGCCTTCACACGGGCATGGATGCGGGAAACAACGTCTGGGAGGGGTGGGAGGTCATTGGTCTCGGAGGGAGTTGTGTCGGAGTCTCCATTGTGATTGACCTCGGCTCGGACAGCGTCCAATGGCTCGGCGCCAGGCCGCGACGGTGTGGGTGACACTGGAGGGAAGGGTTTGAGGTGATCCTGAGGCAGCGGTGGTCTCGCTGATTGAGTCATGTTGGAGTTGTTGACAGAGCGAGGTTCCCAGGTGGGGTGGGTTTTCTCCGGGCACAATGACTTAATCCACTGCGGGGAGAAGTAAAACACCCGCGAATGTTAGAGTCTAACGGTTACCAACGGTCACTTATACCATCTACTGTCAGATGCAAGTCAAAATGCAAGTCAAATCATGCAGTTGGAGAGGAGAAGCCCTTAACTTCCGGGTCCCCGCGTCCCCCGCCGCTTATCTGTGGAACTCGGTAGATTCTCGTGGATCAGCCTCAAATGTGTCTTTGATAGCCGTGGCTATGAAATGTTACCCAAAACGCCTGTGTATTGCTAATTGTTCATCCCAGCACCTTCATCTTTTTCTTCTTCTTCTTGTCGTCGCCCGTCTTGCGCCCCTTTTGGAAATCTCGCCAACTACCAATGCGCTCATCCCGAGTATCTTCCCACTTCTTGTCGTGATCGCGCTTGCGCTTCCGCGCCTCAATCTCCTCGTCCTCCTTGCGCTGTTCGCGACCTTCTTCCTGCATTTGCGCCTTGAGCTGTCGGCGGCGCCGCGCTTCTTCCTCGAGGAGCACCCAGACTGTTTTCTTGCGCCATTCGTCTTTGAATTCCTGCGTGTTCAACTCGGGGGAGTCTACTGTATACTTGTGCTCACGGATCAAAAGCCGACGCGCATCCGATATGCATTCATCAAGGTAGGTGCGCTGCTTCTCGTCGAGGAGGGCTATTTGGGCCTTGTTCAACCGATCGAAAGCATCGGGTGCGGCGGGGTTCTTGGTCTTGTCGGGGTGAATGAGGAGAGACTTCTTGCGGTACTGAATTTTGATGTCTTTCTCCGGGACTCCGGGTTGCAGGTCCAGCACAGCGTAGCTAGATTGAGTTAGTATTTCTTATCGTCACAAGAGGACCAGGGCGGTCTTGATCGTCCCGTTGGGGCTGGACTTACGCATCGAGACTGAATGCTTTGCGAATGCGATCGATTTCGGCATCCTGTCGCGTGTCAGTCAATACGATTGCTTGCGGTCGACCGGTGGGTCATACCTTGGTAAACTCAGAGGCCTCCTTTTCAAGGGAGTCAAAGATGTCCTGGTCGTCATCCGACATGATGGGCCAAACGTCAACTTGGGCGCAGCTTGACTTGAAGATCGAAGCTCAAACAAGATAAGAGAAGCCGGGCTTATCTCTGGCTGAATCAGCAGATTTAGCGCCAAGCGCCAAGCATTGATGTTCAGCAAAGTTGAGTGGTTAATCAAGTGCAGGTTCAGTATTTAGATTATTTCAAACATGAGATCGTTGCTACTCCGTTTCAAATAGTAGCCTTAATTCACAGAATGGAATTTCCCTAGCTCAGGCCAACACAGACCAAAGCAAACGAACTTGGGACCTTGCATAGATCAAGCTCTCACCGCCTAACCCACCGCTTTCTGCCAAGCTTCGACGGAAAAAAAAAGAAGTTTCACCGCCCGCAATCTTCCAAGATCAACTCATCAACATAATGGCGCCTCGAGGAGTGAAAGGCAAACCAAAGGCCAAGGCCCATCAAGACTCCGGCAGGGTCTTGAAGCGAAAGCGCGGCCAGGAAGAAATCTCAGACCTCGTGAAACAGGTCGAAGATCTCGACATCAAAGCCACGCTCAAAAACTTCACCGATCTCCCACTCTCTGAACCGACTGCCTCTGGGCTCACAGCCTCTCACTACAAGACACTCACCGATATCCAAGCGCGTGCGATCAGCCATGGTCTCAAGGGACGTGACGTCCTCGGCGCAGCCAAGACCGGTAGCGGAAAGACCCTCGCCTTCCTCGTCCCCGTTATCGAAAACCTCTATCGCAAAAAATGGACCGAACTCGACGGTCTCGGCGCACTCATTCTGTCACCTACCCGTGAACTCGCGATCCAGATTTTCGAACAATTAAGGAAGATTGGAAGAAACCACCACTTCTCGGCGGGCTTGATCATTGGTGGAAAGAGTCTGCGCGAGGAACAAGATCGCATGGGTCGCATGAACATTTTGGTTTGCACACCCGGTCGTATGCTGCAACATTTGGATCAGACCGCCATGTTCGAGACGAATAACTTGCAGATGCTGGTTTTGGATGAAGCCGACAGAATCCTGGATATGGGCTTCCAGAAGACCGTGGACGCCATTATCGACCATCTTCCCAAACAGCGCCAGACAATGTTGTTCAGTGCCACACAGACCAAGAAGGTCGGTGACTTGGCTAGACTGAGTCTGCAAGACCCCGAGTACGTATCGGTCCACGAAGCCGCCGAGGCGGCAACTCCCTCCACCCTCCAACAACACTACACCGTCATTCCATTGCCACAAAAGCTCGATACCCTCTGGAGTTTCATTCGCGCCAACCTAAAAGCCAAAACCATCGTTTTCTTGTCATCGGGTAAGCAAGTCCGCTATTGCTACGAAGCATTGCGCCACTTGCAGCCCGGTATTTCCCTATTGCATTTGCACGGACGCCAGAAACAGGGTGGCCGTCTTGATGTCACGACAAAGTTCTCACAGGCTCAGCACGCAGTTCTCTTCGCTACCGATGTGGTTGCGCGTGGTCTCGATTTCCCCGCAGTCGACTGGGTTATCCAAATGGATTGCCCCGAAGACGCTGACACTTACATTCACCGTGTCGGACGAACAGCTCGATATGAGCGTGTCGGACGTGCTGTGCTGTTCCTGGATCCTAGCGAGGAGAAGGGATTCCTCGGCCAGCTCGAACAAAAGAAGGTTCCCGTTGTGCGAATCAACATCAAAGCAAACAAACAGCACAGTGTCAAGAACCAGTTGCAAAACATGTGTTTCAAGGACCCAGAGCTGAAGTACCTTGGCCAAAAAGCGTTTATTTCCTACGTCAAGTCGGTCTACGTTCAAAAGGACAAGGAAACTTTCAAGATCAAGGAGCTTCCTTTAGAAGAATATGCGCAGAGTCTGGGTCTTCCTGGAGCTCCTCGCATCAAGTTCATCAAGGGTGACGATGCGAAGGAGCGCAAGAACGAGTCATGGAGAATGGCTCACATGTCCGGTGATGACGACTCCGACGCAGAGAAGAAGGATAAGAAGGACGACAAAGAAGTGCGCACACGCTACGACCGCATGTTTGAGCGTCGTAACCAGGGTGTGTTGGCGGAGCACTACTCCAAGCTTATCAATGACGATGGCACGGCCATCGCCAATGCCAATGGACCAAAGGAAACAAGCCAAGATGTGGACGACGAGGCTGACGAGGATGCCGACTTCTTGTCGGTCAAACGCCGTTTCGAAGCCGGCGATGACAAATTGGGCGACTCTTCTGGATCCGATTCCAACTCTGATTCTGATTCCGATTCTGGCGCCGAGGAAGATCTCGGTGTCAAAAAGGTGCACCTGCCGGGCCAAGAGCCCCTTATCATCGACTCGAAGCGTCGCGAGAAGCTTCTCAAGTCCAAGAAGAAGCTCCTCAAGTTCAAGGGCAAGGGTACCAAGCTTATCTACGACGACGAGGGCAATGCGCACGAAGTCTACGAAATGGAGGACGAGGAGGCCTTCAGGGCCAAGGGCGATGCCAACACCCAGCGCGAGAAGTTCCTCGAAGGCGAGACGGAGCGCACTCGCCAAGCCGATATCGAGGACAAGGAAGTCATGCGCGAGAAGCGTCGCGAGAAGAAGGAGAAGCGCAAGGCCCGCGAGCGTGCCGAGATTGCGGCCGAGGCGGAGGAGGAAGGCGATTTCCAAGGCCTCTCACACCTGCCTCACGTACCTTTCGAGATCCCCGGGTCAGACTCGGAGCCCGAGTCGGAGCCCCGACCCAGCAAGAAGCAGCGTGTCTCCGACGAGGACGAGAAGACCCCGAAGCCCAAGTCAATCGAGACCCTGGGCGATCTGGAAGCTCTGGCCAGTGGTTTGCTGGGTTAGTGTATGTTTGCAAGTTCATATGTATAAAGGTCTTATGTGGCGCATCATGTAGGTCACACAAAATGAAGCGAATGATTTCACACTATTATTTCAAGGTCTCTATTTGATTTATTTAAGATTAGTAGCATGTCTATGGCCCCGGGGATCAAGTGTATAGTTAGTGGGACCTTGGAAGGTTAGTTGACTTTGAGGCTCTTCTAAATTTTGGAACCTTGGAATCAATTAGGTTAGTTCCAAGGTTATACCCCACCTGGGCACTCCCTAAAGCAAATAAACTATCTTCCAGAAGGTGACATCAGAATGAAAGCATAGTATTTCTGATTTGAAATAGTAAATTGGACGAGCTTAGAGTCTATATTCCCCTTGCGTGATTATATACAAAAGCAGGTGAGATCGGGACCCACATTCCAGGGCAATGGATTTTGACATCTCTGACCGCCCGATTCTGCCAATGTTCACGCGCGGTCGCTGCTATCGCTGTATTGAAGAGCGCTAGATGTCCTTGAATTGAACAAGATTTTCTTGGATTTGCCAGCAAAACTCCGGCTTGGAATTGAACAATATGAGGGATAGCTTAGAGACCCGTAGGAGTAGAAAAACACCCAACTCTTCACCACACTTTTGGTGAGATATCTTCTTCAGGCATCTCTCTGATCAGACGGATGCAAAGCACTACAAATGAACATGCTTTTCAGCTGGAGAAAGACACCAGATCCTTCTCCAATGAATCAGAAAGCTGACCAATCAACAGTCCGAGTATATCGAACTGCCGAGAAATGCAGTACCCGCTTCTGCCGAATTGTAAGCTTTGGTGGAGACTTTGCCGAGTTTTTCATGTGTCATAAACGACGTTGCATTTACCTGGTTCGGCCTGTGGTTCGCTGCTCATCCAGCGAGGCAATCACGCCATCGATTTGGACAAAAGTGAAGATAGAGACTGTTCTCTTTTCCCAATTTCATCGTTTGCTTTTAAAGATTCTCCGGGGAACCGCCACGTGCAGATCACGAGACTTAGGGCTTATTGTGGACCTCACCTGGTAAGTGCCGAAATGTGACAGCCTCTGCGTTTTAGCTGTATCATTTGGAGAATCTATATAGATGCATATACTGACTCGGAATCAGCAATCATGGCCGATGTCGAAAAATCGTCCGGCCTGGAGGGCCCGGGGTTGAACGAAGACTATGAGGCAAACCCTATCGTCAATGCCGACAAACTTGCTCGACGCCTGAGTGGGCGTCAGGTTCAGATGATTGCCATTGGAGGCACTATTGGCACTGGTTTGTTCTTGGGAACAGGCTCTTCTCTCGCCACAGGTGGCCCGGCTTCGATGCTTATAAGTTACGCCATTGTCGGCGTGATTGTGTTCATCACGATGCTCTCCCTCGGCGAGATGGCCGCCTTTGTGCCTGTTGCTGGCTCTTTTTGTACATTCGCTGGGTGAGTGTTGCATTTTATGCACCGAGTGCTGTCAGTGCTTATTCATTGCATTACTGACTCTGATACCAGCCGATTTGTCGACAAAGCCCTGGGCTTTGCTCTTACCTGGAATTATTGGTTTAACGACGCCTGCAGTACTGTAAGATCTCCCCGTGTCCTATCTCATTCTATACTTAGGCTCATTTCTTGTATAGGCGTCCGATATCATTGCACTCCAGCTACTTTTACAGTACTGGACAGACAACTTCCCTGGATGGGCAATCAGTTTGATCTTCTTGGTCGTTGTGATTGCCCTGAACCTCATGTCTGTCAGGGTTTATGGCGAGGTACGTTGAGGGTCGATTTTTTTGGCTGTTCGCATGATCTAAACGGTTGATAGATTGAGTACTGGTTGAGTCTGCTCAAAGTGATTACCATTGTCGTAAGTGGCCTTGATATATGACGAAAGTCATCAAAGTATGATAAATCTAACTTCTAGTCTAGATCTTCATCATCCTTGGAATTGCCGTCAACTGCGGCGGAAACAAGAATCATGAATACATTGGTGCAAGAAATTGGACTAAAGGCGAAGCGCCCTTTGTCGGTGGAATCGGTGGCTTTGCATCTGTTTTCGTCACTGCCTCATTTGCATAGTAAGTCGACCATCTTACCATGCTGCATATACCAAGGTTCCTAGCTAACTTCAAACTAGCGGAGGAACTGAGTCCATCGCCATCACGGCAGGAGAGACTAAAAGCCCCGCCAAAACAATGCCCAAGGTCGTACGGAATGTGTTCTGGCGTATCATTCTTTTCTATCTCCTCTCTATCATCATCATTGGTTTCAATGTACCATACGACTACCCAGGTCTTTCCGACGGCGACACCAAAACCAGTCCTTTTACAATCGTCTTCGAGGAGGCTGGCTCTGCGGTTGCTGGTAGCTTCATCAACGCTGTTATCATGACTTCAGTCATCTCAGCTGCGAATCACGCCCTGTTCGCCGGATCTCGTTTATTATTCACCCTCGCCACAGATGGATATGCGCCCAAGTTCTTCGGCAATCTGAACCGTTTCCAAATCCCGTGGATTGCTGTCCTTGGTACTTCTGTCATCAGCGGTCTCTGTTTCGGAGCCAGCTACATTGGTGCAGGACAGCTTTGGTCCTGGCTCCAAAATATTGTTGGTGTCTCGAACCAACTGTCGTGGATCTGTATTGGCATCGCGTCTTTACGGTTCCGCTCCGCAGTCCGGGCTCAAGGTATTGAGCATCTGCTTCCCTTCAAGAACTGGACATATCCATTCGGTCCCATTTTCGCTATTGTGTTGAACTCCTTCCTCGTTCTTGTTCAGGGATGGAAATGTTTCAGCCCGCACTTCAAGGATGTCGACTTCGTCTCTTACTACATTGAGATTCCAATCATGATTTTCATGTTTTTGGTGTGGAAACTAGTGAAGAGAACCAAGTTTGTGAGGAAGATGAACATGGATTTGAGGACTGATCGATATGATCCTTCACAAGAAGACGATCCAGTGGACCAGGTGACAGGGAAGGCTGGTATTTGGGCCAAGTTACAACGCATTGGTCAGTGGGTGTTCTTTTAGCCGTTTTTTGTTCTGTCGATGATACCTCTTGTACATTATTACCATTGTCCAGCATAGCCATGCATAAGACTCAACCCAATTTTATTCGGGTCTTTTCAATTACCTCAAAAATAATTCGAAACTACCTACTCCGTACATCCATGGATGCACATGCGTTCCTAAACGACATCAAGCAGTCTAGGTCAAGGATCGCGCATTACTTGCCAACCGCCACAATGAATGTGCTCAACCTTGGAAGGCAGCATGAACGATGTATTACTTATTACGCGGATATATGCATGCATGCACATGTATAGCGCTGGAGCAGAGGGCACCAGCGGACTGCCTGCAACAAATCACCCAAATAGTCGAACCAAGTTCAACAATCACATTCACCCGTAAATGAGCACCTATTTTAAAAAGAGACCACCCCCATGTTGTTCGCGAAAAACGCCGCGCTATGTCTTAGCAAAATGTCACGTCAAAAACGGGGGTAATCGCAAGAAGGGGAATCAGACAAACGAGAGAACAAATGAGACGCATAACAAAAGAAACCCTCTCCAGCCATCGTCCGTGATCGGCAGAGTGAGATAGCACCGAATAGTCAGATGGATATGATAAATGCACAAACTGGGATATCCCAAGCAAAATCCCGGGGAATCAGAACATGCACTTTTGATGTCCTGCATGAAAGTTGCAAAGAGATTAAGCATGAAACACAAGTCGAAGCATCTCGACGCTCGCGCCGATTCGCTGCGCGTGATTAGTCCCCGGAGGCCCTGCTACCGGGGGGAATTTGGATTATACAATACAAGGAGGAACTCCAGCCTCCGATTGGTATATGAATCTGTAGATGTTGTTGTGAGGTTTAACCGTTCACCATGTCGTCGAGTGCCATCTTGCGCCGTTTTATGGGTCTGTCGTGGCCCTCGGTCTCGTTCGGGAGTTCGGTCCTGGGCAGCGAAGGCGAGCTTCCCGCTGTCACTTGGATCGGCGATGGGAGCTCCACGGGCCCAAGGTGACGGGGTACAGGATCCATGGTCGCGCTTGTTATGGAGGAGGAACGTTGGTGAGGGAAGGTATAGTTGAACGCCGGTCCTGCAGATCGGTGGAATACAGATCGAGAATCATGGCTTTCTTCTCGGTTTGGTAGATTCCAAGGTGCTGGATATGGGTCGCTCAGGCGATGAACGTGGTGGTGAGGCGGAGGCGGACCGGCGGTAGCCTGGTGGATTGGAGGAAGGCGAACTGGGGACTCGACGTTATACGCATCTCGAGGAGACAGTGGCACCCGGGGATCACCCATGGGCGGACGGATTGTGGTGGGAGTTCCATCATAGCCAAGAAATGGCATTCCCGTCGGAGGAGTCTGGTGCTGAGGCGGCGATGTGGGTGGTGGTAATGCTGGAACACCACTGTATGTTGGGAACCGTCGCTCCACGCCACCCGGTATGGTATTGACTTTGAGAGCTGGGCTGAAGGCGCCTCCCATAGGCATGTAGGCAGGAGGTGCATGAGGATGAGTCGGTACCGGATGTGAGGCTGGTCCAGATGAAGAGAAGGGCCGTCGACCTGAGACCGGCATGGTTGGAGAGGGGTCCATGGGCCGGGTGAGAGGGAATACTGAAGCTGACCACCGATGTGGCGTTCTGACGCCGGAGCTTGCATCGAGTCCCTGTAAATCGGTCATGGGTCGGAGTTCGCGTGAGGATGTGGCCCGATGCATGGCCGTCCGCCGGGGCATGGTTGAGTGGGCCTCAGCTGGGATAGACGGATTGTCTAGATGGGTGGTGTAAGTTCTGAGGGATGAATCTTCTGCTTTCAAAGGAGGCCGTCCACGTTTCTTGTGCGTGACATCCACACATGTTGACTTTGGCCCCGGTTAGTTTTCAGTCAGGTCTGGGGAAGGGGGGATTTCTGATCCTTTGGAAGACTTACAGATTTCCCAGAGGCTACACATCGTCGACAGGGTCGAGCTGGATCGCATCCGAGATGTTTCTTCTTGCAATTAACACAGGCCGACGCTACATGAGCCTTGGTACGTCGGGTCGATTTCTGCGCCAGTGAACGACCGGTAGGATGAGCCGGGTCCAGGACCGGAAGAGGATATTGAGGCGCTTCGGGTAGTCGAGGGGATCCAGTATATAACGGTCCGTCGTTATACCCCGGCAGCCGCAGTGGCTCGGAAATCGGCACTTGCGAGGCTTCGGTAGGGATAGACCGCTCTACAGGCCCCAGAGGCTTAGTCTCTGCGGATTCTGGGGGAGTACCAGACATAGATCGAAGATGAGCCCGGGGGCTACACCCTCGAGCATTGGGAGTCCACGATCGATTCAACGGCAGCCGCTCTGGGGCCGGGTTGAACTGACCAAACTGCGTCGTGAGGCTCGGTTGAAGCACGAGTGATTGCATCGGGCGTCGGGCAGGAAAAGGAAAGGGCCCACGGGGCAAATGCTTCTTTTTGTTTTTTTGTTTTTTGTTTTTTCTTTTCTTTTCTGGAGGGGGGGGGTCCGTTTCCTTTTTTTTCTCTTCCCTTGTCCCAATGGAAACTCCCCTGGTTCAGTGCCCTGATATTATCCCTCCCCAAGCAGGTACTTCGAATTCACAAACCACTTTGGTACGTGCTTAGGACCAGCATCTCTGACGAATCAAGGGAAAGAAGCGCGGGGAGAAAGGGAAGAACAATCTCCGGCATCCAAAAGCTCTCTCCACGACCGTCCGAGGACCCAACCGAGCTTATAATCAATGGAGAGATCCGCTATTGGAGGAGTCAGAAAATAGACTGCATCGATCAGCGGGAGATTTCCAGATCATGACAGCAGGGCACAGGGTTACTCTTAGCGCGAGTCTTTCCCACAGGGCGACTTATTGCAGGATAGCGGTCGATCATTGAGCTAGGATCAAGGTGCAGGACAAATGTCAAAGCCCCCACGCCTTACCTCTCGTCTCGATCACACGTCCCACGTCCCACGTTCTAGGTCCCTTTTGAAGTCAAAAGCGGGAAAAGAAACGGTGAAGTATGAGTACCAACTGCTACCATCTGCTACCATCTGTCACCAACTGTCAACCGCGGTGTTTCCCGCGTGGTACAGTGAGGTTTCCCAGGCGTTCAATAGTCCCAAAGTACGGAGTAGACTTTCAGGAACCCTCAGAGCATACAAGATAGTCAGATAACCAGAAAGAGGGGCATCAAGAAAAGTAGGTCAATGCAGGCCCGCTAGTAAGTGATAGACTTGGATCTTCGTCATGGTAGATCATCGAATAAATGGAGATTCTTCCCGTTATTTTTGGGGGGATTTATTTCATTTGCTGTGAGTGGTGACACGAAAGGGGATTAGATTGGGTTCGTTTTTTTATTTGTTTTTTTTCAATAAAAGAATATGCCAATCAGGGCCAGAAGCAAGGTGGTCAAAGTGGGAAGATTGACGGATCGACGTCGGCGCCCGCAGCCATTGCCAATAGTCGACCACAGCGCATTCTCTCAAGTCCTTTTTCATATCCAATAATCGGATCTAGTTCATGATTCTTCATTACTTCCCTCAATATATTAATCTACATTATTCAAACCCAGAATCCACCCGATATTATCTCCTTAATCTCATGTTATACTCCGTGTACTATACACTGAGCCCATACTCCGTACTGCACTCCACCTACGGCTAGATTCGTATATTTGTCTAATTGCATTATTTTCTTTTCTATAAATTAAGGGTCCAAAGATGCTTAAATTGCTTCCAAGGTTACAGTCGGGGCCTGTCAATATATTGTTTGACTTTTGGACTTCACGTCGTGTCTCGTCAGGCCTTTCATTATTTGCTTTTAGCCGAGTCGAGTCCAAAGTCCCCAAAGTGGGTTGGGTCGGCTGGATTGCCTAATTTTCCACTTCTGCAATCCTTTGGCTCTGGATCTTCAACTCCCTTTAAACCCGAAAGGTTTTCTTGAAAAATAAAAATCAATAGATTCCAAGGTTTTCCCCGAAAATCCTACGGTCGTTATTCTCCGAGCCCAATCCACGGTTATTGTATGACCGAGCTCTTATGCTCCGTCTAGGGGGTTACTGTTGCAGTAGATCGCTGATAGGAAAAAAAAGTCTCACAGGCTCAGGGTTCAGACTCGGATCGCTGCAGGCATAAAGCATCGAGACTTCCCTTTCCCTTCCCCTGGGAATGGTGATACCGGATCAAGCTTGGAACTCCCTTAGTGGTACCCGTTGGCGTCCCCTGTCCCTTTTTCTTCCCTTTTCTTCCCCTTTTTTTACTTTCTGTGATTTTGGAACCCTCTCACGAAGTCAATATGTCCCCGTTCACCGCACAAATTGTTGAGTATTCCACAGAGGAAGGGAGAGGGAAGATGTCTCAAAGGGAGCGTGGAAGATCCCTCCCAAGAAGCCGAATTCCCTTTATTTTCCGGGGACCCCGACAGAGATGTGGCTGCAGCCTCTTGCGCCTGGGCGATCACATTGCCCTCTGCGCGTGCATTGCTGACGATCCCCGTCATCCCTGGCTTCGAGACAGCTGCAGGAATCCAGAGACATAGACCGTTGGACTTAGGGTTTGGTGGCGAGGTAACCCATACCGGAATATTCCGTAGTCCCCATTACTCCCAGTATTCACTAGACCTCAAGGGTAGGAAGTACGGAGTATAGCGTGACAAGTCCCACAAAATTCCAAAGACAAAAGGACTCGTACTTCTCGGCAGCATCCGACTCAGGGAAAAGGGGTGTGGAACATGCGGCACGCGGAGCAGCAAGGGGTCTGTCACCCCGTTCATGCAGGATTAAATAGTCTGTACGCATCTGGTTGGTTGCTTTCTGAATGTTCCACCTGCCAATGAGCGGACTTCATTTTTACTTCTGATTATTCGTGCCACCCCAAAAAGTAGTATACTCCTACCTCTCCCGGTATAGTCTTGGATAGTCTTGCGACCCGTTAATTTGTCGAGTGGAGATAGTACAACCAGTAGTCCGTGGGAAATAGCCCCAATCCAGCCGGTTAGCGCTGAATAGTCGGCGGAGATTATTCGGGACTATCTCCAAACAATTCTCCTAGCCTCAACGCTCGAACTTCACATGCTCGGCAGTCTGGAGGTCCTTGTACGAGTACGGAGTATACAGCCCTGGAGTGCGCAAAGATGGTAGCCTCTATATGGGATAGCATGGTCGGAACCTTGAGGGTAGTTCCTATGTCCCACGACTCGGATCAAGTTCAAGTAATGCACACTGTACCTGATCCGTATGGTCTGAGATATCTCGTATCACTCTGTACGGAGTACGGAGCACACGATATCTCAACGGCGGAAAATGGGAGGTCCGAGTCCACTAGGGCGTGATTGGGGATTGGGCATCACATCGGAGCTTCGCCTCGATCTACAGTTTAAACGTGATGGTCCGATGCATGGCCAAGTTCCAATCTCGAGCGGCTGCCCAGGTGCGTTCCCAACACACCTCCGTGTAGGAGAATGGGACGTCTTCCATGTGGTGAGCAGCCAATTCCTAAATCCCGGATTCCTACTAGGCCCAGAGAGTCAAAGTGAGTCGCCGACAATGTGGTATCTTTGCAATATAGACATCTATGCTACACTTTTGTGTTCGTGATTTTCTTTTTTCTTTTCCCGTTCATTTTCCCTCCATCCGATTTCGCTGCCGAAACAAATCCCGCTCACCGTCTCTTCTTGTTCACCGGCCGCGCGTTCTTGTCACGACGCTGCTGCTGCTGTTTCCGCGCCTTGCGAATATCGTCCGTAGACCGCAGCTCGGTCTTGCCACCGTATGCCGCTCCTCCAATCTTGTCGTGCTGGCGCTCACGCGCGGCATCGTTCTTCTTCTTCATCTTGTCGTAATCGCCGCGCAGGGGATCGGCGCGCTTGGGAGCGCGGTCCTGGTTGTGGCGGAATCGGCCGGTCGCCATGCGGGAGTTGACAGCGTTCATGGCAGTTGTCTCAGTCTCACCAACACGGGGCATACGCTCAACGCGCTTGCCCTTCTTCCAGGCCTGGAAGCGACCGCTGCGGAAACTGGCGGCGATCTTGGCTCCACTCTCACCGCGGACGAGTCGTTCGCCCTTGGATCCGTCCTCGTCGTTCTGGCGAGCAACGTACTTCTTATGACGCTTATCCCAACGCATGATGGAACGCGCTTCACCGAAGCCACGTTTGCCCTCGTCACCGTTCAGATCCATGGTCGCGTTACGAGAGTCGGACGCGAAGTTCGAGTTTGTACCGGAGTGCACACCGTAAGCCTTATCCTCGGCCTGGTCGTTGTTCAAGGGCTTGTATCCCATGAAGTAGTCGGGGTTCTGGAATGCTGCGGCCGGCTCCTTCTTCTCTCCCTGGTTGCCCTTGTTGGCGTTGTAGGCGGAGAAGGTGACTTCGAGTTCGTCGTCGGATGCCTCGGACATGTTGTCACCGGGTTGGTCAGGAATATCCTCGTCATCCGGCTTGGGCTGACCATCCGCGCCAGTAGGCATTCCAAGCGCAAGCAGCTCGGCCTCTGCCTTGGCATCTGCCCGCTTTCTCCTGTTCTCAACACCGGTGCGTAGTCGTCGAATGGTGTCCACGGCCTCGTTGTCGGCGACCTTGCCGCCTCGGCGGTTGTTCGCTTCAAAGATGGTCTCCTGGGGCCGGTAGCCGCCAATACGTGCCAGCATGCTTTCCCGCTCGACCTCCATTGAACTGGCTGCGTCGTTAAAGAGCGGGTGAATCTCAGACCAGTGCTCCGAAGAGACTACCCCCTTGGACCGCTTGGCACTCTCGGCGGATGCTGAGTTGCGCGTGCGCAAGTAGAGCTTCTCTCCCTTCTGAGACACTTGCTTCTGACCGAAGATGTCCAGATCATCATCGAGTACCTTTTGTACCCATTCACATGAGCGAGAAACCGATTCTCTGGGCAGAGTTCCCACAACTACATCCTCGGCAAAGTTGAGCTCGGTTCCATATTGACGGCCGATAACCAGTCTGCGTCCTAAAAACAGCTGAAGATCCAGGAGGTAGGGGCAATCCTTATCGCGGACTAGACTGTAACTCCAACCCTTTTGGCCAGCTCGAGCGGTACGACCGACACGGTGAACGAAGATCTTAGGCTGTGAAGGGAAGTCGTAGTTGATGACGTTGGCAAGAACCGGGATATCAATACCACGGGCGGCCACATCAGTGACTACCAGAACGTTGGAGATGCCGGATCGGAAATTTTGGACGTGCTGATTACGTGCGGTCTGGTCCAAAGAACCGTAGGCGTAGGAGGTAGCAAACCCTGCCTCGACAAGTAGAGCGTATAGATAGTCGACGTGGTGTTTTGTGGCGGCGAACACGATAGTGGAATGTTTTGTAGGAGACTCCTTGAAGCCGCTGGGCCGACGGACATCCGATCTCTTGCGCTTCTTTGACGGGTTCTCTGCTTCTTGACGGATTCTCATGCCGATGTCTGTCTCGCCAACGGGCATTTTGATGATATCATGTAAAATGTGCAGCAAAGCACCTTCTTTGTCCGAAGTCTTCACTCCGAAGAAGGCGTTCTGTAGGTCAGGGGAGACCTTGTTCTCGGTGTCCAGACGGATCAGACTTGGCTCCTGCAGACCAGCACGGGCAAACTCGACGAGAGACTTGGGCAATGTGGCGGAGAAGAGCAGTGTTTGACGGGCAGAGGGCAGGCCGTGCAAAATCTCGGTCAACTGGGCGGCGAAACCCATTTCGAACAATCGATCAGCCTCGTCAAAGACGACGTACTTGATGCTGGACAGATCCATTTCCATCTCAACCTTCAAATGCAAGAATCGACCGGGTGTCGCAATCACGATATCGGGGTTGTTGGCCATCATTCCAAATTGGTCCTCCAGGCTATCACCACCGATGATGAGCACCGAGGTCAGATTCGTTCCTTTGCCCATCTCTTTGACGACCTTCATTGTCTGCAAGGCCAATTCACGGGATGGAGACATGATGAGAGCACGTGCACCGAACGCAGTGCTGTGGCTCTTCAGCTTTTCGATCATAGGAATAACAAACGAGGCAGTCTTTCCGGAACCAGTTCGGGCCATGCCGACCACATCCTTGTCATCCATGATCACGGGAATGGTCTTTCGCTGAATCGGCGTGGGCACGGAGAATCCTTTGCGGGCAATGGCCTTCAACAGGAAACCGCTGAGACCCATTGCCTGGAAACCACCACCCTTCTTCACTGTGCGACCCTTGAGGTTGGCACCTTTCCGGTTGGCCGAGGCCTGCTTGTTGGCAATGAACGCCGCATCACCGTCATCCTCGCCTAGGAAGTCGAATTCTTGGTGATCGAGTTTCTGGTTCTGATTTTTTTTCTGGGGAGGTTTGTGGCCATCGTCGGAGTCACTGTCGTGTTCGAAGAGGGCGTTGGTAATATCGAACTCGTTTTCCGACTCCGCGGGGGATTCTTCACGTCGAGGCATGGCTGCGGTGTGAAGTTTCAATTGATCTACCGCCGATGCGGTGATAAGCGTTTATTAGGTCGGCGCTCCGAGGGCCGATGATTGATTTGAGACCACAGATAAATGCAGTAACAAAATTAGTAACGAGCGCAACCAATCAACTGACTACCCAGACTGCAAACACCTGAAGAGAAAGTCGAGTCGCTTATCTCGCCGTTCCTGCGCATCGCAAAAAAAAAAGTTCGGGGAATCAAAGGCGGTGAGGCTCGGATCAATGATATACCCAGTGCAAACCAGACAAACTTAACCTTTAACATGAGGATCGATATAGATCTGGGTCGTCATGATGGAAAGCGTCAGAATTTTGATTAGGGCTACATTGCTAGCTCTACATTACTTAAGGATTCAATTGGCATATCTTTGATTATGAATTCGGTCCCAAAATCGAAAATCTCTGAGCTCCTGGGTGCAATGTAGAATGAATAGGAAAGCGGTCTACACGGGCAGAACGCGATCCCCGCGACGCGTTGTAATCTCCCAATTGAGTAAAATGGTGCTCAAGACAAGCTCGACCTTCGTACCTTCACACCTTGATCAATCCACACAACGCACACATAATGGGTGAGCTCAAATTGACATGAAACATACTGGCTCATCTTCTAATATGATCCTTAGACGGCGGATACAACAGTTTCGGCGGCGGCGGCGGCGGCTTCATGCCCGGCGAAACGAACAGTCCCTCGGGAGCCAAGGTACGTTTGTGATCTCTGCTCTCTTGTGACGCGATTGCTTATGCAGTGAAACAAAAGTCTGGTGATCGCGACAACAAGACCCTCCGTCCCGTGACAGTGAAGCAAATCATGGACGCCCAACAACCCTACCCCGAAGCTGCATTCCAAATCGACAACGCCGATGTAGCCAATGTCCTGTTCATTGGCCAGGTCCGCAATATCAGTGCGCAGAGCACCAATGTCACATACCGAATCGACGATGGCACGGGTGATATTGAAGTCAAGAAGTGGATCGACTCTACAACCGCCGACAACATGGACACCGATGAAGGGAAGGCGCCCGGCGATGGAAAATCAGAGGTGAAGATCAATGGATACGCCCGTGTGTTTGGCTCCATCAAGTCATTTGGAAACAAACGCTACGTCGGTGCTCACAGTGTCCGGCCTTTGACACAAATCGATGAGCTACATTGTCATTTGCTCGAGGCTACTGCCGTGCACTTGTTCTTCACTCGCGGCCCGCCTGGTGGTGCGGGTGCCCCTGCGGCCGGTGCTGGCGGCGATTCCGTCATGGGCGGCGCGGAAGAATATGGCACTGGTCAGAACAAAGCCCTGGCAACCATGTCGCCGGTTGCCAGGAAGGTGTACACTCTGCTTAAAAGCGAGGCGCAGGGTGAGAGCGGTCTACACTTGCAGGACATTGCGGCAAAGTTGAACATGCCTGCTACGGAGGTTGCCAAGGCTGGTGATGAACTGCTTGGTGCAGGTGTAATCTTTTCCACTCTGGATGAGCAGACATGGGCTATCCTGGAATATTAGAGGAGCTTGTCATATCTGTGTTTGATAAAATTCATATTGGAGATTCAATGATATCATGAACTGTCTTATTCATACGACGTGATAGCTAATCGCTCTATCCCTGTAGTCCAAAGGAATTATGTATTTCACAAAGCTGAACATCAAAGTCACAAAGCCACCGCCGAATGCCAAAATCCGAAGAAGATATGGAGGATGGTACAGAATTTTTCTTATAGAACATGTTATCGTGAAAATCAAGTCAGTTCATTTCTCCGGACAGCCTCCTCGACCGAGCGGTTCCAATTAGCCCGGCTGATGAAGATACCCTCAATGAGCGAAACGAGACCAAGAGCAAGGGCTACACCGGTCCATAGACCCATAACGCCCCATCCCAATGCAAACGTCGTGCCCATGCTGAGTGGCATCGCAATCACATAGTACAGGAAGAGCTGAACGTAGCCGCCCACCTCCTGGCGACCAAGACCACGTAGGATACCATTGCAATTGGCTGCCAGCGCATCGAAGAGCTGGAAGGCCGCACAGAGTGGCAAGACCTGGGCCACAATCTCCACAACTTCGGGATCGGAGCTGAAGAGTCTGGGAATGTACGAGCGCAAGGTCGACAGAAGAATCATGTTGAACAGCCCGACAATGACAGCTCCGCAAAAGCTCACCTTCGCGGAGGTCTTGGCTGCGTCAACCAAAGTGGCCCCAATCAGATTTGCTATTCGCGTACTACCCGCGATAGACAGTGGGAATGGGATCTGCCAGGTGATGCTGGAAATAGTTGCCAGGATAGACTGCGCCGCAAGCTCAGACGTCCCGAGGTAACTGGATGCGAGCGTCAGGATTTCAAATGCCAGGCACTCTGCCTCTACCATGATCAGTCCCGGGAGTGCCAGGCGAATCATCGGGCCCCAATTCTGGAACGCACGTCTACTGAACCCACACCAACACTCGGATCCAACGAAGAAATAAACATAAATGAAGAGGCAGATTGGAAGAAGGGTTTCCGTGATCACAACAGCGATAGGCGCACCGATGAATCCCCACTGAAGTTTCTGTTCCATTCATCAGTATGATTATTGTTGAGGTGGGTATGCAACCAAAACTTACCCAGACGAAGAACCAGTTGAGGAACGCGTTCAGCGGCGCGCAGACAATTAAGACATATAACGATGCCGAGAATACGCCCTGCGCTTGGAGATATCGCTTGCCACTCTCGAAGCAAGCAAAGCCGGGTGTGCCCAACAGAGCAACCTTCAGATAGAGACCGGCCATCTTCGCGACTTCGGTCTCGGGCACGATCTTGGCCAAGATGTGTTCGGAGAAGTACCAGAGGACCATGATCGGGATGGTGATGAGCCAAAGGAAGTACACCATGCGCAGCATCTGCAGTCCGACTAGCTTCCTCTTTCCAGAGCCGTATGCCTGAGAGCAGAGGGTATCCAAGCTGGTCGCCAAGCCAGAGTATACTGCGTTTCCAGTAATGGTAACCGTCATACTCGCTAGACTGACTGCGCCCAGCTCTTCCTTACCCAGATGCCCGATGGTGAAAATGCTTGCCACCGTCAAAGAATATTGCAAAAGGAAAGTCACCATCAGTGGCAGTGAATATTTCCCAATGACCTTCGCTTCACGCTGCCACGTGGTATGGATCAGCCCCGCGGTGACTGCTTCGTCCCATCTCCGGTCGATCTCTTCCGAGCCCATCTCGCTGCCAGACTCCCCAGAGTCAATCGTTTCTCCCAAAAGCGCAGTGTTTTCGGTTGCGCCGTCGGGTTCGCGAGTCCGACTTCTCGATCTCTGGGAGCGACTTGGTCGCCGGGATGAAGAGCGTTGGCCAATTGCAGCAGAAAGCAATCCACTCACTTTGTGCTGCAAGCCGTGGGGCTTGCCATGGGCGTGCTCGGGCGGTATGACATTGTTATCGCTCAAAAGATGTCGTTCTTCCTCGATGATGTGCTGGCGCTCGCTTTTCGACAATGCTTGCTGTTCTCCGGTCCAGGGAATGACGGTGGCATGGCTGACCGAGGTGAAATTGGAGGGTCGACGGTATGACCCAGCTAGGGAGCGAGCGTTGCTGATGTAGCTGCCGGGTGGGTAGGCGGTCGAGCTAGGGGAAGCTCCATCGCTTGGGGCTTCATCTTCCTCGCTGTAACTCGCGAGGTCTCGGGCGATTGCTGAAGCGGCGATTGGAGAGCTCGAGGTGAACGACCGGCTGAAGGGAGATAGATGCTCAGAATCCGAGTGGATGTTTCGGGGACCCATTGCGAGACCTTGGCGGGGATCTGGTTATTGGGTAGGCCGCATTGTTCTGCAGAAAAGGCCTGTGAGAGCACGGAGATAGTCTTTTAAAAGTAGAGAAAGTTCCAAGATAGCAGGTGAGCTAAGGGTATTTGTAATACCGTATCGGCTCCCCGCGGCAGATATCGACTCTGCGCCTTTGACCTCCGATTAGACCTTGTTCGGTCGTATGAACGTAAGATTTGAAATTCAATTTGATGGGTTTTGGCTCAAGGTTGCAAGGTTTCACCTGGGCAGGTTGGAATGACCTTTAGCCTTTCAGGGTTGGAGCATTATGTTGATTCTTCCTTGGTGACTGTAGCTATATATATGTACGCTGGTTTGAAGCTATGGACATGTTAATCAGGCTTCCATGGTTTTGGTGTACTCTGCAGGGAATGTCACACTGCATCCAAGTAAGCTACTGTAATCCAACCTTGAAGTTTGACCTCCAGACCCAAAAGCCAAGAGGGAGAGAGAGTACGGTGTGAAACGAGCAAGGGATATGAGTCAAGTCGAGTGCGTATCATTCCCCGCACTGTATGACCCACAGCAGTTCGATGCGGATCCAGTCACAGGGTTCTGTAGATCATGACAAAGTACCCCGGAGGAAGATCGGAGTACTCCATACACTATTAACATACAGTGTAGGGAGTACAGCATGTACCGTGAGGATATGACATGACCTGTAAATGGCCATGCGACTGATACCCGAAAACGGTATAGGGCATCACATGATCATCCTGTCACTTTCTCTACCTTCCTCCTTCACAACCTTGTCGCATCATGGCTCAATCAACTGTTCGCCCTCCATTTAATCCTCTAATCAACCCGGTGCACTCGAAGCCCGTGTTTGTGGAAGAGTAAGTTGCCCATATGCGTGACAGTGCGAGCCCGTGGTGTGGCTTGACTCCTTACATCTGGCATTCTTGAATCGGATATCCGTCGTTCCACGCCTCGGGGGCCTGGCTGCTTTTCAGGACTCTAAAGCGGTGCCACCCGCAAGTATTGCCCGACAGATTCTGACATATCACTGCAGGCACATCGAGTCTCAGCGCCACATTTTGCTGTCACGGCCATATTGTGGAGCGCTACTCTTTGAAAATAGCACCTCAGATGCTCGTGACCACTGCGCCAACGAGCGCACCTTTCTTTCATGGCTTCGTCTATCCATGTATCTGGCAGTCGTCTCACTAGCCATAATCATTTCCTTTCATTTCCGTGACCAGCCAACCGTCTTAGAGAGGCGCATGGCCTTGCCGCTCGGGATCATCTTCTGGGTTCTCAGCTTAACCTGTCTAGCGAATGGCTTCGCAAATTACTCGCGAACTGTCATGAAGTATGCCCGCAAGGCGGCGTTGGTACAGAGCGGGTGGAAGACCCAGGTTGTGTTTACAGTGGTGGGGACGGTGATTTTGGGCAGCTGCATTTTGTTCCTGTCAACCGACCCAGCTCAGTGATGAGTGGAGGTTGTCTTTTCGGTTTTTTTAAGCGCTGGCGTTGGCATCATGGGGCATCGGCTTGTCGCTTTGCATCTATAGTACCTGTCCACGAAGATAGGACGGGTTTGAGTCTTGACCAAGTAAATAAATTTTCATGATTGAACACAACGTATACCGAACATTATCGCGGAATGTAGTGTGGACAGAAAATAAGCTGTCAAGGCTCAGAAAAAAAAAAAAACGGAAAAAAGAAACAGAGACCCGATCCATATGTGTTGGTGAGAATCGTCAAGGAGACAGAAATCAGTACTGAGGTATATTTCCATGAGTCGCGTGAAGGAAGCAGCTTAGCCGAAAATGCATAGACAAGAAAGCCGGAAGACCGAAAGGAGAACGAACGAATCGCGCTAAAAGTTGCCAACAGATTACATGCGACGAATCTGTTGCTCGTTCTTGTATTGTTCCAAGGCTGGAGTGCCCAGGTGGCTCCACCACTCAAACAGCATGGAGTTGCAGATCAACTTGAACCAGGGGGTGAATTTCAGACCGGGCTGCTCGAACATGGCCTTCAATTCATCGGCCGAGACGTAGGTGGTGTCGCGGACTTCGTTCGGGCTAGGGTTTAGGTCGACATCGGCCTGGATGAAGAGGATGTAGTCCACTAGAAATGGTCAGAATTCCCGACGTATAACCAACCATACACACAGCAAGCATATCACGCAAGCGACTGACCTTCATGCTCTCCCCACTTGCCATCACTAGGGGCCTTGTAGTGAATTCTCGTGAAGAACTCGAATTTATCCAGGGGCACTTGCTCGGCCTTGATGCCCAGCTCGTGGTCCAGCTTGCGCTGTGCGGCGCGCTTCACACCCAGGACCGCAGCGTCCAGCTCGGACCCAGTCTCGCCAGGGATGCCCAGGGGATGCGAGCAGCAGGTGTTGGTCCACATGTCGGGGAAGGTGATTTTCTCAGTGGCACGCTGCTGAAGCAGCAGGCGCTTGTTGGAATCGAACAAGAAGACGGAGAAGGCACGGTGGAGAAGGCCCTTATCAATGTTTGTCATTAAATGGCCTATTCAGATGTTGTTGTCAGCGTCCAATTCTAGAGACAGGTTGGTTTCCCCCTCCCCCACATTCCACTCCTCGGACAATGTTTCACGTACAGAGCTTCTTGCTGGCACTTCCAATGGGGCGATCGTTGTTGTCCAACACAATGCACACTTCGTCCATCAGGCGGACTTGCTCTTCGTCATACCCCTCAAGCTCACCAGCCCCGCTTGCGCTGCTAGTATGGCTGGTGGGAAGGACTTCGCGAGCCAGCGAGGTGTCAACCTCGGGGAAGAGAGTGGCGACATTGTCCGCCGTAATCTCAGGGCTAGTCAAAGTGACGGTTTCGGTGATTGTCTCGCTCATTTTGATTGATTGAAGATGTTGGGGAGAGATCAACAAATCCACAAAAAGGTGAGGAGTGGCCCACGCCCGCGGGGAATCTTGCTGAGTAAGGAGCGAAATAGACATCTGGATCGGGCATTGGAACATCCCCCAGTTTGGAATTCCATACTCACATCTATCGTTGCATTTGTTGTTTGAAAATATCGCAAAAATCATATTGTCTTTCTCTTCCTTCACCAAATTCCTCTCAAATAGTTTCTCCACTCTACAATGCTTCCTCGCTACAGGGTTCGCTTCCCGGATACTGACCGCGCATATCATCTACTCATGCGACGAGGAGCAACTTGTCATGATAAAGACTGAATTAAAAACATAGAGAAGGACTGGAAATTGTCCACAGCTCCGTGCAGCTTGACTCTGGGGCCCTACCAGCAAACACCACCAGCCGGCAATTCACCGTCACTGGAGCTTCAGGAGACCAGCCAATTTCTCCAGCTCCTCGGTCTCCTCAGGGCCCAGAAGTCCCAAACGCTCTCGCC
This sequence comes from Penicillium bialowiezense, assembly GCA_026122735.1. NCBI lineage: Eukaryota > Fungi > Ascomycota > Eurotiomycetes > Eurotiales > Aspergillaceae > Penicillium > Penicillium bialowiezense. Next base: position 67,545 of record JAKZFB010000008.1, on the reverse strand, counting down.
GAGTCGGTGCGTTAGGATCAAACACCGGCTTTTCGGCAAGCGAGGTCACCCGCGTTCCATGTCTGGGCTGAGAACCTTCGTAGTCCCAACTGGCGTTGTGGATAGTGACTCTATACAGAAGATGAGCCCGGGGGTTTCAAAAGATTCGCGCGTGGGACTTACCGATTATCCCACAAGGCGCTTGTGCGTGGAGTCCATTTGAAGCGAACCTGAATATCAGGATTCTGCTCATAAACATCATACAAGTAACCTAGAATCACATCACTTTCGGCTTTGTCGAGTCCCACGATCCGAACTGTCATTGATCGGTTCACCCATAGCGCCTTCCAACCTGTCGCTGGATGCACACGAACGATTGGATGCTCGCGCTCCACGTACTGCGGCCCTGCCTCAGGGTGCTCACGGTCAAGGTACGGATGCGCGGAGCGGTATATGGCAGTTCGACCATCGATCAATTTACGAAAGAGTGGGGACAACTTCTCATATGCTGCGTATCCACTGGCCCAGAGGGTGTCACCCCCAACGGTGGGAACGGTGTCATTGTGTAGATGTGTGACTCCGGCAGGTTGCCTTTCATGCACAAGATCACTATGCCAGCGGGATGCCCCTCCCGGTCGGCGGAAGCTTGCTGGGTTCTCCGATGCTTGCAATGCTGGCCACATAACGCTCACTCCGGGGACGCCGGGTACTTGGGGGACTTGAGGCTGGGAAAACACGGTTTGTATCGTAACATCGACTTGAAATGGGGATGGCTTACATGAACCTCGATCTCACCATACCATTCTCCTAGTTCCTTTTGTTGCTGAGGAGTGATCTCCTGGTCCCGGAAGAAGACCACGCTCCGTTCAGCGATCAGCAATCCCAGTTCATCCTTTTGTTGATCTGTCAGGTCCTTCAACTGTAAGCCCACGAGTTCGGTTCCAATGTGTCTAGTTAATGGGATCACTTCCGTGGCCGCATCCAGTAGAGCTCTTTTCTCTGGATCGGCTCGGCTACCGGGATCTATGTGGGGACGATCATAGTCCCGCACTTTATACACATCATCAAGATAGAGAGGGCGAGATGGGCGGTAGGGATAGCCTTCACTCAGATCAATGCCAGCCTTTTCTAGCCTCTCGCGAGCAGATTCGGGAAGGCCAAGGGTATCCTTCTTCGGCACTGCGACATCGACGATGCGAGAATCAATAGGGGCGGGGGCCATTGTGGAGGAAATTCAGTGATTGCAAAGTGCTTCACTTCTACTGGTACAGAGTCCTACCTAGGCAGTCGCTATATATCTGTCCATGTACCCCGAAACTTGCAAGGTTGGCATATCCCGTTGCCGGCAAGCACATCATCGCCATGACACATTGCGTCTTCTGCGGGCGCAATTTACCTTGCGACGAACCCCTCTCTTTCGTCCAGTCGCGAAGCGATTCGACATCATTTGCGATAACATGAAATGGTATTTCACAATCATCGGTTGAGATCACGATCGTAACGGATTTCTAAGCGTTGCATTGTTTTGCCGTTTCTTCCGGGAATTGTTGAGTACCGGAGTGAGAAGTTTGAATCCTTCATCTTTCGTTGCATGGTTCTCAACCCAGGAAAAGGAACCTTGAACTTGGAAGTTGGACTGCACTTCGATACCTGAGAGCCAAGGCCTTTTTTTTCGCACATTAAGCTTCACACCCGACATCATGACCGAGAGCCCGATTCATGTTGCGGTCATTGGAGCAGGCATCAGCGGAGTGGTCACTGCTGGGCATCTTCTCGCTGCTGGGATCAATGTGACGGTTTTCGAGAGGAGCCATGCGGCCGGAGGTGTATGGTAAGATTTGAAACTATCAGTCCTCACTCCGGGGTCTCTGTTGTTGTGCGATATCCAAATGTGTAATTAACAAATATCTAGGCTCTATGACAAGCGCACACCCATTGAAGCGCAATACCCATCGCCCAGGCCATCCACGTCACAAGAGTATGTCCAAGATGATAGAAACGACCAAGAGAGAAGAAATTTGCTACATGCACCCCCGGGGTAAGTTTAGACCTCCTTGATTTGTAAATCTTTCTCACAACATCCAGACCGTGCTACGAGAGTCTTACCAACAATGTGTCCACTCCATTGCTCCAAACAAAACTGAATGCCTGGCCCGAAGGAACAGGGCCGTTTGTAAAGCACAACGTGCTAAAGAATTACATCCAAGACACATCTCAAAAGGCCGGTGTTGATAATGTCACCAAATTTGGGGCTCGGGTCGATCGAGTGCACAAGGTTGGATCGACATGGAACGTCCAATGGAGCACTCTGAGCGGCTCAGATCAAAAGGGCCTGGAGAGTCAAGTGGCGGTAGGTACCCACATCTGCCTAGGGTGTAGCTCAGACCGGGGGAATAATGACTGACTCAGTGGCAGAAATTCGACTCAGTAATTGTAGCGTCGGGTCATTACCACACGCCTCTTGTTCCTGACATCAAAGGGCTACCTGAAGCAAAGAATCGATGGCCTACGAAAATCTTCCACTCCAAGTCCTTCCGACGTTCGGAGGGATTTGAAGGAAAGGTATGAGTACTGCCATGTCGCATTGTGACTTGACTAATAATTTGCAGAATGTGCTCCTAGTTGGAGGGGGCGTGTCTGCTATTGACATAGCCAAGGAGCTGAGTGTGACTGCGAATAAGATCTATCAAAGTACAAGAAATGGCGCTTTTGATCTACCGGAGACTGCTTTGCCATCAAATGCTACCAGAATTGGTGAAATAGGAGAGATCGAAATCTCTACCTCACAAGCCTCAACTGAACACTTGCCATTGGTTGCCCACCTAAAAGATGGGAATACCTTGGGCGGAATCGACACAATCATTCTCTGCACAGGCTACCAATTAGCCTTCCCATTTTTGGGCGAGCTCAATGACCACAGTCTCGTCGCTACCGAGGCTGATGACACAGTCCTTGTGACAGACGGCACTCAGGTTCATAACCTGCATAAAGATATCTTCTGGATTCCGGATCCGACATTAGCGTTTGTCGGCATCCCATTCTACACCGCAACATTCTCGCTGTTCGAATTCCAAGCCATTGCGGTCGCAGCATTCCTCTCTGGGGTGGCAAAGCTTCCATCTATCGACAGTCTCCGGGAAGAGTATACCATCCGTCAAATGGAGAAGGGCTATGGTCGAAGTTTCCATTCACTCAAGGACCAAGAACAGCCTTATGTCAAGGAACTGTTGGGATGGGTCAATACTGAAAGGACCGAAAAAGGTCTACCGTCGATCGAGGGTCATACTGAAGCGTGGATCCGGGAAAGAGCTGCTTTGGGTGAAAGGCTTAAATTGATTCTTGCAGGGCAGCTTCCAAGGGCAGATGCACTCAAAAGCCCGTTAGCGGTGCAAATTGCCGTCTGACCTGTGGACTTTTCATGGCATGTATCCACCCAACGCTTCCCTTGGAGTTTATTTGATGAAGTAGATACTGTGGCAAATGAAAAGCCCTCCAGGGCTGTAAAACGTAAAATTTCACTCGATTACCATTCAAACTAGGAATCGAGGCGAGAAGCATTGGATTGAATAAAGCACGAGAAATGGGTCTACTTGTCAGGCGCGAAGGTGTGCAGTTGTCCACGGGTGCCCAGGTGGTCGTGACCTCGGGAGGACCTCGGGAATTGCCCAGGTGGAAGCCTAGACTCCATAGAATATATTGAGCCCTTGTCTCCAAAGAGTTAGATAAATAGTCCAACTCACAAATCCTTCAACTACAGAGTAAGCCGGTAATCTCAAGCCTTGGAAGTCTGCAAAAAATATCCTGTTGAGTGGCACCATCGTCAAAGCGGATGACGAGCTCTAGTGCTATACTTGCAATGGGGTTCTAGTACTAGCAATCTAGTCACCAGCGAATTATGCATCGTCGGCATACCTCCGCAGCTATCAGTTAATTTCCCTGGATGGTGAACATCCCCGCAGATATTACGCGAACACCTCATCTTTCTATTCGACAACTACATTGTTAGCTCCCTTTTTGTAGCCGTAAAGCTTGATGAACTAGCGTAGCTCAAGGCTGATCATACCCCCCTTCAATTCCAAGAAGCTACTTATGAAATGTTTGAACCTCCAATCGGATGTTTTAATCTGATACTACAATCTTTCTCGAGCTGGAATTTAGCGTCTGAAAAATCCCCGAAATATTTGAATATTTTCTCCCAATTATAAAGGCGCCTTGAGACCGTTCTCTTTGCGCCTCGTCTTTCCTGCTTCAATTATCGAGAATAATCATGTCGCCAAAATCAGCCGAGGCTGATGTCGACCCCCAAAGAGATGTGATCCAGCGGGAACCAAAACGCAGATGGGTGAGCTACCTTTGGGACACTTTTGACAAGTCTCCAGAAGAGCGCCGACTGCTTTTTAAATTGGACTCTGCTATTCTGACCTTCGCGTCACTGGGTAGGATTGACTCAAAGTTCCCCTGCAAACAACTCTAACCCATCTGATAGGCTATTTCATCAAGTATTTAGACCAAATAAACATCAACAACGCATTCGTCTCTGGAATGTATGACCTCATACCCTTTCAGCTGCATAACCCTGGCCTTAAATTGACAAATTACAGGAAGGAAGACTTGGGCATGTACGGCAATGAGCTCAACTATATGCAAACATGTTGGACCGTCGGATATGTCATCGGTGAGATTCCTAGCAATATCCTTTTGACTCGGATAAAGCCAAGATATTGGATACCTGCAATGGAGGTAAGATTTAATCCTTGCACCTCGCGACCTTCTATTTACCAATTAGCTTCTCTGGACTGTTCTTACAATGTCCTTGTCTCGATGCAATACACCGACTCAATTCTACGTGCTGAGATTTTTCGTTGGTATGTGGACATTGACCAATACCCTAACGTCCCGAGTTCTCAACTTTGCCGTATGACAGGACTGGCCGAGAGTACCTTTTACCCTGGAGTGCAATACATCATTGGGTCTTGGTACCGCAAAGATGAGCTTGCAAAACGCTCATGTATATTCCACACTAGTAGTGGAATCGCTAGTATGTTCTCTGGATATCTCATGGATGCGGTGTATCGACTTGGCGGACGGGGAGGCTTCAAAGGTTGGCAGTGGTAAGGCAGCATCCCACAATATGCGTGATGTCCAGGATACAAACCAAATACTGACACGTTGTAAGGCTGTTCATCATCGACGGTGTGATATCTTTTCCAGTGGCTATAAGTGGATTTTTTATTCTTCCCGACGTACCTGAGATTTCCAGTCCGTGGTACTTGAGTGAAAAGGTAGCTTCAAGAATTCCCAATCCTTGAGCCACATACAGAGACTGATGCTTGAATAGGAGGTCAATCTGGCTCAAACGAGAATGACTTTGGAAGGAAGAAAAAACAGAGAGCCATATACCAAGTCTAAACTGAAGAAAATCTTCACTTCATGGCACATATATCTCCTAACTATACTTTACATGTGAGCCAACATTCTGCGAGGAAGGATTAGATTGCTGACTCGGTCAAGATGTTTTAACAATGGTGCTGCGGGAAGCCAGCCTATTTTCCAACAGTACGTTGATGCAGACAAACAAGGAAGGGCAGGTGGAAAAGGTAGATACTGGCTAATTTGGCAATAGGTTCTTGAAAGACTCAAAAGATCCTGTTTACTCAATCAGTGAGATCAACTCGATACCCACAACCACTCCTGCTGTTCAGGTTGTGACGACGCTGGCTTATGCATGGATCTCCGATACCATCCTGAAAGGCAGTCGCTGGCCTCCAATTGTGTTTGGCGCCGTAGGTCCATATTTCCTGTGGAGTGGCTACAATTTCTAACAGCGTCTCAGTGTGTCAATATCATCAGTTATGTGTCTCTTGCGGTGTGGAACATTCCACTGGGATGGAAATGGACATGTTACATCATCAGCGGAGCTGGTTACGGACTGAGTGGTCTACTCATGGCGTATGTGTCCCCCGCATGTTCAAATAAAATTGCATGTGCTAATTTACATTCTAGTTGGGCGCACGAAATTTGCTCTGATGACAACGAGGAGCGGTCTCTGGTGATTGGAAGCATGAACGAACTGGCTTATGTTTTCCAGGCCTGGCTACCTCTCATTGTATGGCAGCAGGTTGATGCGCCAGAATACCAAAAGGGGTTTATCACCGTGACTGTTCTCTCAATCCTTTTGATTATCTTCACCTTCCTCGTTCGCTTCCTTCATAAAAAGGAAAAGCTAAACCGGAGGTACGTTATAGAGGCTAAATTTTCCATTTGATTTCTTTTCCTTACAGCTCATGAGTTTTAGCAAAGCCGATGCCCACGATTCCGAAGAGACGGAAGATGGTTTCATAGATGCTGTTGGGGTGACTCCCGTTGGTGCAAAGCCAGGGAAGGCTTGAAACAGCAAGGAATTGAAAATTCTGCTGCATTCAAACCAAACCTCTACCTAATCTGACTCCAAGGTTCATGAGATGGATGCGATTGATTGAAATGACTACCTGTACCTGATCAATAGCACGCCTGCTGTACGGAGTTCAAGGGTAGTTCACGATATGCGGGTGATCGAGTAGGATCAAACGCAATCCTGTCCATTCAAACGAGAATCTTAGACAAAATCTGTACTTACCAAGATCTATCCATGGATGTAGCATCGAGTCTAAATGACCTCGTTCAAACTGGCGTTCACAGGCCCGACCAATTATCAAGGGTGTCTCAACTTGCATGCCGATCGTTATGTGCTACTTTCACTCCGTATATTCCGTACGTATGTACTGCAATTCCTAGATGAGAATATTCAGGCCAGAGAACGCACTGTCTCGGGGAGTCGGCCTCCGAGCTCAGGGGTAATTTCACTGAATTGTGGCACATGGTCCAGACTGCAATGTGGGCGCGTGTTTTGCAAAAGCCGATGAGACTAATTTGGATAATCCCATGCTATTCAGGTACAGACGAAAACAATCACGGTACCGCATTGAGAAAGAGAAGCGAATCAGGAATTGTGATAGACCATTTAAAATTGGGGATCCCCAATATGGGGATCTGCGTCACGAAACAATGAGACAGTGAGTGGGACAGGGATTTTTTTAGTTATTGTCCCGGTTTCTGGCCCTAGCTTTGCGCGTGGGGATCGGCATATATCCGTTTAGGCAACATCATCGAAAAGACTCTGGAATTATGACCTCAGAGTGCTGTGCGCAAGTATTTATTGGATTGCAAAATCACAACTTGGAAGGGGTGATCTGCGCATTGGCAGATGTGAGGATGCGCCAAAACGTCAGAGACCGAATGTGCCGTGCCATAATAATGTGGCTGTCATGGCAATCACAAAATGGACTCTAGGACAAATAGTGCACTAAATTCGAGGGCTTCTAGTCCGGTCAACTCGGACTGGCCTGATACTATCACAATTTCGGGCCCACTTCTCCAAAATCTCAATTGCTACTCCGTACATAGGAGTATGTCGGCCACTCCGGTGCATCAATAGAGAAAACCTCGGGTAATCACACATAATTATGGAGATCATCGTGGACCCATTTGAAGATAGGCGAACAGACGCGATGTCTCCAGTGCGGCTGCACTGGAGGCACGATTCCAAATGGCCCTTCGCGAATTGCTTCTCCACTTAAGGCGACTACAAACATATAGCTTCAAGCTGAGAAGTGGATATAGCGGGGTTTCCGTACTTATACGGGCACATGTGTAAAGGTACGGAGGGGACCTTTAGACCATTATGGATATGCAGAAAATACAAAGCCCGAAAAAAAGAGACGGAGAAAAAAGGAAATAAGATCAACATCCAGTTCTTGCCGGTGTCTTTTCTTCCTGACATGACTCGACAAGTTCGCTCGCAAGCGAGTAGGGATCAGGGACTTTAATCAAGATCGCTAATTTCCGCCTTGACATGGTGAGACATCTGCATGAGCGTTGGACATTTTTCTTTCTCTTCGCTCTCTCTGGACGTGCACGCATAAGGCTTACAGGTTTAGGGCGAGGAGAGCCTTTCTAACGCGTCCTTCCGGCTCATTCTCCGCGAGACTAAGGGGTTAAAGTTATTTCAAATCAGCTCCTTTTCGTGTGCTTTGAAGATCCCTCGCTTCAATTCGGCGTGTGATTCGACGCTTTAAAGTGGAGCGCGGCAAGAGTCGAGATCCCCTCAACGGGCCTCGGGGAGTTTTGGTTGGAGTCTAGCTACTATTGATCTTTTATTCCGTAGTGCCACGATTCCGTGGCAATTCCAATTTCCAAAAAAAAATACCACACATCCCGAGAGTAGTCTGTTTGTCGACCTGGGCAAAGCTTCAGTGCTGTCACAATGTGAGTTGCGCAGGTGCCTAGAGGACGAGTACTTTTATCCTGCAGTGCCCAGAAATCAAATCGGCTGCCTCCGCAAATATTGTCGATCTCAATACGGAGAGCCAAGACCGCTAGACGGCTAATGTCCGAAATTTGTCGCACCCGCGCGGCAGTACTTTATGTTTTGTATGCAAATGACATCACATTCGAGCTTCTAGTTGGCAAAGATGTGGAAACGAAGATGATGAACAAGATAAAGTAGAAACAGAAAGACATAACCTCCAGAACAACATCAAAAATCCAAACCCAATGCATCGTAGTACAATGTTGAACAACAAGGGGAGAGATAGCCGTGTAGTCGTGACAGACATAAGCCCTTCCAATGGTCATGATAAGCCAATTGACCAAGACAGGGTTGAGATCGATCTGGCCAGCAGATCTGATCTGATGTGACGAAGAAACAAGAAAAGGAATCGACCAGTCCACCTCTCAATAGAACCATGACCACGGCGAAGCCTCTGCAACCTACTGCCGAGCCTTCGATAGCCAGATCCTTATGGTTTTCTGATCGAACGACGAGGTTTGAGTGTATATAGAGGCGATTTGGGTTTAGTGCGACTGGGGCTGGTGGATTTGGCACGCGAACGTTTCCTTTTATCGCAATCATGCCTGCCGTCAAATATCGTCAACACACAATCCGATCTGGTCAACACCTGGGCATCAGGCTGGAATTTTAGCCTTCCTACCTCAACAAAGAGTCCTGCCGGCTGAATCGTCGGTCGCACGAGTCACAGTAAAACCTGCGGAGCCCGAGATGAACCTAAACGGTACGTGAGTGATTGAAACCAGGGGCTTCAGGATGATTGACTTACTGTATCCTTGTGTCTTTTAAGGTCAGAGCTCCTGCCGAAGGACTTGGGGCATTCCTCGCATGGGTGATTCTGCCTCCACTCAGGGTTGTGCATCTTTTGGTGCTCCTTGCAGTTGGAGCGCCTGGTGAAAGTTTTGCTACACTCAGGGCACTGTAGACCACTCGCGGAGATTACCGGGTCAGGGGAGCCCTGTGAACTTCTCGCAGACTTCGAAGCGGGCTTCGAGGGTGTTGTGCTGGCGCTAGGGCTCTGAGACTGGATTTCGTCCTGCCAGGCGTAGAAATCGGGTTTGCAGGGTTTCCTTGCTTGGAATGGACTCAATCTTGTGGTGGTATCAAGGTAGGGTGCCATTGGCATCAAAGGAATTTCAGAGGGAAAGGGAGTATCCGTACTTCTAGCCCGGCCCCATTGCTCGTTGTTGGAGGTGGTGACAACTTCTGATGGTGTTGTCGGGTCTGAGCAGGACGTGTTCAACCAGGCAGACATATCGGTTGTGAATGTGCCCGGGCGTGAGCCGACCTCCAGCACAGGATTGTAACTTGGGGATGCACACATTGACGTAGGGCTGTAGAGGCCAAGCGAGTCCTCGGAGAGATTGGGAAGTGGATCGCAAGGTGTAGAGAAGCATGGTCCGTTGGCGTATCCATGATAAGAAAAGTCGAAGGTAGGTGGTTCCGGAACTAGCTGCGATGGTAACTGGGCTGGGACGGCGAAGAATCTCATTTCATTCAGTGCCTGCTCAACATCGCAGCCGGATATTGCCAAACCGAGAATGGGCGACCCCCCCTGGGACCCCGAAGAGCAGGTCGGGGACGAATATGCCGTAGGAGAATGGGAGTATGCATGATCGCGCTGCGGGGAGATAGCTGGATGGTTTAGTCTCTGGGAGTAATCCATTTCGGTATGAATGCTTAAATTCAGCAGCCAAAGTAAAGTTATTCACAACTCAGATCAAAACCAACAAAAGGCTAGTCTATATCAGAGTGAGCAAAAGTGATAAGGTCGAGTATATATAGCAGAGGCTTGGAACAGCTTTCCTGTTGACGATTGACGGCGGCATACATGGACGGTGGCTGAGGAGGTCAGGTAGGGATTCATTGGAGCAGAGCTTGCGTCGCATTGACACCGACAAATGCTGAAGATTGAAGGAGTTGACGCCGTAGTAGACAAGGCAGATTCAGGAAAGAAAGGGTCTGGAATTGCGGTGGAAGAACCAAGCAGAGTGGGGGGGGACATGAACGGGGGTAGTCCGGAACAGATCGATGACAGTCCACTATGTACACTCACTTGGCTCCAGAGACCAGATGAACTATGTCATAGCAAGTGGATGCACTCATTTTGGAACTAGTATTATAATTAAAATGGTAAGAACTGTACGGAGCACACATTACAGAGTACAGATATGATGTATGCAGATGCACAAAAGCGCCTGGGTTTAATGGCCCTGGAATGCGCTAACCATACCCATCATCACCGTTGGGCTGGTCTGCCCAACCGCGACGTGTAGCATGCAGGGAGTAACCAAACAGAAAATACATGAGAGATCCCAATCTTCTGGTTCTCAGGTTCTCAGCTTGGCGAGGTGCATGGGTGTCAAGGGTTTGTTGACCACTAAAGAGCACAGCCCTGACAGAAACGGTTGTTTCCGAGGAACAGTCCAGACTTCGAACAAGATGCAGATCGGCGCGCTCCCAAAGTCAGAACTATCATCGTGACCTCAACTGTATGCGGGCCTACCCTTCCGAACCGCTCGATCCCTTTGGCTTCATGTACACCATACTGCGGAAACTCCACATTGACTCCACAGGTGTTGGCGCCCCCCAGATGTCTTGATCTCAATATAAATGTGTCTTGGTATTTAACATATGAACTGACTCCTGTCTATGTTTAAGTGCAACAGATCTATGTTTAAGCGGAACAAGAAGTGAGATGGAACATAATACAACTCAAAAAAAGAAATAAAGAGGAATAACCCGAAAAGACCAAGGGGGGAGGCAAACAGAAACCGAGATAGAAAAAGGAAAAAGGAAAAAAAAGGGAAAAGGAAAGGGAAAAAAAACATCAAAAAAGGAAAGAAAATAGAAAAAAAAAGGAAGCGAATCCCGAAAAAGACGACCAACCCCGTTTGAGCTTGCGATATGGTTGTTCACCAGCATCTTGAATGTTTTCGACTGGAGGGCTCACTAAATCCGCACCGACGCCGACTAGCGCCAGTCCGGCCCTGCAGGGGCGTGCGTGGCCCTAAGCGCCGTGGAAATGACCTCTGCCGCGCATTTTTCGCCATTCTGCGGAAGATCCCAGTGCGGAGATTCATCGTTGCCCAAGTGCCTCCACTTGAGCTCGTAGTCGCTCTACCGTGTCGATCAGGTCCGTAAGTTGGACTTGCCCAACTTCATGAGGTTCACGCGCGGCTTGTTGATCCACAATGCGTTCTTTTCCAGAGCCCAGATTTGTTTCAACTACGGAGGGGTGGTGTGGGTCCTGCCACCCAGACGAAGTCTCGTTTGCAGAAGTACCGCCGCGCGCCGATGCTGGGGGACGCTGGGTATTCTGTCGTTTCAAGTTTCGCCATTTCGACTCGTAGATCCAGATCAACGCAACAAATGGGAGATGCGTGGCTCGAAGCAAAATGATGCGTACACGCCGGACAGCTCCAGCCGAAAGAAACAGACGCATAGGGCGGATACAAAGGAGGGGAATAAGATTCTGCTGGGCGTTAGCTAGACCGTATTCCAGAACACACAAAGAAACATGGCACTCCATGGTCAGATGCTGAACTAACCAGAGGCGGCATGAAGTATGTCAGTCGTCGAGAATTGCTACTTTCCAGGACATAGATGGCCAGCCTGATTGGGTAAGTAAATAATAAAAAATATCCGTGGGGCAGTGCCAAAAATCGGAAGAGACAGGGGTCTTGTATGCATACTGAAAGAGATATTCTTCTCGAGCATGGCGCATCACCTATACAAAATGTCAACTTCCACTACCCGTTCGATGGGGGGGTCGACTGACTCCTTCCAGGCTCATGCTCATCAAACTGATCAACGACGAAAGGATCAAAGTGTTCGTCATGAGGGAAAATATCAGCCTGTAAATCAGAATAGTGAGCATGCATATAGATTGGATTTCATGATTCTGGGCAGACGTGGAAATTCCGTTCAAGCCCGTGTGCGATTTGGAAAATGCGCACCGCTGCGACCGAACGTCACCTGCATATTGAAACGTGATCAATTGCACATGCGACGTTCAACTGGGGCGCAGAACAGGGAATAAATTCCCAAAAAAAATAACATTCAAGGGAGCCAAGAGAATGACAGGGAACTCACATCAAACCGTAGCCGAAGATCGGGGAGATCTAAGGAATTAGCGTGTCAGTCAACTAAACGCGACAGCCAACCATTTTGCCAATCTAACGAGATATTCCAATCCGAGCTGCAGAACAGCCGCTAGGTGCGCAAGACTCACTTCAGACGCGGTGTCCTAATATCCAATCAATTACGCCACAGTCAGTGCACAGCTTCCTAAAATGGTTAATTGGGGATATATGCATATGAACTCACCAATCCTAAAACACTCGATCTGGGATGGTTAGCGAACAGCGGTAAGAACGGGGGTCATTTCACCGCACCCAAAGAACACTTTGACCAATAAATGGGCCATTGCACTGATAGACAAGCGGTCACGGGCGAGCATGGTGAATGTCGTCAGGAACCCTGCAGCGATCTAGTCAGACGTGTACTGTCTAGGGCTGCATCGCCACCTTACCAATGTACAGTACCACTACCACCGGAGAGAATCTGAAGAATGCTTTGGTCTGAACCACCGTCGCAATCAGCCTTGCGCCTCAAAAGACCACCTGGGCGAAACGTACCATCTCTTTCAATACTGGAATCTATTGTAAGCCGGTGAGCTAATTCTTTCCAGAATAAATGTCTCATGCAGGATCCACTTACTAGACTGCCGAAGTATGAGTTCAAGCTCACGAGTGAGCAGATCCTGTTCGTCTTGTGTCAGTCCTGTGACCCACCGACAGAATCGAATGCAGTGGAATCTTGCCTCGGCACAAGGAATAGAGCCTCTAGGGACAGAATGTCAAATGAGAGCTCAATAATAGCGGTGTCGCCTTTTGCAAGCCCAATGACTCCTGTGGCGGTCTCGTTAGTCGCCTCATTCACACACAGCGCCGAGAGACAAGAGCCGCAAGGCAGAATCAGGATATTCATGACTCACTAGTTGTGACAAATGCGATACCGACCCCAATGATGCTCAAATTCCAGAGACTCCAGAAATCCATTTGATAAAACACGACGCCAGCATCAATAAAGCCACTCAGTTCGTCGTACGCAAATGCGACAATCCACACATACATCACCGCCTCGAAGACTCCGACGGCATCTTGCCTTCGCTCTATCAGCACTGCGTAGTAAAGAGCGAGAAAGGAGATGAAGAATGCGGCCTCGAAGATTTTGCGGTAAACAGGTACCCTCAGGCGTGAATATGGGTCTGCCGTTCTATCGAATGGACTCTTATGTCAGTGAACTCACACCGTTGCCCCTTCTCTCTGTATAGCCCTCACCTTGTATTGTATGTATGAGGTTTCTTGGTCGAATTTACTGTCAAGGAATCCCAGAAGACAATTTCACCGTTCCAAATGCCATCAACTACCCTTTGAACGACTCGTTGGCTTAGAAATCTTTTTGCGTGGGCGATCGCTGCAATCTCCAGAGCGTTGAGTCCAAAGAACTGAGAGTATCGATTGATGGCGTATGATAATTCTTGTTGAGTTCGATTGGGTGAGGTGCCAGAATCCTCGGTGGCCATATGATCCGTGCCGCTGAAAAGACGATTGAAAGTAGAGAAGTTGGGTAGGAGTGGTACAGTCTCGCCTTGTGTATGGCGTATGCCACTTTGCGGTGATATCAAGCCAGAGAAGCCCGCTTCGGCTTCAGTGGTAGAGTTTCGTCGCGGCGATGGGAGCTCTTCTAACAAGAACTCGATTGTCTCGCGCTGATTCAGGTGGCATAAGAATTGCCAGGCGACAAATTCACAAGCTGCGCCTCGACTTTCGTTGAGTCCCCAATCATCTTCGGTGGCAGTTGTGAAGTCCCATTTCAGGATCCTGGGGTGGTTAATGTTCTGAAATGTTCTGACATCCCAGCCTCATGGGGTTGACTCACATCAAAGCCACGATGATGAAAGGATTATGACTGTCTTGAGCCAATACATGGACCAGTTGTCTCAGACGGTGGCCTTGAGGACCATGCATCATTTGTTCAAATGTGTAGGCCATATCACCGACAGCCATTCTGATGAAGCTACATACTGGGTTAATCATATCTTGGCGCCAAGGGGCTAGACTCACTTGAATAGTTTAGGGAGCACATCGAATAGTGGCTCATCTGTGCCAATGATTGGGATTTCAAAACTCTCCATCTTCACGATTTTCACCGAGCAAGTTGAGACGCGATGTGCTTGATGGTAGGAGTTGGCGGGTCCGCCCCGCTTGTACCAAAGGCCCGGGGGGAGAAGTGTCCGAGTGGGTAGCCAAATCACAGCTAGCAACTTGCGTAGGTCAAAATTCACTCCTAGGGCTAAGTGAGGTAGCACTGGACTTTACCCTGGTGAATAGCTCTACTCGTGGTGTTGTCGCCACAGTGGATGGGATCAAGACCGAGTTACCGCACAGTGGCCCATGTCGTGATAAACAGAATGCGCACACAGAGTACCCTTCAGATAACCGGAAGAGAGATTTGAGCAATTCCCAAGTCAGATATCGCATTCAGATTCCTCTCAAAAAATCAAAATCCAAAAAACTGCACGTCAACAAATAAGCCCAAAGCTGTCCTGCGGGCTTGCTGACCGCCTTTGGCACGTGTCAACGCGCTTGACTTCATTGCAGCCCTCTCTCTTTCTCCCTTTCGCTCTATCTCCCTCTTTGGTTTCTTTGGCGTCGCCTTGATCTTAACTTGAAAATTGCTGTTTCTGCAGCGAGGAGATGAGGGCTAGTCGAAATGGGACAAGGTTACTCCCTCACAACCCTGTCCGCGGGGTCGGCGGGGATTGATGCTCCGGAGTTATCTGATCTGGTGTATGAGAGGTCCATGGGAGGTGGCAGGTTTATGAAGAGCATCCGGGCCAAGCAGCAAAATGGCTTGGTATTTGTGAAGGTGATCATGAAGCCGTTCCCCACCATGGAGCTTGAACCATACATCAAAGCAATCACAAGTGGGTCTCTAGTCCTACAATCTTTGATGCCAGATTTCTGACATTCTCGCCAGAGGAACGAAAGCTACTGGCAGATGTTGCCAACGCATTGAGCTATCAACGGATTCTTGAAACGGGTACAAGTGGGTACCTAGTGCGCCAGTATATCCACAGCTCCCTTTATGATCGAATGAGGTATTTCCGCCATCGCTACCATTCTGCCCTGGGGAAGTCTGACATTCCAACAGTACACGGCCTTTTTTGGAGCATATTGAAAAAAAGTGGATCGCCTTTCAACTCCTGTGTGCCCTTCGAGACTGTCACGCAAAGGAGATATACCACGGTGATATCAAAACGGAAAACGTGCTGGTAACAGCCTGGAACTGGTTATATCTCACCGATTTTTGCTCATCTTTCAAACCGACGTTTCTGCCAGAGGACAACCCTGCAGACTTCTCCTTCTTCTTCGATATCTCGGGGAGGCGAACATGTTACTTAGCCCCTGAGCGTTTCTCGGTTGCGGGCGAGGGGCCTAGTGGAAGTGGTGTCAATTGGGCAATGGACATCTTTAGCGCTGGGTGTGTTATCGCAGAACTCTTCCTTGAGTCGCCGATCTTCAACCTAAGCCAAATGTACAAATATCGCAAAGGTGAATACAGCCCAGCGCACAGTCAGTTAGCAAAGATCGAAGACCCGGACATCCGAGACTTGATACTGCACATGATTCAGCTTGAGCCTGAGTCCCGATACTCCGCAGATGAATATCTCAACTTCTGGAAGGGGAAGGCATTTCCGGACTACTTCTACGGCTTTTTACATCAGTACATGTCTCTAATGACCGACCCTTCATCCGGGCGACCAGACGTCGAAGCAGACTCGTCCACCAGAGAGGAGGCAGATGAACGAATTGAACGTATCTATTTGGATTTCGACAAGGTTTCCTATTTCCTCGCTACGAATCCCGCTGGCGTTGGAGGTCGCTCTCAAGTACCAGTCCCCAAATTGGCCGAGAACTCCCTGCCCGTCAGGCTAGATACGCCCAATGGCGAGGTTGAAAAACTAGCGGAGCCGACACAATCGGACGAAGGTGCTTTGATATTCCTGACACTCGTGGTTTCCAACCTGCGGAACACAGCCAAAGCATCGGCTCGAATCAAGGCTTGTGACATTCTTCTTGCATTCGCAGAAAGGCTGTCGGATGAGGCAAAATTGGACCGAGTGCTGCCATACATCATGTTACTTCTGACTGATCGAACTGATTCTGTGAAGGTCGCAGCGATCCGCACCCTGACCAAGTTACTCAAAATGGTTCAGGTAGTATCCCCAGTCAACGCCTATCTGTTCTCCGAGTATATCTTCCCCCGCCTTCAGCCGTTCGTGGCCAACTCTCACAACAACCCGAGTGCGATGGTGCGTACAGCATATGCCTCATGCATCGCGTCTCTGGCCCAATCTTCCTTGCGTTTCCTCGATATGATCCAAGCATTGCGCTCTGATTCTCGTTTGGCTGCATTGCTGCCGGTCGGGTTTGAGCCGCGATGGTCTGAGGATGCTACGTACCATAACCTGTATGATGTGGCTCGGGTTGACCTGTTGGAGTACTTTGAGGTCCATACGAAGGCACTGTTGACTGATACGGACTCTTCAGTTCGGCGGGCTTTCCTGGGATCCGTGTCCAGTCTTTGCGTTTTCTTCGGTAATATGAAAGCAAACGAGGTTGTGTTGAGCCATTTGAACACCTACCTGAATGACCCGGACTGGATTCTCAAATGTGCCTTTTTCGAGGCCGTGATAGGTGTCGCAACCTACGTGGGAACCCTTAATCTGGAACTTTACATACTGCCGCTTATGGTTCAATCGATGACGGAGCCTGAAGAATTCGTTGTCGAGAGAGTAATTCGCTCTCTCGCTGCTATGGCTGAATTGGGTCTATTCCAGCGGTCAACCACCTGGGATCTGCTCCATACTACCGCCGGGTTTCTGGTTCATCCAAATATCTGGATTCGAGAGGCTGCGGTGAAATTTGTGGTGAACTGCTCCAGATTCCTGTCAATAGCGGATCTCCACTCCATCCTAACACCCATCATCCGGCCTTTTCTGAGGATCAAGATAGTTGATTTCTCAGAACCCAAGATTCTCGATGCCCTCAAACGACCAATTTCAAGGAATGTTTATGAAATGGCATTTCTCTGGGCCTCGAAAAGCGACAAAGGCATTTTCTGGAAATCCCCAGGGCGCGAGGGCATGTTCAGTTTATCCGAGCCTGGGGCATTTAGTCCTCGCGTCGGGCAGCGAAACTCGTCCTTGGCCATGGCCGCCCAACCAAGAAACGAAGAGGATGAGCAATGGTTGAACCGCCTCAAAAACCTTGGAATGAGCTCCGAAGACGAATTAAAGCTGCTCGCGCTCAAAGATTATATTTTGAGGGTCTCACTACGACAATCAAGGGAAACCGACGGCCGCGTTTCTCCCCCATTGAATGATATTGTCAGTCTGACCCAGCATGGCATCAAACCCCAAACAGTGTTTTTTGACAAAGAACTCCGAGATCAACCGCGCAGAGTTTCACTGGAAGGACATGATGGCACCGCCGCAGACGATCCAAGACCAAGAACCATTGCAGATGCTCTGCTTGACGCTTCTACCACGATTGAGCGAGCCCCCAGTCTTCATCGCAAGCAATTGCGCTCGAAGAGCCTGGCCCCCAAAGACCAAAGGCAGTCTTCAGGTGTCCCAGCTTTGGATGGAAATGATTATTCTCCCCTCTCATCATCGCCGCTAGCGTCATCCCCGGCGACCAGACTGGGATCTCGCGCATTGTCACCCCCAAACTCGGATAATGACCGCAGACACTCCACGAGCGGGAGTAGTCCCGGCCAAGATGGATCACTTACACCAACCAACGCAGAGACAAGCAGTCTAGTCGACCGTGTTCACAAAAGGCCAAGTGCCATCAATCTCCTCAACGGCAAGGACACCGGCAAAGCCTTTGCGGAAACAAGCACAAGCTCCGCTAATGCCTTTGGAAAAGTCGATGCGCCACTTCAAAGGGGCGGAACTCCTCAACACCCTACCTTCAACTTCCCAGAGCGAAACCCTCCCACAATCTCACAGAAATACCGAGCCCATCATTCATACACTGGCAGTGACCCGGCTGTACTGCGACTGCTTGATAATGCTTTTGAAGAGAACTACCCTATAGACCTTTTCGACCTTGGCCCATATGTGAGAGAAGTTGATACCCGTCAACCGATTCGTGCCGCTACCGACCAAGACTCAAACAGAGTATGGAGACCTGAAGGGAATCTCGTTGCGACTTACGGCGAGCACAGTGCACCAATCAACCGCGTGGTAGTCGCGCCAGATCACTCCTTCTTCGTCACTGCATCTGATGATGGAACTGTGAAGGTTTGGGACACCACTCGCCTGGAAAAGAACCTGAGTCCTCGGTCTCGTCAGACTCATCGTCATGCGGTGGGGTCACGGGTAAAGGCCCTGACCTTCGTGGAGAACACATACACATTCATCAGTGCGGCTACCGATGGTAGTATTCAGGCTGTCAGGGTAGACTATCAAAAGGTCAGCCAGACAGCCTTCCGATATGGTAAACTTCAGATTGTTCGTGAGTACCAACTCCCCGTCGCTCCTGACGGAACCCCCGAGCACGCGGTCTGGCTAGAGCACTTCCGCGATGAAGGGCAGTCCACTTTGATAATCGCGACCAATACTTCTCGCATCCTTGCGTTGGACATGAAAACCATGCTCCCAATCTACACTTTGGAGAACCCTGTCCACCATGGAGCCCTGACTACGTTCTGCTGCGACCGAAGACATCATTGGCTACTAGTCGGCACTACGCATGGGATTCTCGATCTCTGGGATCTGCGCTTCCGCGTACGACTGAAAGCATGGGGCCTTCCAGGTTGGGGTGCCATCAATCGAATTCAGCTGCACCCAGTGAAGGCGCGTGGGCGCTGGGTCTGTGTCTCTAGTAGCGGCAGCCACGGAAATGAGATAACCGTCTGGGACATTGAGAAGTTCCGCTGTCGCGAAGTATACCAAGCGACACCATTGGGCGTCGGCAGCAATGCCTCCGGCGCAGCCCATCCTTCCCGTGCTACGTCTCATCCAACCCATATTGTTCCCAGTGACTATGAAGCATGGCGCGTCGATGGTGATAAACCGGAAGGCATGCTGAGTCGATTTGCTTCAAGCAGCATTGATGGCACGTCTTCCAACCCGGCTGGCGATCGGCTCGGTATCTGGACTTTTGCCGTTGGTCTCAATGCCCCTGACGAGGACAAGGACTCCAGTACCAAATGCGGGTACATCATCTCCGCAGGATGCGACCGAAAGATTCGATTCTGGGATCTTGCTCGGCCAGATCTATCTTCAATAGTGAGTGGCTTGGACGTTGTGTCAGATGGAAGTGTTGGCGGAAAGCCATACTACGAACAGTCCCAACCCAGTCCCAATCTTCTGGTGACTACAGAGCGCCTACCTACTTCGTCTAGCGGTGGAAACTCGAGGGATGCCAGGAAGGGTGCCAGTCGGCCACCGCGGAGTACAGTAATCAGTTTGCAGCAGCAGATGCTTTTGAAGAGTCATCTGGACGTTGTTCAGGATGTGGCAGTTTTGCGTGTACCATATGGTATGGTTATCAGCGTGGATCGAGCGGGCATGATCTACATATTCTCCTAGACTGGGCGCCAATTGTGAATTTGGCCCTGGAGTTCCATGTGGACTGATGACACTATTTGTTTAGTCTACTTCGGTATGGGTTCTTACAGCAGGACTTTCATGCCGTTTATGTTCCTCCTTACCGGACCGCTGTCATTATGCTGCTTTGAACCACTGCATCCGATGTTGAACTGGTAGCCCAATCCAGGACGTGTGCTCGCATAGTCTTGGACGTTGGATCAAATATCAAATGAAAACATCCAGCCATGTGACTAGATTACTGGCATATTTCATCCGCAATATCAAGCTCTAGAGGTCGCAAGGCTCTCACCTGAACACTCATTCTGAAGCCTAAAATGGGAAAAGCAGGATCCGTGGATACTGGGCAGCACTTGAGGCAGCTCCTGCTGATGTAAAATTCCATGGTTCCAATTGCCTTTGGGTTGCGGCCATTGCGCCTGTCTCGCCTCAGTAGATTCCAGAGTTCGCTCAGCACGATGGTTCATTTGGTATTATCAGACGATAGGTCTAAGTCTGGCATTCAGCTTCACGCTTTCGTGCTTTTTGGGTTCTCCCAAGAATGACCGTGCTCAAATCCCCGACTGGTAGCGCAATCGGGAAATCTACTGCGTCAAGAATCTGGGCAATAAAGATATGCCAGATTGGTATGCAGAGGGCGAAGTTGAAGGCGCCGGCGGCCTGTTCGACCAAATTTTAGGGAAAAGTCACGGATTTCAAATTGCTGGAGAGTCTATTGTGTTACGTACCTTTTGAAGCTTGGCAGCCAGGACCAAATTACCCAGTGCCGTCTGGAAGTATGTTCCTGCAAACAGCCCAAAGGTGATTACAAGGAGGAAAAGCGCAAGGAAAAGACAGACATTCGTCCGAATAGAACATATGAGGTAGACAAAGGTAAGAAGAGCCAGAGAGACGTAGTAGAACCCTGGCCAGCAATGTTTAGCGCGTCGATAACAGAAGATGAATTTGTGATGGGCGCCTTACCGACTGTCGCACTGTACTCGGCAGTCTGCATGCCCTCCAAAGTATTGCCAGAAGGCGAGTACATTGTGCCGACGGCAAAAAAGGGCATCAGTGATGTGCCCTGGACCAGCCAAAAAGTGCCTGTGTAACTGGAATCAGAAAAGGCCAGCTTTTTGACAAAGGAACCTACCGTAGGTAAAGAACAAGGCGCAAGAAAAAGTGTTACCCAAGATCCATTCGCCGATGGCGCCCAATATTTGAACCATGGCACCAAAAAAGATGTACACTGGACTAGCAAAGCATTCAGCACCTATCAGTGGGATATCTGAGGTTCTTGTACCTACATGATAGCACCTCCATTTCCTCCCGCTCCCCTCCATCCCATGGTCAGCATTGCAGTAGGGGTCGCAGCCAGTAAGAAACCCATCAGGCAGATGGGAGTGGGATTTCCAAAAGTCGAGCGAAGTTTGCCAGCATTCGGGGTCTTTGGGCTGAGGTACAGCTTTTCAAAGACATCGCGAGGAATAGGAAGCAGTACGCTCTCTGCGGTCTGATAGCGACGAAGCGTCTCCGGTGCCTGTTTCTCACTGACATTGTCGTCCGACATTGTTCGCCGTTTCTCGCCCGAAGAGCCAAGTAAGGGACAGAGTGATTATTTCGGTAGAACTTGATTTGAAATCGAATTCTAGGAGACATTTTATACTCTTCAGACTCGCGTTCCGCCATCTTTTTACCCACCTTCTCGTTTCAACCCATCCTCCGAGTCCACACTCATCGAATCCCGGATTTTCAAACCCTCAGACCACAACGCCAAGGGAGATGGTTGCTTCTGACCCACTTAGCGGTACCTGACAAGCCCATTTGGACAAAGTTTGCTAGTTCATCTCCGAAACCTGGAGAATATCCCGTGCGGGGAACCGCCACTCCTCCCAGGACCGAGGGAAGTCGGGATTTCCATCATAAACCTGAATAATGACGGAGCATTGGTCAAAGCTTACCTGGCTCAAGCCGTCTTGGCTTCAGCGCGATGCTGTCTGCCTCGGCGTGTCAGTGAGATACGCTGAAGTGCAAATGACGTCACATCGCCGGAGTTGGTCCGCGTTGGTTCGGACAGTGCGCCGAGGTGAAGAGTACGGAGTATTCCACACACTCTACTCTCTCATGACAGCACCTCTGATTGCGACCGAGATATTTATTTGGCATTTGAAACATTTCAAGCGGTTAAAGTCAAGTCCATTCCAAGGGTTCTGAATCGCAAATTATCAATTGGTGAAGCATCAAGATTGACAGACAAACTCATAGCGCTTTGATGGTCGCAGCAAGATCATCCATATTCGTCAAGAATACATCAAACTCGGATTTGACCTGCTCCATATTCTCGTTAATGTCATCAGTCCAGCGATGAACATACACTGTCTTTAATCCGCAGTCCCTCGCACCTCGCAGATCGTACGCATGCGCCGCAACTAAGACCACCTCTTCTGGCCGAAGTTTGACTAGCTCCAATCCCTTCTCGTAGGCCTCCCGATTGGGTTTGTAGGCTCCTAAAAGTTGGCTTGAGAATAACATGTCGAAATCCAGGCCTGAGGAGCGCGTCAAGTCTAGCTGTAACCGGGTTGTACCGTTCGCATGCACGAAGACTTCCAGACCAAGATCTTCCCGTAGACTTTGAATAGCCTGTGCCACTTCTGGCCATGCCCTTTGAGAATGCCACGCCTGGATGACCTGCAATCTAGTCCAATCATCAAAATGAGGCGAGTGCTCGGGGAACCGGGCGAGAATGACATCCAGGCTGCGGGCAAGGGTGATGTCAATGTCCTCCGGATTTAATCGTTGGCTGACACGAATGCTGTTTTCAAGAAAGTATTGCTGGCGCCATTCAAGCGCAAGCTTGGATGCTTCGGGTGGAGGGATGGCAGAGGGCAAGGCCTGAACTACGCTGCTATGCCAATCCAAACATGTCCCCATGAAGTCAAAAAAGACAGCTTTGATGGTTGGCTTGGCCATTTTCTGTTCACGTGGATGTATTGAGCACCTGGGTGTTGAACTTCGAAGTATCCCGAGGTCTTGAATTGAAAAAATTTAGTAGACGAAATGTCTTCCAAGGTTGATTTGAAAATGAGTAGTCTTTCAATGTCCAAAGGTTGGGTGCGACCTTAAGACCCCGGGAGTCAGATGCGGAGATCTGATTTGAAATCAAAATACGTATACAAGCAAGGCCGGGTTAAGCTACCTTCTAATCGAAAACCACGTACGATTCATTTTCAAGGTTTGAGTGACATTTCATTTTTCATTTTTGTCTTCAAAAAAAGAGCAAGTAACACTGGAACATCGGAAAAAACATAAAATCAAACCAAGAAGCCAACGGTTGGTGTCTTGACTGGCGGGTGGACGGGGGATAACTTTAAATAAGAAGAGAATCCATGGATCTCTGCAAGAAGACAACCTTGGAAGCAAATCTAGAGTCGTAGCTAACTACCTGGGCGTTGGTTTGTCGGTGTTGGTGTGTGGCCTTCCAAAGTCAGACATTGGGCAGTCCTAGCCCGTGTGGAGGCACCAGATATCACATTCAATACTAGATTATGCCCCCTAGGGCATGGAGGTTGGCGAGGTTGGCACAAAAACACCCCTGGAACGCTGGGGTGACAGGGTCAATCAAGCATCAGCAGGAGATCTCCGGCGGAAGATGAATCGCCGATTGATAAATTTCTTTCCTGCATTGAATTCCTTGACGTACCAATCCATCCTCTGGCCCGCGGCATTCAAGATCGCTTCGTCGTCCCCAAAATGGCCTTCGATACGCAATGATAGACAATGAGCATTCTGCTGATGCTTGGGCTCAGGATCGATTGTGACCTGTCGGTTGTAGATGCGGAACGTCATCAACCGAAGCAAGGCTGGAGTTGTAAGTTTGGCTTCCTGAGCATCAAACCAAACCGTCACCCAGAAAATATCCTGGCCATTAGGCCGATCTGGAATGGGACCTGCATAGTCCGCAAAGGCACCTGGGTGGAATTCCATCGGGTTGAAAAAGTCAGTTCGAGATAAAGAGGTCTCTGGCTTTGAGTTAATAGTATGCCGGTCTCAAGGGAACACGGGGTCTTGAGTGAAGAGCGCCGCTTAAGTAGTGTGCTTAGTTCCAGCCGTGTGATCCCTGGAGCATCTGGTGTGTAAAATGAAATCAAAGTGATGAAAGAAAACAAAGCCAATGCTATAAATGGGCCATGACCCACAATTTCATGGTCTTCATAATATCTGAATGAAAGAATCAGCTGGAGAACTAGTCCAAGGCTGGAGCATCTTGCTTTGATGAGACCTAGGTATTTCTCTTCACTCGCTTTCGAAATCCCCCAAATAAGTACAAGCGGGCACCGCAAACAGATTTGACACTCCTGTCCAGGAGAAATGGCTCACCTCTTTGCGGCTTCCCATCACAGTCCTATTATGCACGAACACTTCGTTGTTCTTCATCTTGATCAGGCGAATCACAGGGCTTTCATGAGCGATCCTCCAAATCGAAGAACCCAGACATGCGCCCATTGTTTTCATTGTTTTCGCTTTTTTTCTTTGACGATACGTTGATATTCAGCCTCAGCTTTTTATTCAAGTTTCGTTGTTTCCTGTTTTTCTCACTTCCCAAGCCAAGCAAAGACTCGGCACGAGCACTGTCCCTTGTAATGGACAATGAACTGTTCTGCGGCCATTTCGCCATGTATTTCCATCAATACGGAGTAGAAGTGGGGTAATTGGGATATGCTTCCAAGGTTTTTATCAATGAGGGCTGATACCGAGCAAGCGGGCTCATTCTGAGTATGTGGTTCCAACGTCATATCTGGTCCCGTAGTATTGATCTCCACCGTTTGGGGATTTTCTCGCGTTGGTGACTTTGTGCAGGGTTCTCCGGTCCTACATCTTCCACAGAGAACGTGCAAGCGGCCTTCGCATATATTCGGGGGGTTCCAGGCGTACGTTGTGCTCGGGGGTTCGGAAGCGTATAACCGTCGAGGAGCTCACCACGAGGGAATGATGTTTGCTGGTGGGTTGCATTCGATGCACGTAAATCTCGGCTCAACGGGGGACACCGAGAGGTCTGGACGGAGGCGATCAAAGGTATCAAGTCATTATATTCGCTAGTAACGCTGCAAGGTGAAAAAAAAAGAGTTAATCGCAACATATCGTGGTCTCTTCCGGTTTCCTGTCCGGCACGTCATCGATGCCCACCGTGACGACCATCCAATCGCACAGGAACTTGCCCAGCCCCGCACCGATGAAGATGCAGATAATCACATAAACGTTGAAGTACATGGCCAAGAGCATGGTGATGTAGGCGCCGGCAAAGGTCACCGCATGAATCACGGCGCGGGTCAACTGTTGGAGGGGCGTTGCGCGAAAGGTCACGGCGGTGCGCGACTCGCCCCAAGTCTTGGCGAAAGTGCCGTGCGCGGCTTGGCGTTGGAATTGGCGCGTCAGGAAATTGTCGTACTCTCGACCAATGCGCCGACAGAATTCCACCAGCACCACCAGCAGCACAGTGCCAATACAGGTGGCAGCGAACATCCCGTTGTTTTTGATCTGCCATCCGGTGGACAGAAAACAGGCATCAATGGTGTTGAAGTTGAAGAGCATCTGGTCCCTGATGAGCTATCGCCGTTTTGGGGGGAGTTCCGTCTTGGCACTTACCGAGATTTGACACTCGCTGTCGCTCCCCATGTCCATGTCCATGCCCTGCATTGTGAAAGCCTGAAAGGGTTGGTCGCACTGTGGTGCAGAGTGTGGTGAGAGGTGATGTCCAGGTCGGGAGAGATGAGTCCGACCCTTTATAAACGACCGCGTCCATTGCACCTCCCCCACGCGCAGAGTGGAGCAGAACCAGCGATGAAACGAGAAAATGTGCTCAAATCGACTCAATGGGCCAATTTGGGTCAAAATGCCCTCATTTCTTCTCTCGCAACTTGAGAGGTTGTTATAACGTCCGAGGTCCTCTTGTCCCCCTCTTGGATCATTTCGCACTTTCACACACCTCTACCCATATACGCTGCTTCTGCCTTGGCCATATTCAAAGACGAATATGAGGTAACAAAAAAAGACACGTCAAATTGCCCTACTGTTGTCATCACGAAAAGTCGCCGGTCACCGGCCAGCAACGACATCATGTTTTCCAAACTGGATGCTCGTCACATCCAGAACATGAGCGCGGCCACGGCGATCGAGCCGCACTGGGGATATGCCGATCGCGCCGTGCCGTGTACCAACGATGCAGGCTCATGTGCATATCTCGACGATGTATACGCATCGCACGACCGGGGCATGCTCTACTCCGGCATCATGTGGTGTGCGATTGGGGCAATTTTGCTGCTGTGGGTTGTGCTCAACCAGTTCCACGCGCCCACTATATCACCTAAACTGGCACCATCAGAACCAACAGGTCTGGCTAGAGCGCACCGTGCCGTGACATCACTCACCCGCAGATATCTCCTCCCAGATGCGGCTCGTCTGGTCTTCGGCCGCACGACTCGTCTGCAAGTCTTCACCCTCGCCGTGCTGATGGGCTATCTTCTCATCTTCAGCTTCGTCGGCATCGTCTACCATACCTGGGTCACCCCCGTTTCTGACATGCCTGGCGTGTATAACACGCGCGACAGCATTGGACCCTGGTCGGACCGCGTTGGGACCTTGGCCTACGCCCTCACACCGCTCTCCGTATTGCTGAGCAGCCGTGAGTCCTTTCTCTCCGTCATCACTGGCTTGCCCTACCAGAGTTTCAACTTTCTTCATCGCTGGCTGGGCTATATTATCTTCGTTCAAAGTTCCCTGCACACCATCGGCTGGTGCGTGGTGGAGCTGCGATTGTACCAGCCCCAACCCACTGTTGGAATCGAGTGGGTGACTCAGACGTACATCGTCTGGGGGATCGTCGCAATGATTCTCCTCCTGCTTCTGTTCGCACTAAGCACCCCGTGGGGAATTCGCCTCACAGGCTACGAGACCTTCCGCAAACTCCACTACGTGCTTGCCATGGTCTACATCGGCGCCTGCTGGGCGCATTGGAAAGCCCTCAAGTGCTTCATGTGGCCGTCGCTGATCTTTTGGTTCCTCGATCGCGGCGCGCGTCTGGTCCGCACCGCGCTTCTGCACTACCACCCAGACCACGCCGGTGGTGGTCTCGGCCTCAGACCGGCCGAAGCGACTATCACTCGCTTCCCAGATGCCGATCATGGCGACGTGCTCCGCCTCGAGTTGGAGAACAACCAGGACCCCTGGGCGGTCGGTCAGCATTATTACCTCTGCTTCACCAAATCGAGCGTTTGGCAGTCTCACCCATTCACGCCCCTCAACCTCCCTGTCGTTTCAAATGGCACTGTGAGACATTCCTACCTCCTGCGGGCCAAGGGCGGCGAAACCAAGAAGGTTGCTGCCCTCGCCGCCGACTCTCCATCCACCCCGATCATCATGACTGGCGCATACGGCGAGTCGATCACGACCCATCTCACCCCCTCCACCAACATCCTCTGCATTGCCGGTGGAACCGGCATTACTTATGTCCTTCCCGTTCTTCTCGAGCTCGCCCGCGAGCAACCCTCCCCCGATCGCAGGGTCGAGCTGATCTGGGCGATCCGCCACACCGCAAACACGGAGTGGATTGAGGCGGAGCTTGATCTGCTCCAGAAGGCGCGCAACACACTCAACCTGGAGATCCGCATTTTTGCCACTCGAGATGCGACCAGCAAAACACCGTCGGAGATCTCCACCGAGAACTGCAATTTGACGGTCCCTAAGATCGAAGAGAAAGTGCAAATCGCATCTGGAGCTTCGTGCTGTGGCTGCGACAAGCCCACTTCGGTCGAAAGACTCGGGGGCTCAGAGGATGTCTCGCGGCACCCGGATCTGCCCCAGTTGGTGGGTTCGTTCTTGGGAGAGACGGTCCGCGGCCCAACAAGTGTCTTCGCCAGTGGGCCTGGGGGAATGATCAGCGATCTTAGATCTATCGTCGCATCTTGTAATGATGGAAGTAAGGTCTGGAGAGGACAGGAGAGATTCGACGTAAGGCTGGTTTGTGACGATCGATTGGAGTGGTGAGGTTTGCATACTGCATTTTTCAGCGACATAGCATTGGCTCGATGTAAATAGTAATGATCATGAAACTTTGAACGCACTGTCATTTCCTTACAACTTTGGACACGCACATCAAGCAGTTGTAGGTCAATTTGATACGTAAACATTTCGAGCTCGCCTGATATTTCCCTTAACTCCGCGACTCGTTATTATACTCCACTCCAGAGCTGGCTAATTACCCCTTCGATGGCAAGGTACAGCACAGACAGAAACAATATCAACGTCAATCCAGTTAGACATGCCGAAATAACCGAAACCATCCATCTCACCGGAATTTGGCGATCACTTGAAGATTCCGGGGGATTTCCGAAGATTCCGCGAAGATCTCTCTCCATTCTCTCCAATCGCCTTGCTCCAGCCCACATTAGCTCACGGTTGTCGCCAATCCACTCCCGTCCCCTTTAAAATCAACCTTGAATTTGTGACAAACGCAGGGCCCCTTCTCACGCCGGTTGTCAGAGTGCTGTGGAACTTCCGGTATCTCCCACGCTTTTTGCGACAGAGAATGGAGCCGTCCTATCCGAGATCCATTGGGAAGTCCGCAGAGTAAAGATCGTCGAAACAATGAACGCAGCTATATAAAGGAGCCCACTGCTCGCTGATCCTGGACACACCCGTTCCACACGAGAAATATGGTCCCTCCGTGCAATCGCAAGGTCGCCTTCGTGACGGGCGCAAACGGCATTAGTGGATTTAACATAGTCGAACATCTCGTTCGCCAACCGAAGGAAGAATGGTGCGCAATTGGTTTCCAGTTGCCGCGTATGTGCATTTTTGTTGATTGACACTTTTCAGGAGCAAGATTGTTGTGACCTCTAGACGACCCCTTCCTAACGCGTGGGTTGATCCTCGCGTCAGATTTGTGGCCGTGGACTTCCTCGACTCCGTCGACCGAATCAGTGCCGTGTTGAAGGATGTCTGCAGTGATGTCACCCATGCATTTTTCACTTCATACGTTCACAGTGATGACTTCCGTCTTTTACGAGACAAGAATGTCCCTCTCTTTCGCAACTTCCTAGACTCGGTCGACACGGTGTGCCCCAAACTCCAGCGCGTGTGTCTTCAGACTGGCGGCAAAGTGAGTCTACCGCTGTCGAGTCCGATGCATGACGCTGAATTTCGTTTAGTATTATGGTGTTCACCTGGGTCCGGTCAAGGTTCCACTTGAAGAGTCTTTCCCTCGCTATGATGATAAGGGTTTCAACTTCTACTACAACCAGGAAGATTATCTGCGAGAAGTCCAGGCGCGCCGAAAGAGCTGGACATGGAATGTGATTCGACCCAACGCGATCAACGGGTTTGCACCTCATGGTATGTACAAGCGGAAGTGATACCCACGTCCCTCGCCTCACCACTCGTGGATTTGAATCTGATGTCGCTGCCAGCGAACGGCATGTCGGAAGTCCTGACCATCGCCATATATATGCTCATCTGCCGTGAGATGGGGGAACCCGCCCACTTCCCTGGAAACGAGTACTTCTGGAATTCTATTGATGATAACTCCTACGCACCCAGTCTCGCAGACCTCTCTGTTTGGGCTGCGTCTCAGGATCACTGTCAAGATGAAGCTTTCAACCACGTGAACGGGGATGTCTTTGTGTGGAGATATATTTGGCAGGACTTTGCCGCTTACTTCGGGCTTGAAGTGCCGGAGCCGAATTTCAAGAAAGCGGCTGGCCAGGCTAACACCCTGGCCAATGAGATCAACATGGTCGAGTGGGCGCAGGACAAGCGTGAAATCTGGGAGCGGGTTGTTGCCAAATACGGTGGCAAGGTCGATGCCTTTGATTGGGGTACCTGGGGGTTTTTCAATTGGGCTACTGGGAAGTCTTGGTTGACAATCTCCTCCATGAATAAAGCCCGGGAATTCGGTTGGACCCGTAACGATAATACGTTGCAAACTTGGATTGACACCTATCGGTCATTCGAAAACACCGGTGTTATGCCTTCGCTTGTTCTTCCGGACAGGCAATAAGCAGCTCATGTGTACGGAGTATATAGTGAAAGTATACCTGCAGTGAAAATGGGTTCAACCACATTTTGAATCCATGGACATTCAATGGTTTTTGTCTCCTTAGGTAGGTAACCTCCAGGGCTTGGAATATGGTTTTGCGGGGCCTACTTGTTGGGGATTCTGGAATTTATCAAGAATTCTCAAGCTGCCTTTTCCATGACCACAGAAGTGCCCAATTCATGAACGGTAACATGGGCGATGCCTGGGAGATGTCCTGGTGATGGTTTATTTTTTCGTTTGTGACGGCCCAATCGGATGTCGGGTGAGAGACTCCACTTATATGTGACATTCCGGTCTAGTTCACCCTCAAAATACTTTTGGGGGCGTTGATTTATTGGTCCTCGGCTTTGATGGCGTGTCAATTGGCGTGGAGAGTTCTAGAATTACAGTGGGCCTTCTCGATGGTAGCTAGATTGTGAAAGTCTGGGTATATATACACCGCTAGTTTGTCTCAGCACTGTTTATCCCTAAAGCATCACTTTGCGACAATTGCTCACTTTATTCAGGAAAAGGAGAATCTGGAAAGAGCATCAGGGTGTAAAGAGAGAAATCCGTGAGAGCACCAGGATCTGCAACCTTGGAATATGCAAAAGGAACAAAATCGCCCTGATCAACGGTGGTTTCGCGACGGGAATCAGTTTCGCTGCAATGTCTCCTGACAAGATCTACAATATTGAGGAACTTGCGCTTGATGGACGAGCCTTGCTGGGACAAAAGCACCGCATTACCTTCTATCGTGTAACACGAGCGGCCATTTGGATTGCGTTCCTCTACTTCACTACTCGGTTGTATTTCCTGCTGAGAAGTCCCGAGCCAACATGGAAAATGTGGACGATGTTTGCCATTGAGTGCTTATTCTCTCGTGAGTCTCTTCTGCTGCAAGCGGATGATGTGCTGATAGTGATTCAGACATGTCGTATCAGCATCAGGCTTTATCGCTGTCAGCGGCAGCATCCCCTTCGCATCTCCCGCGGAGGCGGTTGAGATTGCACGATGGCCCTAGTATGCCTACTGTCGACGTTCTGATCACATGCTGCGGAGAGTCGACGGATATCATCCTAAACACGGTTGCTGCAGCATGCTTATTAGACTACCCTACCTCCCGTTTCCGGGTCCGTCTCCTTGATGATGGCGCGTCGACTGAACTCCGTGACCAAATTTCGAAACTTTCTGTCAAATGGAACCACCTGAGCTACCACACCCGCGGTAAACAGTCAAATCAATATTTTGCCAAAGCAGGGAATTTGAATTACGCTCTTTTCTCATTGCAAACTGAGGATCCGCCGCAATTTTGTACGGTGGTGGACGCGGACTCGATTCTACTGCCACATTTCCTACGCGCAACGTTGCCTCATCTACTAGAAGATCCTCAAGCAGCATTGCTCACCACCCGGCAGTACTTTGATAACCTGCCCCCGGGGGATCCGTTGTCTCAGTCCCGCGCCTATTTCTACAACTGTGAAAACGCTGAGCTTGATTTGATCAACCATGCAGTTGATGCTGGATCAGGAGCCGTATTTCGTCGTGACGCTATCATCGAAGTTGGGGGCTATCCAACGTTCTCCTTCTCAGAAGACTGGCAACTTTCGCTCATCCTGCGAGGCATGGATAAACACACGGTACAGGTGCAAGAAGTGTTGCAATTTGGTCTGGTTCCTACGTCACTAGCAGGGCATGTCAAACAACGCAACCGATGGCACATCGGTCATTCTCAACAGATATCTGTGTTGTTTGTCCCCGCAAAGCCACCCATTCCCAGACATCTGAGCTGGGGTATTGCTACCGGAGGACTGTCCATTATGGCAAGCCTAGCGACGTATGTGATTGGCTTCTTCGCTGTCCCCTTTCTATTACTGGTTGACGGCGGCCTCATCCCGAGTCAATCTCTCCTCGAGATCAAAATCCAGGTCATACTGGCTAGTCTGCATGTCATACTTACATGGGGATACAATTGGTCCAGGAGTAAACATGCTGGCGTTCCTTTCGTTCCTTTCGCACACACAGAGAACAGCTGGCTTGCTGCTGGTAAGTCCTTCCTTTCCCAACGTACTTCCTACTTTCAATCAAAACACAAGCAGCCTATTGTCTGGGGAACTGACGTTTACTCAAAGTGCATCTATATGCTGTCTTTCAGTTCCACCTATTTGGGAGTAAACCCAAAGGCTCTTTCGTCACGGGAAGTGCGGCCAATTGCAGTGAGGATGTTCCATCCACCAAACCGGGCGCAATGTTAAATCGGGATATACTGGCTGGTGGACTTTGGTTGAACCTGTGCCTGTTCATTGCAATATGGGCTGGGATAATCATCTCAGCCCAGGCTTTGGTTGGTGCTAATGGTCGACTAATCGAAACACTGGTTACTACAGCGTTTTGGCCACCATTCGTGATCTTAACATTGTCTGCGATATCTAATAACTGGGTTCCAATTCAGCATATGTTGAACGCTCCGGTATATCAGCCACGAGCCTCTCCCCGCGTTGCAATTGAAGATGAGCCCTCGTCTCTGAACGAGGATCTTACCGGGCTGAGTCGCGGGCCATCTATCATCGGTCGATCATGTGCTATCGGGCTTCCCATGATTATAATTGGACTTTCCATGGCGATTCTCGCTTTGTAATGGTTTTGATTAACGAATTTGTCGAGCTTGCTACCGTTTCCGGACGATTTTGCTGAATATTTTCAGCTGGTGTATACATCGCCATTAATTCGGCAGCAGTCAGTTCTATGCATTGTCCTCTTGCTTTGTGTTCGGGCGTTCATGTGCATCAAATTCTACCTATGTCGATGGATATATCTCTCTTCTGGATCAAGACACACAAGCCGATGGACGTGAGTTTGAGGTTGAGATTTTCTCAATCATTTTGTCGAATCAACCTTGGAACCCGTGGACGCAAGCTTTGCATACTCATTTCTTGTCCCATCGTCTCTAATATATCAGCCAAAAATTGGATTGGCTGCCATTCAACTCTGTGTCTCAACAGGTCATACAGAAAGCAACGGAACTCAGATCTGCTTGAGATTTGATGTGTATTTGGGCTGAAAAGCTGTAATTGTATACAAGCACAAATGCTGATGTGTCAATACGCGCCCGGTAGCCTAGGATGCCTGGCATAACAATGAGAAATGATTCTATTGGTCCTGCTACGAAAACACCAAGATGGGAGAAAGAAGGAGAAGGAAGAGGAGAGAGAGGAGAGAGAGGAGGGGGAAGTGGTATTGAGCCTGGCAGCCTGAATAGTTAGGCGATATTGTTGCCTGAGGCATTAATTCAACCGATTCCGCCACCTCCTGTCTGTCAATCGATGTGTAATTGATGAAGAAAGAAGGATCAAGTCCGCCGTTGACGTCGAAAACAAAGCTAAACAAGGAAGAAGAGGGAAGGTCCAGCAAGTGAGATCTACTTCATGTAGATCTCCCTTCATCCCAACACGTGCTTCCTTCCCAGTTTGTCAACGCGTCGACACGCCTTGCATGTGATCCAAGCTGCTACACTGTCCTTCGTTCCCATCCTCCTCTACGGAGTAGCTTCCTCAGTTTTAGTGTTTTTTGCAGCAAGCACCTATCAAGCTTTATTTTTTTATGGAATTGCTAGTTATGTCACTCGGGTCCTTTCAGCGAGAAGGGTATATTTTCATCAAACACGATTCAACCACACTAAACATTCATATCTGTGTACTTTTACTCAGTTTTTTCTGTTTTATGAATCATGAAAAAGCCCCAGAGGTCCAACCCGCATTAGCACATACATCATAAACCATGCTGTTCAATGGACGAGTAGATCAACGTACCGTGAGATTGGAAAGAAATCGTACACATTGTAGTCATAAATACACGCATCGTGCGATGAAACAGGTGATCCCAAGTGAATATTATCCCAGACTAAATATCCGGATATTCCCGGAGGGGGAGGCAGAACGCTTGCCGGTTGGTGTTGTCATTCATTCAAGGAGCCATTATTGGGGTGGGGTACTCTCCGAGATTGGTGATGCGGAGCCCGTGGACCCTGCTCCGTAACAATGTGGGATATCCCCAAAGCACCCGGTGTGGGGTACCTTGGCCCTAAATTCAGGAATGTTCCGGTCCCTCAGGATAGCTCCGGAGATTTGGAGTAAAAGAACCTAAGATAGGACATCGGATACCCCCATAAGGTGTTCGGATATCGTGGAGTTTGAAACACATAAAATGAGCACTCTGCCAACTGTGGAGTTGCGCGACTCTAAGTTGACATTCCCATTGGCGAGAATCTCAAAATGTTGGCCAGTGTTTTTCTGCACCCCCTACCTTCCGAGTTCTATCAGACGACTGCAAAATGGGCATGGATATCAATGACAGCGTTCGCCAATCTTCAAGGTCATTTCAATCGCTCCATCTTCACAGCTCCTTGGTCAGCGGACGTAGCCGATCCTGATTTAGCCGAAACGTGAGTATTCTTTTGCGAGCGATGATGGGATTAGGGATTGCCGTTTGGAGGCGTAGATCTGATGATGTCAATCATAGCCTTGCCTTTCTCAACGGAACAGATTTCATAGCTTACGATCTTGCCTTCTTCGATTTGTTCACCAAACACGCCAGCGTGGAGCATCTCCAGCCGCTTTCATATCAGTCACACGAGGCACCATGTTACATTCCCTCCACAAGGCAGCTCTACTTCGTTGAATGGGGTCCTCCAGGAACAGACGGCAACAACGGTACACACAATTGGCAGTATGTCCTTGATGTGGAGAGCAACAATTTACGCAAAATCACCACTGATCCGCCAACAATAAATGCACATGGCTGCGTCGAGTTTCAAGGACACCTTTATGTGGTCACTGATGGAACAGGTACTAGTGATAGTGGCCGGCTTGTCAGGGTCAATCCCACCACATTAATAATGCAGCCTTTGTTGAACAATATGCTGGGCCAACCGTTCGCTGGTTTCAATGACTTGGAGATTGATAGAGATGGTAACTTTTGGTTAACAGACTCAAAGTCAGGTTGGGTATGAAAAAAAATCTTATTTTCTTATCGTCGCTCCTCCAAGATTCCAATGTCTTGCCGTCCCCGTGAGAGCGCTCTAGAATGAAGCCAATGAATAAGAGTCGCAGACCCAGACACAAGTGGGCAATGATTGAGACTTAGCCATACTGAATTGGAGTCTATGGTGCCGGCAGTACCCCGATATTGTTTGCAGGTTCTTACTAACCGACTGTTTTACACATAGGGTCGTGGGCTCGTGGATTTCGCACCACCAACCAATCCTACCATTTATTTCGTCAACGGAACCACCCTCCAGTCCAAGCCAGTTTGGACAACATCGGGGAATGCAAATGGTGTGGCCATCTCGCCAGATAGTCGGACCCTATATGTTCCAGATACGGGGGTTTCCGAGTTCCGTCCGTCCGCAAAAAATAAGTACGCCCAGCGGATGTTATGGGCCTTTGACATTACTGGAAATGGTGCAGTTTTATCCAATCAGCGCATGCTGGGGTCGCCTGTCGCATATTTCTATGATGGAATCCGCGCTGCTGGAAATGGCTGGTTGTTTGCAGGATCTGGTGATGGGGTAGATGTGATTCACCCGATTACTGGATTTGTGGTTGGATCAATTCGAATCGGCGGGGGCAAGAATGTGGCCGTTAGCATTGAGTTCGGTGAAAACGAGTTGTTCATTGTTGGTAAGGGCGGCGTGTGGATAGTGAGAGGTATGAAGCAAGGATTAAGAAGAAGTTGGTAGACTTATCTGAAAAATTGAACGACTTAGGATAAACACAACTTCTATGTATGATGTGGCCTCTAATGAAGAGGTCTTGCATGATCATCGTCGACAATGGAAGAAACTCGAGTGGATTATTTGGGGCGTTTCAATACGCGAGTTTGTATCACTCCATAATACCTAGGTCACCCAGCTTAGGTTTCGCACAAGGTTGAGATTAATGGATTTTCTACATTGAGTGTAGAATTTATTGTGGTTAAGCTTTAACCTTGGAATGATGTACGGTGTGCTTAAGCGAGGTTTTGCTAAAGAACTTCCCGAGGTCTTCGTTTTTTATATAGTCCCTGAAAGCTAGATCTTATCTATTTTCTAATAGTATCTTCCGCTCATGTGGAGCTTTCAGAGATCAACTACCTTTCATTATGCTCAGTCAGAACCAAAGAGCGGCTCTGTGGTGGCCTCTCCCAGCGAAAGCAATACTGCCCCATCTTCATTGCTGTGTCTCTAGACCGATAACCAGTCGTCCAGTTAGGCTTTCCATCCCAGGTTGTGCCCATCTCGAATGGTACACTGTAATCAGTTGCGGTGGGTAGGTCTGGCCATGAAAATCTGTGTGGTGCATTGTAATAACGTTCCATCTCCCCGTCGGATCTTCGTCTTGCCACCCACTCGCTCAGAAAGTTGCGAAATGTTGATACGTCAGAATCAAGCTCGCGGTGGCTCGTCCATTCTGAAATATTTTGAACCATATCTATGTCTCGATCCCAGCGGGGGATAGCTGAGAAGGAGTCGTCGTTCGTGATAAGCTCATAGAGTGTGAATACGGCACTAGTAACATCGTCTCGGCCGTCGTATAGCCGTCGCTTTCCGGATGCAGCCCGATCGAAGTCAAAAAGAACAATGTTAGAGGTGCAAAGATCGATGAGAAGATTTCGAGGTGCGATATCTTGATGCATGATCCCGAGCTCCAAATTGAGGAAGTCCACAACCGAAGTAAGCTGCTGTAACCATTCAAATCGGAATGGGCTTTTTGAGTTGGCCAGAGTTCCACCTAAGATGTACTTCGTTGTGAACCCGATCACCCGAGAGTCCTGATCTTCAACGACAACACGATCAAATGGTAGTATATTAGGATGTAGCGGTAAGCTTTTAAGAATGTTAAGTTCATCCCAGGCCATTTGTAGTCTCAAAGGCTTATTCAAGACATTAAACTTGAAAGCAACATTTTGGGAAATCCCGGATTCGTCTTCGTAAGATACAAGGTTGATGAACGGAGCAAGTCAGTCAAGCTTTTGTAATTGAGAGTACTGAACTATACGGCAATCGGCGAGGGATTCACATTTCGAAAAAGGGACGTATGCAAGAAAGAGAGTATCGTCTTCCTCCGGATCTGTCGAAACACCGGTAAGGAGCCCGTTGTTGTCGACTGTGATAGCGCGAACTTCCGGCGATAGACAATCAGCGAATTGTGCCAAAATCAGAAGCTCTTTGTCTTCCTCTGGCGGAAAGAGTTTGGCGGTGCCATGAAGTTTCATCCGAAGCTGATCCCAATCCCAGACGTTGCAGTAAGTTTTGGTAGTGGGGATTACGCTCGGCCCGCAGTAGTTCTGGCCCTCGGACCAAAACCTGTCTTGGGGGGTGATCATGGCAAACAGAAAGCTTGGAAGCTGTTATCAGTACAATCTTGCTTGGGCAATGTGAGCGAAGGACTAATTCCGACGGATGGATGATTTTGGTGTCTTTGAAATAGAAATAGGGGTGCAACCCACGTGTACGAAGGTGTATAGCGCCCAAGGATCGGGTGTAAGTTTTCATGCCTTATTATCAGAAGAATAGAGCAAGATATTGCAGTATAGTATGTATTGCGAGAGACGAAGAGAGAAGAAAGGAGAGAGAAGAGAGAAGATCTCCCCGCGACTACTTCTTTCTACCTACGCCCGGCGGGCTTGACAAAATGGGCACCCACAGGACTCCCGACACTTATAATGCCTGAGGATGCCTGAGGATGCCTGAATATGCCTGATTCTAGACCGCTGTCAGGTTCTGGGAGTTTCCGTAGATCACGTGACAGCGGATAGGATGAGCGTTGTTGTGCCTGAGGCAGAGATCTCCGAGACCTCCCCATCTCTGCCAGCTCTCCCTCTTCCCCTTTCCCTCTTCAGATTTGGTATTCTTCATAGTGGACCATAAGACTTTTCTTCATTGTTTCTTGTGCTTTTGCCAGACCTGACATAGAAGGAACGTGTAATTGTAATTCCGGTATCATATATTCTACCCGACTAAAATCAGGCATCCCTAGGCATCAACCTCTACATCCGACCCTTGGGCGCTGTACACCTTCGTACATGAGCCGTCCCTGCTGGGCCCTGCATGATCCTTCCTTACTTCCCCTGTGCCCAGAGTTCTTGGCAATGTATCAAACTGTTCCACTTACCAAATATGATGTTAGGCCTCCCAAGTATAGTTTTAGGCCTCCCAAATCTCCTTGCAAGCTGTCGGGCTGTCTGGTCTTTCACAGCCTTGCCAAGATGATCTTCGTTCTTTACCAAACTGTTGAAATCACACTTACTCTTGGTGTGGTGTGTAGAGGTATAAGTATCGCTTGATATTTTCCTCGGAATCTCAATCCATGCCAACAATCTTCTTTGAATATCATTTTCAATTTGGAATACCTCCACTATA
This sequence comes from Penicillium bialowiezense, assembly GCA_026122735.1. NCBI lineage: Eukaryota > Fungi > Ascomycota > Eurotiomycetes > Eurotiales > Aspergillaceae > Penicillium > Penicillium bialowiezense. The sequence goes on along the minus strand of JAKZFB010000008.1, from coordinate 29,042 downwards.
CGCTTCTGGTACCTATCATTCGGCCTCTTTATGAAACTTCCGCTAACACCCTCAGTCCAGCAAAATGAAGTATATGTTCCTGGTCGCCTCTTTCCTCGGCCTAGCTTTGGCCGCAGGTAACTGCCCTGACTTCCCTTCCTGCCATTGTCCCGGAGACCTCTGCAGAATCGGTGGTGGGACCTCTGGTGACGGCAAGTGCTGTGAAGGAAAGACTTGCGTCAAGCAATCAGGAAGCGAAAACTGGGTAAATCTTTTATCTCCAAGAACCTTAGCGAGCCATAATGCTAACACATTGCATATAAGTACTGCAAGTAGTAGGCTCTGCTCTGCCACAGAAGGGTATCATGTCTTAGCTATCATGAGTGATTCACTTGATACTATATGCCTGTGCACTATGAAATTCCGTAGACATCAAATTGTGAGGGTATATCACTGTCGTATTTTCACATTGGTTCCCATTTGCCTAAAAAGCTGCAAAATTTTGATGCCCCAGGGGCCCAGAGTCTAGCTTCTGATCACTGGTTCATTCTTAGATTAGTTGTACCACATGCCAAACAATAATTGGCTTTATCAGAAAGAGAGAAGAAACTCATGGTAGAACCAGAATCAATTAAGGAGACGGAGAGATGAAGAGAAGAGAGAAAGGAGAGAGAAGCTCTCCTCTCGACTATCTATCTACCAGCCAGCGCACGGACCCTGATCCAATCGGGAAGCTCCACGGAGCTCATGGCAGTCTTTAATCATATACAGTATCTACAATGAAGCATGAGTTATTTCATAGGTCATATATCCAAAGCTATAACTTATTGTAAGTGCTATTCAAAATAAGACAGAGATATTACAAGTTGATTATTGAAAGAGTGAGCTAGAGAATTTTTACCAAGCTTTGAAAACCAAAAATACGCATAAACACACCTACTATGGGCGCAGCCAGTAGGTGGTCACCTTTTGGCCGTGCGGCCCAAAAAATGGGTGTTTTTGTGTTAACACAAGCCTTAAGGGTTGATTATTATAGCTATGATAAATCAATTCATCGCTAGAAGAGAGATATTTTCAAATCCAAGTAAACCTTTATTAATCGAATACAAAAGTTGGTATGTAGAGCTAGCTAGTACTTAGTAGAGAGTACGTGTGAGAGGTGAAAATCCAAATGTGATAACTGGAAATAGCGATTAAACCATACTGTGCAGGGAACTGGTGCCCTTAGATCTGTGAACCAACTATCATCACGAACATACAAAACCATCCTGATGTTTTCGATTGGTTTTGATAGATATAGCTGGAGGTCGATGAAACCTCTGGTCATGCCCATGTAGTTCAAACCTTGCCGAGACAGGTTACAATCGAGACTTCCTAGACAACATTAGGTGCAGTAAAAAATATACGCTTGATCAAGCTTGCCCTTGTCGTGATCAGCTGCCCAATAGTGGGAATCAGTAGACTGGTCACGATGAGAATCTTGGGCCGCGGCTCACCAGGCACTCTGTGAAACCGCGAATGATCTCTTCCTCCTCCTTAAGGAGATCTTCCCGTTCGACTGTAATTTGACTCGTGTCAAAAGTCTCCGCGCGATCGAAGTCTAACCAAACTACTCTCTCTGGAGTATCTGTCACGACCATCATATTCCGGGGTTTGGGGTCTCTGTGTCGTACTAGCGCTTTACGTATTTCTCGAATACCCTCTACGAAGTTATTCATCCGCTGTTGTGTGTAATTATGCACACTGATCATCTCCAAACCGGGGATGTACTCCAAAAATATGGCGCTGGGCAAATATTCGTCGTCCAGAAACATCTTCAAGTGAGGATTGCACAGAGAAGGATCGAATTTTCTGACAGACCCCAGGTAATTCGGTACGATTCCACGATCGCAAAGCCCTCGATCTTTCATTCGGATATAGGCGGTGGATTCAAGTATGTGAATATCTAATTCACGACCTTCGGGTTCATAGTAGCGTCGCGGCCCCCTTCCATGATGCTTCTCATGTTAACATGACATGTAGGCATCAATCTTGATATCTGCTGGACTTACCACCTTCATAATACATGCGTGTTGGTGGACGCTGACGAGAAATATGACCGAGAAAGCAGCGCTAAAAAGCTTTTCCCGGAAAACAATTTCTGTTGGGTTGATTCTATCGAAGTCCGCCATTATATATATATAAAAAGAAGGTGTTTGGGGAGAACTTCCAAGGTTGGAAAGGAGGTGGTTCGTAAAAAACCCTTTGGAAGTACCGCGAGAAGTGAGAAGTTGGGATTAAATGTCATCGACCTGCACTCTGCTAAATGGGTTGGGCTTTGGGCTCCAGACAGTACAAACATGCTAATGCTTGGCAGCTCTGTAAATAGTAACCGTGACTAATCATTCACCGACAAGGGCCCGTGGACCCTGCAAGTAGTTTCCAAGATTCTCGGAGATTCCAAGGTTATTATTTTCTATCTTTCCAATGTGATGTCTGGCATAAAGTAGGAGACTGTTTGATTGGTCCTGCTACGAAGATAGTCAAACTGGGGAAGAAGAAGAAGAAGAAGAAAGAAATAGTAGTACGGCAGGAGTGTTAGGCCCCAGGCAGGAGTAATGCCTGGGCCCTAAGGCTTCTTCAAGAATTTCTCAATCAGTCCGATCCTGACATCCAAGGTTGAAAATGAGTCCAAGTACATTCTAATATTAAAAGCTAAATCAAGTAATTTTAAACTCTCATTTAATCATCATAACCTTGGAGCCTTAGAATGAGGTCACAACCTTGGAAAAGTTTAACCTACTAAGGAGGTCAACAGAAAGACAGTTACTCCACTCTTGATTCAAATGTACCTAGTAAAGCGGGAACCAATGGGTGCAATCTTGGTGAACAGGCCGATTCAGCCAGAAAATGGTGCGAAAGGGCGCTGAAACAGCACACAAATGGGGAGATCCAGGAAGCCCATTTCGAATAAAGGAGTGGAAATGGCATCAACAAATCCATAGCATCAGCAATACGCAGACATCAATAATAAGAAGGCATCAATACATGATAAGAAGTCATTAATAACCAAGCTCATGCAACAATTATAGGGATGTATTTCCCCCACTGCTCCATATACTAGGTACATATTTGCCCATCAGCACATTGTAAAAAGAAGATAACAGCCAGTGAATGTTGGTGTTTTGAGGACCCAGTTCAATTTAGGGGCTCGGAAAGAGACAAATGAATGTAAGCAATCAAACTACAACCACCAATGGACTTTGCGCGGCAATTTTATCTGCTAAGGCTCTCAACGGCTGTGGCCCTAAGAAGTCGAAAGACGACAACTCGGCTCCAGTCTCACGCAGAACCCAGTTTTGTACCTCTGAAGCTCGGAGTGAATCCACTACTCCATGTTAGTGATTTCCAAAGTGATGATGAATCGTCTTTCAACTTACCTCCAAGAGCTGACAATGGTAGTTCCGTGTCAATCGAATCTGATTCCGCAGCCATGGACTTTCCAAGATATGCCTGTAGTGCGCGTGTAATGATCATTGCCGCATCTTCAGTGGTGGTGGCGCTTTTGAGTGACGAACTTGTTTGTTCTGAAACTGCACCTTCTTCGTTTTTCGTAAGTCGGATCCGATGGTCGAACTTCCGATCCAGTTGCCACGAGGCTGCATCCTGCCGGGGCAAGCCATCGATTATACCAGCGACCAATTGCGGAGGAACAGCAGATGGGTTCTGAAGAATGACATATAGAAGAGATTGCAGCTCTTGAATTGTGATCTCTGTGCCTTCCAGATGGCTGTATCTCTTTCGGCGATCTTCCGATGACTCATCGATATCACCGACGCCGCTTGCATCGGGTACAAGGCCAATGTTGATACTTTGACCACAAAGCTGATGATTTCGTCTCCAGGACATCAAACTATCCATGACGGCATTACCCGCAGAGTAGTTAGACTGACCCATGTTGCCAATGAGACTTGCGACAGAAGATAAGGTGATGAAGAAATCCAAACTAGAAGGAAGAAGATGGTGCAAGTTGAGTGTACCCAGGATTTTAGATTGAGTGGAGAGCTTCCATTGCTCGAAGGTCATTTTCGCAAACATGGAATCCTTGGGAATGTAAGTATCTTCCTTGAAATCAAGGAACGGACAGAAAGGGCAAAACCTACCTTTAGCACTGTCGTGCACTGAATGACGCCTTTGATCTGCCAACCTTTCTCTGTCGCCTCAGAGATGAACGACCGAATTTCATCAACCTTGGTGATATCGCAGCGTCTGACATGTGTCTCGCAACCAAGCGCATTGAAGCGTTGAAGAGTAGCTTGTTGCGCCTCCCCGGGACTGCCCGAGCGGCCGAGGAAGACAATAGACTTGGCACCGTGAGCAACGAGGGTCTCCGAGAGCGCCAAACCGATGGTACCCAGACCGCCTGCTAAGATATATGTATTCTGTGTTCCTAGCGTTACTGGCGGGGGGAGGGCGTGGAGTATGGGCACGGCGCCTGGTGCTTCGAGATCAAGAATCACCCGAGATCCAGTTTTCCGCGCGTGATGGAGGGCGTGTTTGAGATCACAGACAGGGAAGGTCATATATGGATGGATTGTATGTTGAGAGCCAAGCAAGGCGGAAACTTCGCGAAATGAAGCTGAAACATCATCCTGCTGGGACTTCAGCATTTTCTGGAGTTGCAACGATGTTACAATACAACCACGTGCAAAAAATGTCTTGGGAAGTGTTGCCGGGTTGATATCACCACTTAAATCAACGTAATAGCCACCTGGTGCAATGCACTGGGCAGCAATACGAGTCGCAGATCCGCTCAGCAAAGAGATGGTGGCCGAAACACGTCTTCCACCCGTGAGATGAAGAAGCTTCGATACCAAACCCGTCTGGAGGAAGAAGACTCGATTTGAGAGAGCAGGATATTGCGTTTCCAGAGAATCAACAGAGTCTGTGTTGTCAACTGCGACATACACGGCAATTCCCGACGCCAGACAACACTCTATGATGGCCCGAAGAGTCTGACAGACAGATCCAACCACTAGAACAGAGGAGCCGTCCACCAGTGAAGCAGCTTTAAGCAAGCTGATATAGGCGAGAGTGTATGCGACAGGCATCGATGCGGATTGGATCAGGTCGGCATCAGGTTGGATCTTGCTGACGGCATCGACCGGAACCCGCACTCGAGTGGCCACTTCGGCAACGTCTCCACAGTAAAATACGGTGACCAAGTCTCCAGGAGTTAATTTCTCTCCTGCCTTCAACCCGACATGGCGGACGGTACCTGTGGCTTCCAATGCAGAAATCCGTGCCTCTGGGGAATGGCTATCGCTTTGACTTGGGACTGAGATCGTCTGGAACTGCACCTGCACCTCGACCTGATCAGGCAGCAAGACTTTCTCTAATTCAAGGTCAGCCTCCCAACGGAGGGTCTCGGCATCAAGTATATCTCCTTGCAAACGAAGTGGCCGCAGGTCGTCTGAGAGATTGCCCAATTTTACCTGTGGACCATGGGTCATACTTTGCATGGCTTCGTCGACTTCCTCATTCGCAACCAACCGTGGCACAAGGACTTTCCCATTTCGCAATCGGAACTCCAGATCCAAACTTTGGCGTGTGCCGGATTGAATTGTGAGTTGTATGATTTCCAGCAGACCCTGAGCCACTTCTGTATTGTTCATTCCACCCGTCACATCCAATTGTACATGAGGAAGGATGGTACCGCGCTGCTCATTGCGCAACGTCCGGAGAAGTCCCGTAGTAGCTCCGAATTCCGAGTGATCTGCTGTGCCTCTTTCCGCAACCTGAGACACCCAAAGTATGTACCTTGCCTGCAGCAAGGCTTTGAAATAGTCAAATTCAGTTTGAGTCCACTGTGATACCCAAGGACGTTGGATTTCAAGCAATGACACCACAGTTTTCCCAACCAGGAGCGGGATGTCGCTCACTTCAACGAGCTGTATTTTAGAACCTACTACGGCAAACACATGAGCCAAGGAACAGTGTAAATGATCAGGTATGTGACTTCGATCGAGCACGAGAACATAAATTGTGGCATCCAAATTTTCGAGTTGGGAACCTCGATGGAGAAGAACAAAGTTGTTGCGAGGATCTGAATCTTTGATTTTCCAGTTGTTCAAGTCTGGCTGGTCGACAGATTGACTCGGCATGAAGTATGAGCTTGCAAGGACAAGCCACCCGTCTGGCTTGGTGATTGTGTCTGACAGAGACAGGGTGGAATAAAGCCCTGTTGAATCGAGAACGATAGGCTCGCTGAAGAGTACCAAATCAAAGGCCTCGGCAGCTAGGGTATATGTATTTATCTCTTGAATTGTATCAACGGCAATCATCCTGGCATCTGGGATCAGGTCCTGGAAGGTCGATTCTTCCACTTCACTAAGATGGCTAGGTCCGTATCTGAGAATAGTGAGATGTGCAATCCGAGACTCAGCTTGGGTCAGAGGCGCTAGATGCCGCACGGTCTCGACCATGTCTTCGATCTTCCCTTGCGGCATAATGAGAACGGCGTGACTACCACCATAAGTGTGAGATATAAGATCAATCCAGTCGTTCAGTGCGTCATCATGGCCCGGGGCTGATTGAGAGCCATAAGAAGATTCAGCGTGTGCCTTCCAAACAAGCGAGGAAAATCGACTTTGAAGGGCCTCTTTGCCGCCCTGAGTTGCCTTTCGCACCGGAACACGACCTAAACGCACGCCCTGGAGCATTACCTGAGGCTGAGACCATGCTGAATCAGAGGCAACACAATCCGAGTATAACTCGCCGTCCTCCCCGTACGTCTTCGTATGAACGGAAAACGTGTCTCCAGGATCGAGGGAGAAATGAGTTGGAAGATAGAGCCTCTCCACCCCCACCGGGATGTTGGCATTTTGGTTAGAGAGCGCCTCAGAACGAGAAAGCACGGCGGCTTGAAATAAGGCGTCCAAAGAGGTAGGATGCATAAAGTATGGCGATTCTCGCTCATGGGGCATGGTTCGTTCAGTGTGATGAACCACACCTGAAATCCACATACGCCCCTCTCCGGGGCAAAAGAATGCTCCCGCAATAGACTGGAAAGAGGGGCCCAGGGCAACACCACCTGTCGCCCCCAGCCAATCATATACCTTCTGAAGATCTGCTTTGATGGCAACATCTTGCGTTTGTTGAACATCTCGAACTATCGACCTCCAATTTCCCGAGTCGACGTGCCCTTTTCCATCTTCATAGTGCATGGCAAATCCGCCCTTGGCGTGCTGCACCCACGAAGTGCCTTCAGAGATAGAAAAAAGCTCAAATTGATACCATCCCACGACGCCCTGATGGGGTTTGACACCGAGAACGGTCTCGAGACCTTGATCGCTAGGTGGAACGACCATTCCTCGAAGAAACTCCACGTCGTATAGCTCGACACCTGCGAGAGATTGTTTCGGATCAGAAATCTGCTGTGCCGCCTCCGCCACTATGCCGACCATTCCCGCCGCGGGGAAAATAATTGATCCTGCTACGACATGATCCGCTAGCCATGGAATTTCAGATACTCGCAGGAAGTTTCGCCATCGTGATTCAAAGCTGCTTTGGTAGGACATTGGAACTCCAAGAATATCATGACGTGGCGTTTTGCGGAGCCGATTGCCGGAAGAGGAAATGGACTCGTGCCAGAAAGAGGATTGGTGATTCCAGGAATAGCTAGGTAGGACGGACACCAGCTTGGGGGGTCCCTCTTCACCCGAGAAACTATTGACAGCTTCCAAGTCAATGGAAGCACCAATAGACCATAGTATTCCGGCGGCCTGTAGCGATGTGTGCTGTGCATCTTTGCCTCTCAAAATAAGCGATGTATATGGAAGGGAGGCTAGGGTGGCGTTGACAGACTGAACTGTCTGGTTAAATGGTCCCTTCAACGCCTCATGAGGGCCGATCTCAATGAAGCCATTCCATTTCACAGGCAATGGTCTTCGGCGACCTTTAGCAGCTTGGGTGTGCGTAAGGACTTGAGTCACAGCGCTGGTAAACTCCACCCGACTGACCATATTCCGCACCCAATAGGATGGATTCAAGTCTTTCGCGTAGACACGCTCCTTCGTGACAGATGAAAACATAGCAATTGTGTCTTGATGTCGATTTCCTGGTGCAATTGATTTGATGGACTGCTGGTATTCCTCGGCTAGAATTTGCATATGTGGCGAATGATACGCAGTGTTGACTCGGAGCTTGCGCGCAAAATGACCATCTGTCTTGAGTCTTTGCTCTAGTTCATTGATCTGCTCTTCGTCGCCTGACATGGTGATGCTGGAAGGGCTATTCTCACAAGCGACCACAACTGATTGGTCTGGCAGGTCATCCAGGTAGCTCTGGATCTCGGCAGTGGAAAGTCCTACTGCCATCATGCTGCCTCGTTTTCCATCTTCAGCAAGGCGGCGGGAGAGAACTCCACGGAAGTAGGCAATACGAATCGCGTCCTCGTGACTGAGGAATCCAGCCGCATATGCCGCACCTGAACATGACAAATCCAAGGGTCAGCACTTTCCATTGGGCTCGAATAGCCGATATAATGCGACTTACCAATCTCCCCACTAGAGTGGCCTAATGTGGCATTAGGAAGCACGCCCCAGCTTGCCAGAAGCTCGACTAATGCAATCTGCAAAGCACACGATATAGGCTGGCTCCGATCGGGCTGGTTGATGTGCGAACTTGATGCATCCGCCCGAATCTCTTCTTCAATTTTCCATGGGCAGTTCAACGTCGACAGGATTTGTTGGCTACGCGCGATGCTGTCGCCAAACACGGGACTGTTCAAAAGGCCCTTGCCCATGCCGGCCCACTGGGCACCTTGGCCCGTGAATATGAAGGCTAAGTTGCTCTGACCCGCTCGCCTGGCGCGTGGGAACGTAGGCAACCCTTCCTCAAGTGTGGTGTGTAGTGTCCCAGGCGCGTCAGCTACGGCGAAACTGCGAAATGGGAGCTGAGATCGTCGGTTCGACATAGTGTAAGCGATATCTCTGAGCGATAAATGATCCCCCTGATTGAGACCTTTTTCGACAAAGGAAGACCATCTTTTCGAGATCCGACTAATGCCAGCTTTGTCATGGGAGGAGAATACTATCAGTCTTGGTGACGGATTCTCGGATGAAACGATTGGTGCTGGACATTTTCCAAAGTACTGGGAGGCACTCTCAATAATTGCATGCGCATTTGAGCCGCCGAAACCGAAGGAGTTGATACTTGCACGTTGAGGGAGATGTTCCGGCCACGGAGCAGCTTCATTAGTAGGCCGCAGCCGCCATTCATCCGCGCGAATTTTGGGATTCAGCTGGGAAAACCCGGCGTTGGGCACTAACAAGCCATTTTCCAGACAGAGAACGGTTTTTATCAAACTAGCAACGCCAGCTGCTCCCTCTGTGTGGCCCAAGTTGCCTTTGACAGACCCGACGTAGATCGGCTCATCATCCGGCTGCCGTGCAGCCCCCATGGTTTTGCCGATGGCGGAAAGTTCGGTGGGATCCTATGTTACCATAAGCACAAATGACGAATAAACAATACCGAAGTCTCCGTAGAATGAAAATCTTACTCCAATCTGCGTGCCCGTGCCATGGGCTTCAAAAAGTGCGGTCTCTCTCATTGAAAGATGTCCTGTCTTGTACACACTCTGGATTAGATCGGCTTGCGCATCGGCATTGGGCATGGTGATCCCTGGGGTTCTTCCGTCTTGGTTGATACCGGTCTCACGGATGATCGCACGAATCGCATCGCCGTCGGCCATTGCTGCGGATAAAGACTTCAGCAATACAGCGCCAAGGCCCTCTCCTCGGCCGTATCCATTTGCTCTGCTATCGAACGAATGGCTAATGCCGTCCGGACTCAGCATGTGCATGTAAGACAGACGTTGAGTGAAGTTTGGATCCAATATCAAACTAGCTCCCGTAACGAGGGCCTAGGTGATTCCATTTAGCATTTTGTCATCTGCAAGCATTGTGAAGGCCAGGCGTACCATTCCACATTCTCCAGAACGCATGGCTTGAGTTGCTAAATGTAACGCCGTGAGGCTTGACGAGCAGGCAGTGTCCATCATGACACTGGGACCCCTTAGGTCAAAAAACCAAGAAACACGGTTTGCCAACATAGTTCTACCGTTGCCGGTAGCTGAGTTATGTGGCATGTCATGAAGGTCACGCGTCGATAACAACTCATAGTCATTCGTCATGCACCCAGAATACACAGCTGTGTTACTCCTAGGCAAAGACTCCATTGGGATGCCGCCTTATGGTTGTATGTTAGCACCGCAAGGTCGATTGGGAATGGAATAAATAGTCAACGTGCCATTTTCAAAAGCTTCATAAGCGACTTCGAGCAGCAGGCGCTGCGCTGGATCCATTCCCGCTGCTTCTTTCGCGGTGATTGAAAAGAACGGGGCGTCAAATAGGGAGGGATCTTCTTCCAGGAAGAAACCGGTATCATGGTTGATCTGTGTTGGATCGAATCAATATTGGCTCGCGTCGTGGCCTGCATGAACCTACTGCTCCTTTGCGGTCATTGCTAGGATGGTACCAGGCCTTCGAATCATATCGACTGCTAGGTACTTTACAATGACCGGTTCTGCCGGAACGTATCATTTCCCAAAGCCCGTTGACACTGGACGCTTCTCCCGAAAATCGACAACCGATACCTATAACCGCCACAGGCTCAGGCGCCGCCTTTGCCGGCAATGACTCTGTGGTCATCTTTGTGATGATAAAAGGAAATTTGAATAATTGTGAACAAAGTCAGTGGCAAAGATACTTGAATCGTAGTTTGCCCCCGAGCTCAGTGAATCAAGGTCTTATATGTACCTCAAATCAGTGGTCTGGAGGGTTTAGATGCATGCTCTGGTATACAGGCTTGGAATGCACGAATGAACTCGCCAAAACCTTGAAATGAGATCGTAACCTGAACTTGTGTAACAGCTCAACAAGAAATTGACTCACTAGCAGTCTATTATTCTTGTCTGAATTATCGGTGAGTTCAGTGGACATTGTAGCTGTAGATGTAATAGGATGTACCAACGTTGCACAAGTTCCACTATGATGCTAAGCAACACATGATGTGCGTATCTAGGTTCCATCCTCTACTTTATCTAGCAAGATATCCAAAATTTGTTTTAATAGATTGCCAACGTAAATTGATATTTATTTCCTTACATTATTGTGGCAAAGGCGCTAATAATATTTCCTTACCCATGAATCCGAACACATAAGACGCGCCTGAAACTAACCCTTTGCCGCGGACTTTTCAGAAGAACCGACCACAATCATGGCTACTCACTATGCTCTCGCTGTGCACTCTTTTAGGCCAGGTTGCTATCTATGCTTCAGTGACTCTGAATCCCACTGAATGGATCGACTTGGACTTGGAAGTATGCATGGACACCGTCTTAGAATGTGATTACGCAGGTACTGTGCAGCCCGTTGGACATGCAGTCCAAAGGCTAAGGCAAAGGTGGTACCGGGGAGCAAGTTTGTGCACGGAGGTGATACTGTGAGCCCTGAGATCGGTAAATTTTCTCAATATGTGCATTCGAAGGAGGATCCTCGAATGAAGCATTGCAGACTTCCTAAGTTTCGAAGCTACATGCATCCTCGGGTTGAGATCTCTGACAGTTGGGTATAGTCTCTATCACATCCTAGGACTAGAAAAACACAAGGAACCGCATTATATCAATAACAACAAACCAGGTCAAGGCCATTTAGCATCTGTTTTGATATATAGAAGTATATCAGCCACAGGCTCTACTGGCCTTCAATTCTACAAGCTTTCTGGTCTGTCTTCGACTGATTACAACCTGCTCAGAAGTCAACCGGGCTTTTAACGAATCAGTTGCAGATGCGGTGTTTTACTATCATCGGCGAGGACCATAAATTAGCAGGTAGGAATATCAGTGGAGACAAGACCACTCTAGAATGTTCAATGAGATGGGTTGGAACTGTTGGGTGCCTGCTGCAGTCTAGCCGCATTTTCCCGCATCGCTACATGGTCAAGACACCTGGACTGGTCGGTATGGTTGGCAGTGGGCAGCTGCTTCACCAAGAAAGTGCGTGCGTGAAAACTAGTATACAAGCTCTCAGATATGAGTTGGATTAGAACCTTCATCACTTTATTTTTACTTTACCCTGAGAATGGATTATTGATCTAGGAACACTCATGATTTTGGTCACCTTACCTTACGTACAATGAGAGTGCTTACTAGATTGAAGATTTCGATAGCCAGGTATCCAGTATAGCCACTCTGTGGCTCTATCCCAGGATATACAGATAGATACCTGTAAAATACAGCTTGCTAAGGATTCATAGTAATATCAGTTATATCCCTTGCTGATATGAGTCAGAAAACTGCGTTTCCTATCGGATTTTAACTTAATTACTCTTTGCCTTGTTTCTTGCAACTTCAACTTTTAGTGATCCTAACCTTGGAAGTACTCCGTATCATGTCAGGCTATAACGGTTATAGCCTAGCTTCTATATACATATAAAGGGCTAACTATATAGTGACATAGTATGAGGTAATATTTAAATTCCCTTGTAATAACCGTCAATTACTTGCTACTAGAGCCTGTTCACTAAACGTAGATTTCTCAATGTTATATGACTGATCAATTCGGAGATTCAATGCTAAAATACCGAAAAACAAGCGATATACTACTAGGTACAACCTTGGAAGGATGTTACCTAGTAGCGGTCTGGGTCGTGAGATTAGAGTTTCGTGGAACAACCTTGGAAGAACTCCTTCACCTGTCTGCACAGGGATATATATTGTGTAACATGCTAGCATACTGCTCACTGCTCTCCTTACGCTGTGTAGTAGAATTGCGTAATTAACTCTTGGCATATCCCTTGCTGATTGAAGCCCTGGAATAATCCATAAGCAAGATTGGCTGTATACTGCCCAGGTGTACTTCAGAGCTCACCATACGGTGGAGATAGCCCTGGAGGGTTCCCAGGGTCATAGGATGATTTGCCTCGATCGCAACTGCCCGCATGCCACTACTTTGCATTATCTCGATACGACTCAACGATTGATTCTCTCGTTTTTAATCCGGCAAAATAGCCTTTTTTTTAGATCCCCTTGGATTTACTTGTGTGACGCTATCATTTCCTGTACATGTTTGCGAATGAAATGTACCCATTAGCAAGGTCGATCATGACCCCCATAGACCACGGGTAAAACACTTATATATCCATTGATGTATTGAACACGACCATTTGGACCTACCCCGAGTGCCCGTATCTTACTCGAAGCCAGTCCATCCGATCTACTACTTCTCAATAGCTTGGCTATTGATCAAACTGTTCCTCTATGAGAATCCTTTGCCTGCATGGCCATGGCACGGGCCCAGAAGTGATGCAATACCAGATGAGTGGGTTGAGCCAAAAGGCTGATCCGAGTTGGGAATTCCACTATCTTGGAGGAGAGCATGAATGCCCGCCAGCCCCAGGTTCGTTTTCCTTTTGCAATATGTCCCAAAAATGGCTGTAGATCTTGAGATAACAGGAAGCCATAGGTATTGATGCCGCTTTCCCTGGTCCCTACCTCTGTTATACCCGAACATTTGACTCGGGAACCGAGGCCGGTGCCCATACCATGATCGATGAAGTTATTGAAGAAGAAGGCCCATTTGAGGGTGTGTTTTGCTTCAGCCAGGGTTCGGCAACCTTGGTGTCCTATCTACTTGAACAGGTAGAGAAAGGTCCCACCGAGCCCCTTCCCTTCCGGTTTGCTATCATATGCTCCCCGACAATACCACTTGCAGGAGACCCAGCCTATTGCCAGTCTATAATCAACTCCATTGACTCTGCCGATGAAGCAAGGATTCGGTCGTCGAAAGATGAGGAAATCGCTCAACTTACTGGCGCAGTCCACACTGCCATCAAGTCCCTGGTCACAACAATCGACAAAACTGAGGGAATTACACGTCAACCTCGGTCGTTCTTTTTGGATCGTGACTTATCAGATGTTCCTTGGGCGCTCCATCCAGAACTATGTTCTCAACGCATATGTCTTCCATCGCTGCATGTAAGCAGCAAACAGGATCTATATACACAAGAAGCGAGTGCGATAGTCCGGTCATTCTTTCAATCCGGGACTACTCGAGTTTTTGAGCACTCGGCTGGTCACGATATCCCTCGCTCGGGTTCAGAAGTGGGACAGCTGCTCTCTGCCATGGAATGGGTGGCGTCCCAGAGTCTTTTGCCCACGCATTCCTAGCGTATCTATACCTGATGTAAGCATTAAAGATTGACTTTGAATAAACCTTCCCATTTGAATGAAGCATGGCTGGAAGCTCTATGAGACATGTTTGATCGTAATTTAGCCAGGCCCATAATGATTTCGATATCGGCGAGATATTCCCAGAAAACTGGTTGGGAAGCAGTTGAGGATGCCCTATTGTCAACACTTGATAGTTCGCAAGCATTGTAGGGTATCGCAGAGAAGAAAATAGAAAATTAGGGTAGTGTAGTATAAATTGGGAGAGACGGGGAGAGACGGGGAAGGGGGGGGGGAGAGAGAGAAGTCTCTCGCTCAACTATTTATCTACCAAGCAAACGGACCCTGACCAATCAGGAAGCTCCACAGAGCTCCCCCCGACATAGGAGATCCTAATGCGACGGCAATGATTTCCGCGTAAGTAAGGAGCATGAGCCACAGAGTCAGTGAAGACATCATTCGGATTCTCCAATGATCGATCAACTGCAATCAAAATGAATGAAGTTGAAAATAGGCAACCTCTTTCTTCTTGTCATTTTGTTAGTAGAGCATTGAGGGGTTTAAATAGAAGGCTTGAAATTCGTGTTCATACTCAGACTATCTTCAACTGTGACAATAAATATTGGCCTGATCCATGATCTACAATTTCCATGGTGAAGCCTGCGTGAGACATCTAGTACGGCCAAACAAAAAGCAATCTGGTTGAAATGACGGGCTTGGTGAAGATCGTATGATGTCGATGATCTTTTGTTGGGGTGTCAGGTGACCTGTTGTTTGCTGGTCTGTGCTCCCTCCTTCTTTCTCTCTCTCTCCTTTCCCCCTCGTCCTCCTTTGCTCAGACAGAATGTTACTACTACTCTGTGCGCTTCCTTGCTCCGATCTGTAGACCTGTCTGTCTGTTCTCATCTTTTATCTTGGTAATCGGGGTCAATTCAGGCAGGTCAAAAGACAAGCCTTTTACCCAACCTGGGGCAATTTTCCGATGAAGCTGGGTTAAACGCAGGTCCGGTGGAGGCGCCCCTTGTGGGTGGGTACGTTCAGCCTTTTTCTTTGTCGGCTAAACAGTTTCCGACAAGGCTGATCCTGCACTGTGAACCTCCGGCGGGACTGACGCGGCTCGCTTGCAATATTTGAAACGGTTCGGAGAGCCTTTGGCCGATTGCGGGGTTTTCACAACCTCTAACTACGGAGTACCCGCAGGCCGATTCCTCCTAGGCGGCTGGGAACCCCTTAAAACAAGTGGGCCCTTTAATATGTGCATATATATGTATCTGTCCCTTCCGTGCTGTACACATCCATTTGTGCGTCTTGGATGATTGGTCCAGTCAGTATATTAGGGCCTCCAATTTGAACTTTCACATGACACCGTTAAGGTATGTATTGTGATGTTGTTGCATGGCCACTGATTGGCGTAGTATATTACTCTCATTCCGCTAAACTTGCCAGGACCCCTGATTCGTGTCCAAAGAATATTTAGCTTGAGATTCGCCACCTTCAAAACCTGAAAACTGGTGGGCCTGCGACTTGCAAGGGTCCAAGTCGAGCAAGCCCCTTTAGCAACTCGGAATATTATGTTATGCACAATGTGCCAAAACATGACAGATAGTGGGCGGCTGCTCGAAACTCAGTTCCACCCACTTGAAACCGCCAAGCAAAATATCGGGACTCGTCCTGAGTAAACTATTCAATGAACCACCACATTTGCCGAAGAAGTTTGATCCACCCGCTATGGAAGGAACTTTTTGATTGCTCAAGCGAGATGATAAGCTATATAAGATCCCGGTGGTCAAAGTCGGAAGATTTCTCTGCTTCAATTCAGCTTCTTCGTCCCCCCCCCCCCTTACCCTGGTGGTAATTACAAACTCCGTTTGTTTTGCGATTCTTACAGTCACTCTCTTTCATTGAAATTCTCGCTCATCATGAAAAATTTTGCACTTCTTGTCGGGGCAGCCCTGGCGGCTATTCCCCATGCATCCGCTCACTATTTCTTCCCTCACTTCATCGCCGATGGTAACTTCACCGGGTACTACGAGTACGTCCGTGAGGACACCCAGGGATATATGCCCTACAAGGGTGGTTACTCGTCAGATGATTTCCGCTGCAATACCGGTTCCATCGACTATGCCAGTAAGACTGGTATATACAGAGTCAAGGCTGGTGAAACGATCGGCTTTGGTACCAACTTCAATGCTCTCATTGGGCACCCCGGTCCTCTCCAGGTTTACATGTCCAAGGCACCTGGAGATGTCCGTGAATATGACGGATCTGGAGATTGGTTCAAGATTTACGAGCTCGGCCCGAAAAGCTTTTCTAGCGACGATGGAATCATTTGGGGTGCGAATAATATCGGCAACTTTACCTTCCAACTGCCCAACGAGATCCCAGCCGGTCAATACCTTGTTAGAATTGAACAAATTGCACTACACGGCGCTGGGGAATGGGGTGGTGCAGAGCTTTACTTCAACTGCGCTCAGATCGAGGTTGAAAGTGATAGCACCGCTACCCCGGGTCCGCTGGTCAAAATACCTGGAGTCTACGATGGATATGAGCCCGGTATCCTGTTCTACATTTACCGTGATTATATCGTCAACTACACCATGCCCGGACCAGTTCCGTATCCGATTGCAGCATTGCCGAACATTACTGCGTCAGGTCTAAGTGTTGCTCCAACTACTGCCTGGTCGGCGCCGGCTGTGACAAACTATGCCTTATCTAGCGCTACTGTGCAGTCAAGCTCCATTCCTTCTCGCTCGAAGACAGTGACTTTTGGTTCAAGTGCCACGAGTACGCCCTTTGTCCGTGGAACACGCACTTTGTCGTCTAGGTCTCCCCAGGCGACCGAGGCTTCCCCAAACACCGCTACTATTAGCCCCGTTTCTAACCTGGATTCAGCTCAGGTTGTATCTGGTGATGAATCGGTGGCTAAACCTTCAACTGTATCTGCTGATCCCAAAACCACTTGCGGACTTACTAACACTGTGACCGTTCAGACCACTGTTACCGTGTCTTCTGGTACTGGCGAGCCCACATGTGTTACAGCCACTTTAACCACAACCACGACAACTACGACCACTATTCTCGCGAAGGTCACTTAGCAAGCCTAGAATTTTGAGTGCTGATAAGTGTGAGACTATGCAAGGAATGGAACAATTCCGAAGTAGTAGTATTCGTACTAGATAAATAAAATCAGATAGGGAAAATGGAAGAGAAAGAGAGAGTGAAAAGTGAGTGAAGAGATCCGCTCTATCTACTGTATGTTACCTTGTTATCAATTTCTGATATCCCTATCCCTATCTAGTGGGGGTGCTGCACCAGTGTCCAGTGTAATTTTTAACTATAATAGTTAAAAATAGGACTAGCGTCTTTTGAGACTAGACCTTGACATGGCCCTGTGGTGCCTTGAATGGGCTTAGCCTGAGCCCGCCCATGGACAGGCGGTGGGCGGGTTTCCCCCGCCCGGCGCCGCCCGGCGGGCTACTGTGGGTGGGTTTCTAGCATTCTTGACTGTCTGGTAATTTTAGCCTGTACCTTGTCAGTAGCAAGAAGAAGCGTTAAAAGGCGGAGAGTCTACGCAACGAGAAGGCCTTCAGAAATCGGGATAGACCATTTTCCTCTTGAGAAAATCACACTCAGCGCTGATTGGTGCATTCGATAAGGTTGAGCCTGCTGTACGAGCTGCAGCCCGCATTAAGTTAGCGCGGTGGGCTCGTATCCCACCAAGCTTCAGCCACTTGCTGAACATCTTTGCTTCATGTTCCCTATCAGGTCTCGATATCGTATTTCTGTACTGCTGAACATCCATCTAGGGGTGTCCACAAATCGAGGTGCTTACCCGAAGACGATTTCTCGTTCTTTGCCAACTCTTCCCACTGTCCTTGGCTCACTACTTTCCGCGCCCCTACTTACGCATCTACTTCTTTTTTGAGCAACCTGCCAAGGATCTACTCCGACCGGGTCATATTGCGACAAGATGGTGTACTGCGGCAAGCCAAGCCTTGCTTGCGATCGGTGTCGCGCTCGTCGGTTGAAGGCATGATGAGCCGAATATCGGGAATATGCTACTTACTGATTTCGGACACCAGTGCGACCAAGGCTCACCATCGTGCACGCAGTGCATACGAGCTAAAGTCGAATGCCCCGGGTATCGAGATCCACTGGATTGGAGCTTCCGGGACCAAAGCGATGATGTCATCCTGAAGTCTCAACGATCTGCACGGAAAAAGCGCACCGCACCGAGCCTCCCTGCTAGCACCTCTTCTAGCAGTCCTTCTCTTGAGACCTACTCTCAGAATAGCCCTGCGCTGCCGTCGCTAAAGAACAGTCTGGTCTATTCAGTACAGGAGCAAGCGAAGGCTCATATCTTCACTCACTACATGTCTGGGGGTCCTTGCGGCGGCCACATGTCTTACTTGCTGCCTCTGACGAACCACAGTCCGCATTCGGCGGTTAATACTGCACTCACTGCCGTGGGATTAGCAGCTTTGTCTAATATTCGTATGTCTCCGCGAATGATGCTCAAGGCCCGACAGGAGTACACCAGCGCTCTATCGCAGACCAATCATGCTTTGAAAACCCCTGCTTTGTCCAAAAGGGATGACATATTGGCGGCAGTGGTCTTATTAGGGATGTTTGAAGTAAGTCGCTACAATATCGAGATTTATGTAATACTGCGCTAACAGTATACGAGCTCAGGTTATGACATGCAGTGATAACTTGTTCATAGATCGTTGGATGAAGCATATAGAAGGCGCTGCCAAACTCATCGAATTCCGAGGATCAGAACAACTCTCTCGATTGGAAGGACTTGAATTATTTACGAATCTACGAGCTCAAATTGTTAGTTTTCCATTGCCTTGATCATCCCAGGCCGGCGAAAAACATCTACAAATATGCTTACACTTAAGGATGGCCAGACTCTCAGTTCTATCTACCAGGAGAAATACAGCTCTTCAATCATGACTCAGCTCACAGAAGATGCAAAACAACACAGAAATCCCGACGACCGGATCATTGACGAAGTCAGCATCATCGTGGTCCGCCTCAATGATCTATGTGCGGCGCTTAAAGACGGAACTCTAACTCAACCAAGCGAAATAATTCGCTGCACCCTGAATCTTGATGCTGATCTAGTGTCATTACTCCTCACTGCGCCTCCTGCATGGAGCTACACTACCGTCAAGGTCCCCATAGTAGATGGACAGCCCATAACCAACCTCGTATGGGGTGACAACTATCACGTTTACCGCAATCTTGCTGTGAGCAGCATGTGGAACAACGCCCGGTCGGCTCGAATCTTGATGCACGAGATGATCCTTGAGGCAGTGAAACTGCTGGAAGATTCATCGCCTGCAAACAGCGGGTTTCATCACTCCCAAGTCCTGGCAAATCAGAGTCGCGATGCTGCACGCCGTCTGGTGGACGATATTTGTGCCAGTGTGCCGTTTCATATGGGAATGGGAGTAGACAACAACTATGACTGGAATGGATCTGGGCACGAATCAACAGTTATACCTCCCAGTTTTGAAATCTCAGGGGCCGGAGGCGTTGCCTTGATGTGGCCATTGCTGATTGCCGCAAATTGTGGGCTGGCTTCTCTTGAACTTCGGCAATGGATTACCGGATGTCTTGAGAAGATTGGCCATTCAATGGGTATTCATCAGGCATTGGCTATGGCACAGATTCTACGGAACGGAATGCATACGCGAGCGTGGATAACTCCGGATGGATCACCTGTTGAGTCTCCTACTACAGTTCTATAGCTTTGTTTTGACTATTCTTTGGATTGATTAATGGCTTCATGAAACACATACTTCCCAAATAGTCCGATCAAACCCTTAAATTTATTCCAAGGGTCATACCTGAAAAGCAAAATCTTGGCTGCAACTACTGAGCTTGTTTCACGAGGGATTGAGGCACGAGTGACAGAAATAGCACGATTTTTAGCTCAATATACTTGCGTATTATTTCATGTGCGAAAGATTGGCTTTATTCAGGCTAGAAGGAACTTCGACAGTCGACCATTTTCTGAAGTATAGTAAAATAGTCATTGGAGAGAACTACAATGCGATTAATACCACGCTCAGTTTCATGTTTATTAATTAATAGTCTATAACTAGCTCAACGCCTCAGCTCAGCCTTGTCCATTTTCAACTTTAGGTCCAACGAAATACTAATGACCACTTTAGAGTTCCAGCAACATGGGCTGCAATCAGCGCCGGGCATACTGTTGATTGTATGCTTCCTGAGCAGCTATTTGGGCATGTACGGATTGATCATATGTCGGTCGCCCATGTCCCTGCCCAACACCATATTCAACATCCTCAGTCGCGTGATTGCCCTGTCCAGCCAGGATACCAGCTGTGGATCTGGGTGTAAACACTCCCAAGATAGTATACATCAAAACAATGATAAGCTCCTCAATAGTCGCCATCACGAGCTGGATTTTGACATCGCCGTTGATCAGAGAGAACCGAGGGCTGTTGCCAAAGTCGCTGATCAAACTGTACAACAAGCGCACAGCAATCAAAGGGATAGCCAAAAGTACGGCGAAGAAGAGACGACTTTGGCTTGTGTTCATGAGGCTCATTTCACGAAGTGTAATAGCCCAAAGGATGCAAGTTGCAATGTAGATGAGCAAGAAAAGAATAATTCCAGCGCGAGTTTCTGTCCTGCCGGTGACATGGTCTGATACAGCGGATGATGCCTGATCGGTACCACCACTGATCGAGAGAATCAGAGCAATAAGTGCAGGGATGTGGAGAAGTTGGACAATTTTGCTGCGGCGAGAGGTGGCAGTAGCTCTTTTGTTGTAAATCCCAAGGCTAGAGAAGAACTGGAATCAATTTCTATTATAAAGTTGATAATTGAGTCAAAACAAAACTTACATTTTACCGGCAACTCCAAATTGTTCCAATGATTGTAGTATTATGTTGCGCTTAGAGTTCGGATCGGACGGTACACGCTGGGAAGTCTCGTCGAAGCTATGTTCATTAGCATCACAACCTTTTTTAGTGTGAACTGAGTAAGGGGAAGCTTACACTCTTTTTAATAGTCCGAGTGTAGAAAGTAGCAGAGGAGAAAGTCCCACAGACTGTAGAATCACAGCCCACTCTTTGTCGTTGGCATTGTCAGGGTTCTTTGTACTAAGAATCTCCATGACAGCGCCGCCAACCCGGATACCACAGAAGATGCAAAGGTAAATCCATCCCAACTGCTTGTGAAAGCCATGGCGCAATACCACCCAAATGGTAAGTATCGCTGTGGGAATATAAATTATCAACTCTGCAATGGCAACGTGTTCTGCAGTGACAATAGCCATGGTCGGTATGGAGTTGTGGACCTTGCTGAATAAAGTAAAGAACTAGGAGGAAAGTGAAATAAACCG
The DNA here is from genome assembly GCA_026122735.1 of Penicillium bialowiezense. Lineage (NCBI taxonomy): Eukaryota > Fungi > Ascomycota > Eurotiomycetes > Eurotiales > Aspergillaceae > Penicillium > Penicillium bialowiezense. Next base: position 7,470 of record JAKZFB010000008.1, on the reverse strand, counting down.
AGAGAGACTTTATTTTTCGGGGGTCGTATGTGAAGGTAATCAGGCGTCTTTTATGTTCTTACACAGGGCTCTTTCAATGTGAGCCATATCTATCAAAGAAGAGAACCTTTGCCCCCGCTCAGCCATACGGAAAAGCCGTGTCAAATTTGGTGCATGCCTGACAGACCTAGTATGCGCACTTTGGAATAAGCTTTCACCACGCGAATAGGCCCGATCGATGTAAAACTAAGCAAATTGGGTAAGTTTCGAGTTGCGTAGATTAGGTCCGCTGGTCTATTCCTAATCGGGGTTAGCGCGGGCTTACCCGTCGAAACACTTACCCAAATGGGAAAACATGTGTTAGATGATAAACGCCTCCTCACCTAACGCCACAAAGTGAGTCTTCGGCACTTAACCATTTTCCTAATGCAGAATGCTCATTTCATGGGGTCCAGAATCCTGGATCAAGAATCAAAAAGGGCATTCCCGCAATTTGAAGATCGGCAAGGCTGAATATGTATGTGGGTTTTTTGTGACGCTTCGAAATGAATACCGAGTGCGGTCAGCGACAAAAAACATTCAAACCAAATTCAGCATCTTAATTTGGAAATAAAGATCATGAGATATAAAGGCAGAGACAGCGACCTAGAAAAAGGTCATTACCAATTTGACTTGCATTTTTCCTTTAAAGCACATTGAAGATGACACTTCTGGCTTTTGTTATCTCGGTATCCTTGGCATTGACTGCAGTGGCTTCTCTTGACCCAGGTTATGACTGTCGCCCTGGGCAGAAATGCTGGCCAACAACCCGCCAGTGGCAAGAATTCAATGCAACCATCGATGGCCATTTATACGGGACGGTCCCCATTGCCTCATCATGCTACAAGAACTCTCCTCATTACGACAAGGCTGCCTGTCAGGTCGTCGAGGAATACTATGGAGACAGTGTTTCTCGAGGAACCCATTTTGGACAAACCTACTGGCTGAATTGGGAGACCTGTGGTCAGACCGGATGTGCATTGCTCGAAACGGACTCATCGGAGCTTCTGTATGGTACATGTTCTCTGGGAAGACTTTCCTCCTACTATGTGGATGTTCGAGAGGCTTCTCACATTTCTGCTGCACTTCAATTTGCAAAAGACCACAACATCCGCATCAGTATAAAGAACACCGGTCATGACTTTTACGGGCGATCATCAGTGCCAGGTACTCTCGCCATCTGGACACATAACCTCAATACAATCAAGTTCAGTTCAAACTTCACTGCGCATAAGTGCCCGTTATCAAACGGCCAAAACATCGGCGAATTGGGTGCTGGCGTTATCGCAGCCGACGCGTACCAATTCTTCAGTTCGCACGGCATGGACATCACAGGAGGATATGAAAGATCTGTTGGATTGGCTGGCGGATTTGCGCAAGGAGGCGGCGTGGGGTCTTTCACCACCACCTACGGATTGATGGCAGACAATGCTGTCGAGTTTGAGGTAGTGACAGCAGACGGGGAAGTTCGCATAATCAACCAGTGCAATGACCCAGATCTCTTTTGGGCCATGCGTGGTGGAGGAGGCGGTACATTTGCAATCCTCACCAAGTATCGAGTTCGAGTGTACCCATCTCTTCCAATCCATACCTACACCTTCACTGCCAACTTCACGGACTTGGATTCAATCAGCAATGCGACCGAGAATCCCGCTTTGCGTGAGATCTTGACGGCACACGCAGAGCACCAAGTTGCCTGGTCTGCACAGCTGGTGACGGGGCAACTTGAGTACTTCCCTGAAAAGCTGGCTATCAGCATAGTCCTGCCATGTGGAGACGATGGCTTGAAATTGAAGCAGGCCACTGCTTCGTTTGCTGCATTTCTCAGAAACAGAACAGATCTCTCTGTCTCCCAGGACGAGTATAACTATTACCAGGACTACGCAAACTATCTCACCGTGACAGATGCCGATGCCAAAGTCACAGAGCCGTCGGGGATATTTTCCATTCTGGGCTCCCGACTGATTCCCCGGACAGTGTTTGAGTCCCCTCATACTATTGAACAGCTCGTGGATGGTGTCATGCAAGGCATTGCAGAATCAAGAAATCATCTCAATCTCACCGGGACCCAGATCGTCTTAGAAACGCCCGTCTCGAATCCCGATAACAATCACAGCGTCTCCGCACATCCAGCGTGGCGCAATACACTTTGGCACGTCATTCATGTCGGGGAATGGTTAGCGCCATTGGAACCTGAAACTGAGGCCAAAACTGCACAGGCTTTCCTGGACATCCTGGATCCGCTCAAGAAGTTGAGCCCTGGTGGCGGAGCTTACTTCAATGAAGCACATTACTTGGAGCCTGAGTGGCAGGACGTTTACTTCGGGACACATTACCCAAAGCTTTTGGATGTCAAGAACAAGTATGACCCCACTCATGTTTTTGATTGCTGGCGGTGCGTTGGGTGGAGAGGTGAACAAGAGTAAGTCCTTTTCTTAGTTATTGAAGGTTGGAGTAACCTGAGAGCTAACTTGGCCGGCCTCTAGTCCGTTCTATTCCTGCTATCAGTACTAGCGTTGGAGGCTGTCGAGCGAGCAATCCTTGTATGTTCTGCTTTTTCGTGCAACGACGACCAAAGGTCGCCTTTTCGCGCCACCAAGATTATTACGAATTACTGCTTGCTTCCGCGCCCTGCTTTCTAGTACCGAAATGAGCCTGTTTGTATGCATTTTAAATTTGGTTAGATATAGAGGTATTTTGAGGTCCTGGGATAATCTCTTATATCTTGTTGAGAAACAGCGCTCCCACCTGGGAGCACCGCCAATTCTTCCAAGGTTGGCGCTTCTTTCCCGTCTCTGTAAGAAGATGAATAAAGTTCTCTGTAATCAATGAAGCTAGTCCTCATTACCTCGAGACCTTTTACTAGTCGTATAAAGTTCAGAATTGAACGATACATTTATAGTAGTTATACTAGTACATATTTTAATTTTGAGTTGGCTCCAACTAGTGGAAGTCAAGATATCGCAAAAATTGTTTATATTTATATTTTGATCTTGGATATATATAAGAGATTTATGCGTGGATACCACCAATTTCTAGTGAAACCCTATAATTTATAGAATTCCTATATACACGTGTTTTTTGGCGACCCTAGACGTGATATAGGAAGTCAATAGGGAACTGGTTCTAAAATAATAAAATTAATTAACGAACTGAGGGAGTGGTCAAATATCACTAGGACCTTCAATGTTTCGGGACAGGCTTATTCATCGTTCACCCAATTCCCCCTAGTATTTGTACGGTATTCCGGGCACATTCGGAGGTACGGTGTTGTAACACGCCGAAGCTTATTTGTATAGACCCCTGAGATCGTTCCCGATCTCAACACCTACAATCAATCACCTGATTCTATTGGACATGTTCAATACCAGCCAGTACACCAATTCCTCATCCTGACATAATCTCCCGAGGAGCTGTAAAGGCTTTCTCTAATACCTCCTGCCTATCTATATAATCTATCAACCATATATTCTACCAATCATAAAGCGCGCTAAAGCTCAGCCAGTTATAAGTTAGAATCATATGCGAGTACAACACATCATACAGGTGGTACGCGTCACAGCTTGAGTGACACGAGATGGAAACGGTACGTAATTTGGTAAACTGGTATACTGTCAATTTCAGCCATTTCAGACGCTGCATTCTTGTGGACCTTCAGTGATTGCTCAATAATTGACGAAAGGTATCAGCAACTGAAGTCATGAAATAGATGCTCGCAGGTGTCGGCATTCACAGGTACTGTGAAGTGGTACGACCCCCGTCGTCTAAGTGAGAGACAGTCCCATGTAGCGGGGGTAGTGGGAACCCATGTAACATAATGGTTGGCTCTCGCCCAAAGTAAATGAAACCATCCATACTATATTGACGGAACCAATGTTTGCGCTCCTTTGCCCCCAGTTTTGATCATAAGCTAGATGTAAAAGCACCACGGACTTAGAGCCTGTTCTCACTCAGAAGAAAATAAATGTAAAACCAACGTAGTCGTGGGTAATCTGTTTTCGAATTCTGCTGTACGCTGAAGAGGGATATTAAGCAGCTTGGCCCATCAGCGCCGTGCAATTTTTTCTGAAGCGTTGGCTGTAGGATTTCCCTCTGTACGGAGTACAAACTGATCAATGAAGCGAGATCAGGTCCCATCCCGGGCAAGGCTACGGAGTATGTCATGGGGCGCCTCTAGGTCATGTGACAAGGAGTGCAACCCTGGTCACCATATCGAGCTGTGATTAGCGTCGCGAAAGTGGGTTGCGGGAAGTAATTCGTAAAACTATTGATTCGTCTTCTGCGCCTTGCTCATATTTTTACCACGACGCCCTATTGCATGTTACCACCGATGGCTCCAGTTCTGAGCTTCACTCCTCCACACCCCTTCGTTTGTCGCTGTTCTCCGATGTTATCTAATCAACCTCGTAGAGGGGTTCGTCTGCCTATAACTAGACCGTCATTCCTATGCGCACCAAACATACCGTCTGTGTTGCCGATAAACGTCTACACATTGTCTATTTTACACTGTGGCGTTACCTTCTAAGAACGGGGCTACCAGGGTATTTTTATTATCATACCGAGGGGCTTCTCTGTCGAATGCAGTTCCCACCGGCCAATCAAAAAACTATAAGACTCTGTCTCCCTAATTCCTAGCAATTTGTATGGGGTTTACGGCTGACTAAATACAACAAACATTGATGCAAACATAGTGGAGAATTGTCAGGAATTAACTTGCAGGGCGTAAGGTCCCGACACAAAATGGGTTATGGGGAAGTCTAATCGAGTGGCGAGTACATTGTGTGGTACCGTCTCGTCTACGTTAACCTCTCTCGTCTACTTTAACCTCACCCCGGTCTTCCTCGGGAGCTTTCACTGGCTCAATGGATAGGCTACAATAACCCCAAACGTCATTAATGATTGGAAGTGAGTGAACGAGGGGCTAGACGGATCTGCCACCGAATCTTATAAGCAACTCTATTACATCACGATCAAGTATGCTACGGAGATATATTGCGTTTGTCTTGCCTTTCATCAGTCTGCAGTCCATTTATTTTTTTTCTTTCTGAATGAGGAGAAAGAACAAGACCCAGATTCAAGAAAAACGTTCTCCGGAACAAACCGAGGCTTGGATTCTTGGGACCGGGACCGCATCCTTGGCATCCGCTTTTTATCTGATCAAGCATGCCAAGTTACCACCTCAGAAGGTGCATATTCTTGAGTCGCGTGACTCGGTTCAACAAGTTTTGCATCGAAAAGGTGACCCGTCCAGCGGATACGATCAGTTCGCAGGATGTTTGCCTGTTCCAATTGGTGGTCCCTTGAAAGAAATCCTTGCTTGTATCCCATCCTCTATCCCATCAACATCTGGTCAACAGAGCTTTTTGCACGACATACAGTCAGCAGAAGTAAACCGAAAGTTTGAAAAGGAAAGTAGTGGTATAGGCATTCTGACACAAAAAAATCGCTTACTACGGAATATTGCGACTGGGTCGCTCAATTTGAACTTTAAACACCGATTGAATCTAGTACGGTTTATTCTGAAGAGAGAGAAGCGGCTGGGGAGGAATCAAATCAGGGACCTTTTTCCGGAAAGCTTTTTCCAGACTTCGTTTTGGGCTATCTGGTCTGCCCAGTAAGTAATTACTACATACTCCTAGAATTATTTCGTCCTAGTCTAACAGCATTATGAAACATCTTCAGATTCGGTCTTCAACCTTGGCATAGTGCAACTGAATTTAGGCGTGCTTTACGTCAGTACGTCGGTGAATTTCATACGCTCTCTATTTTGAACTGCCTTGATATCACGGGCCACTACCAATATGAGTCTATATTCCTTCCAATCTACCTCTTCCTCCGGAGCCTTGATGTGGACTTTCAGTTCGATACCAAGGTTACGGGTATTCTGACAACCTCTAACGATCCTCAATCAATTTCACGGCTAGAGGTGGTTCAGAACGGATTTCAAAGCTATAAGGACATTGGAACCCACGATATCGTTATTGCGACACTAGGATCGACCGAATCAGGGACTGTGGTAGGATCAAATGATAATCAACCGGCCACAGTATTATTTGACGCGTACGAGGAGCTCGATGAGAACTGGTCACTATGGCTCGCGCTTAATTCTAAAGACGAAAAGTTCGGCAACCCCTATGCCTTCTGCACTCGTCGATCTCAATCAATGTTGGAGTCTTTCACGATCACTACAGAAGATCTCAACTTTTTCAATTATCTTACTTCTCTCTCGCGGTCCACGTTGAAAACAGGAGCCTTTATCGTTCTCCGAGAGAGTCGATGGAAACTTAATCTGTGTTTACCTGCGCAGCCAGTCTTTCCACATCAGCCTCAAAACGTACGCGTTCTTTGGGGTTTCGCACTTTTCCCAGAGGGTATAGGGAACTATGTCAAGAAATCGATGCTGCAATGCTCGGGCGCAGAGATCACGGCGGAACTTCTTCAACATCTAAGTTTTCCACCTGAGCTACTTTTTCAACACACGGTGACTATTCCACGCGTTATGCCGCGCATGAGTACAATTTTACTAGCTCACTCGCGGGATGAACGCCCTGAGGTCATTCCCCGGAATACCACCAATATCGGACTGGTTGGGCAATTTGTTGAGATTCCGCAGTACAGCTGTATTGATATGAGCTACGCTGTTCGTGCAGCGCAAATGGTTGTATCCCGGCTGATGGGTCTCGATATACCGTCAGACGAGATGAGGAGGTCACTCATTGTAATTTTGCTAAGGATTCTACTCTGGAAGTGATACCGTCATTTGAATATATTTCTCCTGATCAATCAAATTAATCGCCCGAGAAAGTTCAATTTCAGTGCCTGTGTTTTATTGTGGCCTACCGTGGACTTTTAAAAACTATTGAAATTTTAATAATTTGTACCTCTCGATGAACCTAATGCATCATTTGACTAAAAAGCGGTAAATATTTGAGTGTGTAAACTTGCTGAAAGTTTATATATAGGAAATATGATGCTCTGTCAAATATCATAAATATTTCAGAAAAGGGACCATTTGATAGGTCTAACAGGTCACAGTTATAAGACTGCTATCGGCAAATCAAATGACCAAATTTTCAACCAAGGACGAAAAGCGTCCGTTTTCTTCGGACGACTAGGTCAAACAGTCTGACAATCATGCCATCCTGACAAGGGGGTTGAGTCGACATCATAAGCCATAGGAAAGTAGACTGGAGGCTGAATGGGGCCGGGAATTAATGGATATTCTCACAAACAGCTATCAGTAATACTATAATAGCTAGTTAACTAATTTGATGCTTCTCGCGCGAGTTCTATACAGTAATTTAGGGATTAGGGATTAGGGATTTAGGGATTAGGGATTAGGGATTAGGGATTAGGGATTAGGGATTAGGGATTAGGGATTAGGGATTAGGTGCTGAAGAAAGTTGTCGGTGTCTTTGTGTTAACCTTAGCAATACGTAACTGAACGAAGTA